>OY757907.1:141761520-142384020 GCA_963585895.1 Sepioteuthis lessoniana | reverse complement strand
CCGTTTATCATAAAAACCAGCAAAAATATGCGCCCTCTGAGCGCAAGTATTTAAATTTTATTCTAATAAAATATTCTATTAAATTAAAAAGACTAATGAAACTAAAGAAAAAGGTATATAATGAAAAGTAATCAAAAAATTTTCAGATAATCCTTCCTTTTATTTTAATGAATAAAACACTTGCCATTAAAAATATTTGTTTTTAACAAAATTTACTTTTCCCGTAAATTACAATTGACAGAGGTAGGGATAATAAAGAATAAAATTACTGTTATTTCTTTTTGTTAATAGATTTGTTTTAAGATTTATCGATAAGATTTGTGCTCATATTTATTAACATAAAACTAAAAGACTAAAAATGAATAAAACAAAAAAAAATATTTATTAAAATTAAATTTTTAAGATCAATATGTAAATTGGCTTTTCCATTAACACTGTAAACCAAAATTAGATAAGATTAGCAGTATTAATAATATAAATCATTTTCTCAATAATTGATATTTAAAAAAGAAAATCATAAAGAATGTAAAGTAAATAATTAAGGGAATTGTGACGTCGGTTGTAACATATTTTTGCTAACAGACAGACTCATAATCTCCATAACAAAATATCCTTTACATTTAATATGTCCGGAAAGCACAGTTTTTAGTTTATCACAAAAGTTTAACAACATAGTTCATTAAAATTTTCAAATGGATGACAATGAAATAAAATGACAAACGGCAGAGCCAAATCGAATGAAATATGAGAGTAGGAAGATTGTTATGCTAATCATCCAAGCGGAATAATCTTACGTGTCTGCCTTAAAAATCAACATGAGACATCTTGATTTAGGTTCAAACTCTGATTAGATGTTTCGGTGGGAAATATAAAACTGCCTTGGCCACCATATTCTCCATATCGAGAGAGGTACTAAGATTTGCTTAGATTGACACAAGGTCGAACACAGAGCCTTTAGTGAGAATTGAACTTATTATGTGTTGTTAACGAGATGAGATTACTATTACACTTGCAACTCTTATACTATCCATTTGGTGCGACAGAGACAGAGAAAGAAGATAAAATAGAAAGAAAGAGAAATCGAGAGTGTAAGTTAACATTCATCAAGATATTTACTAAAGTTAGTATAACAGAGCACCGAATAAGAATCAAACAAACTACACAAAGATTTGCGCTGCTATATCGCCAAATATTACAAGTCTATAATTACTCCCAAAGATTTGTCTGAAACAAAGCCTCTGTACGGTGGATTTATTGAATATCAGGCTAAAAGCATTGATTATGTTTGTGTAGCAATGCGTTTATATTTATCTAGTACCCAAGTGAAAGACTGAGAGAAAGCGAAAGAAAAAGACAGAGGAAATGATTGTGTGTGTGTGTGAGAGAGAGAGAGAGAGAGAGAGAGAGACTGTGTTGAGAAAGAGAGAAATCAATGTGGGATTAATTACAAAGATTGCCAACACTTTTGACCACGATCATCAGACGATCTATGGCTTTCATATATCAGATTATGACTGTGCTTTGCACCATGAGTAACTCTAAGTAACGCTTCAGAATTTTAGGCTTCAAATCAGCTGTTTTGACGATTTTAACTGCCCATTTATTCTTATTATCTTGGAAATGTGTGTGTGTGTGTGTGTGTGTGTGTATTGGGGAAATTAGATGGCGATTTATATCTGGATACAATATGTGCCTGTGTCTGAGTATTGTTTATATGTCCCTTATTTTAGACCCCATGCCCATATTAATCTGTACATGAGATTATTTACTTTGCCTCCTGTACCTTAATTTTGAGTCGATTGAAACATACAGTGCTGCAATTTTATTTTCCTTCACAATTTATCAGTCTATTCGTATCTATTCAACCAAGTTAGTTCATATATTTCTCATTCTGTTCCTATCTATCTATCTATCGATGGTAAACTCTTATTATCTTTATATATGTCGTCATTCCTCATTAGACACTCCTTTTATCGATCTTTCAAGTTATCACTCATTTATATTTCCGATACACGTTCAACTTTTTCTTCCTGATTTTCTTCCAAATTTCCCAAAAAGATTTTTTCTTCTCATCGTCTTTTTCAGCTTGTGTACAAAGTTACTAAAGTTTCTTTTCCTCCCGAACAAAAAAAGGATTTTTTAATCTTATTGTTTTGTCTTTGATCTTGGTTGTTTGTTGTTTTTTGTTTTTGTTTTTTTTTTTTTTTTTTGTTTGTTTGTTTGTTGTTTTTTTTTTTTTTTTGATCATTTATTTGTTTGTTTGTTTTTTCGTTTTGTTTTTTGGTGGGGGTTTATTTCTGCTCAAATGGATTTGCATTTAGTCACCCAATCCTCCGCCCACACCAGATCGATTTCATACATTAATCAGTCGCTTATTTATTTTGTGCGTATTCATAAATAGGTATTAATCGTGATCTAGTTTGGTACAAGGCCCCCCAAAAAACTCATTATACCAGTTTGAGAGACGACAGATGAAGAAACAATAATCATATACGCACATAAATTCATATATATACACTTTTACACACACACACACACACACACACACACACACACACACACACACACACACACACACACACACACACACACACAGACGATTACTTGCGTCTGATAATTTTGACAAAATAAATCAAAAGTTTCCTTGATATCGCGAGTAAAAGTCAATTTTGTTTTTCGAGAATCTTTTGAAATTGTATACGAGTACACCGAGACTCCTCTCTTGATCGAAGATAGTTATTCAAGATTAATAAATCGACATCGATGTTAAGGTAAAATATTTACCTGTATTCTAACAATTCGATTTTTAACGAAGAAAACATGGACGGCGTTGTAATACAAGACAATATCCACCAGGTCTGGAAAGAATATTGTAGTAATTGTCAGAAATGAATGAGGTAGATATTCGTTTTTGTAAATTCTACTCTAATCAATTAGAGCAATTTTGAGCAAATTGAGTTTTGACTAATAATTGAATAGTTTGAATCGAAACATATATTTTTGATTTTAAAATACAATTTATCTGTGATTGGACACCAATGAGAACTGACTGAAAAACAAATGATTATTTTTAATGGGACATTTCTTAAAATCTGCAAAATAGATCAAAACATGATTAGGCCATGTGCACTTAAATACACGTGTTAGCTGCTTATAGGTGAATGAACGTTATGTTAATCGCTAAAAACACTCTTTTGTTAATGCTTAAACTTTCCAGCAAATAAGACAACTTTTAACCGCACAAAAATCATTATTTCTTTTCTTAAACCAAAGAATTATTTTGCCTGAGTTTTCGAAGTAATTTTAAGTTTTTTAAGCAAGTTTTCACATATTACCAAAAAATTCTTATTTGCTGATAAAAGGAAGCACTCACCTTTTTTTATAGACGAAATAGTTTTTTTGTCTTCCACTGTCTCTGTATTGAAAGAGACAGAGCGCTTTAGAAGAGAATTTGATGGGCGTATTTTTTTTAACAAGCCTCCTGTTAATTTTTGCCTCCAGGAAACTTTTTCAGTGTGTCTTAAGTTTTCTTTTCTTCAATTCTTGTTTCTCCCTTCGATATAAATTTACAATAGAAAACGTTCGTGTGTAAATCCTCAAGTGGATGATGAGTGCGTTTGTCTATTGGTGTAGTAACTGCTACCAATACGCGCTTGGGCGTCTGCTCGTGTATGGATGTTGATATCAGTTTTTGGGCGTCTTTTACCGTTGTTTTATATATGCTTATATGAGTACCTCTGTAATTTTTGTTTGCTTTTGTTTTATTTTTAGTTTGTTTTTGCTTTAGATTTTTTTCACTGTTAAAAAGTAAAAAAGGTTAATGTATAAACAACGTCAGTTTTGGATGACATATACAGCTATTGATGTCTTCGTCATCGATGTTAGGATGTTAATTCATTTGTTTTAGGTGAACTCTTCACGGCTCAAGAGTGGAGAAAGTGTCCATTTGAGTACTACACAATGACGACGGCGATTAATCTGACAACTGTATGGGGGTGTTTTTTTTTGTTTGTTTGTTTTAGTTTTAGTTTGTTTGCTTTTTGTTTTTGACTTTTCGATTTTGTTTTCAGCTTGTAATCGTTAGAGCGAACGGGCGGCAGCCACGCTTGCTCAAACAGCAATGATCATTTGGAGCATCTTTAAATGTCTCTTTTTATAGAGGTGGCGTTCGCGGTGGCGAGATGCGAATTAAAGCTAATGGTGGTGGTGGTGGCGATGGTAGTGGGGTGGCAGAAAGGAAGAAAAACACGAGTTGTTGGTTGGTTGGTTAACAGGAAAGGATCCTCAAAATGTGTAGGCGGCATTTTGGTGGGGGGGATTTTCGTAATTGTAGTCGTAGTAGTAGTAGTAGAAATGAAGAATTAAAGATTTCACTTTTAATAGTCATTTTTTTAAGTATTGACTAATTTTATCTTATTAAAAAATTAAGGTAAAAAACGCCAATTTTCTATGCAGAGAAGATTTTATAGATTCGAATACCAAAGTCTAGTACCGTTTGGAAGTATGCGTCAACCGTAACCACTTAACTTTCTGTTACATAAAGACATAATGGTTCTTCGCCCTGCTCATTTCGAACATCAATTACTCGGCACTATTTATTTATTTATTTGTTTATTCTTTATTTATTTTATTTATTTGTTTATTTATTTGCAATAATCTTTTTTCCCCTATTATCCTTCATCTCTTGTCTCTGTATTATTGTCATATTAGCAATTTCGATGCCTATAATATCACAATTCCTATTTAGTCCCCCAAAAGGTGGGGTATCTCTTAGTTATATTAAATTTTCACCAAAGTCCTATGAGGCAGATCTTTTGCTAGAAATCAGGGATAGGAAGTCTCATCCGTACTTCAGTATCCTCCTTAAAGTTTTTGTTGTTCTTTAAAAAATTCCGTTGTCTGGAAGACTTCAGTTCTGCCTCAGATTTCCAATTCATACAATGATTTTACACAGTTCTTTGGAACTGTCCCAAGCAGTTTATTTTAGTTCTCGTATAAATTTTACATATTTTTCTAGCTTTTCATGCAATGCCATTTTGTGGTTTGCTGAAACAACAGCATCAATTCATAAATCTTCCTGGTTTTCTAGCCGGAGATGGAGATATCACTGATCAATCGAATTTTACTTTTTCCTACTCTCTTCGATACCGACTCACTTGCGTTTATTTTAATGTCATTTCAATAACTATCAATACTATTATTCTGTTTGTATGCACGACTATAATTCTTTTCTACCTAGGATCAGAGTGTAGTATCAACCCGATCTCCAGCCCTTATGAGCTGGAATCACTTCATAAAACTTAGTAAGGATCATTTTAAGCAAGAAGGAATTAGGAAAAGCAAAGGAGTTCTAAAGAAGGAGTGAAGGAGAAAAAGTAAAAGATAAGAAATCTCGAGAATAGAGAAAACTCGGTGAAAGGAAAAATTATTCATATGGAAAGAAGAGGAAGAGATGAAGACAAAAGAAAGATATAAAGAGAACAAGCTTTCTGGCTGGATAAAGACAACGAGAGAGAAAGATCGAAATGCAAGAGCAAAAGAAATAAACGAGAGGACACACACAGTAGAAAATATTTGTTATTCTTTATTCGTTTATCGCAAATGACACTAATCCATGTTTTTATAGCATTCAGATAAAAATATGAAACATCGACGAAGTTCAAAAGGGATAAGGGAAGAAACGAGATGATACAGGGAGAGAGTAAAAAGGAGCAAAGAAAGAGATAATGCATGATCTTAGTTGTCAACACCCATTCTATTTCCACGGATCTAGCAGGTTATTATCATTTCACTCCTTCTAGTGATCGTTCACAGGATTCTGAGTGACTGTAAGTCTCCTCAGGTCTCCAGGACACTTCTCAATACTCTGGCCGATCTCAATAATGCTGTCGTCTTATTCTTTCTTTGATTTCCTATTCTTCTCGACCTTTTCCCAAGCCTTTGAGGACCGTTTCAAGTGCACCAACGACCACTGGTATCACCATCATGTTCATGTACCACAGCTTTCTTAGTTCTCTAGCAAGATCCAAGTATATCTTTTCGTTCTCTTTTATTAACATCGCAGCGTAATGGCTAAAGTGTTGGACAGTAGCCTCGAAGTAAACGAGTTCGAATTCCTGTTGCACTATTATGTTCAGTTTCGGACTAATGCGTCTGGGAAAGGTTATGAACCCCCTTATCCCCCCCGCCGGCTATAGGGGATTAAATAGTACCGCTGATGTTCTTCTCTTGGAATAGCATTGGTATTCAATAACCCACGAAGATTAATATGTCATTATAACAAAGAAACTGAAACCGAATATACGAGATGGTAAGTTCTTTGTTTCTTGTTAATTAACACTAAGACTGCTCGTCTGGCCAAGATTAGCTGATCCGTTTATATCTCAAAATCCCATAGCATTTTGTGTCTCTTTCTCTAGAACAGATCCTGGTTTGTACATATGCCATTTCGTATTGTGATCAAATTTCAGTTTTTTGGACAATTCTTAGTGGATCACCTTCTCCACTAAGTCGTACCTAGTCTTGAACTCCTTTTGTGTCAGTTCATTCTATTCGCTTATTATGTTATTAACCGTTTCATCTTTGTCACTCCATAACCTACACTTGTTATCGTTTGTCAATTGTTGATTTAATATAATTGGTCTTTATTATTAATCCTTGCTAGTTTTTCACACAAACATTAGTTGATGGTCTTTCACTGGAATCTAGTTGACAGGTCTTCTAGACTCTTGTCGGTATTCTAGCCGATTTTAACAATGCTGTTGTTGGGATTGTCTCGGTTCGTCCTCCGATTTCACATCTTCCAGCCCTCTTTTATCATTTCACTATACGCAAGTTTTTCACAATAATTTTAACTAGTGGCCTGAGTGACAAGAAGTTTCCTCAGCTGTCCACGACTCTTAAATATTCTACCCGATCTTAACAACGCTGTGGTCTCTATGCAACCAAATCTTCTGATTTCCAATTCCAAGATTTGTAACTGTTCCAAGCGCAACCACTACAAATGGTATTGCTCTCTCCTTCATGTTCTACAACCTTTTCAGCTCCTTGACAAGATCCAAGTATGATTTCTCTAAATTTCTGAGAGGAAGTTGAATAATTGTTATTACTTAAAATATTCGGACAACTCATCTTTATTGTTATACTCACAACGTTTCGGCCTATATGTCATTCGGCCTTCTTCGGGTGTTTCATGTCGAATTTGAGAGCCCACACAGAATCTCGAACTGAACCCTTTATTTGAACCACAAAAGTAGACTGTTCTAATTCTATTAGTCTTGGCCGAGTACAAGTGTTAAGTGATAGTAAAAATTCCTTGTTAGTCATACCTGTTGTTTGGATGAGTGTCACTCAGAATCACTTTCCAACCCAAAACGCCTTATCTACTGCACCATGTGTGTCCTTTCTATTGTTTTTCCTTTATTCATTCTTAATGTAAATTTATAAGTTATTTTAATTCATTTGTACAAGTTGCGTCTCGAATCCTAACGTATATTTTTCCTGTTTATTTCTATTGTTTATTCATTATAGAGGATTGCTTTATCATCTCTCACTAAAACAGTTTTAAAATAAATTAGCATGGTTAATAATGATAATAATAGTCCGGGAGACTTGAGGAAACTTGTTGTCACTGAAACTCCAGTGAAAGAACATCAGCTAAGGCTCGTGTGAAAAACTTTCAACGAGTAAAATAATACATCTAATATATCCGACTGCGATTCATTAGTTTCGCACCCGAGTATATATATATATATATATATATATATATATATATATATATATGTGTATATACTTTCCCACAGAGACTATTACCAAACAGTACTGCTAGAAATCTACAAAGATAATCTCATGACAAGACGAACCCTCCTGTGGATTAACTGACAGCTAGATATTACATTTAAGGCAGTTCAAACCCTTGACAAAAAGCTAGACGTGTGATAACCCATAGGGACGAATGTACACGACTTCATGTATTTCCGGCCGGTCACTACGAACACTGAGATAGTAATGTCATCTTAGACCATTCTTGGCAGCTCCGCACCTTCTCGGCAACCCCCAGTGCATCCTTATAAAACCCTGCCAGCTTCCCCTATGAAACATGCTAAGTTATTGAGAGAGGAGGTAATAGACTTGTTAAGGCTTGTCAAGGTACTTATACCGCTATTTGAAAAGGAAATGTACAAGCTACTTAGACTGGAAAAACAATCTACAACTTATTAGATTATGATTTTTAATGTTGTTCATTACAGCGTGGGGTTTTAATCGTGAAATTTCATTCAGAAATGACAAAAAGGAAAAGTTTAATCAATGTAGAAATTGATAATCCCTCCAGCTTGTCCCGCCCCTGGTTTTCTGAAGGTCTGCCTTGCGTTCCCGCCAGGTGGATGTTATTAAACTGAGTTGACTGATCCCAGAGGGCTGTCCCCTCTTGACAATACCTTCTCCGAAAATAAGTAATGCCGACAGGATCAAGCATTTTTTGTGACGTCAGCGCATGAATCTTGATTCGTGAATACCTTTAAATATAAAATGACCTTTTATGCCATATCCTACCAGGTGGGAGGTCGGATAAATATTAATTAATTGGGTAGTAATTGGGACTTAAACTTTGTGACGTTGATTTTTTTAATAGAATACCATCCACATCGTCATTTTATTAGAGTATGTGTGTGTATGAGAGAGAGAGAGAGAGTGAGAGAGATAGAGAGAGTGAGTGAGAGAGAAAGAGAGAGAGAGAGAGATTCCTGTAAACACCTCGCGAAGCATAAGGTTTGCTGTCACCTCATGTTAGAGATGAGGCAGCAGTTTCTATTGTAAGTTGATCCTCATCGAGTGAAGTTGCTAATATCACACATCCTGGTCTTAAATTCAGGGTTTTTCTTCTCCTAGATTGGTTTGCTAATCTACAAGGCAAGAGAACCCAGTCTTTCCAATTATTTATCCAATGCTGGAAGAAAAGATACATTCATGCCTTTTCCTAGAGTATTCTATTATTACAAAAAATTTAAAAATATAAAATGCCCATATATGGATGAGCTTGCAAACCACGCTGTCTCACACATCCGTAACTCGTGAATATTCATCTGGACTTACACAAAGACAGAGATACATGTACACATATCATCACGTGCATATGAAACGAAAGAAAAACACTAAATAGTATCATTTTGAATTTCAAAAAACATTTGTAACCATGAGTACCATAATTAATATTGTTGACGCATATAATCCAGAATTAATATCGATCGGCCATTGGTTTTTATAAACTGCGCTTCAGGTTTTCTCCAGCTGTGCTTTCCTGCTTGCGTTCTATTTAGGGATTATGTAAACATAAGGATCAAGGTGTGTTTATCAAGATAATCAAGTTCTTTGTGTAAACAATAATCTTTTTATTTAATTCTTTTTAGCCACATATTCATAATTTGAGACTCTTATTTTGGGCCCCTTCATGTATAATTATTGGATTTTAACAATAAGAGTGAGAGATTATTTGCACCAGATATCAAGAGATAGCAAGTCCCTTCCATCAGTCGGCACTCTTACATCAGTAGTAAAAAGCATTTTTTTTACTGCTGTCTGGATGTTTTTCATTCAGTCTCTTTATAGTTATTAAGAATTCTTTCGAGTTCGATACTTATGATGGGTACAACTTCAAGTTCTAGTGCAAGTTATAAAAATGCGACTATTTTTTCAACTTTTCCCTTTCTTTCACTTTCACTTTACGTTCTGCTACAACAGTGATGTTCGGCATCAGAAAAATATTCTTCTTACATACAAGAACTGTATTAGGTCCTTCAAGGAATTTTGGTTTTGTTCCTTAAGAGTAATTCTGATTTGTGAATATACCATTGATTTGCATTATCAAATCTCAGTCGTTTTGACAGTTCCTTTTCTCACACAGTCCAGTTTGTTTTTGTAAACTAATTCACTACATTTATTATTCTGCTGTTTACTGACAAGCCTGGCTCTAATATTGAGGGTTATTATAGAATTGTTCCCGACCTAAATTGATAGGGACCATTTCTCTTATCAAATATCTTTGCTTTGTTAGGCATTGGTTTTTATAAACGGTACTGCAGGTTTTCTCCAGCTGTGCTTTCCTATTTGTTTAGGATATGATCCCAGACTTCCCCCCAAAATGGATGTCCTAGGTATGACACTAAACTGCATCTGATGATAGGACTCTAATTCTGGAGATCTGAGGAATATGGAGTACCCCTTCATTGACATTACTCCCCGGTTTCATCTGATTCGGGGTGGAGATACCTGTTAGGGTCTCATTCATAGATCGAAAGAATTTGTATGCAATTTACTTCTATTAAATAAGAATGCTTAATATATAACCTTGTGCAATAAAACTAAGAAACTACACAATAAATGTAAATATAAACGTACAATGTATGCAATTCCCTAAACTCTAGGCATAAAATAACCTCAGACAGGTTGATAAGTCATTAAAATCAATCAGTCATTTACCTTGTCCAATATTCTTGACCCAACCATGTGTATAGCATCTATTCTGTTATCCTTTTTTAATGTTTTTTAAAATATCCATTCAGTTGTTATTCTTTTCATTTTTGTCTTTTCATTCTGGACTTGTCTGCTTAACCCTTTGTCTCGCTAACAATTCTACCACAATTTTCATCGCTCTAATTAATCTTTAACTAATATTTCCATTACTATAAAAAATTAACTAATCTATCTATATTGTATTATTCAACAAGAAACGTCAAATTACATTAGTCATATACAGTAGCTTCTCCATAGAAAGTTGTTGTTTTTTCATCTGAGCACAAATTATAAATTTCTTAATATAAAAAAAAATTGCAAGAAATGTTGCGTTGAAAATGTTGAACTTTTTAATGAAGTTAATACTAAATGCTTTTGACGCCATCTCATGAGAAAAACAGAAGGAACGTTTTTGACAATCTGGTATTATTTCTATTCTTACTTGAGAGTAATTAGATAGAAGACTGAATGGTAATATCCCTCTCCCATGATTATTCTATCAGCTATACCTACTGCCGGCCTTCAGTGCGTACATATGATCATAGCAGCATAATGCACAGTTTCTCTCTGAGTCAAATCAAAGTGGTGTATCTGTTCCAGGCAAATTAAGAAAAAATATCTTGTTAAAAACAACCCACTCCCCACTCCAAAAAAATTGATCACATTTCTGGGTTTTTTGTTTTTTGTTAAAAGTTTTCCTTTAAGATGTTTTCTCTTTTTTACTTTTAGGATCAAATGGAAACTGCAAGTTGGATTCACTTTTTCTCTGCTAAAAGCTAAATTCTGTTTGCATGCAATCTGTACACACCACGCGTATACGCGCAAACACACAAGCAAGCAAGCAAGCGCACACACACACACACATATCAATATTTTATATAATTGCAAAGGCAAGAAACTGACTGCCACTAAGCACTGTTAAGTCTGTGTACATTATCATAATTAAGATATACATACTCTATCACTGATGTAGAGCACTTGCTGGAGGCGCCCGTGATGGTTATATGAGAAATAGACATGATGACCCGAGTTCAAATCCTGGACGAGGCTGATTGCATTTTACATAGATCTAATACCTTTGGGAAAATTATTAATCCAACTATTCTCTCTACATCTATGGGTAAATAGTAGGGCAAACTGAGTTCTTTAATCATCCTATGAAAACCAGTCTAGGAGAAGGAAAACTGAATTTGAACCTATTTAATTTCTCTTTTAAAATGGCCTTGTGCCGCATCCTGCTCGTGTGGAGAGGCTGGATAAATGTATACATTGTACACTCGTCATCTATAAATATATATGATTTGAAAGCGAATAGTTTGTAGGGAATATAATTTTTAATGAACCAGAGCTCATTTGTTCGCATACAGTTAAATGGTAACAAGTATTGCTATCTAAAACTAATAATACTATTTGTACACAGTTAAACGATTTCAAGTATTGCAATGAAGTGTTTGCACACAATTAAATATTTTCAAGTATTGCTATTCGACATGAATAATACTAATTGACATTATTCATTTTTTGCACAGAATTAAATGGTTTCAAATATGGCTATCTAATACCAAATTTAATGACAATTATTTGTTTGCACACAGTTAAATGGTTTCAAGTATAGTAAATGATTAAACAGTTCTATTTGACACATAGATGGGACCCAAACAGGAACTATCCCTCCAATTAGAGTTGACCCATGAGTAATGGCAATGAAGAAGAATACCATATACCCACCCCCAAAGCTCCATAATTGAAGTCTTACCATGAGTTGGTTTTCTGTCATATTTTGGAGACTCATTGTTGGGGGTGGTCTTAAACCTATGCTGAGATTCGGTCGATCTATTCAATAGCTCCAGTCGACTGGGATGAAGAATTGAAAAAATCGTATAAGACAAAATAAACTGCGATAATAGAAATAAGTAAAGTGAGCAACCGTAGTTGAAGGCAACTCAAAGGCTCTCTTTTTAATAGCTACTACATCGAGATGTATGGGAGAGCGCAACTCCTTCCTCAGGATTGCTCCACTTTACCCTTGATACGTACCTTATAATGCTGAGAGTTAAGCAAGGAGGTATCAAGTGCCATTTTTTTTTTACTCTTTGGTTTGACTGGATCCGGGATTGGCTAACACTCTACCCACGTGACCCCAATACGAAGATAAATATAAAAAACGTCTCCAAACACTGACCCCCAAAATGTATTTTGATATCAAACAAAACTATCCCCCATAACAGCTTTGGAATAGAATGGATAGATAAGTTATGTCTCACTATCATCTAAACAAACTAATATCTAAATTGAATATCTAATTAAAATAGTTGCGGCTAATTTATAACAATACATAACCGCACATAAAAGTATTACCTTCTACATGAGGCCGAGAACAGCAAGTTGTTACGGTATGTAAAGATCATAAAACGTTCAGTTAAAAAACATTTTCATTCTCAAGAAAATGCTCATTTAACAAAATTAACTCTGTTACTGGGTCATCTTTGTCGCTTCTTTTGTGACATCAACTCTTTCAAAAAAACTTTAAAGTCTTCAAATTTTTTTCTCAAAATCTTTTCTACTGACGATCAGACGATGATATAAGGTTGAAACCAGTTGACAACATTCCCTAATTAAAAATTGAATACAAAGAAATATCATATATATATATATATATATATATATATATATATATATATATATATAATCAAATTATATTCACAATTAGAATTAAAGGTTACCATAAAAAGTTTTAAATTCATAAAATACAGTGCTCTTTCCACAAAAATGCGAAGTCTCATCGTGATATTTTCAACTAAAGTATAAAATAAAACAGGATAAAAACTCACGACTTTGAGTTTCATGCGGCCGATCTTCACGTGAGCTTGAATCGGCACAATGAGGTCGACTATGTGAAACTCAGAATCGTGAGTTTTTACACTATTTCATTTTATTTTATAGTTGAAAATATCATATATATATATATATATACACGCATGTATATATACATAATACCTCTCTCTCTCAATCTCCCTTTTTTTCTGTACACACACACACACACATATTTATGTGTGTGTGTGTGTGTGTGTGTGTGTGTGTGTGTGTGTGTGTGTGTGTGTGTGTGTGTGTGTGTGCGGTGAATGTTAATTTGATCTTTCTTTATAGATATATTCATTTATATAATTTGAGTTTGTGTTGCATCTAGCTCGAGCTGAGGGGTTGGTAAATGCATATATAATCTCTCTCTCTCTTTCTCTCTCTCTCACACACACACACACACACACACACACACACACACATACACTCTTTCTCTCTTCACACACATACATAAATAAATATAAAATCCAACTTTAATAATAGCGGCCGACAAGGACTTCTTTTTGAAGCCGATCACGTGCATGACTGCGATCACGTAAGCAAAGTTGGCTGTTTCCTTCTCAGGTCAGCGCAAGACTCTTTTGTTATGGCTTGGCACCTCCACGTCTACCCCACCAGATTCATAGAGAATGTCTCTCAACTGCCCATCCGCCTACAATGTGAAGGATTAAAACAACAACAATACAAAACCTGACAGATATTCACAAAAGAAGAAACAAGAGAGAATAACATTGCCTTCAATTTACGACTATTCTTTTGTTGTTTCTCCTGATTTCATTGCCGTTGGCAGAGTGTCGCAAGCGACACAACACACCGAAAAAGGCGGTGTGAAAAGTTTGTTTAATGGCGACATGTGCGACAAATGCCTCTTTACGAGCACGTATCAACCAAAAAAGAAATGAATTGAATATTTCAAAAATATTTTACTGTTTCTCATAGCGAATGACCTTCGGAAAAGTTTAATATTTTTTGTGTATATTGCACAGTCAATGAAAACGAGTTGCATTTCACCAACCATTCAAAGTTTGTCTGCCATCAAAATTTGTATTCGGATTCCTGACTACTTCAATGAACAAGCTGAGTATTTTATTACTATTGAGTATCATGTTAGTCTTGACGGTATAAATTATGCCCTTTTCTCTAACAAGACGACTGAGACATCACTCTGTCTACTATAGATATTCACTAAACTTTGCTTCATCTGGCTTAGGGCCACAAGTTTGGAGTACTTTATACAGAACGAACTCACTACACTGCCAAACCACCTTGCTAAGTAACAACACTAACCCTGCCTCCATTATTGATATTTGTTAAGCTTACTTAGAACATAAAGCAAAAAAGGAGAAATATTGTGTCGCGCCCATTTTTTAAGTGATGAGTGTATACCGACTTCGTAAAGTATACACACACACACACACACACACACACACACACACACACACACACACACACTCTATCTCTATCTATCTATCTATCTCTATCTCTCTGTCTCTCTCAATATATATATATATATATATATATATATATATAATTTGCAGTGGTAGATTTAGTCACGAAAACGAAGGGAAAGAAAAAAGTGAGCTAAAATGAATCGAGAGATGCATAGTCGCCATATTTAAAGAGCATGGAACATCGGAACTAATTTAGTCAAAATATTATGACATAAAGACATAGAACACAGACAATATTATAAACAAAAAGTCTAGCCATAAAAAAAAATCTGCGAATGAAATACACAAACTAAATAATTCAAAGATGATCTATTTTAATAACTATGGTAGTTTCGTATTCATAAACAGATGATTGTGCAAAATAATCCATCTTCTCCTCATAATTCACGCGAAACAATCAATCAATCTCTCTCTCTCTCTCTCTCTCTCTCTCTCTCTCTCTCTCTCTCTCTCTCTCTCTCTCTTCAATTTATTGATCGGTTTCCTATATTTCTACTTGGTTTACACGAGATTTTGCATTTTAAAATGTAAGAGACTTGAACAAAAATTGAAAGATGTCATTAGTTTTAAAGTTGCCGTTACGAAACGAAGTCCAACTATTTTGAGAGACAGATCGTAAATTGATAAAGAGTTCGTGACTTGGTGAACATTATTTTGTGGTTAATTTGTTACTTTTGGAAAAGGGTTAAAAAAAAGGGGTAAAAAAACCAAAACAACCTGATTCAATCACAAAGACTTGATTAATCAGAGATTACCAAAAAAATCATGTGTAACCCATAACATATAACAAATTCATAATGATAATCTTGTGCCAGACTAGGTTTAGTTGAGTAAATATCAATAATACAGCAATATAATCTTCATTTTTTATCAAATGAATCATTGTCAATACATTAATAAGACTTAGTCGGATATTAGCTGAGAACGTATTTGCAGTTCGTAAACAAATTGGAGGCTGGTGATTAACTAGCAATTATTGTATGAATTAATAAAAGAATCACTTCGTTAAAGTAAAAAAAAAAATAGCTAATTTGTTTTTATCATCATTCGCAAGATTGTTTCGATAAGAATAAAGGTCAAAACTTAAATATATAGATTTATACATATATTTATTTTGACTGATCTTTTTATTTCTAAAAGATTCTGTGGCAGTAACGCTTAACGAATGACCGTTCATTTTGATATTTGAAACTAAAGGTTTAATTCAATTCGCACCATAAATGACTGAGGTGAGTTTCTTGCTGATGAGTACACTGACTGATATTTTTCTTTTGACTCAGATTATCATTAAAATCAAAATCATTCTCCTAACGAATTTAAATTCTAAAAAAGAGGTTTCAAACCTTCGTGACACAATTGGATTCGTGAAGCCACAAGCCAAAATGAAACAAAGCAAAAAATCTTTAAACACTGGAGGCGAGCTGGAGATTTGAACCTTAAATTACCGCTGGATTTACCAATATGATCTGTAGAGAAGAGGAAAATCTCGTATTTTGTTTTAGCGGGCAATTTAATTCAACACCGAATTTCACCCAATCAGGATGTCTTATCCTATTTAGCCCGGACCTTCATTTCCGGCTTGCAAAACGGGTGAGCGGCCAAAACCACTCTCTTCGGCTTGAGACGGTGACCAGAACAGACGTGCCTCTGGTCGTCCCTGCTTAGCTATGTTTTTTTAGCTAGACAAGTCACCCAGTGTGGACATCTCACTGGGGCTTTGACACTAGCAGCAGCAACATGGACACTCAACGAGGGAACCATCTAATTTATGGATTCTTTACGAGGAATCCCAGTTGAACATAAATTAGAAACATTCAGCATGCCTTCCACAGGCACCACTTCATGTCACCCCAAAAATTGACTATGTCGATTCGAGCGTAACTCCGCTCTCGACAACATGGAGATATCGCAGACTCTCCCAAAACTACACGGTGACTTTGAACACATCCCTCACAAGTCCAACAACACGCTGCCATCTCAACATCCCGCTAAGCCATTTCGTCTCAAACACTCAACAAGCCTAAACACTACGAGTCTTGCAGCTTCCAAAAGCAAACCATATTCCATGCTGCAAATAAAAAACTTTCGTTGTTGTTTTGTTAAAGCAGAGTTTCGTAATTCATTTGTGTGCCTTAAAACATATAGTGTTATCCTCGAAAACGCTATAGATCCACAAAATCGAAATTACCCATCCCTTCCTGATTGCTAAATCCCTTTATTGTATGAAACATGTATTTAGTTTTACTTTTTGATTTTTTTACATGAAGCTGCTTTAAATTCGTGTTGTAGATCTCCTCCTCACACCCGAATCGAATAATACTGTTGATCAGAAATTTCATTTCCGTTGTCTGAACAAGGATAAAGATAAGTACAACACAGGCTTCTTTGTAGATTGCAGGTATGAAAAGAAATTCAAGAAAGAAAGGACCCCAATTCGATAATAACCAGCAGTACGCAATAGGTCAGTGATTAATGACCACCGTTTTTCCAATCGTGTTTTTTCTGTCAGGGTTGCAAAGTTTGAACTTGTAGGAAAACAAAATCAGAACGTATTTAAAGTCGCTGGATTTGCTTAAAAAGTATCTCAAACAAAAAAGTATCTCAAACAAAAAAGTATCTCATACAAAAAAGTATCTCAAACAAAAAAGTATCTCAAACAAAAAAGTATCTCAAACATGCAGCCCTGATGATGTAAAATCACTTTTTCAGGTATTTTAAACTTTTTTCATCTTGCGAAGAAGAATTTTATGGTGTAAAGTATTTTTATAGAGAAATAAATTTAAGAGATAAACTTTCTCCAGATGTTTTTGACTTTATTTTGCAAACACCTCAAAATTGATTTTTAAAAATCTTTTTTCCATCAGAATTCTTCACAAAATTCAATATAATTTTAAGCTAGCAAAGAAGGTTTTTGATAATTAATTTCTAATTCTTCATAAATTTTAACAATTACCAGTGTCAAATGCTGTTCTACTTTAGACAAATCAAAAAAATATTTCCACTTCTTAATGGTTCCAATATTCTTAGCAATATTGATATCAGATGAATTTCTTGTCCGCTTACCAAATCCTTCTTTTGAGGAAAGAAAAAAAAAGCTTCGTCAAACTGTGTGCGACTCCGAACGTGACACAGGCAAATCATTTATTCACCAATAAGTCAGTCATTAAGCTCCACAAAAAAAGAAAATATATGTTGAGGTTCTGTTCATGTGGCGTTCACAAGCCACATAAAAAAAGTCGGCATAATTCGAGTGCCCGATTTCCACAATCTTGCAGGAACTTAAGATTTTAAAAATCGAAGCGAAACATCTAACAGTTTAAAAAAAGTCACTTTTGTTACCTGATATCATTAATTTTGGGGGGAATTACCATGTTGTAATAGTTAATGCACTGGACTGCGGAATTGTAGTAAGCGAGTTCGAATAACAGTCGCGCCCTCGTGAAAGGTATAAAACCATTTATCCCCCCAGCCATGGGTTAAATAGTAATACTACTGGTCTTCTACAACGAAGACTTTGGCATTGAATTAGCTGTGAAGGTTGATATGCCTTTTAAAGACAAAAATCAGGTGCCAGACATTAATTTATTCCTATCCTAGTCAAACCTTTTAAATGTAGATACTACAAAAATGTCTTTAACATCAAGATCTTCAGTGATGGTCTAAGAGGTAATAAAAACTTCACTCTAAATATCACGGGAGGTGATGTCTGTGGAAAAATACCCTGCACCGTCCTTATGAATTCTTTTGCAGCTCTCATAGAAGATCAGGAACTTAAGTTTACAAATATTTACATTGAAACAAATTATGTTTATGAGGCTGAAATACTTTTGCTTTCTCAGCAGTCAAGGTTCGATCCCAGATTTTAAAAAAATAATTTGAATGCTAATTTTTCAAATTTGTCAAGTGCTGCCAACAAGAACATTATCTTTCAACATCATTTACTCCATTTAGGTCTTGTTTCAGGTTAAGCTGAATACATATTTCTGAAAACCAATAAACACTTATAACAGTTACAATACATACTACAAATAATAATAATAATTATTATTATTATTATTATTATTATTATTATATGCTCTTTTAGACTTTTTTACATCAGCGTCAGCTGATGGTTTTTCTCTGGTGTTTGAGTTATAGCAAGTCTCATCAAGTCTCCAGGACTCTTCTCAGTATACTGGCCGTCTTCAATAATGCTGTCGTTTGGATGGTCTCCACTCGTCCGCCAACTTCCAAATCCTCCAGGCCCTTTAATAACCCTTTAGTTACTGCGCCAAAAGTACCAATCACAATTGGAACTATCGTCACTTTCATGTTCCATGTTTTTTTGTTTTTTTTCAATTCTCTTGCAAGGTCGAGGTACTTATCCTTCTTTTCACATTTTTTTGGTTTTATTCTGTGGTCAGCCGGGACAACAAAGTCGACAATTTTGCAAATTCTCTTTTTTTGTTGATTATTATAAGGTCTTATTATTATTATTATTATTATTATTATTATTATTATTATTATTATTATTTGGCAAAAATACACCTCGATTGACATAGAACAACACTCAAAAATATACAAAATTGGAAAATTCTTGGCCATAATGGCAAACATAGATTCTAGTTTTAAAAATTTACCTTCATCCCAGACAGACTGGCAATGGAAATGAATAGATGCTTTGAAGAAACGGATATACCCGAAGGAAAAACAAAAGAAAAAAAACACTCTGATCTAAAATAAATAACCCCAAAAGGAGCCGTCCAAACAATTATAGACCCATAACGTGCCTACTGATGATGTGGAAAATACTAACGGCAAAAATTAGAGAGGAGACTTACAACTCGTTAATAATCGGCGGATTGTTCCCCGAGAAACAGAAAGGATGTTGCAAATGAACCATAGGAACAGAAGACCTACTATACATCAATCAACACATTCGCAAGCAGAGCAAAGTGAAACGAAGAAAATGTAGCTATGACGTGGATTGATGACAAAAGGGTATACGATAAGATCCCGCAAAGCTGGATAATAGACCGTCTTAAACTGAACGAGAAGCAGGAAACGACACATGACGAAAGGAACAGAACTAGCAAATCAAGAAAAAATCAAAACGCTCGGAGAAAAGAAAACTTACAAGTACTCGGAAATATTGGAAGCGGACACCATCAAACAAGAGGAGATGGAAAAAAATTAAAAAGAGACTTGAGGAGACTTGTTATCACTGAAACCCCAGTGCAAGACCATCAGCTAATGCTGGTGTGAAAAACTTTCAAAGGAGTATAATAATAATCTTTACAATTCAGCTAATCACATTAAACGTTGTTCAGTTTTCCGTAATTATTTATGCATTCAAATATTTTTCATCTTATTCCATCTTTTCATAATGACATGTGTTTATAAATTGGTCAAATCTCTTGCTTTTTGCTGGTACTGCCACATAAAATGTTTCGACTATTATTATTTCTGTCTTCGAGACAGTTAACAAAACAAACAGTAACCTGGTATCTTAGAATTCATCCCCAAAACTGCACTTCTAAAAGAATTGGTGCCCGTGGGACTACCTAAAATATGTAATAATGAGGAAAATATGTTTTTGTGGCAAAGGCGAGCAGCTACCTATATAAAATGGATAAAAAATATCATCCGCGTCTCCGAGGATCCGTTCCTCAGTCAGCAACACTAAACGATGGTTTCAACATTGTTCACTACCAGCCAGATGATCAAAAAACAAAGTGTATCCTGGGCGTGTTCCTCAGACATCACTTCTCTATTGTGTTGTTTGGTAACAGCTTAATGTTTGCTGTAAAAACCAAGGAATTTACTAAAATGGATGTGAAAAAAATTATTTTGAATTTTCCATGCAATTGTTTGCAAAATGAATAATGGCTTACAAATGACATCTTGTTGTAATTATTGTATTTTCTTCACCGTCACTTTTGTTGTAATTGAAGTGATCAATTGAACGATTCAGTTAAATACACGACAATCCATCGTGTTGTAGTAGAAAGGATCAACTTGTACGACAGATTAAAGGGTGTGGCAGGCGTATCTAAGCTGTTTATCTCTGCTTATAACATTAGGAAAATATTTCCATCGCTCTTGCAACTTTCATTGACAACTTCTATTGCTACCTATTCACCTAAACTAAGTAAACTTCGTAAGTATTAAATATTTACGATCCGCTTTGACCGATAGAAAAGTGATTATTTCAGTCGAGATCAAGGTAAAACGTTTGATCCGAAGCATTAATAATAAAATGTAATACAAATGGCAATTAAGAAATGAAAGAAAAAGAGTTTTTATCGTCTATCAACAGTTGCTACTCGTGCAATCGTGCCAAATTCAGGTTTTTCTGAAAACTTTGTCAGTAATTCTCAGAATCGCAGGTTGTATCCTCTCCACCATTTCGATGCTAGTTTTCTTCAATTCCTTTCCAATTTTGAATTGTCATCTCGTTATTCTTATGATATTTACTTCTCTGTGAAATTCCTCCTCAATACCGTTCTAAAACAGCCCAGTTGGCTTGGGCTGTAGAAATAGCTGACTGCATACGCAGAAGAGGTGTAAGATACAACCACTTGGATAGAACTCTAAACTGCAGCTGATGGTGAGGGACTAGTCTTGGAGCTTTAGGGAATGTAGATTACCCTTCATTGACATTACTCTCAGTTCCACTCTGACCCAGATCGTTAGTATCTGTGAGGTTACCATCTATGGGGCAAATAAAACTGTTCCATCATTTACTAGGGATTATTATTATCAGTTATTTGAAAGGATACCGCTGTGTGCAAATTATAAAACAAAGGAATCTTTGAAAAGTAGAATTACTAATGTTAAATAGTAATACCTGTGACTATATAACTATGAGCAAGAAAACGATAAGAAATTAATTGAATTATCAGTGTTGGAAATAAATACATGTAATCATTTAAGTGCGTAAACAAATGAGCTCAACTCGTTTAAAAATAAATTTACCACCAAAATATTCGCTAACAAATATATAAACAAACAGGATTTGGTATTAAATAACCCACAAGAGTTGATATGCCACAAAAATAAAACAACCAACCAAATAGCCTAATCATACGTTCTAAAAGATTTTAAAGTTCCTACTCTTCAATTTGAAATCCTAACCACCGGCAGTTAAATGAGCCAGTTTGAGAATCAAAAAAGCAGTTAATACAAATACATACCGTTGATGGTAATGGTAAATACGCAACAATCTTAGCCACAAAACACGCCTAAAAGCTCTACTTCAACTGCTGCAAAATGTTGCTAATCAACTTGTGATTATTATTATTATTATTATTATTATTGTTTCTTGAGAGTTTTTCCCATCAGTGTTTACTGGAATCTGAGTGACAGCAAGTTTCTTCAAGTCTCCAGAACTCTTCTCAATATTATGGCCGATCTCAATAATGCGGCTGTTTCGATGTTCTCCATTCGTTTTTTTTAATTTCCAAATCCTCCAGTTCCTTTATTAATATTTTGGTGACTGTACCAAGAGCACCGATTATTATTGGTATAATCGTCACTTTTATGTTCCACACTTTTTCCCTTCCCTAGTAAGGTTGACGCACTTATTCTTCTTTTTACTTTCTTTTAATTTTACTCTGTAGTCAGCCGGAACAGCAAAGTCCACAATTCAGCAATTTATTATATGTTCTGGCCGTCTGGCCGAGGTTAAGTGATTCGTTTGGATGTCAAAATCTCAGAGGGATTTGTGTGTGTCATTCTCCAGGGCGGATGTTGGGTTGTGCATATACCATTTGTTCGTATGGTCAGATTTAAATTTCTTGCACAATTCCCAGTGGATCACTTTACTCCCCCAGTCGTGTCTAGTCTTATACTCTTTCTGGGCTAATTTGTTGCATTTGCTTATTATGTGATTGATGGTTTCATCCCGATTTACTCACAAACTAATTTTGCTCCTGCATACATTAGTTCATTTAATTCGCTTGTTTTTTTTGTTTTTTTTGGATGTATGTTTATACTTGATTTATTTTTTTCCGTTTCCATCTTGATTGTTCTCCATTCTATATTTCTTAGTGATGTCAAGGTAGTCTTTTGTTCATTCATAATTCTATTTAATGTTTTTAAATTTATTTTTTTGTTCTTGTGTTAATGTTTACTCTCTGTTATTGGTGGGTGAAGTGTTTCTATTTTCCGAAGTTGGGGGTTCATTTCTGTTAGACTGTTTGTCAAAACCTAATGTGTCTGATACAGTATTAGTGTCTTGTTCATTATTTCTTTTCCGACGTTTTTCTAGTATTTCATGGTCAGAAAACCATCCTTTCTTTATTATTGGATATTGAAATTTTATACTAACTTATCGATTCAAAGACACATTCGACAGAATTACAATCTTTTTTTTTTTCTTCCAAATAAAAAGGCATTTAACTTGCTTTTAAGATAATAAACCTGGAAGAATAAGCTGCAAATGTGCGGGTCGTCTTTTCATTTGAATAGTATATAATATTCAGCAAATATCTTACATTCGAAGACAAAGAAACATCTAACGTGCATTTAAAGACAGTTTAGTTAAAAGACTACTAATCTCTGTCATTCTTCTTTCAAACCAAAAATCAATGATTTAGATGCTAATTTGGATGGTTTCCACTCATCCTCTTATTTTTAAGTTTCCCCATCTCTTTATCAATCCTTTGGTGACTGTATCGAGCGCACCAATTACTATTGGTATCACCGTTAATTTCATGTTCTATTGTTTTTTTCAGTTCTCTAGCAAGGTCGAGGTACTTATCTTTCTTTTCGCTTTCTTTCAATTTTCCTCGGTGTTTAGCCGAGACAGAAAAGTCCATTATTCGGCTGGTTCTCTTTATGTGTGTGTGTGTGTGTGTGTGTGTATGTGTGTGTGTGTGTGTGCGTGTGTGGGTGTGTGTGTGTGTGTGTTGACTATCACGAGGTCTGATCGTTTGACCGAGATTAGGTAATCCGTTTTTATCTCAAAATCCCAGAAATGTTTGTGCGTCTCATTCTCCAGGACAGATTCTGGGTTGTGCATATACCATTTGTTTGCATGGTCAAATTTAAACCTCTTGCATATTTCCCTGTGCATCACCTTCCCCACCCAGTCGTGTCTAGTCTTGTACTCTTTTGTGTTAATTTGCTGCATTCCCTTATTATGTGATTGATCATTTTGTCCCTATCACCAAATAATCAATATTTGCTATTTTGTTGCGTCTTGTCTAGTTTTGCTTTAACGTTATGGCGTTGTTTTGGGCTGCGATTAGAAGAGATTCAGTTTCTCACATAAAATTTCCCTTTTTTGGTTTCCAATTCTTTTTCGTTGTTGGCAAACAGTTGAAAGATTACGCGTAAATCTCCACCAGAGAGATTTTTCGTCGATATACATTAGGGGATTGATCTTTTGATCTTTTCTAGTGATTTAGTCAGTTTGTATCCGCCTGTTTTTTTCTGAGTATGTGATTGAGTGGCATTATCGCTATAATAAATTGTAATGCTGATAGCGCATCTTCTCTGGAAGATAACTATCTACATTTTACCTTACCGATCCTTTTTCTTTCTTTCTATTATTATTATTATTAACTCCTGGCGAGTTTTTCATATCACTAGAATCTGAGTGACAGCAAGTCTCCTCATCTCTTCAGGACTTTTCTCAGTATTTGGGCTGATCTCAATAATGCTGTAATATTTATCGTTTCAATTCGTCCTCCGATTTCAAACTCTTCTTGTCTCTTTTCTAAGCATCTGGAGACCATTCCAAGCGCGATAATTACAATTGGAATTACCGTCACCATCATGTTTCGCAGCTCTCTTAGATCTCTGCCAAGGCCTAAGTACTTACCACTCCTTTCGTTTTCTTGGATTTTCACCCTGTGGTGCACTGGGACGCCAAAATCTCCAATCGGTAATTTCTTTTATTTCTGGGTTTTTATATATATATATATATATATATATATATATAAATTTTTCTATTTTCTGGAAATCTAATATTGCTTTTTGTAAAGAAACCATGTTGTTCAGTTTTTGTGAGCATTCTATGTAGATTTCGTTGCAGTTTGTACATTTGATTATGAAGACAACATTTTTGAATTTTAGCTTCAGTCCTTTTGGCTTTGCAAAGGATTTTCCTTCTATTACATCCTACATATCTTTTATTAGTGCATTTTGTGATTCAATGCGTTGTGCGTTCCACAAATTTAGTTGAGGTTAGTGAGTGTTTTAAGATATTTGTCTTTTTTTTATTGTTTTTTTTTTTTGCTTTTAATGATATTTTTTTTGTGTCGAGTATTTTTTTAAAATTCTATCATTGTTTTTAAGCTGATCTTGATTCTTTGATATTTCTGTCAATAGTTCTGGGTTGCTTTTATTGTTTGTTGAGACATAAACTAAGCGTTGCTAATTGATATGTTTTTCGGGGTTCGTAATTCTTTTAATGCTTATTTTTGTGTTAATTCGAATCCTTTATTTATTAATGTTTTGGGTTATCTTCTCTGGTGGGGGTTACGTGTAATTCTTTTTTACGAGTTTGTCGGTGGGGGGTGCAGGTTTTGGAGTAAATTATGTAAATCATCAGCGTTGCCTTCTGGAGCATTTCCAAAATATGAAACTGACATCTTGGTATCTTTTCCATGATCTGATAAAATTTGTTTTTATACTGATGTATTTTCCCCCGATATTTCATATAGATTTCCTTCTAAGTAAGCTAAAGATAGGGTGACGTATGTTGGTACCATTTTGGTTCCCATCGGTATTCCTTGAATTTGGATGTAATTTTTGTTGTCAAATCAGAAGGAATTATTATTTAGGATTGGTTCTATACAATCAGTGATAAATTTTTAGTTAAATATTGAATGTAATGTTTATGAGTATTTTTCTATCCAAAACGAAATGGCCTGTTTTTCTAATTCATGGGGGATATTACTATATAAGTTATTGACATGAAATGTTATTGTGAATATGTAGGCATCATTTTTATGGCATGGAACTTAAAAAGTGGATGTCATCTCAAATTAATTTTTTATATTATGTCAGAACGGTTGCAGTAGAATATCTTTGATGTTTTCGTCTACCCGACTTATAGATATTAAATCAGGCAAATGCCCAATGTGTGACTTAATAGGTAAAGAGGTGGTATGGCAGTGGCAGTGTAACTTGTAACTGTGGCTGTCATAGGATGAGGAGAGGATTTAAAATTCTTTGACCACAGAATGATTGATCGTACCAGAAAGCTTAAACACTTTATTTCTAAGGGGTTAACTACTCTAGGTTTCTTCTGAGCAACAATTAAAACGGTATACCAGCAATATATGCATATTAAAAATAGTCTTACCAAAGAAAACTCAAGTGAATAAATTGGTCAACGAGTCTCTTTAAGTGAACAATTTCAACAGCAAGAACAGAGAATTATATCTCAGTTCTAATTTATGTCCTGTAAATAAATGGACAGATGGTTTGTTTGGTGATGCAAAAGATCCACAAAATACTGACATACGTTCGATTCATTTGACAATCGTTGGCTTAATTGCTCTTCACTTGATCCAAATCATTGCTTAGTATTCGTTGCCCAAATTTGGAGGGAGGGGTGCCTAACCTAATCATCGGTCCAATCAAATTGTTTATAGTCGTCTCAAAAGTTGCTCAGTTCTTTCACCTTCATTATCAAAAGAAATTCATTTACACCAGATTAACAAGAGGTGCTAACAGTCCCGTTTGTTTTGTGTGGGTGTGTGTGTTTTTGTGTGTTTTTGTTGTTGTTGTTTGTTTGTTTTTATTTCTCTTTTGCCTTGAATTCAGTTTGGCTTGAAAAATTTAGATTTCTAATTCTCCTGCAATGACGAAATCTTCCTAGTAGGTTTGAAATTGGAGCTCCAATCCGTTTACCACGCCTAAAAAGTGAATTTACTTTTAAAATCTATAACGTTGCTTGACATTTATTAGTTGGCAATATGGATCCAATATGGATACAACCATGAAATTAAAGATCCAAAGAAACCAGGAATTATATATATATATATATATATATAATTCATTTTTAAAAATCAAATTGTGATAAATAACTGTATTTTTGTTATCCCTTTCTAATATCGCCTTTTGTTATATTTGTAAATTCGTGATTGTTTTATTGATAGACTTTATGATTCAATTTACAAATTCAAATAAAATAGTTTTCTCACCTGAAACTCGTAACAACTTTTAGTCTATAAAGGATTACTCAAATGATGAGATTTTTTGTTGTATATTTTAGGATATTTTGATAATTGAACAAATCTAAAATGTATATTTTTCAAGTGTTGTTCATAATCGATTTGCTTTCTTTAAGCTGGAAATATATATAGTCCCGAAAAATCTTAGAAATCTTTGTGTAAAATCTTTGCAACGCCGTTAGGGTGTTTTAAACAATTTAATTTTTTTTATTTTTTTAGCTTTGCTCAAGAACAAGATACATTGTACAGAGCTACAACTGACAATGTATTTATTTATCAGAATTTCCTAAATTCGATTCGACCATACAGAATGTCAAGAACGTCGCATTCTTGTCAAACATACTACACAAAAAGATTTTGTTTTGTATTCAAATGTTGAAGAATTTTTTCCAGTTTCTAGTGATAAAATATTTCTGAATTCTACGCTTAGGTGGCACAATACAAGCAGTGTACAGTTTGCAAAAAAAAAAACAAATGTCAAAAATCATGTAGCAGAAAGAACTTCGTATTTTCGTTTGGCGCGTAAATTAATTTGACCGTTATGGTCGTCGCATATTTTCACCCAATGAGGATGACTTATCCTATTCAGCCCGGACCATTTTCCCGGACAACATAAAAATGGTGAAAGCCCGCCAAACTTTCTCTTCCTCAGAACCTTTCGAGCAGGACGGACGTAGATTCTGTCTACTCTCTTCATAGCAGCAGAATCACAACACCTTGAGGAAAGCCGTCTGATTTATTGAGCTTTTGAGTCTACCCTCTTAGACCAAGGGCTCGCAGTTGAACATAAATTAGATGCATGTAATCTGCCACTTACAGGAACACCTTTATGTCGCCTCTAACTTTGCTATGTCTACAGCGACGCGCAATAATGCTCAGACATCCAGCTACCTCATTCCTGGGCAACCTCTTCTGGAGACTTTCATGCTTTCAGGATCACACGTTTATGGGTGACTACATCACTCCTGTCCTTAAACAGCAAACTCGACTTTTTCTGTGTCTATAGCTACACATATTCCGCTCAGACATTCAGCATTGCTTTGACTGTAGCGATGCACATTTCGCGCTGGCATTTAACAGCAATAATTCCTTCTCAACTTAATAACTATTTCCTTCCTTCCTTCCTTCCTTCCTTCCTTCCTACGAGACTTGCAGCATAAAGGTACCCTTTATTCTGGCAGCCATTAAACCTTCTTGAAAACCTTACGGCATCTTCGTTCTTCTCCTTTATTTTCCAACAATATAGCGAGGAACTAAAATAACAATCCTCCTCGCTAAAATCACTTCTATTTCTTTCTTTTTTTTTTTTTGTAAGCAATTTCTATTTTGCAATTTTTTGTTATCAATTAAATATTTATACCAAAGACTTGTAAATGGTAATAATTTCTATAAAAGAAATTCACATAACAGAAAGACATTAACTAATTTTTTTTAAAAATAATGTTATTGTTCTGTGAAAATTTTAGCGAAGTTTTATGGAGCAATATTTTAGTTATTGACAATAAAGAGATTTATCGCTATATTCTTGTTCTTGGCCTAAGCACTGGGATCGATGGGATTATTTGAAATATCAACCTAATTAATAATGTTTAATTAAATCTTAATAATTATCTTAGTAAAACAAATATTTCGTTATTTTTTTTTCTTTTTGTTAAATGAGCGAAAGAAATCTCTTTCTAATTTATCGTACACACAAAATAATGATTGCAACTGGCATCCACGACAGCATTCACCCACCGGATGTTATTGGTGCTAAGACTTTCTTCAAAATGGAAAAAAGGGGTTTCTGCGGATAGGGTCAGCGAAAATGTCGATGAAATTTGTCAAAAAATAAAAATAATTAAAATTGATTTTTCGGCCAATCCGTGACCTTCGCGGTAAAAAAACAAAGAAAACCCAATTTGATCCGATCAGAAGAGAAAAACGATATAAAAAACAAATTTCTCGACAGCGGGGCCACATCAAAAGAAGGCAGACGACACCAACAGACTCGAAACTTTAGCTCTGAGAGAGAGAGAGAAAGAGAGAGAGAGAGAGAGAGAGGCGAAACTCGAAACCATGCATTACCAACGTTGACTTTCCTCTGCTCTGCTTGGAAGGAAGCGACTAAGCCATAAATCACCAAACACCCCTCTCCTCTCCGCACTCGTAACATCTGATTGACCGCATGCGTGTAAGTCTAACAATCCTACCACTATTAAGCATAGGACATTTTCCCACTTTTTAATCAACACGTTTCTACAAACCCAGTTATTTTAACTTTTTATTTGTTTTTCAATATGATAGTTAAAAGTTTTACGTGCCTTCGTGTTCTTTGTTTTTGCAACTATGTTTTTTTTTTTTTTTTGTTCTTTCCTTGCAACGATATGCTGATATAACATTTTGAAGCTTGGAAATTTAAATTCTGTACTATTAGTCATGTTTAGCAGCAAAATTATCTTTTTTTTATTATTAGAGGTCCCTTCTTGATAAGACCCTTTGTCTATGAGAAATCCTTTTTGTTAAAATCTTTCTGTGAGTCAGGCAAACAAACTCTTCCAAATTATTAATATAGATTTATTTTAATCTTTTTATAAGCTATATAAATTGAAATAATAAAAGAGAACACAGTTATGAATATCGTTTAAAATAGTTGAAGTACGTATTTATGTTTTAATTTTGCCATCTTTTTTGTGAATTATGAAATGTAAAGGAATAAAAGAAAATTTTAATTTAAGAGAAAAGCTTTTAAAAAATTCAAAGATTCTGCTTTCATCCAAAAAGAAACAAATTTATTAAAGAAAAAACATTTTTTCTACATTTTAATCGGAAAGAATACAATAATCTTTAAGTTTTTTTGCTTATTCAAGAAAGAATCATTTCCAGTTTTGACACCAAGTAATGAAGTGATTCCAGTCTGCGATACTGTGATAGCAAACAAGTTTACTGTCTGAAAATTGTTTGCCTCTTATTAACTTTTGTTCTCATCAAAAACAAAACAATTTAGAAAGCTCCTACGCACCTTTTTGTTTTAAAAAATTACATAAACTATCACCATTCTAATTCACACCTAATATAAATGTTCATTGGCTACGAAGAAAAAAAAAGCAGGTTTGTATGCATTTAATCATTGTGTCAGAGTTAAGTTAATGTTATTGTTATCTCTCGATTCTTTTGTCACAATCGATGGCGAGACCTTTTATGAGAGTGCACACACAGTCACTAACACACACACACACACACACACACACACATATATATATATATATATATATATATATATAAGACGTGAAAACAAATCTGGCGGAGTGTTAATATATTTATTATGACATTTCGTTTTCTATGACCTTCATCCAATAATGATATGCATTTTTTTTTAATTTTAGGAAAAATTTCGGGAACGTTAGTGATAGGTAAGATCTTTAGTCGGCACCGAACAAATATTCATTTTGAAACAGACGCACGGTTTATGCTGTTTCCGGCGGGACTCATAAACAACAACCCAGCTAGAGATAAAAGCTTGAGCAGTTATCAGTCGAGAGAAGCAGAAAAGAGTTTTAGATGGTTGGAGCACCAGAGAATACTAGAAAGACGTCTTGTTTCGGTCTGGTTTCATTGTTTAATCACATATCAACCTTCGTGGTTTGTTTAATTTTAAAGCTATCTTTGTAGAATAGCAATGGTACTATTTAAGTTTTTCCTGGATTGGAAAGACATGAGTTGCGATTAAAAGATAATCAAGGTTTGGTTTCTTTGTTTAATGGCATATCACTCTTGGTGATTTGTTTGATGCCACAGCTGGAAATTGTGCCCGTGACTTTTACTTAAGCTATGAATGAAAGGATTGCAAAATATTACAATTGTATACAAAGTGGAATATTATTAGTAATAAATTATTATTAAATAGTACATTGCACGCATATGATGTCTATATTCTGCTTGACTGCTGATGCAGTGAGTTTAGTAGGCTGGTTTATTCTACTTGACTGCAGATCCTGTAAGCTCAGTTAGTTAGTTTATTATGTTTAAAGTCCTAACGTTAAATGTCATGATGTTAACAATGATTTTGAATGTAGGTTGAGTTTGGGCATTGTATCTCATTTTTCAAACACTGGGGTCAGAGCTCCAATCTCAGAAGAACACGACAATTGTTTATCTTCGTGAGGGACAGAGCGGCTTGTTGGTTTGAAATAGAGTCAAAAACCTTTAAGCGGCTATTTTTCTCATCTTATGACGCCACCTTTATAGATGAGTAACAGTATTTTCCTGACTGAACTATTTTACTCTAGCCTTTGATCTATGAGGGTCCTCCGCCCAGTTGATCCACTTTTGGATTCATCCACCTTACTTCACACCCACAATGCTGTTTCACATAGTTTCCATTGAGTTATGCTTGTGGGATACATATAATACTCTCCTTCCTCAGAGACTCTCCAGTATGAAACAAAGTCAGGATACCTGAGTGGTTGAGAGCAGCACGGTTGATCATTGCACAGTTTGACCTCTCTCTGATTTTATTGTCACAGAGTTATGCAGCTCAGATGATACGCTCATAGGGTTTTGATTATGTGAGTTTTACTTTTTGCGGACAAAAAAAAATGTGGGAATACGCCCTTGCGCCATACACTTGGCAGAATGAAAATCTTAACCGCCGACGTCGTGTTTTGCAAATTCTCTGCAAGTTGAAATGCATGAGTCCGAAATGATCCACAAAGGAAGAAAAAGGCGAAAACAAAAAGCTGAATAAATGTTGTTAAAAGAGAGGGAGAGAAGGAGGGGAGAAGGAGGGGGAGGTTTGTATGTAACACTTTCAAAGTGACGATTTGTTGTGTCCTCACTTAAGCTACGTAGTTCCCTTAACTAAAAAGGCTGATAGATCTTTGGACTTAACGTCAGCACACCTCCACCTACAACTCTCTGGTTCTCTATATCTGTCCTGTTCTTCTATGTCTCAACTGTCTCCCTGACTGCCTCAATTCTATATATGCAAAGATGAACATTCCTATTTCCGGATTTTCGGCCACCTAAACACAGAACATAAAAATACTACTAGGCTCTATGTCCACAGTAGACTCTAAGAGATGTGATGATAAAATCTTTTAAATCACAGATCCACTTATAACTGACCATTTGCGCTTTATACTGGTTGGGCTGACCTAGAGGTTCCCACGCAAATATGTCTTGGCCCCTATATGGGCTCACATATACAACATATGCATATACACACCTATGGTCAACTCACAAATGTACACATGTATACACCCGCACGTATATACATACACACATGCATGTACTCACATAGAGCTAAGCCCGTATGCTACCATCAATTGTATCACGTGAGAAGACCCTATCATTTTGTGAATTTTTAATTGCTACCAAATTTAAGACATTTTATATTCTCATTCTTCAAAACGGTTTTCGTGAAAGAGAATAAAAATGTAGATTATATGTTGATGAGCTAAGAATATTTAAACTTTATTCAAATATTCCACGGAGGGTAAAAGAACAAGTATATCCTACAGCTTGTTCAGCCACAGAGAGGAAAATTACTGATTAATCCTATATTTGGGAATTGGTTTTGTATTTTTGATTTTTGTTGTTTTTTCTTTTCCTTTTTTTTTTTTTTCTTTAGGCTGGGTGCTGAAGGAAGAGCACTTCGAGAGCAAAATTAAAGATGTCTGCCAGGAAGAAAGACGTAAGCAGTGAAAAGAACATTTCAAAAATCTACTTGGACACCCTCCTGTAATCACAGATAAACCTATTGAAAAAATTATTAATTTTAAGGAAGAGGAATTTGATTTAATACTGACAAAATTTAAAATCAGAAAAGCTACCGGCTTCGACGAAATATCTCCAGAAGTATAGAAGACAAGAAAAATTGATGATATACTTCTTCGGTTATGCAACGGTGTGTATAAACAAAACTCTAGAGAGAAATGGACAAAAGACTACATCCTTCTCTTCCCCACAAAAAAAAGAAAGATAGTCTCGGCATCACTAAGAACTACCAAGGCATGACTCTTATTGCAGTAACAGTTAGGGTTTATAATGTCAAGCGTCTTGATCATATCCGATCTGTTCTCGACAAAATTCCCAGAGCAGCTTCCGAAGGAATCGATTCACATCACATATTCTGACTATTTGTCGATTCCTTGAAGAAGTACGGGCAAAAAATCTCGAGGCAACACGATTGTTCGTAGATCTCTTTGAGGAATTTGAAACTATACACAGAGGAAAGCTGTCCAGTCGGATAGAGCTATAAAATATACCGACTGCATCTCTGCAGAGGGGTAAACCCTCACACAACGAGTATCCTAGATATAACACTAAACAATCTGATGTTGAGGTTCCAGTAATGCTGGTGCTTTGGGGAAAGCGGAATACCCTTTCATTGCCATCTCTCCCTGGTCCACGCTGGCCCGGAGCGGTAGCACCGAATAGAGTCCTATCTATGGCTAAAATAGAACTGTTTGGCATTTAAAATGAGGACAAACAGATGACTCATGCTAAATTAAATTGCTTGAAATAGAACTATTTGATCCTTTAACTGTGTGCAAACAAATGACCTATGTTTAATTAAATTGTTTGTGTACATAGCAATACTTGGAATCATTTAACTTTCTTGACTAATGCTAAATTGAATTGTTAGAAATAGAACTGTTTGATAATTTAACTGTGTATATCTAGAAAATGTGTTTACAAATTATATATTTGATATATGGGTTAAAAAAAGATTTGACATTAAATGACCAACAATGGTTGATATGCCATAAAACCGAACCAAACCAATCTAAAAAGAGGAAAGAAGGAAGAAATACAACTAGTATATGATCTTCCCAAAGAAACTGTTACCACTATCAGGCTGCTTTACAAAAACACAAAAGCAATGTTTTGCTCTCTAGTGGTGACACCAACTTTTTCGACATTGTCACTGGAGTCTTTCAAGGAGATACATTAGCATAATCTATGTTTATTCTCTGTCAAGATTACATACAACGAATGTCAATAGATCTCGTAATAGAAAATGGATTCACACTAAAAACAAGCAAAAAGTAGACGATATCTTGCAGAAACTGTGACAGATGCAGATTATGTAGATGATCTTGCGCTTCTCGCAAGCATACCTGCTGAAGCTAAATCCCAGCTACATAGCCTAAAACAGGTGGCAGGAGGCATTGGTCTCTATGTGAACTCCGATAAATCAGAGTTTATGCGTTTCAAACAAAATGGAGATATTTCCACATTAAATGACGAGCTTCTAAAATTATTAGACCATTTCATATACTTCAGTAGCAATGTCTCATATTTCAGTTGATGAGATAAGCCTACAAAAAGCATGGGTAGGTTAGAGTCAATATGGAAATTTGATCTATCTGATAAAATAAAACAGGATTTCTTCCAAGCTGTGTCTGTATCAGTACTATTATACGGCTGCACTAATTGAACTTTGATAAAATGACCGAAGAAAAAGTCAGATGGGAACAGCACAAGCCCAAGAAACAGCACTTCAGGAAACAGCAACTGTATGGCCATTTACCTCCCATCTCACAAAATATCTAATTTAGATGAATTAGACATACTGGACACTGCTGAAGAAGCAAAGACGAACTCATAAGCGAAGTTCACTGATGGACTCCTATACAGAGACGCAGATGTGTTGACTGACCAGCAAATACTTACAATTATCAGCTCAGTGCGGATACTTGATGCTGTCTGGTTAACCTTTAAGGAGCAATGGATAATGAGGACTGTTAGCGAGAGAGAGAGAGAGAGAGAGAGAGAGAGAGAGAGAGAGAGTCAGAGAAATCCATGTTGTCAGTGCAAATTCTCTTTTATTCTATTGGATATTTTGTTTTATATATATATATATATATATATATATATATACGATTGAAGGGGCTCCAATGACAAAGCTGTAGTGAAGTCGATCCTTCCAGGAGTAGTTAAATCCAAAATCAAAACTGGAGAAGGAAGCTCAAGCATCAAACCCCTGCTGACTTGTAGGAATCCTTTAATGTGAAAAGTCAAAGAGAGGTACATTGAAATAAAACTTGCAGTTTGCATCGCCATCAGTTATCTTGCTCTGTTTATCTCTGGCCTGCAGCAATGTAGACCCTGAGAGTGTGGTAAGTATCATACAACTGCATGTCCCTATAATCCAATGATGTGCCTTATCATCTGGTATATTTTTCACAACTTATAATTGTTATTAAACAGGAAGTTTGAGTCGTAATTTTGGTGTTAAAGATGTGGCTATCATCATGTCAAAATCTTGCAGTCATTCAATATATACACGCAGTCCAGGAAAAAAAATGAGCCAAAATATTTTTATAAAAAAGTTAAAGTTTGGTTTATTCCTTATTTTAAATTTGCAACTTGTTCCCAAAGCTGTTTTGCTTTTGTTGGGTTTTTTGTTTGTTTTTTTGCTTTGTTTGTTTGTTTTTGTTTTTGTTTTGTTTTTTTACAGGATAACATATATATATTGAAGTTTTTTGAGTTTTTCTTTTAAACTTCCCGGAAGCTATATGGACAAACTTTTATGCAAACGTAATTAGTCCGTCCCTGAATATAAATGAATAAGATAAATTAAGAAACAAGAAAGAAGCATAACTGAACTGTAATTCGGTTTGAATTATTGATTCTGGGATTCAAATCCAAAAAGTGACTTATGCGATAATTGTTTAAAGATTGATAACATTAAGAAATCAGTAAGAAAAGGTAACAGCATATATAAGATTAAAACCTGACAAGTTCTGCTTAGAATAATAGGGACAGTTTGAACTATAGTAAATTGAAATTTAAAAATGACAAAATCGTATATATATATATATATATATATATATCAGAGTAATGACAAATTGAAGGTTGATTGTTAAAGTAAAGAATAAAATCAATTCATAAAGCTTGAATGAAATAAAGAGGGACTGTTAAACACTCTTAAACTTATAAATCCTAATTCGCGTTATGATATTTGCTTAAAAGCAAAAATAATAAAGTTTGGAATATAATCCTGTGAAGCCAGAGAAAAAATTTCGAATCCAATACACCCACTCCCTCCCGAAAAAATATTTGAGCGTATATCACATAAAGCTATGGGACGCAACAGAGTGGATGTACAGTAAGCGGATGAATTCAACGCCGGGTCAACGGTGAGCTTCACCTGAGGTTGGGCGGAAGAACCTCATAGGTTAACGCTCCGGATCAAATAGTTCCATCAGGAAAAACAGCCAACGAGAGGTTACTATGACTCTGATTCAAACCGTATATCTAGACCGCATCACCTTTTATGCGTTCTGCTGACGTTGGAACTCCTCTGACACGAATGTTCGAATAATCAGCTACTGAACTGAAACCCAAACCAAAATTACTTAGATGCAAAAGTATTGTTAACATTGCAACATTTAATGTTAGGACTTTAAATAGAGTAAACCAGTTACCTAAGCTGACAGCGTCTGCTGCGGAGCATAATATAGACATCATATATATACAAGAAGATAAGATACTATCATAGTGAACTAGAAATAAAATATCACGATACTGGTAAAGGATGGACATTTTTCTTTGCACCTGCACGAAAAAAAAATCTGTCAATGCCGTCATTGGAGGTGTCAGAATCCTTTTCAGTCCTCGTGTCTTAGAATCACTTAATAGAAAATCCTACCGGAATGATGTGTACTTCATTTAATGGCAACCCCTGCACAACAATCGTCTCTTGCTTCAATCCCACCAATGCCTGTGAGGAAACGGAAATCATCACCTTCTACAGTGAGCTCTCTTCGTTTATTCGACACATTCCAAAAACACAACGTTTGGTGTTGTTATGAAATCTCTTATAAGCAAAGACGAAAATATCCAATTCTGCTTATACAACTCGTCAAACAGAAATGGGGAATATCTAATAGACATTTTACTTGAGAACAGGTTAGAATAAATAACAAATTCTGAAAAAGAAGAGAAAAATATGGACCTACACCTACCCAAATAACTTTAAAGCACAGCTAGATATGTTCATAACCAAAAAGTGGATAATCAACACTCTGAACTGTGAGGCATACTTTTTTTTTTTTGAAGGTGTATCTCCCAATCACAGAATCGTCTCGGCAAATAACGCCTGAGTCTACACAGAAATTAGAAACAAACAGTCAAAACCACACGTTTAAACAGGTCCTCACTTACTAATAGAGATATTAGCAATAAATATACGGTAATTGAAAGAGATATTCGATACGCTTCGGTAGATATCTGAAAAACACACCCCGAATAACGAATACGTCACAGAAAGGTAATTATCATATTGTTCAATTGTTATAATCATCCATTCTTAAAGCAAAGAAAAACTGTATTCTCCGTTGGGTATGAATTTTATTAACACTACTTCAATCAGTAAGTGGGAGAAATGGTTTCCTTCTGTTAATATGTCAGCTGAAATAGTCTCTTGGATATATGGTGATGTGGTTGTAATCCACAATCGAGATAGAATTCTTTTGTATTTTTAAAAGACTCCATAGAAAAATCCCATAATTCTGCTGTTGGTCCAGATAAAATTCATTACGAATTTCTAAAAAACTTCCGCAAAAATCCCTAAAATTTCTCTTGAAAATACTGAACAAAATATGGACAGAGGGAAAATTCCCATATTTATAGAGACAGACCACAATAGTACCAATCCCCAAGCCAAAAAAAAAAAAAAACAGTTCAGATCCACAAAACTACAGACCGATCTCCTTAACCAGTTGCTTATGCAAAACAATGGAAAGAACAATAAACAACAGATTGACGTGGTATTTGGAATCCAACAAACTTATATACAACTTACAATGCGGATTCCGCAGCAAGAGAGGCACTATAAACCATCTAATACACCTAGAATCAAACATCAGAGAAGCCTCCATTGAAAAAGAACACCTCACAGCTATATTCTTCGACTTGGAAAAAGCCTATGATGCAACATGGAAATATGGAGTAATTAAGGCCCTGCATGAACTAGGTATAAAGGGCAGATTACCACAATTTATCGAGGGATTCTTATCAAATAGAAAGTTCAGAATTCGTGTTGATACCACATTTTTAAGTGTAAAAAATCAGGAAGAGAGTGTCCCACAGGGCAGTATATTAGCTGTAACCCTGTTCAATATAAAGATAAATAATATAAGCAAGGAGTTGCCATCTGGAATCAATGGGTCACTATATGTGGATGACCTCATGATATGTTGCAAATCAAATTATATTCACACAATCGAACGGAAATTGCAACTAGGACTTAAGAAACAAAACAAAATGTGTCCATTTTTGTCAAAAAAAAAATTGCATAATGACCCCAGTCTGAAACTCGATGTTGTAGAGATCCCAGTAGTAGATGAATGTACATTTTTTTGGATGATATTCAACAAGAAACTGACCTTCATTCCACACTTAAAATATCTAAAAACGAAATGCAACAAAACATTGCAGCTGCTGCGTGTGGTGGCCCTTAAAGAATGGGTAACTGACCGAAATACGCTATTATTATCATATAGATAATTAATTAGATCTAAATTGTATTATGGCAGTATTATATACCGATCAGCTCGAAAGAGCTACTTGAAAACCCTCGACCCAATCTATCATGGAGGCTTAGGGCTAGTGCTTGGAGCCTTTAGAACATTCCCAGCTGAGAGCCTATATATAGAGGCTAATGAAGCTCCTGCAAATAATAGAAGCCGCAAACTAGCCCTCTAATACTACGTCAAACCTAACCACTGAAAAGAAATTTAAAATACTACATACAGACTTTAAAATGAAAATAAATAAATAAATAAATACTACAGCAAAGACAACAACGCTGGAACAACAATGAAAATAATAAATTATTTGAAATTAAACGCACACTGGGGGAATGGAAACAAAGCTTAAAAAAAAACAAAAAAAAAACGAAAAGAGGAAGTTATATTGTCCAGACTCCAGATAGGTCATACAAGGATAACACCCTCTTATTTACTCAAAGGAAAACAACAACCAATGCGTTATGCATGTCAGACCAAATACACCGTGAAGCACATTTTCATTGAATGTACCGACCAAGCCCATATAAGAAAAACCTTCTATAATGCAAACAATATGAAGGAACTGTTCCAAAACACTAAAATAAATAATCTGATATCATTTCTAAAAACAGTGAAGTTATACACAAAAATCTAAAGAAATTTACAATAAGACCAAATTACTTCTATCAACCCTTTCTTTACTAGATATATTCTAACACACTGATTCCTTCCCCAACTTGTTTTTTTTTTTTATGATCATGATTCCCTACAAATAAACTCCTAATAAAAAAAAACAACAAATAACTAACTAATTATCAAAAGCTTGTCATTAATTCCTAAGACCTCTCCTTTGAATTTCTTTTCAGACTTATTTTCTTTAACTTGTTTCGGCATTAAATGACCGATGAGGTTGATATGCCGTAAAATAAAACAAACTTGTATTTTTATACGCGACGGTGAGTCACGTGCCTTGTTTGTAGGCGCCACTAAATTTGGCGCTCACTTTGTACTTCCTTTTTGTATTTTCCTTTTCTCGCAGTAAAGTCGTGTGGTGAATACGTGTGTATATAATATCTCCCAAATTAAGTATTGTCTCCTTATTTTCTTACTATAAGCCGCTATACCTCTGCGCAATTAACAACTTTTGTCCGTTATTTAATGCAAAATTCACCTTTCTAGAACAGCAGTGATACTATTCAACCCAGTGTTGATGGGCATAATGGGCTTCATACTTTTCCCTATGGAATTAGTCCAAAAGTGAATGTACTAGAGCAACTGGAGTTCGAACTCGTTAACTTTAGCCATTGTGCCATGAGGACTCTCCCGAAATGGTCTTCAAATATCGAAAAAGAACTCATGTTTAATGACAATCTTACAAGATGCTGAGTTTGCATGGCTGGTCCAAGATGAGATCATCATCTCAGTGGTCACAATGACCAACCGGAAATTCAAGAAGTCGTATACATCCACTCTCACGGGTTGTCACGCATCTGGCTTTTTGTCAAGGGTTTGTCCTCCCTTAATGAATGGGTATTCCATATTCCTTTAAGCCCCAGGATTGGAGTCTCATCGTCAGATGCAGTTTAATGTCATACCCAGAACATGTTCAGGGCAAATTAAATATATATGATTAGTAAACGAATTGTTTATAGGTAACATTTTAAACTAGCCAGAATTCATTTGTTTGCACACAGTTAAATGGTTTCATGTATTCCTATCTAACACTAATAGATTTATTTTGTAGACGCTTATATGATTTCAAGTATCCCTATGTAACAGTAACTATTCAATTTAACATAAGTCATTTGTTTGCCCACAGATAAATGGTTTAACAGTTCTATTTGACTCAAAATGCAAATCTGGATTGCCACGAATAAAAGGGACGTGCCAGTGGCAGACCCTGGGTGAGGCGGCAGGACTCGGTGCCGGACCACAATTCCGAAGAGACCCAGGCTTGGCTTCAGAAGGAGTGCTACGACTTTGTACCCTTCTCTCACTGGCCCCCTTCCTCCCCCGACCTGAACCCGCTGGACTACTTCGTTTGGTCCTACGTCGAGAACATCACCAACATGACCTCCCACAACACCAAAGCCAGCTTGATCGCCGCCATCCGCCGAGTATTCGCGGAGATCCCGCCGACGCTTATGGAAAAGGCATGCTTCCAGTTCCGGATCCGTATCGAGGTGGTGATTGAGGCTGAAGGCGGCTACATTGAATAGATGTCAGCTCTACACACATAATCAAGTTACCTGAATTGATTTTTTAAATAAAAGTTTTGAAATAAAGCAATAGTGTTGTTTTCTTTAAGACGACCATTTTATCGTTCCACCCTATATATATATATATATATATATATATATATATATGTGTGTGTGTGTGTGTGTGTGTGTGTGTATTTAAACGGGTTTGATTAATTAAAATCGAATTCTTGTTGTTTTGGAGGGTTTTTTTCTTTCAAGAATCCTTATGTTTTTGTTTTTTTGTTTTTTGTCTTTAGTTTTTTTGATGTTACACATTTGAAATTTGTTGATGATTTCTCCAAAAGAGTTATTTGTGTTATATCGAGTACTTTCAGTTCTTATCAGAACTATTATCAAGGTAATATATATGCTATTTGTAAATTAAGTTTGTTTAGTATTTAGACTAAATTACTATTTCATTTTTGTTTTTATTACCAAGGTGATGCAAAGCGGTAATAGCAGTTTAATTTTAAATATTTCTATTGAGTGAAGTAGAATAAAATTTGTTCTATCTTTTATAATATGGATTATTCTATTTCAAACTTTTTAGAATATTATCACTAGTTTCGAAGTTAATTCTGTTAATAGTGGGTTGTCTAAATTTTATAAATAAGGTTTCTAAGATTTTTAATTTTTTGACATTATTGTCTGTGTGGAGTATTTTTGTATTATCAACTGAAATATTTCTATTGGTGCATTAAGACAATTGTGTTTTTTTTCTAATGTTCATACACGGAGTTAGAATTTGAAATGTGTAAAGTGAGCCTCCTTGATAACTTTGTCGTAGTGTAGCCATGGCCCAGTGGGTTGAGTGTTCGCCAATGGCCCAGGAGACCTGGGTTCAATCCCAGGTCACGTCATACCAAAGACTTTAACAACGGTACTTGATATCTCCTTGCTTAACACTCAGCAATATGAGGTACGTATCAAGGGTAAAGTGGAGTAATCCAGGGAAAGGATTAGAGCCATAACCTACACCTCGGTGTAGTAGCTATTGAAAAGGGAGCCCTTGACTACGGTCGCAAACTTTACTTATAGCCAATGTAACTTATAGGTTTTTTATTGAAATGCATTCTCCCAATGGATATTTAAATTGATAAATAACATTGTTTTTTTTTTCATTATCTTTGTATCTATGTTTTAAATTTTTTTTATAGTAAATGGTAAATTTTATTTCATTATTACTGCCAGTTGGGGATATATATGTATGTATTATGTTTTTGAGTATTTTTTCATCTAATCTAAAGTTCGGATTCATTTGATTACAATAAAATGATTTAATATGATTGTAATTATTTTGTGTAACATAACTTTTTCATTTATTTTATTCTTATTTTTTATCATTAGTTTAATTTGTTCATCAACAAAGTAGTTTTGAAATCCGTTGTTAATAAGAGATTGTTTGATATTTTTTAATTCATAGTAAAATATTCTATCGGATGAAGAGATTAGTTTTGCGCGATTTGACAGATTTTTTATGATAGCTATTCTGTATCGGTGTGGCCATTCACTTTTATAATTTAGAATACATGAATAATTACTAATATGTTTTTTTATATACAGAAGTGTTAGATTTATCATTGTTTGCATCAATTTGTACATCAAGAAAAAGAATTCCGTTATTTACATTTAGTTCATAAGTAAATTTGAGGACAGAGTTATTTTGGAATGTTTGTCGCAATTTTTTAATTTCTTCAATATTATCTGCTAGAATAAGGATATCATCAACATAGCATACATAAATATGTGTTGTTTTTTTTATGCCATGGAATATTTTGTTTTCTAGATAGGACATGTAAAAATTAATAAATGTCGGACCAAAAACAAAACCCATGGAAATACTATCTTTTATTGTATATATATCACAATTGTGGTCAATATATATATATATATATATATATATATATATATATATATATATATATATATATGAAGAGTAAATAAAGGATTGTAATCCGACAATATGTAGAAAAACTGATTAGCAGAGTTGAAGTCAATGTTATGATTATGTTGAGATGCTAAGATGCTCACTTACATCCATAATAAAAATCTTAGACGAATTTTCGAAGCCGCCGCTATCTCATTCCTTAATTCCCTAAATACTCGTCCTGGCTTTTATAATATTTCTCCTTACTTAGGCAAACACATTTTAAACAGCTACAATATATTCCAACCTTAGTCCTATTTTCCGTATATCTCATAATTTCCATGCTTTCTATTCTTCTTTTTGTTCTTTCTTTCTTTTCTTCCTTCTGTCTCGAAATCTTTCTCGTTAAACAACATACATAAATTCTATGCAATATTCCAAATAAGTCAAATGACGTAATTTAAAACATCAAACGCTGATTTGCCAGTTAAACAGCCAACATTTTCTTACTATACATATTTTCCCGTAGGTTTTTGTATTTCACATTTCTAAACATCCATCGTTAACTTAAAATTATTAATATCACCCTTCATGGTCCTGATGATGGTTCAGTAGAACCGAAACGCTATAGTGTCGACCCGTTAATAAATCATTCCTTCCACTTGGATCGTTGTTATCAGTTTTTCTACACACACACACACACACACATATATATATATATATATATATATATATATATATAACAGGATTTGACATTAGATAACCCACAGAAATTGACATACTATCAAACCAAATAATCAAACTAAACCAACCTCGTAGGCATCCTATACTTCAACAGCCGGTTCCTGCATTAGTTAGTTTTATCATTTAGATATTAATCAGTTAATTAGTTTGCTAGTACCAATTAGTTGGTTAATTTCGAAGTAGTTTCTCAAGCAAAGAGACCAGGTCTTCATTCACTACGGTAAATTCAACCGAGTAGGTTTTTTTATCCTCGGGTTGCATAAAATGATGAGATATTTGCTAATAACTGCGATTTCGGTCCCATTCCACATTCCCAGGTTCTTGTTGTTGTAATTTAACATTCTAAACATACTTCTGAGGGATCAAATTCACAGTGGTACAATTATCAACTTGAAACTTTACCTTTATCTCGTTATATATCATGTTAGCATATATTGTTTATAGTGATTTTTCTCTTTCGGAACTCACATTTAACACACCTTAATTATGGAATTGGATCGAATACAATATGGTACTGACGACTTGAAGATTTGTCTTCGTATATTTGTTATATCTCTTAGTCCTTAAACTCGCCACCGCAATTAATTGAATATGAGGGACACAATTCGGATACTTGTAGCTGGAGAATTGTGTTATGATTTAATATTTCCTCGTGCTAATCAATATAAAACAATTCACGACTAATTAACGACAATATATTTATTGCCTGAGTAAACTTCATAGAATAGATATGCGAATGACATGAATACTAAGAGAACAATATAGAGAAAATTCCTTTAGTAAAAGTTTAGAATCCTTAATAGAATTAAAGTTGTTGGGTGAAGACTTATGTCAAAGCATGGTACCGTACGTGGTACGACACGAGGTTTGTTGGGGCAAAAATGCCACTGTCGGGAGGTACTCACATTCATGCGTGCTTCTTGTTGTATTTAACCGACTTTCTTCCAAGTTAGTATATGACACAAGGTCGTTTTATTGTGGGTAACCACTCACCGTTTTATATGCAACTTTAATCACGCTACCTATCGTCCATTAAAAGTATGGTTAAGAAGGTTGGGATGTAATCACTGCTGATGTAATTCTTATATTATAAAAGAATTGATTTTACATACGTTGTATAGTTCGAGAGTAAGTGAACACAAGTATACATTTTACAGCAATATAAAACCAAAAGTGGCCGCTTAGAACCTTAAAGTACTTTAACAAAATCGCCCCACCACAGTAGCATAAGTAAAGAACAAAGGGAAAAAAAGAAGACCAAAGAAGACAGGGGAAAATTCATCTGTACGTCTGAAGAAGTTTGAAAGGCCATCATTTGTATCGGAAAATGAGGACTTGTCAGCCACTCTGTGTCGTATGATAAAGCGGCTGATCATCAAAATCCCTTTGTATCCGTGGATATTCAAGATTCTGACCATGAAGGGTTGGTATATCCTCTAACGGAATGAAGTTTTCATTGTCAACATCTACATTAATAAGGACTTTCTTCTTTTTTAATGACCTGACTGCGTCTACTTTTGATACCTATACCGGTTTCCACTGAGTCGGAACGGGCATACTTTAGCTTGTTAAACACCACTTCCTTCATTTCCCGTTTATTTTTTGTGTATCTATACCACATAACCGGGTTTGAATTCAGGTAGAATTTGAGTTGAATTAAGTGGTGAGTTTTTTATTTGTATCAGTGATGATGTTTGATATAAGGCAGGTACGTTCGGAGATTTCAATTAATAAATTGTGTCGCTGGTGATGGCGCCTCATTAAACGGAGTAGTTCGTAGGGTAGAAATAGCAGGGTATAATTCTGGGTTGCATTTTATTGCTTTCATTTGAAAGTGCGTTTGACAGTTTGGATGGTGCGTTCCACAAGATCCTTGGATTGTGGATAGAGAACACTGTATGTTTCAAGTTGGAAATTCCAATCCTTAAAAAATATTTTGAATTCATTTGCTTTGAATTCAGGACCATTGTCACTGACAACAGTCTATGGAATACCGAATTTTGAAAACATGCTCCTAAGATGCATGTTAACAATGGGTAATTGTGTGTGTGTGTGTGTGTGTGAGAGTGAAGGTCGAAAACTTGGTAGAATAATCAACAGCGTTCACATCCAGGTTTTTGAGAAGTTCAAAGATATCTGTACCAATTTCAGTCCATCGTATTCTGGGATTTTATGTGATATAATTGGTTTAGCAGGCTGTTAGTTGAGCTCATGAAGACAGGTGCCGTAGTTGTTAACAATTTCTTTGATTTCAGCTGTGACATCAGGCCTGTAGATATGTTCTTTTATTTAGGCTTTACACTTTTCAATGCTGTGGTGTCCTGAATGAATGAGATTTCCTACTTCTCCACGTAAATCAGTTGGAACGATTATACTTTTCCGTTTTAACAGTATTCCATGTAACATAGAGATGTCCTCTTGGCTATTGTAGAACGATTTGACCAAAAGTTCAAATTTTTTTTGTTTTTTGGACAATCCATGAAGAGTATATTTGTTTTGTAGTTTTAATGATTCGTTAATTGCTGTTTATTCACAGTAATTGTTTAGTTTCTTGTCTGTCATGGGTTGCGATTTGTTGATGAGTTCTGCATTGTTCTCCAAATATTCAGAGGAGATTTCGGTTTTGCAGTCAATTAAGTATGCATGTGATAGAGTGTCATGGATTGCTGCTTATTTTCCCTGTGATGTAATTGACCACTGCAGAGCCAATAGGAATCGCTAGATGTTAATGGGGCTTTGGTGACGTTTTGAAAATTGACCATAATGGTTTGTGGTCGTTTTCAATTTCAAAGTGACGTCCATATACAAATTTGTGGAATCTTTTGTTGACAAATCAAACGCTAAGAGCCTCTCATTGCAAAGGACATTAATTTTGCTTAGCTGTTGGCACGCGATAGGCTGCTAAACTCTCTTATTTTTTTTGTTTAAGGATGGCTTCTATATTAAGTTTACTTGAGTCAGTTGAAATTTTTGTTAGGGGTGAAGGATTATAGAATTGTATGAACGCTTGGTTTGTGAGCAGATCTTTCATATTATTAATAGCTTTCCGCTGTGGCTGATCAAATGACCATTCAACGTCATCTTAGAGAAATGTGCCCAGTAGAGCAGTGATTTTGGAGTTGTTGGTCATAAATCTATATAAGTAGCTGCTCGTGTCGAGAAAACGTTACAACTTTTTGTTATGATAGTTGGGCATTTTTACTGTTGCTTCTATCTTGAAAGGGTCGGGTTTGAATCCTTCTAAAGTGATTTTATGTCCCAAGTAGATCAGATCAGATCAGCGAGAAAAAATACAGTTGCTTTGATTGAGCTTAAGACCATTGTTATAGACAAGCGTATTAGTTGCAAGAGACAATGGACCAGAGGAATAGATTTGATTTCGGTTATTTCTAAATAAATAAAAGTCGGTATATTAGAAGAGATACGGGCTCTCTTCATCCACCAGATAATGGTCAGGAGGTTAGTGGGTATTTGTTGTTCTTAGGTGGCTGGTTTGTTTGCTTGAGGCACAGTGGTGTGATGTGGGTTGGTAAGCTATAAGCGCTCTTGGTCGAGAGTTGGAAATGCCGGGATTTGGTTGTCTGATGCGTGGATTGTAATGTAGATTGATGGGGTGTCAGCGGTTTTTGATCTTGTCCGAAATGTGGCGTGTGACGGTTCTCTCTGCTCGCTGTCCTCGGAGTCGACTGAATTTGTCGTGTGCCCCACGTACGTGGGAGAATGGCACAAGGCCTTTTTAATGTGGGTAACAGACGCAGGGCTGTATCCCTGACACGTCTGATGACTCTAAAAATGCTCCAGGCTCCGCCGGTATTACCCTTAAAAGGGGCCCCTCAGGCGCCAGGCAATAAACCTTACCATTTTACATTGAACATGTGGTATTTATTCCAACACATTTTTCTTCTTTTCCTTTTATATTGGTTTCTTTAGTCAGTTTATTTTTGTAAGAGATCTTCTACAACCTAATATTTCTTTCTCTAATTTGCTTTGGTTTAGTTTGGTTTTCTTTTATGGCATATCGATCCTTGTAGGTTATTTTCAACCAAATATATATATATATATATATATATATATATATATATGTGTGTGTGTGTGTGTGTGTGTGTGTGTGGTAAAACTGATAACAACGATCCAAGTGGAAGGATAGATTTATTGAGAGGTCGACACTATAGCGTTTCGGTTCTACTGAACCATCATCAGGACTGTGAGGGGTGATATTAACGATTTTAAGTTAACGATGGATGTTTAGAAATGTGAAATACAAAAACCTAGGGGGAAATATGTAGAATAAGAAAATTGGCCGTTTAACTGGCGAACCAGCGTTTGATCTTTTAAATTACGTCATTTGACTTGCTTGCATTTATCTAGAATTCTTAGAATCTGGCTCCTTTTAATATATCATACCCAACACTGCACATTACTTCAGATATATTGACGACATACTACTTATCTATCCACAAGATCTTGATTTACATAGCATCACTGACAAACTGAACAATGTCGAACCTTCCTTAAAGTTCACATATGAACTTGAATACAACTACACCCTACCTTTTCCGGACATTTTACTTATTAGGAATATCAACAAACAAGAATTCAAGGTTTATCGTAAACCCACCCGTAAAAACGACCACATTCACTTTTATTCACACCCCAACAACAATACTAAAAAAGGTATCATCATAGGTTTTTACCTCAGAGCTCTACGCATTTGTTCCTCGAAATATTTAAACGATGAATTCATCCACATAGAAAACTCCTTCCTAAACCTTCAGTACCCCAAATCCTTTATATATTTTGCTAATTCTAAAGCCCTCAAAATCCACAACAAGAATCAATCTTAAACTAATGCCTACTCAATATCTGATAATACTAGTTTCCTCCATAGATACATAACTTTGCCGAATAATTCTTCTTCTCACAACATAACAAACAACTTAAATAAACTCAATACCAAAACTACTTCTCTACCTTCTAAAACAATCCGCGAATTAGTACACTCCAGCCCTCAACGTAACATATTTTCTGACGCCGGTGTTTATTGTATCCCTTGTAAGGATTGTAAACTTAAATACATCAGCGAAACATCTCGGAACCTTCATGTTCGCTTGAAAGAGTACAAAAGAGACATAAGAATTGGCAACTCAAACAACGCATTATTCCTACACATTTCTCAACACAATCACAACTTTGACTTCAACTCTGCTAAGATGCTCACTTACATCCATAATAAAAATCTTAGACGAATTTTCGAAGCCGCCGCTATCTCATTCCTTAATTCCCTAAATACTCGTCCTGACTTTTATAACATTTCTCCTCGCTTGAGCAAATACATTTTAAATAGCTACAATATATTCCATCCTTAGTCAATATTTTCCGGATATCTTGTGGGGGAGTATGTAATTAGGTTATTTCAGTAGATATGCATCCATAATTTACGGGTATTGCTCTCTATATTATTTCCTCTACAAATACAACACAAAACTTTACAATCGCGTAAAAGAAATGGAATAGAACACAACGAACATTAAATAACAAACAATTTAATATGCATAAAACAGAATGTGAAAACAAATAAAGTACATGATGTGTAAATGGCCTTTTGGAAAATAAGGTTTGGCCAGAAGAAAATAAATTTGTTTAAAGGTGTGTGTATGTTCATGTTAACGGAGTCCGTAAATAAGTCGTTCTTACTTACATTAAGTTCATAGCGGGTTTTATGATTGTGGCGACAGCGTTTCGCATTGATGAAAGAAAGTTTGTCGGGTTTTTCTTTTGAATGTGATTCGCGGCCATCTGTAGCTAGGTCATGAACTTTGATTGTGGAAGAAAAGGAATTTGCCGGACAGAGTATCGGCTACTGACTTAATGGCTAGGCTTGGTTTTGTGAATGGTTCCCTAACTGTGTGTTATTTATACCGTAATAGTGGATCAAAGAATCGTCGTAAAATTTTGGCGCGTATACATTTATTGACCCATCAGATTTGTATTTTACTATTTTATTTTAAAGCCTAAATATTTTCTGTTAGTTGACTTCCGATCCTATTTTTCTAGAATGTTCCTATTCTATGTTTTTAGCTGATTGGTTGAAAAATATAAAAATGTAACTTAAATGCTAATGCGGTTTTGATCCTAAATTTCTAGAATGTTCTTAAGTATGTTTTTTATTGTTTATTTTAAGACTAGAAAAAATGTGTATCCCATCATCTAATAATTTCCATGCTTTCTATTTTTCTTTTTGTTCTTTCTCTTTTCTTCCTTATAACTCAAAATCTTTCTTGATAAACAAACGTAACATAAATTCTATACAATTTTCGTAATAAGTCAATATAGTGTCGACCTCTCAATAAATCTCTCCTTCCACTTGGATCGTTGTTATCAGTTTTACTACATATTGTCGGATTACAATCCTTTATTTACTCTTTATATATATATATATATATATATATATATATATATATATGTGTGTGTGTGTGTGTGTGTGTGTGTTTGGTTATCAAATAGTTTTTAGGTAAAACCTTTTTAAATGGTTTCAAGTATAGTAAATGAGAGAATAGTTCTATTTGACCCACAGATGGAACCCTAACGAGGGCAAGCACTCTGAGTCAGAGGGGAGTCAAGAGTAATGGTAATGAAGGGGTACTCCCTATTTCCTAAAGCACTAGGACTTGAGTCTCACCATCAGATGGTTTAGTGTTATATCCAGAACACTCATTGGGTGGCGAGTGCCTTATCCCCAGCATAGATGGAGTCAGCATATTCTACAGCCTAAGCTGACTGGACGAGTTTATAATTTGAGACATAAAGTTGTGTATCTTGAAAAAATTCTCATTTATAAGATAATTGGTCACTTTAACATTCCTTTTCAGAGCCTATTTTTAAATAATACAATTCTTTTTTTTTTTTTTTTTGTTATTGTTATTATTAAATTTTTAGCTTTCCTTTCAGTTTCTTCCAATCCTTCACTAAATTTTTACCTAAGACGTAAAGGTGAGGGAAACTAGTGATTATGTGTATTTTATCTATTCATATTTTTTTGTTGACTTATTTTAGGTCAAATATTTTTCACTCCCATTGATCGTACTCTCCAAAAAAGTTTTGCTAAGTGCAAGTTTTTATATCTCATATATACTGAGACTGCCAGGTATTTTGTTAATGTTTTTATCTATCCTTTTTTTTATCATACCTAGGGCTCCCACAATTACTGGGACATGAGAGTTTAGCCGTGTGTGAAATGGTTATTATTGTTTAGCGAGGGGGTACCATTTTGTAGCCAGAGTTTTTGTTGTTGGTAGCGAGGAATGGTTGTAACGTATGTGTGTTTATGTTGTGCTGTTTCCTCACTGAGTTTGTAAGGTCCCTCGCTAATAGTTGTTAAGAAATAAAAGGAGGTTGAAGAAGAAGAAGAAGTATGGCGATAGTCGAAAGGCGTTTTTAGAAATAGGTTTTTATTTGCAGCATGGAATATTGGGTTTGCTTTTGGTGCTGCAAGACTCGTGGAGTTTAAGCTTGTTAGTATTGATGAAATTGAGTTATGAGAAGTTGAGAAGGTTGTGATGGCAGCGTGTGTCGTCAGGCGTGTGAGGGATTGTGTTTTTTGCATTTTGACGAAAGACATGTTGCAGTTGTAGGAATTGAACTTTGGATGTCACCGTGAGTTTTGTGTCTGGTATTTGGGGAGAGTTGGCGTTATCTCCACGCGTGTCGAGAGCGGGATTACGCTCAGATCGACATAGCCAATTTTGGGGTGACATAAAGTTGTGCCTGTGCGAGGCATGTTGAATGCATCTAATTTATATTCAACTGGGATTCCCCGCGAGGAATCCATAAATTAGATGGTTTCCCTCGTTTGTCCATGTTGCTGCTGCTGGTATATTAAAGCCGCAGTTCGCTATTGAAGAACGGCTAATGGGACGTCTGCACTGGTCGGCGTTCTCCAGCAAAAGAGACTGGGTTTGGCAGCTTACCCGATTTGTTGACCGGAAATGAAAGGTCCGGGGTGAATAGGATAGGTCATCCTGATTGGGTGAAATTAAGTGTCGAATTAAATTGCGCGCCAAACCAAAATACGGATTTTCCTCTTCTCTACAAAAGTTTTAAGGAGCTACATTTTTTCCATTTCTTTTTCCAGGTCTTTATATTTACTAATTTTATTATATTCTTTGACTGATGTGTTGTCTTTCAGCACTGCCATATCAATTAGAAGGAATGGTTTTCTTTTATAGTTTCTAACCATTACGTGTGATTTATTGCTCTTCATTTTTCTATCAGTTTGTTTGCAATGTCCCAGAGAATAGTTATTTTTTGGCTTCGGTTATTGTTTCTGCTTGGTGTTCCTACAATTTTTCATTATCTAATATTACATAGTATTTACATACTTTCTAATATTGGAATTAATATGGTTATTACTATTATCAGTAGTAGTAGTAGTAGTAGTATGGGGATTTAGGAATTAACAGTAAAACTCCCAACTGGATATTGACTCATCGGCTGCCAGATACAAAATGTATAAACGCGTCGCCACGCATAAGGCTCCACGCATCCATCCGGTTTAAAATCAGAAAAAAGAAAAATAATAAAAAGTAAAGTAGCCAATGGGAAGCGGTCGCGCCAAAATTAGAAGGATTTTGGAGTGGCGAATTTGGAGCCGGTGAAGAGAGATAAATACTCAGGTTTTCTGTGAACCGCCCTCTTTTTCGGGTAGTGACGTCGAACCGACAACACCGATTTTGCTGCCTGGTGTTTTTGGGCACCACGCTGCGTCTTGGGACGTAGCGTTGGTTAGTTCATTCACCAAGTAAATAAAGGAAAGTATGAAAGAAATGTTTTCGTCTCTTATCTGTTTCTATCTTTTCTTTTTGTATATTTCTTTTGGGACTTTCTTTGGGCAAGGCATTGCGCCAGCCAGTCAACGTGGGGTAAAATAATATAACCAAAATATGAAGTCAGATATCTTACGGCAACACAGTCTTGCTCTTAGCCACTGACTACCTAAAAACCCTTTCAAACCCCACATTGGTGACCTCGATGCAAAAAAACCTTTAAACACCACAGTAGTACGTCAGGTTAGATTATTTGGTTTAATGACATATCAACCCTTGATGGTGATTTAATGCCAAATTATGTTTATATATATATATATATATTTCTTAAATATATATACATATATATATATATATATATTTCTTGAATAGTTTTCTTGTCCTGAATTACTCCCAACCCCGGTTTAACAGGACTAAATAAGACACACACACACACATATATATATATATATATATATATATAGTGGCGGCTATAATGTTCAGAACGGCATAGTTTCGTTTTAGATTCTATAATTTTCACAGACAATAAATACGATATTAATTGTTATTCTGTGAAATTTTGGCGTTACTTGAGATGATAATAAAAAAAAAAGTATTGAATGATTTATTGATTTACTGCAAAACTCAGGACGGCCAAATTGATCAGTGGTAATAAAGTCTATTTACTAAGATTAGCTGAGGGACAATGCAAGAAGTGTATGATACCCAGTGAAAATCGAACTCACAAGCAATCTACTCATCAAGCTTTCTGACCATTACATCTCACGATGGTATTTGTCCTCCGTCCCACCAACCGGACGAGTATGGCACAAGGCCTTTTTTAGGGTGGGGCTAGGCGCAGGGCCGTAGCCCACACGCGCCCGGCATTTCCAAAAATGTCCCTTATTTTTGTATGCAAAGAAAAATATTTCTATTTTCTCTGAGAAATTGAGTTAAAATTATCACTCCAAATTAAACGAAAGAAATTAGCGATATGAACTAAATTTATTTATTTTTTTTAGTAATTAATTTTTTTTAACGAATAAATATACTTATTATTTTATTCAATTATTGTCTGATAGAAAAAAGAGTTTGTACATCATATCGTGAAAAACTTTTCCTATGCTTATTTCGTTTCGGCTTTGTTTCGGTTAATCCAGTTCTAAATTTCAATCAACTTATCGCGCCATTTTCAATACTGGGTTGTCAAAACGTGGACAGAACTTAGTGGTAAAAACTTCTTAATGGTAAGTGAATGTTTTAAAATGTGTCAACATGTGGTTGTTTTGTATTTCTTTTTCATCGTAATTAAAACTTTTATATAACTTAGACTATATTTAATATATATATATTTTTTTCACTGTGACTATTTAGTATTTATATTCGTAGTTATTTCGAAGCCAAAAACAAGTTAATTTTTTTCTTCGTCATTTTGAGATTCTTTATTATTACTTGAAAAATTAATTTTCAACTTTTATTGTTGTTTTTTGCTATCATTATCTAATGACAATTTTTTCTAACAACGTTCGTCATGATAAAACGTACAAAAAAAAAACGAATGTTATGAAGAAATAAATTATAAGCCACGAAGAATAGAAAATAAACCTACATTCACTTGAACTTATTTAATTACAAATAAATTTCAACGATTTCGTGGAAATTTTTTTGCGTATGATAACAATCAACTGGTGTTTACTAATTTAGAAATATTTTTCAATGATGTCCAAAGAGAATTGAATTGGCGAGAAGAGAGGCTGAATTAAAAAAGTTCACTCATCATTCCTACTTCTCCATTTGTGACCTATCAAATGCAAATAATTTAGCAAATCGTGATACAGTGTTCTAAGTATTTTTGTTGGCTTCATGGCGGGACCCATCTCCTCTCCAAATAATACTCAACAAGTTGTATTGAGTTATATCGGCAATGATTAATCACCTGAACGATTTAGTTCCCTTAACTTCACTTAAATACAGCGATCAGTTTGTTTGTTTGTTTTGTTTTATTTTTCAATTTATTTTTGAGAGGTTGGAGAGTATTCACTTGGGATAACACTATTTTATGAAGTTGTTTGAAGGCGATAGCTGAGGGTCAGTTGAGCTGAGATAGCAAAATACTTGGAACTATTTAAACAATGTACAAACAAATGATTGGACCAATGAGTAGAGTGTTCGCCAATGGTCCGGGAGAGCGGGGTTCAATCCCTGGTCGAGTCATACCAAAGACTTAAAAATGGTACTTGATGCAGCTTTGCACTCAGCATTATAAGGTACAGATCAAGGGTATAGGGGAGAAATCTGGGGAAAATAGTAGCGTCCTTCCCCTACACTTCGGTGTAGTAGCTATTGAAAAGTGAGCCCTCTGGTCACCTTCAACTAAAGTCGCCAACTTTACTTACTTTATTAATATTAAATTAAATAGGAATACTTGATAAATAGAATTACTAATGTTAAATAGCAGTACTTGAAAGCATTTAGTGTCCTAGTTAAATCCTTAAACTGCATCTGATAGTGAGTTTGGGGAATGTGAAGTACACCTTCATTACCATTACTCTCAGATTCACACTGACCCCTTGTGGTAGTACCTGTAATGATAATAATCCCCTTAGGAGTTATTGCCCTTAGTCTAGGGCACACGCCCACACATGATGGCAGCAGTAAAAGGAAAATATTCACAACAAAAAAGGAATATGCTATAAAACAATGATAACTAGAAAAAGGTTTTGTCAAGTCGAATGGACTTAAAACCCCTGTTTGGGAGAAAATAAATTAAACCTTCTAATGCCAAACACAGCTCCTTCTTAAATTCAGAGCCAAGAAAAAAAAAAAAAAATTTGCAGTAGAAATATTGTTCACTGGAACAAACAAGTAGGTGTTTTTAAACATCTTATCATACTGTATTCCACTTGTTTGAATGGTTTTTGCTGTTTTTCAAAATGAATGACATTGTATGCAACCCAACAACATGCTGGATCTCATCAAATCTGGTTGATTCATTCATATTTTTCAAACAGCGTTGTAAGTTCTATTTCTCTGTGAAAAATATTCTAGCCGACAAACAAGTTGACTACATTCTGTTATTTTGAGAAGGCAGCATTAGAAGTTTAAACTCAAGAACTTTCACGAACAAAACTAATAAGAATAATCCACTAGTTATTTGGCGGAAATTTGAGGAGTGATTAGAGCTTCAAGTAAACTTTCACATCGCTCGTTTTTACCTTCGACTGTACACACAAAGAGATGCAGAAAATATCAATGATTTAATCACTAGGTGCTGGTTGCAGGGAAACAAGTGAAAGTACCAAAATGCCATAGACACCAAAGAATGATTATTAGAGCAGGTCATCTCCAGAATTAAACACACAGAGCTGCAAAAGCAGCAGGTCTGACACTTGATAAACCCTTGAATGTTGGTAGAGTCCACGAAGCTTCAATTGGCCACCTGAAGCAACTGTCAAGATAGTTAGTGCCAGGAAATTAATCCGGTAAAATACAGCAGTGGCAACCAATGCGGCAGCATGCATTCCTGCCAGAAAGAAAAATGACCAATGTAGAGTACTACATGCTCAGCATGTGGAGAAAAAAAAATGACTGGGCTAAAGTCTGTAACAACAGAGAAGAAAATTAAGGAAGACACCCACAGACGCACATCACACTATAGGGGCCCAAATCTTAACCTAGTTACCAGGAAACCCATGGAAATCAACAATGCAGACACCAGGATAAGAAACCGTACTATTAACCGTGTTTACTCACTAGATGCTTGTCAGGGTGACTGTGACAATGTAGATAAACAGTTTTGTGCAAATGTTGTTTGATGCAATTAAGTGGCCAAGTAAAAGACACTAGGACTAAGGCTTTTGCAGACCTTGACATTAAGCTTCCCAACCTACTAGGCACCCAAAAACAAAAAGTCAAGTTGACGCTGGAGCTGAAGGAAATATCCTCCCCTTACCTGTTTTCCACAAGATGTTCCCACACTAAGTCACCACCTTTGGACAGCCACTCTCTGGTGCAATGCATAAAGAGCCAACAGTACTGACTGCATATAATGGTTCCAGCATCCCTCAACATGGATCCATAAACATTCAGTGTGCCTACAAATGAGAGTGGAAAACACTTAAGTTCTACGTTCTAACCTCCGAGGTACCGACTATAATTGGACTCAGAGACTTGGAGCTTGTTACAATGCACTGCATCATCCAAGAGAACTGAGCACAGATCAACTCTGTGAAAGACCTTAGAAACATATAGCCGGATCATTTCAACCGCATAGGCAATTTCGCAGAGGAATACATTGTTGTAAAACCGGACCCAGGAAGTGTCCCATCCACATGAGAGATAAGATTAAGACGGAGCTAAGTGACATGATGAAACAGAGCATAATTTGCAGAGTAAACGAGCCTACAGAATGGGTTAATAGCCTAGTGTATGTTCACAAGAGTAATGGCAAACTCCATCCGTGTTAGGATCCCAAGGATCTAAACAGAGCAATCGTGATGTCACCACAAGACACCCACAGTGGAGTGGCTTGCACATAAACTCTCTGATGCCAAGTACTTTTCCAAAATGGATGCTAAAAATGAATACTGGTCATTCATGCTCGATCCTGAATCACAGCTACTGATCCCCTTCAACTCTCCTTTTGAAAGTAGCTCAGTTGGCTGGCTCTGCAGAATACACACTGCATCTCTGCTGAGATGCAAAGGCTCCTCCAATGAGTGTCCTGGATATGACACTAAACAATCTGATAGTGAGGCTCCAGTAATCCTGGAGCTTTGGGGAATGCAGAGTACCCCTTTAATGCCATTACTCCTTGGTCCGCTCTGGCCTGAGAAGGTAACACCTGATAGGGTCCTATCTATGGGTCAAATAAAACTCAACAGTGTATTTATACTAAACTGAATTGTTTAAAATAGAACTGTTTTGACATTTAACTGTGTGTAAAAAAAAAAAACTGCACTTAGACTAAAGTGAATTGTTCAAAATAGAACTGCTTATATGTATAAAAATGGATTTGCCATTAAATAACCTACAATTGTTGATATGCCATCAAAGTAAGTGGATACAGTTGACATTTCTTGTGAAAGGCCAAAGGTTGCAGCAGATAAAAGGCATTATGCTAAAAACAAATAAAATAAGGATACTAGTTCATAAGGACCAGTAGATATCAAGATATAAACATGATCATAGCTTAAAAACAAAAGGAAAAAAACCTTGTGTTGATGACCATATTACATGTAATAGTAGCATTATGATTCCCTCTGGTAGTCCCACAGTCTATGGAGTAGAATCAAGACAAATGGTACTCCTCCAATCCTGGGGATGCTATTTATACTCTGTACTCCTCACTTATTTTCACGTTTGTATATTACATCTCCGAGAAATGCAGGAGTTTGATACCTCTAGTAAATCAGGTACTTCTCCTAAGTGGCAGATTTGGTGTTTCTTGAGCTCATCTTCAATTGAAATATGTAGCGAAGCATTCCTAGATGATGTGGTTTTTAATCTCTGTCATTTGGAAGATTTCTTAAGCTTGAAGATATACCATTACGTTTTTCTTGGGGGTTCTAGTTTTGGTTTAGTTTGGTTGGCATGAACCACAGTTCAGCTTTCATTTTTCACAATGATTTTTACAGTATTATTACACTTCTGCATTACAGAATGTTATTTCTAGAGAATATTCTTTATTTTTTGACAGCACGTCTGTTTATGTGTTGAGAATGATAAAGTCAAAGATGTGGACTTGTTATCCCATTAAAACAGAGAGACTTTCCTCTATGATAAAATAGTATGATTGCTAAGTAGTAGTCAAGATAAAATGGTCATGGCCCAGTCAATTGGTAGCTGTAGAATATACCAACTGCATCTATGCAGAGGGTTAAGACTCCCCCAACAACAAGTGTTCTGGATATGATGCTAAACAATCTGATAGTGTCAATAATGCTTGAGCTTTAGGGAATGCGGAGTAACCCTTTATTGCTATCACTCCCATGTCCACTATGGCCTGGAGTGGTAGCACCTGATAGGATCCTATCTATGGGTCAAATAGAACTGTCTGACATTTAATTTGTATACTTATGCTAAACTGAATTGTTAGAAATAGAACTGTTTGATCATTTAACAGTGTGTAAACAAATGACTGATATTTAATTGAATTGTTAGTTATACATAGCAATACTTGAAAACATTAAACTGTGTGCAAACAAATGTTTAATAGTAAAAAGAATTATTCATATTAGATAGAAATAAATGAAAGCATTAAACTGTGTGAAAAAAAAAGTGAACCCAGCCTCATTTAAAAATGTTATCAACAAAATGTGTTTAGAAATCATATATTTAATATTCATATAAAAAGGATTTGGCATTAAATAACCTACAATGGTTGATATGCCATAAAACCAAACCAAAATGCTCCGTTAAGAGAATGCTTTCAAACTTATTTCTACTGTTTGCATCATTTTTTCTGCAATTGCATTCAGTTTTAGATGGCCTAAAGTGTGTTTTATATGAATTACACCCAATAACTAAAAACTAAGTTTTTCATCACAAAAATCTAAAGCATTATCTGATATTAAAATCTTTGGAAGTCCATTTTGTGAAAAGATAACTAATATTCATTTTACGGTGTACCTCCTCCTATCAACAACCTAAACAATTTGAAGCCATCCAGAAAAATAGTTTCCTAAGATCAGTAACAATCCAACACCATTAGCATTGGTATGGTCAATAGGAATACGAGTTCAAGGTTCTATTTTAGTCCAGTAATGAACTTTGTTTTCTTGAAAGATTCTTATTTTCTGCCCATTTTGGGGCATTTATGCACATCATCCTTAACATTACATGATGAGTATCCAAGCCACCATGATTCTAGTTTTAATCATTTGTAGCTTTACTTAGTTGCTGTAATGTCATAATGTACATCATAAACATGTTTTATAACATTTTTTCCCAATGCTTCTGATTGGATGATTAAGCCCCACCCCTTTCATATAATACTATTATCTACAGTTAACTTTTGCCTCGTCTCTTTGTAGGGTCTTTCAACTTGGAACAATTATTCCAGAGATTCCTTCTTATTCTAAAAGCAATTCTATTCTGTACTGGATTATGTAAGGTTTCTGAAGCCTTTCAATCTAGAATTTCTGTTTCAATCCAGTGCCAAAAAAATATCTTCCTTATTGTCTGCTGTGTTATCTTTTAGGAAACAGAATTGTAAAAATTCCTCTACAGAAGGAATGAAGTTTCCTTTTATAGCCCATTTCCATATTCTTGAAGATGTAGCTTTTGGTAATTCCTTTTGAGGATTATGATAAAATTTCAGTACAAATTTTCTTACAAAAACTAATAAGTTCAACTAGTTGTCCAAACAATTGCTAAAGCTTTTTTATTTGAATTGTTGGATTCTGCAGCCATTAGTCTTCTGGATACGTACATTACTGAGTGAAACATTTTAGAATAAGATTCCTAATAGGGAATGTTAATGGTTATTGTGACATCTTTTGTTGGATGAAAAACTTCCCCTTTTTTTTCTTTTTTTTTAAGCAAAGGCCCTTTTTAAATTGTCAAAAGTTCTTCGTTATAAATTTATTCAGATGAATTCAGTATTCTTCTTATACAACTTAGCAAATGCTTCAGTCAATTCTGAATATTTTGGCAAATACCTACCATAAAAATTGACTAATCTTAAAAGGGATTCCAGTTTTTTTTTATTAGTTAAAGCCGATATATCTAATATTTCCTGATCTGATGTAATACTTTCTTTTGAAATAGAATCTCCCAGAAATTATTTGTGACAATTGTAAATGTATTTCTTCTCATTAATAGTCATGCCCACCAATTCCCAGCCTATTCAAGACCAAACTAGTTTTTGAATTTGTAGTGAAGTGAGACTGAGGGGCCTGAACCTACCTGATGTTAAGTGCCCCCGATGTTTGATTTGTCCTGTCACAGGCACCATTTACAATTTCATTTCAGTGCATGTTTAGGACAAACTTTTTTATGACTGTTGGTGATTTGAATGAATGAACAAAAGTAGCTCAATAAAAGGTGAACCCCACATACAGTGTGCATTGCAAATTTTCAACCAAGATGGATTCAGGCAGCTATTTTTGGTGCAGTCACCCTACAAGCTATTTGGGCAAATTAAAGTTCTTCCATTTAGGTTTTTTTTTTTCCATGGACGGGATGGTTGACAGCCAGCTGAGTGATAGATTTATGGGTCGTCACAAGTTCCTTTGCTCCAGAGGTGTCATTGAAAGATAACCAAGCAGTGATCATCCAAACAATGACTCCCAGTACATAATTTTAGCTAAGCTTGATGTAGTGGTAAAGGGTGTCAACATTGCCCTTCACTGACAAGTCAAAGTGCTCCAATAAAAACTGACTCCTTGTGCACGTAGACTGGCTCAAGAACTGTTTAACAGGAGGAGTCTTCAAATGCTCTCACAGTTAATTGAAGAATATGAGCTGACGAGTGATGTATCGCTGGTGACATCAGAAGAGAACAGAGCTGACAAACTGACAAGAATGCCATAAAAATGGTTCAAAGCTAGGAAATGGAAAAGAGATGTTGCTGGATGTTTGCGCTGTCACTCAGGATTAGCACCAGATATTAGACATACAACAGTATAATAGGCACCCCGGGGTGAAGTGAACAGTCTACTTTGCACAGTAAGTTAGTCCATCCATGACCAAGGTAGCTGTAAAATCAGTGGTAAGATCGTGTATGGAGTGTTAATGGATCAATTCAACACCAGTGCAGTGGGGAAGGGAAAACTTGATGTGGATACCAATTGGAGTTGGCTGGCAATGAACATTTCCCAGATATCATTGACTGCAGATCCTCCCAATTTGCTATATGGCAACCTATCTGATTCTAGGACTCTCATATTTTTATATCATATCCTAAAACCTTTTCTCTTTGAAAAATAGTAGTACATATACACATTTCAGTTAGACACAATTTTTATTTAATTTAATTGCCCACTCGGCTGGGGCTGTAGAATACACCGACTGCTTCTCTGCAGAGGGGTAAGAACCCCCCAACGAGTGTCCTGGATATGACACTAAACGATCTGATGGTGAGGTTCCAGCAGTGCTAGAGCTTTGGGGAATGTGAAGTACCCCTTCATTGCCATCATTCCCAGGTCCACTCTGCCCCGGAGTAGTAAAACCTGATAAGGGTCCTATCTATGGGTTAAATAGAACTAAACCGTGCTTCTTTCACTATACTGATTTTTACATTTAAACTGCATATTTATGCTAAACTGAATTGTTTAAAATAGAACTGTTTTGACATTGGAACTGTGTACTAGTTCTGTACTGAATTGCTCAAAATAGAACTGTTTTGACGTCTAAACTGTGTACTTATGCTGAACTGAATTATCTGAAATAAAACTGTTTGACATTTAACTCTGTGTATTGCCCAGAATACACTGACTGCACTTCTGCAGAGGGGTAAGACACCCCCTAATGAGTGTCCTGGATATGATACTAAACAATCTGATGGTGAGGTTCCAGCAGTGCTGGAGCATTGGGGAATATGGAGTACCCATTTGCCATTGCTCCCAGGTCCACTCTAGCCCGGAGTGGTAGCTCCTGATAGGGCCTTATCTATGGGTTAAATAGAACTAACAGCATACTTATGCTAACCTGAATTCTTTGAATAAACTGAATAGCTAGAAATAAAAATGTTTTTGACAATTAAACCATACTTACATTTAAACTGTGTGCTTATGCTTAACTGAGTTATTTGAAATAGAACTGTTTTTCGACATTAAAACTGTATTTACACTTAACTGAATTGTTACATATAACTGCTTGAATAGTTTGAAATAAAAATGTTTTTGACAATTAAACCTTGTACTTATGCTAAACTGAATTGTTTTAAATAGAACAGATTATTTACATAAAAATGGATTTGGCATTAAATAACCTACAAAGGTTGATATGCCATAAAACCAATAAACCAAACCAAACCATTTAAGATGCATTTTTTTTTTAATGAATATTCCACTTAGCTCAAAATCCATGATTAACCAATGGAAAAAAAATGCCAATGCCTCATCGATGAATATAGACTTCCTTGCATACTGATTGGCTGCTTCAGTAACTAATCCATTGTGTGGGAACTTAGATTTATGTAGGCAATCACTCAATAAAAGCCAGTGTATTAGCTAGTGTTGAGAAAGATGGATGACAAACCAGAGATTGATCATCTCTGGTGGGATCTATCTGGTAAATGGAGTTTTATATAGAAAGACCCCAAATCATCTAATAAATCAGTCATCACATAAACTGACACCAACACCCAGTGCTCTAAAGTTAGCAGCATATTTTCAAACACTTAGAGACTTTATTTTATCCATTTGTTAGGTGTCAACAACCTCTGATTCATCCTAATATCAACTTTACTTATGAGTTCCTACTGTTGTATAAATTCTACATAAACAGTGTCAGACATATTTCTCTTCTCGTAATTGTATCAACTTATTTCCAGTGGTTTGTTCAGCTCGTTCCAACGTAGCAAACTCAGTGTCACTCTCCATTATGAAGATGATATAAAAATTTGATAAATGGTTCAGAAGAATCTTGATGCACAGACATAAGCTTAATTCACTCTTTAATAACCAACTTCTTTTTAGGTCTCGTTATTCATCATAATTTCCTGTATCTTGTCAAAAAAAAATCATCCAACCTTCTTGAGTAAACCATTAACGATACTTTCATTATTGCTTCACACCTAGCTATAGATAAGAATAATTCAAGACTTACATTTTCTTTGTTGTTCTTTAAATCCTTAGTTTTAGAAATAGAAGCAAAACATATCTCACTCTGTCAGTTGGGGCTGCAAAATATGCCAACAACGCCTCTGCAAAGAGGTAAGAAGACTAGCTATTGGTTGTGGGTAGCATCCTGGAAAGCTTAAGAATGGAATCCTGGTTGCTGAGCAGTCCATGACGAGGCAGCCAAAGTGGTCATGTGTCCTGCAACACTCAACTTTGACCCTTACTCGATTAGACTGGCAGTTGAAGCAGCCAGTCAATTGACTGGTCATGTCAAGCTCTAGCATCTACTTGATTTTACCAACTGTATGCTTCAAATTGCTCGTGTGGCAAACAAACACCCAACCCTTTTCATCTTAAAGATGCTAGAAGGCAAAGGGTCAATTGCATTGAGAAAAACAAGATTTTGAATGTCCTGAATACGACACTTAACTGTATCTGATGGTGAGACTCCAGTCCTGTAGTTCATGGAACATAGAGTACCCCTTCATTACCATTACTCTCAGATCCACTCCGTTAAGAGTCCATCTGTAAGTCAGAACTATTCAATCATCTACTTAGGATTATTATTATTATTATAAGTTATTTTAAACCATACAGCTGTATGCAGATTTTTTTTTTTTTTTAAATACTTGATAAATAGAATTACTAATGTTGAGTAGGAATACTTGAAACAATTTAACTGTTTCCAAACAAATGATTAGTATTAAAAAGAATTATTAGTATTAGATTGTGCCAATTGAAACCATTTGTGTGCAAATAAATTATTAATATCAAATAAAACTATTAATGTTAGGTAGAAATACTTGAAACCATTTAACTGTGTGCAAGCAAATGAGCTCTTAACGACTTATTTAAAAATAAGATTACCAGCAAACTATTTACTTAGAAATCACACACACATATACATACATACACATATATATAACTGGATTTGCCCTCAGATGACCCACAGGGTTGATATCTATAAAGTATCAACCAAAGCATCATAGCAAAGGTTTCATCTACAAAGTCAGGATTCTCTCAGTGTGACCTTTGTTGAGTGATTGTATAACACATTTGTAGTTTTCATTGTTCACTCCAATTGTCCTATGTTTTTCTGAGTAAAGTCTAGATAAACAGTACTCCTCCAATCTAGAAAAGACTATTTATCCCCACTGCTCCTCACTTATTTTCATTTTTGTATAATATTATTGCAATTGTCTTAAAGACAATGATTCTATGGGATCTCTGAATATTAACTAAACCTAAAAATGTTTAGGATATGAATGGAAAAACAAGATGTCTATTTTCGAATGAAAAAAATTTCAGAAATGTCTTCAAATTTAATAAGCAAATAAGAAATAAAAACATAAATATCTGAATTCCAGATTTCCCACTTTCTTTATTTTACAGTTGTTGTGCATCCACTAGAATTGCTTCTAATGACTGACCACTGTTGTCAGTGCCATGAACACCAAATGGTATTTGTGGCTAATATCAGTCTGGATGAATTGGCTGAAAAGAAAAAAAAAACTCTGTCCAAGTTGAATAACACTTCAGGTAAGCTCACGTCTTGTTTATAACATGTTCAGAAGATTATTTTTAGTATTCCAAAAGTAATTATGGAATATTAAGTTGAAAGGAAAAAACTTCAACCTATTGGTAAGGACACAGTTTTCTTCTTCCAATTCATTGCACATTTTAGAAAAAAAAATGAAAGTTATTGCATTTCATTTCTATTTTTCTTCTATGAATTTAATATCCTGATAATAATGAAATTAGCTCTTTGTTGAAAAATAATTATAAAGTAAAATAAAAAATAATGAAAGTAGCAGGAATATAAGATTTTAGTGTGTGTCATTTTTAAGACACACTGTATATAAATCTGTCTATGTCTGTCTTCTGAAATAATATTCATATCATATTTATAAATTTTACAAATACATTATTGTGCTGTCTGCTTTTGATTGTCTAAAATTCTGAAATTTTATAGGTTGTATTGAAATTTTTTTTTTTCTTTTGAAATATGGGTAAAATAGTAGAGTTGACTGTGAGCCACCAGTCTGGGAGAAAGAAAACTTTGAATTCAAAACCAGAATCTAGCATCTCTAAAGAAGTTGACTTCAATCTTATTCTGGCAATTCCTGCAATATCACTAGCATCAAGCTGTATTATTGGCTCTTTGCCTGGACTACAACAGTGGAGTCTGAAGAGTTGCCGTATAAGACATTTGCCGGTCTTCCATTCAATCTAGCTGAGACCTGCAGCACTGATCCAAAGTTTTATGAGACTAACAGATGCCGCCAAATCTTTATCTTATTTTGAATGTACCCCTAAGGAAATCTAGAAAATGGACCAGTTTATAGGAAACATTCAAAACAACTAAGTTGAAGATATTAATTTGCACAATTAGGGGTATAATAAAATAATGGAGATTTCAACAGATAATTAGATTTTATCTCCTGTCTCAAAATTTTATCAGGAAAACAATAAACTGATAATTTATTTCTCACCACACATAGTTTTGTCTTGCTGGCTTCTGTAATTTGTTTTGCAAGCAAACACACAACACTTCCAGGGCATGGCTAGGAATTAAGTAATATCTGAAATGGTAGATTAAACCTCTTTTATTTTTCTTACTACTTCAATTTAGGGGTAAATTTTCCAGCTAAATTAATTGTACTCTTAATTACAGCTTTTATCCACCTACCCCACATAAACACACACCACAATAAATTAAAACAAAAAATTTTATAGAGTTGCTTTCAACTTGAGAATCCACTTTTTAATTTTTTTTTTTAATTGGGGCGGATATGGTTTTGTTTGGGAAATACTGTCAGGTTTGCAGTTTGGTACAATATTATTAATCGTTTAATTATCGACATTAGAACTGTTTTTAATCAAAAATAGTAATGGTTGCATTGTGCCATTAAACTAAAAATTAAAGTTTTATTACTTTAAAACTTTGTATTAAATTTAAAAACATTCAATAAATAACCTTTCTTTTAGTTTGGTTATTTTAATACACTTTAAAGTATATAAATATAAATATATATAAAATATAACTTTTTTTTTTTTACCTTAAAGCAAAACAACTAAAAGTGAAAATAATGCATTTTATCCTTTCACAACAATATCTGAAAAATATTAAAATAAATGGGATAAATAAAATGGTATTATTATTATTCTTTTAAAATAGATTTCGCAGTAAAAACATTAAAACAAGCACAAAAAAATGAAAACGTCAAAAAACTTAAAGGGAGACCTTTCTAAAAAAATTAAAATATTGACATTAACTCCATGTAATAAAATTTATTATTGTTATTTTTTTCTTTAACTGTAATAAATAAAATTATTACAGTTCACTAGTTCGTAACTAATGTAATAAAAATCATTTATTTTTTAACTTTGGGAACAAAAGCTCAAAGAAATTTACTTTTTTTTTTTTTTTTTTACTTTTAATGGAAATATTGGATAAAGTTTTAATTGAGAAATGTTAATGAACTTTTCTACATTAGAATTTTATTCAAATTTATTATTCAAACTTGAACTTTTCATAGAAAAATGTTGACATGTTAATTTTTATCATGGTTAAAAACTTAAGAAATTTAAACTTTAATTTCGTTGATGTTATGATTTCACCAACACTAACAATGTTTTTTGGTTTGTTTTTTCAACGATATCAAAAATGAATATCAAATTAAGTAATGACCATTAAATTTATGAAAAAAAAAATAGTTTGCTTTACGTCTTTGAAGAAGCTAAATTAAATTCTGTTCAAATTTGTTTTATGTTTTATTGTTATGCTTAAAATAACACAAAATTGCTCAAAAAGAATTATATTTTAGCAATAAATAATTCTTTAAACTTTAATTTAAAAATGTAGAATAAACCTTCAGAGGGAAAATGCCAAAAATAAATTAAACTTTAATTTTAAAATGTTAAAGCTTAAGTAAATCTTTTTGTGCAAGTGAATTTAAGCCCCAAAGTTTCCTTTTTACAATTTGAATAAGAATAATGTATCAACAAAAACTAAAATAATCAAATAATGATATTCCAACCAAAACATTAAAACATTCCTTTGAATTTCTTGAGCCAACAAACACAAGGGTATATATATAGTACACAGCAGTTAGCTCAAACTGAAACTAAAATGACCTAATTCTCTGCCTTCAATAAAACCGGCCACCTTTCTAATGACTTGTGTGCACTATAAAGTGGCCTGTAGTATAGAACGCCATGGCATTGGACCAAAGAACTTACAGAGAGAAAGGTAACTTTAGACAGTGCAACACATTAGCCTCTACTTTGAATGCTTCGTTGCTTTTGTTGTCACTTGAAGAATAAAGCAAATAAGTTGCCAAAATCTTTCACTCACTCTAGTATTTACATATTTCATATGTTTCGAAGTGTTAGAAGATTTTTGGAATTTTCAAAATGCTGTAGCATTGTCAAGGTCATGAGGGTTAGGAATCACAATGTGAGATGCCAAGCTTGCCTCAAGCTCTCAATGCTTACTCGCTGACATCAAAATCCACAATTTTACGCTTACTTGACCTTGCCTGATTGTCAAAGGTAATGAAGGTTAGGAACCACAATGTGAGATACCAAGCTTGCCTTCATGCTCTCAATGCTTACTTCCTGGATTGGCTTTCTGTGACTTAGAGCATAACATCAAAATCCACAATTTTATGCCTACTTGACCTTGCCGGCTTTGTCGCATTCACTGTAAGATGCCAAGCTTCCCTCATGCTCTCAATGCTTTGCTTGCTGGATTGGCTTAGAGCAGGGTTAGCTGAATCTACAATTTTATACCTACTTGACCTTGCCTGATTGTTGAGGCCATGAAATTGACAAACCAAAATGTGAGATGCCAAGTTTCCCTCATTCTCTCAATGCTTGCTTACTGAATTGGCTTTCTGTGACTTAGAACATGGCATCAGAATTCACAATTTTACGCCTACTTGACCTTGCCTGATTGTCAAAGGTCATGAAGGTTAGGAACCACAATGTGAGATGCCAAGCCTTGATTGTCAAAGGTCGTAATAGTGACGAACCCCACTGTGAGATGCCAAGCTCTCCTTCATTCCTGGATTGGCTTTCTATGACTTAAGAGCATGACATCAGAATCCAAAATTTTATGCCCATTTGACCTTGCCTGATTTTCAAGGTAAAGGGAAATCCACTGTGAAATGCTAAGCTTGCCTGATGCTCTCAATGCTTACTTGCTGGATGGGCTTTCTGTGACTTAGAGCATAACATCAGAATCCACAATTTTACGTCTACTTGACCTTGCTTGATTGTCAACGTCGTGAATGTGACGAACCACACTGTGAGATGCCAAGCTTACCTCATGCTCTAAATGCATATTTGCTGGATTGGCTTTCTGTGGCTTAAAGCAATGACATCAGAATCCACAATTTTATGCCTACTTGACTTTGCCTGATTGTCAAAGGTCATGAAGGTTAGGAACCACAATGTGAGCTGCCAAGCCTTGATTGTCAAAGGTCGTAATAGTGACGAACCCCACTGTGAGATGCCAAGCTTGCCTTCATTCCTGGATTGGCTTTCTGTGACTTAGAGCATGACATCAAAATTCATAATTTTATGCCTACTTGACCTTGCCTGATTGTCAAGGTCATGTAAGTTAAGGAACCCCATTGTGAGATTACTTGCTGGTTTGGTTTTTCTGTGGCAATAAGGCAAGGTCAAGTAGGCATAAAATTGTGGATTCTGATGTCATTGCTCTTTAGAGCCTTATTGTCAAAGTCGTGAATGTGACGAACCCCACTGTAAGATGCTCTCAATGTTTGCTTGCTGAATTGGCTTTCTGAGACTTTAGAGCATGACATCAGAATCCACAATTTTACACCTATTTGACCTTGGCTGATTGTCAAGGTCATGGAGGTAAAGGAACCCCACTGTGAGATGCCAAGCTTGTGTCATGCTCCTAATGATTACTTGCTGGATTGGCTTTCTGTGACATCTGAATCTACAATTTTATACCTACTTGACCTTGCCTGATTGTCAAGGTCGTGAATGTGACGCACCACAATGCCAAGCTTGCCTTCACATGCTTGGCATCTCACCTCCTTCGCATGCTTGGCATCTCACCTCCATGAGCTTGTGTCATGCTCTCAATGCTACTCGTTGATTTCCTTCTCTGGCTTAGAGCATGACCTCAGAATCCACTTGCCCAGTCAGCTGAGGTTGTAGAATATACTGACTGCTTCTCTGCAGAGGGTTAAGACCCCACCCCCAACGAGTGTCCTGGATATGACACTAAACAATTTGATGGTGAGGTTCCATTGATACTTTGGAGAATGCAGAGTACCACTTCATTACCATCACTCCCAGGTCCACTCTGGCCTGGAATGATAGCACCTGATAAGGGTTCTCTCTATGGGCTAAATAGAACTAAATCATTGTTTCTTGACTTCACTGTTTTTTGCATTTAAACTGCATATTTATTCTAAATTTAAGATAGCACTGTTTTGACATTTTAACTGCGTACTTATGCTAAACTGAATTGGTTGAAATAGAACTGTTTTTACCTCTAAACTGTGTACTTATGCTAAACTGAATTATCTGAAATAAAACTGTTTTGACATTATCTCTCTGTGTTGCCCTGTCGGCTGGGGCTGTAGAATACACTGACTGCACCTCTTCAGAGGGGTAAGACCCCCCCCATGAGTGTCCTGGATATGACACTAAACAATCTGATGGTGAGGCTTCAGTGATGTTAGAGCTTTGGGGAATGTGAAGCATCTCTTCATTGCCATTGCTCCCAGGTCCACTCAGACCCAGAATGGTAGCACCTGATAGGACTCTATCTATGGGTTAAATAGAATTAAACTGCATACTTATGCTAAACTGAATTGTTTGAATTAGAACTGTTTGACTAAACTGAATAGCTTTAAATAGAAATGTTTTTGATAAATAAACTGTGTACTTATGCTAAACTGAATTGTTTGACATGAAACTGTCCTAAACTGAATTGTTTAAAATAGAACTGTTTTGACATTTAACTGTGTGTAAACAAAATGTGAACTCATACTAAACTGAATTAGCTCTGTTTGAATAAACTGAATAGCTTGAAATGGAAACGTTTTTGACAATTAAATTATATACTCATACTTAACTGAATTGTTTTCAATAGAACAGATTATATATACATAAAAATGGATTTGGCGTTAAATAACCTACAAAGGTTGATAAGCCATAAAACCCAAGAAACCAACCAATCAGAATCCACAGAGTTTAGGCCTGATTGTCAAGGTTCTTTGCAACTCCAGCCAAATTTTCTTTTACCATCTGTTTACTTTACTGTGATCAACTGTGTCTTCATCTTTTCCAACAACATAATCTTTTCAGTTTGTTCCCCACCGCATTATATGGCCCAGTTCAAATTCATAAAGCATAAGTTCCCAAATCAGATGACATTGTTCATTCAGTTGTCTGGCTTTCCAGTCATTCCTGATGTGAAGCAATATATATTATGTCAACATACCACTTACCACAACACTACCAACCACAGCAGGTACCTTCCACAACTTGGACTACTTCAGTCACGTAATGTACATGCTGCAAAATAGCATGTACTAAAATATTGCAAAACTTTTGACTCACTCTAATATGTTAATTAAAACCATTACAAACATCAGCATGTTTTTGTCTTTTTGGATCCGAGCAAAAAACAAAAACAAAGTTACTTATTTATTAGCTAAGTTGATCCTCTTATTATGGCTTTTCATAAATCATAGAAAATGGATAAGCTTCTTGTAAAAACACCTCAATGTCAAGGCTGAAATTTTTAAATATTTTCACCATGTAGACTTTTTTTTGAATTTGATGACTGCAAAATGAATGGAACATTTACTTTGTTTTTCTAACTTTTTCTGTTTTAGTAAACTTAATTTAAAATTATTTAAAAAAAAAAAAAAATTCATTGATTCTATATTGAATGTTTTGTATCAAACAATTGTTTTGAACATGTTTGCTTTTTATCTATTGTGGTATTTGATAAATGTAAACTATCTACTATGATAAAACACTGTGTATTTTTATATTTTTTTGTCTGTAACTAGAAACAAGAGGCTAAAAAAACATTACAAATCTTTCTTGTAATCACATTTTCTTAAGGTCAGTTGCTGTTACTCATATCTCACGTGTGCTGTTTATAAAACACTCTGTCCTAAGTAATATCATGCTGAATTATGAGTAACCAAATAGATCTTCAGTAAACTTATAAATGGTATTTTCCTGAACATTTAAAGTAAGTTTTAATAATAAAAGTTCTACAGTAAAGTTTACTTTGATATAATTTGATAAACAAAATGTAAATAACTGTATAACACTGCATTGTTATCAAGTAGGACCTCAATTAAAAGGCCCTTGCTTCGAAACTCACCCCCAACTGCAAGATGATGTTTGTAATGTGACAGTGGTTGCCAGGTTGAAAATCGAAAGGGACCACAATCAGCTTTAAGAAAGGTCTTCTATCATAATGTATTATATCCATTCCTAGTCTGCTCCAGGTCTCACATGGAGTCTCCCTTTTCCCTACCACATAGGAATCTCTAGCTTTTCCACCACATAGAAGCTGGGTCTTTGTTTCAGCAGTACCAGCGCACCCATGAGCTGCACACTTTGTCCGGACATCTCTTCACCTCATTACACTTGTGCTGGGCCATGTTTTGTGATTGCTCTGAGTCAGCAGAACAACTGCAACAACCCCTGCCATTGAGTCACCCTTGACCCAAGCCATGAGTTGGTTGAGTAGCAGTGAATCCATCCTTGACAGTCCTCAGAGAAGCCACTTTATGTGGCTTGTAACTACAGCCACAAAAGTACACACTAATCTGTGATCCAAAATCTACCCTCAAAGAGTTTTGCCAGTTTTTTCGGCTGTACCATTTCACTAGTTCTCTACTGCCAATTTTTTGTATTCAAAGAAAGAGTCCATTGCAAATGCCCTGAACAGCACATTGTTGTTTCGAGATGCACTGGATTTTTCCTATTTGTTTAATGTCTGGTAGACTGCAAATATTCCACCAGTCAGTCAAAGAAGAAGAACCACTACTGAACCTGCTTCACTCCACAGAGGCCATATGTTATACATTGCACACATTGAAATTTTGACTGAAGATGATCGACAGCAAAAAGTTTGTTATATTGCTGTTGAACTTGACCTTCCAATTTTTTGAGAAGAATATATTTTTTCACTTGTTTACCAATTGGACAAATGCATTAGTTTTAATGCCAAGTACCCAAAAAAGTAGCCTAGTAGTATTGGTAACATATGTACAATGTTTTATTTGTAGGGTAATAAACATGTTAGGTTAGTAAATGTTTGCACCTTACTTTTCAGACATCTTTTATAGATATGAGTCCAAGATCTACCCACCTAGTTGGCTGAGGCTGTAGAATACACCAACTGCACCTTTGCAAAGGGGTAAGACTGCACCCACCAATGAGGTTGAGCGTGGGGGACAACTTGTAATACTTGAAGAGGACGGAATACTGGTGGCTAAGCAGTCCATGACCAAGCAGCCAAATATGGTCACGTGACTTGTAACATTCTACTTTTGCTCTTACTGGGCTAGATGGGTGGTCAGAGTGGCCCAATCCGATCAATCAGCTGGTCATGTCGATCACTAGTACATATATTATTGTCATAACTATATTCTTTAAATTCATAGCTCTTGTGGCAAACAAACACCCAACCCTTTTTATCTTAAAAGTGCTAGAAGGCAATGGCTGAGGGTCAGTCACTTCGAGAAAAACAAGACTTTGAGTGTCTTGAGTATGACACTAAACTATATTTGATGATGAGGCTCCAGTCCTGGAGTTTGGAGAATGTGTCAAATACCCATTCATCACCATTACTCTCAGTTCCACTCTCACCTAGTGGTAGTACTTATTAGGATCCCATCTATAGGTCAAATAGAATGGTTCAATCATATATGACCTATTATTATTATTAGTGATTTGAAACAGCTGATTGCAAATTGTTTGTATTAAATTGGAATATTTGATAAATAAAATTGCTAATGTTAAATAGAATTACTTAAAACCAAACAAATGATTTAATATCAAATAAAACTCTTAGTGTTTGATAGCAATACTTGAAACCATTTGTGTTCAAACTAATGAGGTCTAACTCATTTAAAAGTGATGCCTACAAAGTATTCACTTACAAATTGTATGTATGAATGTGTGTGTGTTTGTGTGTGTAAACAGGATTTGGAATTAAATAAGCCATAAGGGTTGATATGCCTTAAAACATCAAACTAACCAGGATCTACCTCTCAGCCCATTCCTCTCCTCTTTCTCTTTTTTTATTCTTCTCTTCCTCTCAACAAAAACGACTACAGTTTTCAGCTGGTCTCAGATATTTGTGTTTATATGTGAATGAAAACTTTACATTCTTTATGTTTCATGTGACAGAAGATCAGACACCTCCTTTATTATAGCATAATTTTTTTTACATATTTCTTTTGAATTTGTCTTGAATTGGAGAATATAATGAAAATATTCTTTTGAATTCTTACTTTTTTTCTTTTTTTTTTCTTTTGATATTGAATTTGGGGTTCTAAAATTTTTTTTTTTCTTTTCTCTACTGAAAAATTATTCTTAAAAGATTTTTTGATTTACTTAGATTAGATTTTAGAATTTTAATTCAGATTTAAAGATCGAGGGTGAGTAAAAAGTTTTGTAATATTTTGATAATGTGAGGCACAATTCAACAACTTTGGATGCTTTTTTGCCAAACACATGATGATGACAAACCCCACACTAGAGACTGAGAGATTAAACTTGCTTGTTATTTTCTGAATGTTATTTGCCTCAATGGCTTGGAGCACGGCCTCAGAATTCATGGTTTTAGGTTTACTTGACCTTGCCTAATCATCAAAGTTCTTGCAACCCGAGCAAAAATTTTTCAACCATCTGGTTAAATTATAATAATCAACTGTGCCTTCACATTTTGCACAACAAATGTTTTTGGTTGATTCCATGGCATTATGACCCAGTTCAGACTTGTAAAGCATAAATTCCTGCATTAGAGACTACTTTGCACATTGATCGGTGCAGCTTTCAAATCACACACAGTGAAGCAATGCACAACCTGTTAGCACACCAACTACCTTGCTACTACCAAACACAGCAGATATGTACCACAGCTGGAAATACTTCTGTCATATGATATACATACTACTAACTAGCACATACCTTGCCATTTGACAGGGGCTGTAGAATATGCTGACTGCATCTTTGCAGAGGGGTAAAACATCCCCCCCCAACAAGTGTCCTGGATCTGACATTAAAGCATCTGATGATAAAGCTCCAGTCCTGGAGCTTTGGGTAATGTAGAGTACTCCTTCATTGGCATTACTCCCAGCTCCACTCTGACCCTGTAAGGGTTCCATCTATGAGTCACAGAACTGTTTAACCATTTAACTGTACAAACAAATAACTAATGTTAAATTGTTAGTGTTGGATTGCAATACTTGAAACCATTTATAACTGTATGCAAACAAATGAGTTCTGGCTTTTTTAAAATGTTACCTACACACTTTATTTACAAATCATATATATATATATATATATATATATATATATATATATATATATAACAGGATTTGGCATTATATAACTTACATGTATTGATATGCCATCAATCAAACTTATACATACTGCAAAATGTTTGACTCAAACTAATATTAATAAAGTTATTGTCAGCTCATCTACAAAATTTTTGATTAAATCATTCTGGTTCCATTCCTGGAGTTTTTATTCATTATTTCTTTTATTGACCATGACCCATAATTTTGGTCTCTTGAAAATATTCAAAGGATTTTTTTACCTTTATTTTTATTGACCTTGATCTGTAATATTGTCCTTTTCGCTTTTGTTGTTCTTGATCCTTTATCTTGAATTTGTTAAGCATATATCATTGTATTCATTCATGAGAATGTCTAGTAAACTTGGATTCACTTGTATTTTATTGACTTCTTATGGTGTCATTCTAACATTCTGACTGATTTTATAAAGATTGAATATTCTGCAAAGCAAAAAGCACATCTGATGTAATTCTTAAAATGATGATGCTGCTGCTGCATTGTTTTTCTATTTCAAACTGACAAGATTACTGAACTTCATTTAAGATTGGTTGAGGAATCCTTTCCTTTATTTTTTTTTATTTGTGTGTGTATGTGTGTTGTTGTGATGTGTGTTTTACAAATTGAGCAGTAAATGAATTATTGTTTGGTAATTTCCTCTCAGAATCATAAGGTTTTAGTTTGCTTTTTATTCATGCTCATCTTTTTTCATAATAATCAACATATTTTACTATATAATATATTATCAGAAGAAACCAGCATATACTAAAGCACATTTTTAAACTAGTATTAATTTTGCTGGCTTTCTGTACAAATGAATCTTAAAAAGTCCCAACCCATTACTCTCCTCCCACAGATATCTTTAAAACTCTTCCCAAGGTCAAATTTCATCAAGATTGGTCTATTAGCCCCAGAATCTGTGGGTAAAACATATCCTTTCTGATTGATTTTTCTCCCATAAGTTCCTGCTAGAGGACACTCCACTGGCAGATACTAATTTTATTTGTTTTCTGGATGAATTAGACCCTCTTGATTAATTTTAAACTAAAATGATTGGGGTGTCTTAAGAAGCTGTAGGTGAGAGACACACCTAAAACAAAAAAGAGTTCATATGTCAAGTTTCATCAAGATTGACTCATTAGCCTCAACATATGAGGCAAAATTATATATTGATGAATATTTTACTACCCAATTCAAAGAGTATGTTATGATAATATTCAAAGTAGGAAGGGATTAAAATCCTGTCAAAAACCAGCCTCTGGCACCAGTGGGGAAATCTGGAACTATTTCAACTACAATAGAGACTTGTTGTCATTGTCATTTATTAAACTTAGCGTTTAAAGTCTGGTAGATGTGAGGTATTTGTTGCATAATGGTTAGCATCGTAGGAAGTAGACTTGGCTACCCAAATTCAAATCACGAACAAGTCTGTTTGCATTTCACATTGTGCTAATGCCCGTTGGGAAAGTTATGAATCCAACTATTCTCCATACAGTTATGATTCATATTAGGGCAGACTGGGCTCTATAACCTTGGTATGGCAACCATTCTAGGAGAAAACTCAGAATTCAAACTAGACCTAGAGAAGGATGGGCTTTGCCAGGCTATTTCTGCCCAAGACATGCACTACTTGAGTAGTGCCCACATAGCCAAACCAGTTTATTGGGGGGGGGAGCTGTGACTATAAGATTTGAAGGTCACTTTTCTATATAATCATTAATGTTTTTTCTACCAATTTTCTTTTTGTCACTTCAAACATGGCATCATATTAGAGAATATTGCAAAAAATTCCTTAAAAACATATATTTTCTTCCTCAAATAATGCAATCAGAATTTCTGTATTTTGGTATAATAATATATTCTTAATATTCTATTATCAGGTCGACATTGTTCTCTGTGGTTTTTTCAAACATCTTTGAAGAAATTCCTTGAAAAGACACCCCTGAATCAAAAGAAAACTACCCATAGGTTGCCATCTCTTTCACTACTTGTTGACAGTTCCACAGCTGACAAATGGCATTCTCCAATTCTCCAACTCAAAGATACATCTTTCCAAGGTAAGTCTAGCCTCTTTGTTTTTAAATGGAGAGGGGATTCTTTATGTCATCATTTCTTTTTTTTTCTTTTTTTTTCTTCATATGAAAATAAAAAACCAGTGAAAACACATTTGTCTCAAAATAATAAAATATTTACTGAGTGATAGAAATTGTTGTAGTCATAGTGCCACAAGTGAATCTGTTCATATGTTTACTGTTCAGTAACATCTAAATTGTATTTTTCTTTTTAGAATTCACCTTTTTTGTTTTTTAATTTAAACAAAATTAATAGGTAGTTGCTAAGATAAAATGAAATGGGAATTTTTCCAAGCTGTAGCTGTGTTTGTACTATTATATGGTTTCACCACTTCGACTTTAACAAAACACCTTGAGAAAAAACTAGATGATAGCTATACAAGAATGCTGCATGCTATTTTGAACAAATCCTGTAAGCAGCTCCTTACAAAACAGTAACTGTATGGCCACTTACCTCCTATCTTACAAGCACTCACAAGACATGCTGGGTACTACTGGAGAAGTAAAGATAAGTAATGTTCTCCTATAGACTTCTACACAGATGTGCCAGTATTGATTGACCAACAAAAACTTACATTCATCAGCTCTATGCCGCCTAGATACTATCTGAAGACTTATCAAAAGTGATGGTCAATAGGGACGGATGATGAGAGTCAAGGGGATACAGACTGTCAGCATACCTTAATGATAGTAAAGCTTAACTTAGTCTGACACAAGGTAACAAGTATAAAGCTGTTAGTGAAAATTTACTCTCTAGTTGCAGTGATCTGTATGACCCTCTTTACTGATGTTCAGTCCTGTCCTGTAAGTTATTAAAAAGTTCTTTTGAGATTTATCCAATATCTTGAAATTTTCTTTTTACCATGATTCAACTTGTAATTCTGCGAATAAAACTTCATTTGACTTTAAGCTGGGATACACCGATTGCATATCTACAGTAGGATAAGACACCCACCCCTAATGAGTGTCCTGGTAATGACACTAAATAATCTGATGGTGACGCTCCAGTTGTGAAGCTTTACAGAATGCAGAATCACCCTTCATTGCCATTGCTCTCAAGTCCACTCTGATCCATTGTGGTAGCATCTTATAGGGTGTGTCCTAATCTATGAGTCAAAGAAGACCTTTTAAACTGTGCAAACAAACGACTTACGTTAAATCAAATTGTTAGAAATAAAGCTGTTTGACCATTTAAATGACTGATGTTTAATTGAATTTTTAGTGATACATAGTAATATTTGAAACCATTTAACTGTCTGCAAAAAAAAAGTTTGGCTCATTTAAAAATGTTAATAAAATGTGTTTACAAATCATATATTTAATATATAAGTATAAACAGGATTTGCCATTAAATAACCTACAATGGTTGATATGCCATAAAACCCAATAAACTAATCATTTACATGATAAATGATATGCCTCTAAATTTATTGTCCCTGAATCCAGTGTTCTTGCCACTTAACATTCTTACTACTGTGCTTATTTAATGACAATTTATTGTCTGAAATGTTTGTAATTTTAGATTTTAATTCATGAATTTTTTCCCATTCTTATTTGTCTCAGCAGGAAGAGAAAATAATTTGTATTTTTTCTCTGAATTATAATTTTCAATTTGGTTTTTGTTTTATTTATTTTTATTTTTTCTTAATGAATGCCCCAAATATTTAAGTGAAATAACTAACAGTCTGTGTTGTTGGCAAAGAATAAATGGCTACTTGTATAATTGTCAACTAAGTATGAATAGGATTATATACATGTATATTTGTCAGTCTCTACTTAGTTCTCTTTTGCTATAGACAGAGGGCTGTGTGGGGCAGTGCCTTGCTGAAGTAGTTTGGGAATAATGATGTCTTGTTTATAAATGTATATGTATCTGTGAAGATATGAACATGTCTGCATATATATATATATATATATATATATATATATATATATATATATAAGTTATGTGTGTGTTCACAAGATATAGGACTCTTTATGTCCTTCATTGGCAGAAGAGTTCCATTGTCATTTGACATTATCACATGCTAATGAAGATTCTGCTATTGCAACTCCCACTTCCCCTCCTGCTTTTCTTTTTGTTTAATTTTTGTCCACATACACTGTTTTTTCTTTTTCTCTCATTCATGTTTTTCTTTTTAAAAAGTGCAAATGTCCTTTTAGATCAGAACTGTCACTTGCTATTCATTATCAAAAAATATAGAATTGATCTTTCATGTATTCATATTTATTACTCATGCTCTCAGTCCCCACTTCCAATAAGAATGAGTGTTAAAAAGCAGATCAACTTTTATATGCAATAGAAGAGAAATGTTTTGTTGTTTTTGCTTTCAAATAAGAAAGCATAACCATTGAATGAGACAGCTTTTTATCTGAGTACTTACAACATGTGAGAAAATATGGTTGTTTGTTATTTTTTCTTTTGCTGTGTGCTTGACAGATTTGCAGGGAAATGAATCACAGTTATTTGTGGAGAAAATATTTGAAATTATTTCTAGAAAAGATCCTATGTTTTTTTTTGTCCTTCTGACCATCTTACCTTTTTTTTTTCTTTTAAAAAATGATAAAATATTGACTGTACATTTTGTTTTCTCATCCAAAAAACCTTGGTGTCCCATTTAGATGTTGATATACCTATAAGTCATATATATTGATTTTTATACCATTCCCACTAATATATACCTCTTCACTATTTTTTGCTTCTACCATTATGTCTTTCCTTCCTTTCTACTTTTCCATTGATACATATTTACTCAATTTAATGTAGTTTGGCTCAAGGTCACAAAACATGGGGATAGTGAGGCTTAATTTCTGTATTCTAGTGATGATTTGCAAGCAATGCTAATTATCACTCTATGAGATGTACTCTGCATCTACAATGAAATAGTTTCAAAAATTTATTTTAAAATCTATTTAGGATATTGATTCTCAGGATAATTTTGTACAGAAATGAAAGTAAAGTTGGTGACCCTAGTCGAGGGTAACCTAAAAGCTCCCTTTTCAATAGCTACAACACTGAGGTGTTGGGAAGGGCACTACTCCATTCCCTGGATTGCTCCACTTTACTCTTGATCTGTACTTTATAATGCTGAGTGTTAAACAAGGCAGCATCAAGTACCATTTTTTGAGTCTTTGGTATGACTCGACCTAGGATTGAATCCCGGTCTCCCGGACGATTGGCGAACACTACTCATTTGGCCAATGGTCCGACACGCTTATTATTAAAGTTTTCAGCAGCACCAGGTGGGTGCCAAAAACTAGAAAGGCATTTTATGAGTTTGAATTTAAGCGAAATGAATTCTCCTAACTGTTGTCAATGGGGTTTTTCAAAGACATTTTGGGAAATCACTGATTAATTAATCCATGATTGGTACAAGGAATCTTTCACAACAAGATGTCTCTGTATAAAAAGTAGAAATCCTGGGAAAAATGTCTGAAAAATAATTTGAGCTGATGTTGTCTACACAGCTATTTACAAATTACAAATTTGCTTGGAAAATTTTGTGGTAATGGTTACAAACTTCAGAAAGTCTACTACACAGTTCTTCTCCTAGACTAGTTGCCATACCCATTTGATCATTGAACAGAACTGACTAGTAACAGAATGTATTTTTCATTCATTTTTTTTTTCAAAATATAATTAAGTAATTATTAAATTAACAAATTTTCATTGACACCAATTTTGTTTATATCAGCTACTTCATTTTTTGAAAGTATTTTAATTAACATGTTTTAATTTTTCTGTTAGCAGATATCAACCATAATGAAAGTTTATTTTATGATAAAAATTGATTTTAAAACAATCTAAAACCTGCACAAAAGTTGTTTTCTTTTTTGTTAATTTTCATTTCAAATTTTTTTGTCTTGCAATTAAAACTTCAAAGAATATATTTAAATTCTTGCAATAGTTTTTAATGTTTTAGAAAAAAGATTATTGCTACAATTTTTAGTCTTTGGTACCTACTTAATTAAAATGAGAAGTATGTGAATTATTCCATCTTATATGGGCATATTTTCATCTTATGTATACAAAATATGAATCATTCTTTGATATGCATAAAAATATGTTTTGTTAATTAAAAAGCAATAGACACTGATTTATTTCTTCATTTTGTCCTCTACAGGATTTTTTAGATGACACTGATATGTGACATATTTGGTCTGCATTGTCTTTGTACAGTTTTGCTTCCTACGTTACATTTTAATTCAAACTTCATTTTTTTCTTTTTCAACTTTTTCAACCTTGGCTCTCTACTTTTTAAAAAATTTGCTCTCTTTCAACTACCAATACTAATAGATCTGGTTCTTCTACTATTAATTCATACACTCACCAATGAAATTACAATCAGGATTAAATGATTCCAACCATTTGTGTATCTGGTTTAATCCTTCTTTGCTTATTTCAAAACAAGAGCTTTAAAAACAGCTTGAACTTGTGTTCCTCTCAAAATACTTCAATCATTGGTGATGAAGACTTCAGAATTTATCAAGACAAGGTATTTAAGATAAGAGAAATTGATAACTTGTCTTGTATGAATTAAAATATCTCAGGTGAGTATTAGATTGAAGATCCAAAGATTTTTGGTTTAATTCCAGGTTTCAATACTGACTGAGTTTTAGTTTGTTAAAAAAATACTTACACTCTTTGTGATGCATTTAAATAAACAAAAGTTATTAATGTTTTATTTTATCAATTGAAATGCCATCAGTGGAAGAGCATTAGACTGGAGGTTCTTGGTTTAGCATCTTACTCTAAGGACGTTATCTTTTCTCTTCAATATTTCCATGTTGATAACATACCTTAAGACTTATACCTATGATTCTGTTCTAATCATATTTACCAACCCCTCCGCTCAGGCAGGATATGACACAAGGTCAATTTTTAAGCGGAGTTTAACAGGTTTGAATTCAGAGTTTTCCTTCTCCTAGACTAGTTGCCTCACCAAGGCTGAAGAACCTAGTCCGCCCTACTATTTACCCATAGCTGGAGGGAGAATATTTGGATTCATACCTTTCCCAAGGGTATTAGTGCTATGTGAAATGCAATCAGTCAGGTCGAGGATTTGAACTCGTATCGCCATGTCCATATCCTGCGACGATAACCATTACATCACAGGCACGACTGAGATATTTTCATTTTTAAAAACTAGAACAACAGATTTAGAAATATCAAAATGTATTTTCTCTTCTTTATAAATGTCTGTTATTTCTTGTGAAACAACCTGATCATATCGATTTTGAGAAACTGGATTTGCTTAGATTTTACTATTAATCCTTCTGGTACTGAGAGCAACACCTAAATGACCATGTTTGTGGGCAAGATGTAACTACAGTCCATATTGCTTAAAGATTTTGGGTCTTGTGCAATATACACCTCAAAAGTGCCTCTTGTTTAATATACCCCAACCCTAAAAGAAAGAAAAAAAACAAATACTTTATTATTTCTAAAACTTTAATATAACAGTAATGTTCTGGGAATAAAAAGTTCTTTTATAAGCAGATTTGTTTGATACACCGTAAATGCCAATAGTGTATTCTAATATTGTAATTGTGAAATTCAAATAGGCTTTTGTATTTGCAAGCTTTTTTTTTATTTCATGATCAAAAGCACATTTCAGCCATTAACACTTTGTTGCCCAATGCACTACACCAAAAAGTTGTAGAATGCAGATGCACCCTCCTTCACTTGTTTGATTTTTTTTCTCTGTTTGATATATCTTAAACTGTGCTTAATTTGATACAAAACCAAAATGGGGTGTTGAGGGAAAGTATGAGACAGGAAGATTGTATTACATGAAGAAGATTTATCTTTGAAATCAGCATTCATAATCCTCTCTTTTGGCCCTAATTCAAACGGTTGCTTGTATGAAATAAGAAACTTTCTCCTCTTTCATTTGTTGTTGTTAATTTCGGCAAAGAAATTTATGAGTAAATCTAGAAAGAATGTACTTTCTGCATGAATGCATATGAATATTTTTTTCTCATTTCTAATGATTATAACAATGTCAAAAAAAAAAAAATTAAAAAAGGTATTTTAGTACACAAGCCCTTGACAGTCACACATAATGGAGAAAAATTATTTCTGTGATGTTACATTGTTTTTCATGAAGTCAGTTTTTAACAGAGGAATTGAATCATATGATGTTTTCATTATCCAGTCTGTTCTTGCACTTTGTTCCACAAAGTATTGTTGTCTTTTTGCCTCATTAAAATGTTTGCAGTTAACTTTTTTTTTCCAGATTTGATTCTTATTGTTTACTCAAATAACTACATATTTTTGACAGCCTTTCCTTTGTCACTACAAACAGTTGTTTGGGTTCAAATTTCTTTATATATAAAAATGAAATTTCTTTTCAATACCATGAAACATAAAGGCTTTTAGAAAAACTACATTACCTCTTACGTGGAGGTCATGATTGGTTTACTCTAAGTTTGGCATCACATCAACACCATATAGCAAAAGCAATTTTCAACAATTTTTTTGTGTCTGTAGATCTCAGATTAACTTGAGAATACTTGAATGACTCTTAAGAGCATTACAAATATTCTTTTTAAAAATATATTAAGTGTGATTAAATTTGAGGATTTCTTTCCCTTACAACTTGTACTTGGGTACATGGTACCAACAACACATCACTTTACCTATTATCAGGCATACAAAATAGAATTGCTTTTAAATGGTTCCAACTGCCCTACTATTTATTCATTCTTTGAGAGAAGATTCATGTCTTCCCAAGGCAATTCATTATAAATGAAAACTGTATCAACAAAAGTTTGAAATCAATCAATTCACCAATTGCCCAGTCGGCTGGGACTGTAGAGTGCACCAACTGCACCTCTGCAGAGGGATAAGACCCCCCACCCAGTGTCCTGATATGACACTAAATAATTTGATGGTGAGGTTCCAGTAATACTGGAGTTTTGGAGAATGTGGAGCACCCCTTCATTGCCATCACTCCCAGGTCCCTTCTGGCCCAGAATAGTAGCACCTGATAGGGTCCTATCTATGGATTAAATAGAACTAAACTGTGTACTCATGCTAAACTGAATTACTTGAAATAGAACTGTTTTGATATTTAAATTACATATTTATGCTAAACAGAATTGTTCAAAATAGAACTGTTTCCTGCTAAACTGAATTGTTTGAAATGGAACTGTTTTTGTATGCTAAACTGAATTGTTTGAAATAGAACTGTTTTGACATTTAACCGTGTGTAAACAAAAACTATACTTATACTAAACAGAATTGTTTGAAATAGAACTGTTTAACTAAACTGAATGGCTTGAAATAGAGATGTTTTTGACAAACTGTGTACTTATACTAAACTGAATAGTTTGAAATAGAACTGATTATTTGTATAAATGAATTTGGCATTAAATAACCTACAAAGGTTGATATGCCATAAAACCCAAACAAACAATTCACTAATTTTATTTTCTCTGTTCTTATCCATTAGGCCACTCACGCTCCCCATCAATATTAGGTTAACAGATGTGTTCTGATTGATTTTGTTAATATCTTAATGTTTAATGATTTATCTTTACCTAATTTTTAAAAAATATCTTCTTTTTTTTTCTTCCCTGATGTCATCATCAGGGAAGAAAAAAAAGATATTGGAAACCAAAAAATTCATTCTAAACAATTTCAAATTTTGAGCTCCATGAATTTTTTTTTTTTAAATTGGAGGTACAAAACTCTCTACCAACCACAAACTTTATCCATAACCTTCTTTTTAGCCTTCTCACTTTACAATAATCAGAAAAAAGTATTTCTTAATGATACAAACCTTATATATATATATATATATATATATATATATATATATATATATAATGTGTGTGTGCAAAGTATCACATTTACAGAAGTATGTTTAATGCTTTTTTTATCTCTCAAATATGTTAACAGTGTCGACTCCTCACACAAGTGACTTGGCATTTGATGAAACCACAACCAATAAGTTCCTTGGTTTCTCACCTGCTGAACCCCATTTTGACTCTGCACTAAAAGTCACACAAAGGTAATTTACTTTCCTTTCTTTCTTTCCCCACCTTTCAGACTCCCTCCACTTTCTTACTCTTTCTATATATCATAAGACCAGTTAGATTTTTCCTATTTAGTAGATTAATTTCTATCTACCTGGCTTGAACATATATGTTCAAAATCAGTTTTTACATATGCATATAAACCTAACATGGGAACAGACACAATTTTCTCAACCTCCAAAAAATCTACAAATCCATTTAAACTTTGTTGAAAATTTTTAAACAGTTAATTATTGGGAAATGGAAATTATGTTATACATACCTTCATTTCACCTGAACAATTTTCACTGTATAACATTAAATTTTACATTTAAACATTTTATATTTGATTGTGTCTGATCAGGTTGGCCCTAAATAAATGACTGTTTTTAACCACAAAATTTCAAATGACTTGACTCAAATGCGTAACACAGTTTACAGAACATTATATCAGTTTACATCATGAACACATAAAATTTGGATTTAAATTTTTAACCTAACAAATGTTATGATAATAATAATTATAATAATAATAATAATTATTGAATGAATGAATTCATTCATTCACTCACTCACTCACAATAATATCTCAATTTACCCCTTGGGGGGAAAAGCACATGGAAAAAATTTTGTCCAATTTCTATATTGAATCAGACCTCACATACATCATCTTGTGAAAAAGTCGGAAAAACTAAATGAAAAAGAGTCCTTGTTTATGTTTTTTTTTTAACAAAACTTTTGGCAAGAAATCCTGTTGAATTGCTTGATGATTAGTTGCAATATCTGGTCTTAATGTTTTTGTTATACTGTTTGTATATATTTCTTGTTATGTGTGTGATGAAGATTACATTAAGTAATTCATACTTTATTTATTGTTTATTCATATCATCTATAGAACATTAAACAACATCAAAATATTGAAATAATTAATCTCAACTTTTGTTTCTTAATTAAATATTCATGTTTCAAAAGTTATCTTAAAATTATCACATACACAGGGATTTCAACATTCTTGTTGATACATTTCTTATCTCAGTTATATTAAACTTAAATCAGAAATTTTGATGTAGAAATTAATTTCTATTATACATATTTTTTTTGTTAGTTTCAACAAGACAGAATGTGTTATTCTCAAATCCTACATTAACTACATTCATTCATTATCCTCATATTTGGCCAACAGAAAATGCTTTTAATATTTTTCTCTCTCTTTGTAGACAATCCAATCTTCAACAGAATATATCTATATCAAGTGAACTGCCTTGTTTAGGTGTCAGTCTTGATGATTCTCGATTTTCTTGGACAAGTTCTTTGGCCACTCCTTCAGTCTACACAGCAGAAGGTCAGTGTTATATCTTTTATTTTTTTTACTGATCAGAACAGTACTGTGAGGGGTTTTTTTTGCGAGGGAGGGATGTTTTTTTGTTTTTATTAAAGTTACTTGACCCAATATTTGCGCCCAAGACAAACATTTTGCAAGGTCCCAAATTTGAAGTTGTAAATCTTTTAGGAACAGTGATAAAATGTGAGATATTTTGTGAATCACTAATACAATAAATGTCCTTTTCTTTTTCAATTTTTGCGCATGGCAACAGATGTGTCATTTGCACTTGAGAATATACAATGGGGCATCAAACAGTATCAAGACTAAATCTTTAATTTTTGTTTTAATTCAAAAATTAAATGAATTTATGTCCACAGCAAAGCAATTTATGTAATAAATTGATGATGTCTTAACTTCTGTCTAGATATGTCAGTGCTAATTTGTCAAATATTAGGAAGATTGTCTTGATTCTTTTTGAATGAAATTTAACAAAATACAAGATTATGCACAAGTGCAGAATTCTTCATAATCACCAAACTTCAGCTCTGTACAACTTTTTCTTGTTTCCTAAACTGAAAATTCAGCTTAAGATTTTAGAACATGAGGGACATTAAATGAAATACAGTTTTTTACACCATCTCAAAGGTTTCAGATGTGCATTAAATCATGGAAAATTCACTGAAATTTATTGCATGACAAGGGGACTATTTTGAAGAAATGTTTTCTGCATTGTTCACTTTTGTCTTGGTAAATTCAACTTCAGTTTCAATATTTTTTTACATATCTCATAATTAGTTTTAATCCTGGAATGTTATCTGGCACTTAAGAATATATTTACTTGCTTCCACTTACTTACACTTGGTGTAGGGAGTATCATTATAATTTAGAAATTACAAATATCAAATACATAAATTTCCATTTAATTCTTTTTTATTCAAAACTGATTTAAAATGGACATAAATTGCTTAAAAATGTTTTATGCTGGCTTTATTTAACCCCTCTATACTACTGTAACTACTTTCATACCTACCTTTTCTCTCGGGTGTTGGAGTGTGTTACACTAATCAAGAAGGAATAGGTAAATTTTTACCCTTTTAACTCATCCTATTTTAGTGAAAACTAAAAATCAGATTGTTTTTTTGTTTTGTTTTTTGCGAATACATGTAAATAACCAGAAAAAATATCCACCAAGAAGAAATTGGTGTAGGGAGCCCCACCACTACCACACACTTTGTTTTATTTACGTGGGCATTTTTTTTTTTTTTTTTTTTTTGAGTATTTTCATCACTTATTTAAAAAAAAAAAAAAAAAAAAAGACACCCCACCAATATTGTTTCAACCCCCTTTTTTTTATTTTGCATAAAAAATCTCCACCCTCTCTGATTTCATCTGATTTCCCTACAAAAAAATGATCATCACTTATTTAAAAAAAAAAAAAAAAAAGACCCCCCCCCCCACCAATATTGTTTCCACCCCTTATTTTATTTTGCAAAAAAAATCTCCACCCTCTCTGATTTCATCTGATTTCCCTACAAAAAAATGGAAAAAAAATTTAGTTATACATCCCTTGCCACTAACTCTGGTCATCAGTAATGCTTGCTGGTCCAGAAGTGGGTGATCATTTTACATTAGATTTATATAACCAAGTGATCTGCCCATCCAAATACTAAAATATTAGGGTTTTCTTCAAAATTTCTTCTTTGCGGATATTTTTTCTGGCTGTTTACATGTATTTGCCAGAAAAAAGTAGAATCTGATTTTTAGTTTTCGCTGAAATAGGATTGGTTAAAGGGTAAAAAATTACCAAGGGATAGATACACTAAGCTAATGTGGGAATCCCTATATACTGGATTGCAACAGCCTAGTAAGCAAATTCCAACTCTAGTTACACTATTACATTCACTTTTGGACTAATACCCCTTTGAAAAAGATATGAATCCTCTTATCCTCCCATCTACGACTTAAATGGCACCAGTATTGTTCTTCTGTAAGGATTGCTTTGGTATTAGATAACCCACAAAGGTTTATATGCCATTGAACAAAGAAACTAAACCTGTCCCAGCTAACTTCTCCTCACTATGCTCTCTCACTTTCAATGAAATGCTTCTGTATTATTGGAATTATGACTTTTGCTCTTTTTTTTTTCTCCCCGAAGATATTGAATCATTAAAATCTTTTCATAAAATTTAAACTGATTATTTTTTACTTGGACATTTTTCTCTTTAGTTTTACCATTGTGAACATTTTAAGAAAAAATAAAGATTCTATTTCTATGTTATTTATAGAAGAAAATTTATATGTTAATGCTGTAATATCTATCTACCTACCTACTAGTGTAAGAAGTGTATCATAGAAAGAGGAGGATATTTATATATCTATGTAAAAGGGGAAATAAAGAGAAAAAGAGATTGACATATCTGCCTTCCCACCCTCCCATCACGCTACTTTACTCTTGTTACATAATGTATGTATATAAGTATTGGAGATATTGGAGATATATATATAACTCCTAAATAAAAGTGGGGGAGTCCCAGTCGCTAACATTGTGGATGGTGACATCATTGTAGGTGAATTCAGTGTCCAGTCACACTTTTTTGTTCACTTTCAGATTAATACTCTTGGAAAAGGCATGAAACCACCCTCCTTCAGCTATGGGTTAAATAGTACCTCAACTGTTCTTCCTCTAGGATGGCTTTGGCATTAAAAAAAACTTTTAAACTTTGGGGTGGTTTCTAATTAAACTATGGAATTTTCATGCATTCAACTAGTAAAATATAATATTTTAAGTTAAGCAAAATGACCAACTGTAAAGAAACAAGTCTGATATATACAACAATCAACTGGATTGAATGTATTTAATATATATATATATATATATATATAGATACAAGGGAGACTACTTTAGATTGTTTTTCTAGAGATATGACTAATGCAGTGCTTGGTTTAAAAGTGTTATTCTCTCTGAAATATATACAAATCTCTAAGAATAAAAGAAACAAAACTTTCGTCTTATTCTCTCTGCTTCACTTTGTTTTTGTTTTGTTTTTTGTATTATAGATGCTTTAGCTGTTGAAGATGAGACTGAATTGGAAGAACAAATGACCAAACCAAAGATCTTGGCTCGTGCCTTGTTCTCTCCTGATAAAGAACAATCCAATTTGGATGATGTTCACCAGTTGTCTACAAATAAAAGCAATATATTCAAAAGCTGTGATAAAAAACCTTCAGCAGTTGATACTCAGGTTTCATATCCAAACATTCCATTTTCCCCTGTTTTGTTTGACTCAAAAGATTCCTGTGCCATCTTGCTCAAGCATGAGGCTGAACAATGCCATGGCAATCGTCATTCCATTTCATTTTCGACCTCATTGTCATCTGGTGACTTCCATGCAACAGTTAATAACTCCAAATTAACCGAAGAGGAAATGGGTTGTGGTTCTGTTGAGACTCCAGTCAGTCGACTCAGGACTGACAGCCAGTTACATTCCATTTTAACAAAAAAGAAACATTTTAGCTCTACTCCAAAACATGTACACTTTTCAGAGTCATCTCCACTTTTATCTGACTGTGATAAAAACCCAAAGAATTTTAAGTCTGCCGACAAATTGCGTCAACTTCGAGATTCTTCTGAAATTCCCACAGACATAACACATTTGACAATACAGTCACAGTGTCTTGAGGATTCCAGCACTTTGAAGATGATCACTGTAGATAAAAATTTGGATAATGTTGAAAGTCGTGAGACAAATTGGAAAAAAGATTCTTTGCAAGTAGCAGAGTCTCAATCTGACAAAGATTCATCACCAATTTCATTAACTTCTAAAAACCCACATAGTGATGACAAACCAAATGGAGAATCTATAATGAATACAACACTTGCAAAAACATGTCCTGCTGCCCATCCATCCCATCTCAAGCCCAAATGTAAAACCACCCCCAGATCTCCTCCTTGTTCAAATCACAAGTCTTTCTTTCATTCCAGTCCTATTTCAAATTCAGACATTAAACTGATCTCTTCTGATTCTTCAGATGCTGTGTCATCTGCAGTTACCAAAAAAGGCCTCAATTATCCTTTTAGATCTTGTACTTCTTCTGGATATATGTCAGTGGTTTCTGCTACGAATGAAAATCATAACCTGCAATCTCCAGATTTTGAAGGCCTGTTATCTATGGGTTCTCATTCCAACAAGCAAGGTGGTGAAATTACTGGAAATTCTCCCCAACACACATCTGGAAACATTTCTAATGATTCTCTTTCATTCAAAGATGCAAAAGAACTTCTCAAAGTCTCTCCAGAGAAATTGAATTCTCATGACTCAATAGTTTCTCCTCCAAACAAAGATGATAAAAATCCAATTGTTTTCACTCAGTTTTCTTTCTCTCACAATGAAAAACTCATCAGCAAAGTTGATCAAATGTCAAACAGAGATATACTAGAAATGTCCACCATTGAACCTTTGCAGATTGAATTATGCTCCCAAATAGAGGATAACATTTCTGAAAGGAGGGAATTTGATCCTGATTGTTCAACATTGATTATTGATGATGAAACTAAACTTTATACACATGATCAGAAGGGAACATCAGATCAGTGTTCTGCAGTTACACCTATCAATAACCCACCCAGTAAAAACCCTACCTCATCCCAAAAAACAGTTAGTCAATCGAAAACATGTCTTAATAACTCAGATGCCACTACTTTTTCCTCGTCTTCAACTCCTAAAGTTGTATCCCTTTGTGGAAAGCTCAGAAGAAAGTCAAAAAATTTCTTGTACCCGACAGCAAGTCAAATCAATCTCACTTCACCATTGATGGCTTTCAACTTTAAAGTGCAAAGCACGAATGATGAACCTGATTACATTACAAAATGCACTGTCGACCCTTTGAATGCTATTGACTCTGATAGAATAAGCTATACAAGAAAAAACAACCAGAAAAATAATCTGAGAAATTCCACTGAGCACGATCTTGGTAAATACATTTTTCTAATAATTTTTGTAAAATTGAGTCTCAATTAATTGATTTCTGTTATGATATAACTTTAAAAAAAGTTACATTTTTGATAAGTGTTGGTATATATATATATGAATAAATAACTAATATTTTTTATGCGTTGATATCCATGAAATCTTTTTATAGTTGGTTATATGTGTCATGCCCTAACAAAATAAAAGGAGGAAATGATTTGCCTTCAGATCTTTATCTAATTCCTAATTTCCTATTTTAGAAGGTTTTTTGTTCATCTTTCTTTTTTTTTTTTAATGAATGGTTTGTTCTTTGTAACTGAATAATTTTTTATTTTCTTCCTTTTAGAATCAAATACAAGAACTTTGAGTAGTAAAAATACAGTATGTCATTATACAACTGACAAACAGGTAATAAGTTTATCTATGGCTTTCTATAATTTGCCTGTTCATTCTTGACATCTCAAATGGTTGGCACTGAACACTTTTTTTTTTCTTTTTTTTTTCACTTTTAATATGATTTTTTATTATATTTTAGGATAAAAATGTCACTCCCAAACTTCTGTTTTGGATCAGACTGTTGTATCTGCCACTTTTACTTCGGATAAGACTAAGGTATTCATGCACTCTATAAAATGTACAACAAAGACATGCGTAAACACACACCCATACACATTACACTTTATATGGATCATAATATAATCCATTTTGTAATAGAAATTATCACTCACGCAAATAACCACGCGTCTGTTTGGCCTGTCAAGTAACAGGATCGGGTAGGAAAAGTAAAGAAAAGTGTAGTCTAGAATGTAAAGGCAAATAGAATAAAACTACTCACGAGCAGCATCACGTCTGTTTCGATCGTCAGGGAAAGGAATAAGAAGAAAAAAGGAACGAGAGTTTATGTATTTTATTTATACCTGTCTCATTAATTTGCATATTAGAGGGAATCGAGATTATATAAAGACCGAAATGGAGAGAACAGTCAGTCGAGCTTTTGACAGCTGAGAGAGACCAGAGACTTTGTGCAACAAAACAACGAACTGAGATAGAAAGACCCTTGTTTTTAAATCTCACATTTTATATATGTTTTCTATTTATTATCCTTTAGGTATTGTTACATTGCATTTCTCCATTCACCCCAGTCATTTGGTAGTTAATGGGTATTATGTGAAAGCAAGTCTCTCTATCTCCAAATCTAAATTTTTTTCCCACAAGGCTGTCATAGTTCTTGACTATCCAAATCCTCCCATCATAATGTATTTTGAGCATTTCTCAGTGCTGCAGTTATTATGGGTAACTGTTTTTTGTTATTACTTGTTCCCAACCACAACTCCAAAATTGTAAATTGTCATCATAATGTTGTTGGTTCTACACCATGACTGTAGAGACTGACAAAAAGATTTATTAATAGTTATTATGCTACTTTATTCAGTGTGTCCAATTTAGCTTTGGAATATCTGAGTTTTTAGATTCTTATTTGAAAGAAGGAAAACTTAGTTATCAGCCAATACAAACTAGAATTCATATACCTGAGCTGCTATGTTTGCTCTTAGCAAACCACTTATTTCCTCACTCCTGTTGAGACTTAACTCATGGCTCTATTTCTATATCCTTCCTGTCTCTTGCCAAGTCCCTATCATATAATTTTTAAATGACAGAAAAAGAGTCTGAGTGTTTGTGTGTCTGTCCTCTCTTTGTCATCTTTATCACATAGTCTGTTTCCACCAATGGCATTCAACTCACTGGTTGTGGGACATCCTGTTTGATTTTCCAAATTACTACAAGTATTTGATGTCCTCTCTGGGTTCATCTCCAGGTCATCTCATCACATAAGTCTGCACATAATGACTTTATCATAGCTGTCTTCTTCCAATGTAACAATATCTGTATCTTTTATATATTCTTTTTCATAGACTTTGTTTGACTCATGTTGAAATGATTGTTTCAAATAAGAATTCAAAGAAAATTCCTTATTTAAAACTTTCTTTTAGCTTTTTATCTAATTTTTAGGGTTTTTTTTTTATTAATAATTCTTATTAATTTTCTCTTAAAGAACTATTTACTTTGAGAGTAGAATAAATTAGTGTTGGTGTTATTTGTTCTTACATTTAGTACCAACTATTCTCCAGTCTACATGACATTTTGTAAATTTTATCTGTATCTGCAAACATGTACTTTTCTTTTTATAAATAGTCATATTCCCATTTATGTACAAATAACCTGAAGTGAAAATATTGTATCATTATCATCATGTCATGCCATTGGCACGGATATCCCTGACCCTTTCTCGCCACTTCTCTCTCTGTCGTTCATCACTTCTGGCAGGTCCTCAAGGCTACACCCCATATCCTCACATGAGCAGCTGTATGTAGATTTGAGCTGGTCGCCCTACTTTCACTCGGCCATGTGAAGGGGTCCACAGGAGTACATCACTTATGAGCTTGTCCCTACTTCTCCAGCAGTGTCCTGCATGTCTGGTTTGTCTAATTTGGATAGTTTTCATGATGGGTGGTAGGTGGCTGTATAGCTGCTGCTTTGTGGGGTGTTGCCTCCAGAACCTGTTCAATATTGCTCGGAGCATTCTTGTGTAGTTGCTGTCAAGCTTTTTCTCCAGCCATTTAGTTAGCGTCCATGTAGTGCATCTATATAGCAGTATTGACATGATCAAAACTGCAATTCATTTTATCGGTCAGGTCTGACTTCCATATGACTGATAGCCTATTGATAGCTGTCCATGCTTTTGTTAGTCGCGTATCGATGTCTGTCTCGGTCAATGAGACACTGCTTCTTGTCTACGAGTTTCAGAGAGCTTCCATTTAGTGTGGAAATGTCTCCTGTTTGATTATAGCACATATATTCCAATTAGTGTGCATTGACGTGGAGACCAATGCCTGCGGCAACTCGTTCCAGACTATGTAGTAGGGTTTTGGCTTGGGCTGGTGCATTTGCCAGAACCACTATGTCATCGGCGTAGTTGGCATCGGTAATTGTTTTTGCAGTGTTCCTTCTGTTTCTTTTCTTTGTCAGCTTGAAACTGTTTTCTTTGATTTTATCGATCGATGTTCTAAGCATGTAGTCTAGACAGATGATAAAGAGGTATGGGGCCAGGGTGTCTCCTTGCAGTACCCCAGCTACAATGTTGAAGTAGTCTGTATCTCCATCTGGGGAATGCACTTTCATTTTAATGTTTCTGTAGAGAATCATTATGGCTGCGACGGTTTCTTTTGGTATTAGAAGAATTTGTTCCATCTTCCCTCTGTGTATGGAATCAAAGGCCTTTGTAAAGTTGACAAATAATATTGTCACCTGTAGGTTTTTTGCCCGTACGTCTTCTAGAATTCTACCAATACTCAATATTTGTGAGATCATGGATCTATTTCTCCGGAAGCCATTTTGGTTCTTCCTGGGAATGTTGTCATTCTTGGGTCCTATGCAGTTGCGTAGTAGGGCATTGTATATTTTGGCTGCTATAGATATAAGTGTTATACCTCGGTAGTTCTTGGCTAATCCGAGGTCACCCTTTTTAGGGAAAGGTGAGGATGCATCCCTTCGTCCATCTGTCTATCAGATTTTGATTATAGACTGCATTACAGTGTCGGAGCAGTATGTCATCGAATTGTCTAGTCTTCCATACTTCTGGGGGAATTTTATCAAGCCCTGCAGCTTTTCTATTTTTAATTTTTCTAAGTACTGAGTCAAGTTCTTCTGGCATAAACGGTCCCAGTTTGATGTCTAGTTGCTTACTAATAATTCTCTTGATTGGTTCATGTGTAACTTTTGGTGGTTTTCCTAGTAGATGCTGGAAATGTTGTTTCCACAGTTTTATTCGTTCTTGTTGGTTTGTAGCTTTCAGTTTAGCTTTGGCAGTACTATTCCTTCTGCTTACTTCATTTATTGTTTGCCATACTATCCTAGATTGCCTATCTTCCACTGAGTTTCTAATTTTATCAATTTGATTTTGTATGTATTCTGTCTGTTCTTTTAGGTATATGTTTGCTAATTCATTTTGCGCCTTTTTTAGTTTCAGGGCATTTGTGTTAGTTGGGTTCTTCCTATTGCATTTGGAGGCTGTTTTTATGTCTGCACGTTTTTCTCTAACTACTAATGTCTCCCATGGGACTCTAGATTTAGTTCTATGTTTTGTTGGTATGTATTTCTTTGCTGCTTCTAGGTGGGTGTTGATGAAATTCTCATATTCATTATTCAGAGTACGTGTTTCTGTCTTCTCCTGTAGTTCATCGAATTTGTTTCTTAATGTTATTACATATTTACCTCTAATATCCTTGTTATTAAGAAGGGCCCAGTCATAGTATGGTGTTCATTGTTCGGGTAGCGTTCTTTCATAGGCTCAATTGTATTTTTGCCGTGACAATTCGGTGATCGGAGGACACACCCACGAAAGAGGAGTAAGCATCACAATTCACTGCACTATTTTTCCATTTCTTGTTGACAAAGGCATAGTCTATCTGTGCTTTAGTATTGTTTGCATATGTGTAGGTCCATAATTTCCCCTCCCTTTTTTGAAAGTTTGTATTTAGGCATGTTAATCTATTTTCTATCGTGAAATCTGTTAGATGTTGTCCATTTCTGTTTGATGAGTTGTGTAGGCTGTATTTGTGGTTTCCATTTTTCCCAATTTGGGCATTCATGTCTCCGCCACTGACAAGGAAGTGTTTCGGGATGCTATGAACAAGAGAAGATAACATCATAGAAGGCGATGAGTTCAGTTTCTTCACTAATATTGGTTGGGCTGTTGCAGGAGATGATTGATGCTCTGGGGTTGACATTAAAAGTAGCTACCAACATTCTTGGGTGTATTTTCTCTATACCATTTAGTGTTTTTAGGGCTTGTGGCATACCTACTCCTCCTATTGTGGCATTGACAGAGTTTTTCCATGCTGATGCAGTGGCTAGCATCCATCCATTGCCAGTATCATGATATTTGATATCCTTGCTATATGTGTATCTGTGTTCTTGAATGCATATTATGTCTGTTTTATGATCTATGGCAAATGCAGTCAGCTCCTGTAGTTGTCCTATTCTATTTCAGGTTCTAACATTAAATGTTACTATTTGTACTGTATGTTTGCATTTTAGTAATTTTTCTTGTTTGAGCTCTGTAGCTGATTTTTCGAACACTGGGGCCAGGGCTGCAACCTCTGTAGGATGCACCCCTTTTTTACCCACACAAAGAGTGATGCGGTTTGGACATGTGGTTTGAGTGTGGGTCTTGGTTATCTTTCAGTGGCATTTTTTTTTTTTTTCTCATCTATAGAAGCCACCCTCATAGATGAGCAGCAGTAGTTCCCCGATTGAACTAATTGATCCTGTCTGAAGAACCGTAGGGTTCATACGCCCAGGGTCATGTTAAGCGTTGTGTTGAGCCATTCCGGTTTTTTTTTTGGTGGGGGGGGTAGAGGTGTTTAGAGTGGGGGTCTGTTTTGTTTTTTTTTTTTGTTTTTTTTATTTATTATTAAGTGTTAACTTAGTTAAAGTCCACGTCAAAGTTTTTTTGATTCATTGATGTAATAATTTTTTAAATTTTTTTATGTCTCTTAGCATGCTTATAAGATATATATTTTACGTTTGTTTATGTTCTAATTGTGTTGGTTTCTTTGAACAAGTTCAAATATAAATTTGGATTTACGGTAAAATTGCCTTTACATTTAAAACACAGATAGTGTACATTTGTCATTTTACAAAAAAAAGAACATACAATTTTTGTAAAAATTCTTCATGCATTTTAAATGGAAGAAGACTTAAAGGCAGTATTATACTGACCAGCTTTTGACTCTTGCCTTCCAGTGGGTACATGGGAATTCTTTCATAGCTTGTTTTGTCATCTACCGTCTTGTCATTTTATGGATTTAAATAGCATTTGGGAGAGCTACTACTTGGTATGGGGGGGGTAATGTCGCTCCTTTAACTATTTGTTTCTTACCCTAACGTTTTTTTTGGGGGGGTGCATGGGGAGGCTTTCTTTACTTAGGCTGAATATTCTAAACTACTATGGGGGTCTATAGGAATTCTACTTAAGTTTTAGAAAAAAGAGTTTCATGTACCAAAAGTGTTAGTAAAATATTGTAAAAGTGTTCTAATAAAACAGAAAAGGATCATCTTTTTGAATTTTATTATTTCTACTATATTTTTTCATATGGTAATTGTACCAGGAAAATTTTGGTGATTTGCTTGATTATGTTTTTAATATTTATTATATCATTGTATATGTAATTATTAGTGAATAAAGTCTTTGACACATTTGTTTATTAAATCTTATATGTGATATCTCAGGTTGTACAAACATCTAGTCATATGCTCCTCTTTTTTGTTTTAGCATGAAATGGCAAGCCCGGATCAACTTTCTAATAAAGGAAATTCTCCAAGATGTTCGCAACCAGATAAAGCAGTGAATTCTTCTACTAATTCTATTCTTGTAGAATCTGCAGACAAAATGTCTAATGATACAAAAGATGCTACTTGTGAGAAACAGCAAGAAATTGAAACAATGTCACATTGCAAATATTCTGGTGATGAATTTGTTCACTCTAGCACCATTTCCCAATGTTTACCTTTCTTTGAAAATGCAATCATCTGTTCCAATCATCACTTACCTATGAATGTTTGCCAAATAGATTGCCAAGGCACGGAAATTCATCAAAAAACTAAATTTTACGGATTTCAGAGTAAACAAAAAATACCAGATTCTGAAGTTTCTGAAGTAAGACTCTTGGAGACATCAACAGTTCCACCTTTAAACAGCGAATCAAATTCTGGAATTGAGAAACAGCATACATTTTCAGCCTCTAAAATTCCTGGAATCTCTGAGAAGACGGAATGTAACCTAGTAATTAGCAAATCCCCTGACAAAGAGTTAGCATTAATTCCTAACTGCAAGTTGAATCAGAATCTCCAAGAAGCACATAATATCAGAGAATCAATGACAGTTCAAAATAATCAGATGTCAGAATTGCTCACTGCCAGCCAAATGGTCAAATGGGAAGAACTGGATAATTTATCTGAAGCATTTATTGAAAAAGATAATTGTTCTACTCTAAACATACTGCACAGTTCTAATGATCAAGTGTGTTGTTCTGATACAGAGACACAACAAGGTAACAGTAAAATGCAGCCAAAAGAGAAATCTTCATGTTTGGCAGGAGAAGACAAAATTAAAGAAAAAGAAATTCAAAATTACCAAAGTACTGACATTACCTCACAGACAGGACAAACAATAACTGTATCTTATGAATGTCTCCAACAGTTAACTAATGAAAATGGTAATGAATCAAAAGACTCTCCTGTAAAAATCCTGCTAACACCAACAAAAGGAGAGAAAGAAAATATTGAATATTTGGGAATGGAATTAGATGATGATAATTTCTACATAGATTCTGTTAGTGTCCATTTTGATTCACCAGAGTTTCATTTCAGTGAAATTGGTAAAGCAAACAATCAGACTGAAGATAAAAATGGTGAGTTTGAATCATTGGTAAATGATTACCAAATTGAGTCATTTGTGGATAAGATGGATTGGAAACTTTCAAACCAAACCAATTCCCTTCATACTAGTTATCAGATCGGTTCTACCGCTCCAAGAACAGATAAAGAAAAATCAGTTGAAACCGAAAAAAAAAAAAAAAGAAACATCAATTCAAATTTTTCAAATGAGGAATCACAGACTTCAAACTTAAAAATAAATCAAAACTTGACTATCAAAAAAAATACTGGAAATTTAAAAAAATCTAAAAAGTTATTAAAAGGTTTCCGTCCATTTAAAGCCCCAAGAAGAACATCAGATTATTTAGCAAATACAAAATCACCACAACAGGAATATATGGAAAATGAAAAAATAGAAAATCAAAATGAGAAAAGAATGCTAAAATATTTGAATGGGAATTCAGAAAATGAAGAAAAGGAATTACAAAAAATACTTAACAAAGGAAGAAAACAGATCAGTGAAAAAGAAGAAAGCCTGAAAAAGGCCCAAAACCTTCTCAGTGATGAAACAATTGAAGCCCAATCTCTGGGAGGCTTTTCAACAGCTAAAGGAAAGCAGATAAGTGTAAAAGAAGAAAGCCTAAAGAAGGCCCAAAACCTTCTCAGTGATGAAACAATTGAAGTCCCATCTCTGGGAGGCTTTTCAACAGCTAAAGGAAAGCAGATAAGTGTAAAAGAAGAAAGCCTAAAGAAGGCCCAAAACCTTCTCAGTGATGAAACAATTGAAGTCCCATCTCTGGGAGGCTTTTCAACAGCTAAAGGAAAGCAGATAAGTGTAAAAGAAGAAAGCCTAAAGAAGGCCCAAAACCTTCTCAGTGATGAAACAATTGAAGCCCAATCTCTGGAAGGCTTTTCAACAGCTAAAGGAAAGCAGATAAGTGTAAAAGAAGAAAGCCTAAAGAAGGCCCAAAAACTTCTCAGTGATGAAACAATTGAAGTCCCATCTCTGGGAGGCTTTTCAACAGCTAAAGGAAAGCAGATAAGTGTAAAAGAAGAAAGCCTAAAGAAGGCCCAAAACCTTCTCAGTGATGAAACAATTGAAGTCCCATCTCTGGGAGGCTTTTCAACAGCTAAAGGAAAGCAGATAAGTGTAAAAGAAGAAAGCCTAAAGAAGGCCCAAAACCTTCTCAGTGATGAAACAATTGAAGCCCAATCTCTGGAAGGCTTTTCAACAGCTAAAGGAAAGCAGATAAGTGTAAAAGAAGAAAGCCTAAAGAAGGCCCAAAAACTTCTCAGTGATGAAACAATTGAAGTCCCATCTCTGGGAGGCTTTTCAACAGCTAAAGGAAAGCAGATAAGTGTAAAAGAAGAAAGCCTAAAGAAGGCCCAAAACCTTCTCAGTGATGAAACAATTGAAGTCCCATCTCTGGGAGGCTTTTCAACAGCTAAAGGAAAGCAGATAACTGTAAAAGAAGAAAGCCTAAAGAAGGCCCAAAACCTTCTCAGTGATGAAACAATTGAAGCCCAATCTCTGGGAGGCTTTTCAACAGCTAAAGGAAAGCAGATAAGTGTAAAAGAAGAAAGCCTAAAGAAGGCCCAAAAACTTCTCAGTGATGAAACAATTGAAGCCCAATCTCTGGGAGGCTTTTCAACAGCTAAAGGAAAGCAGATAAGTGTAAAAGAAGAAAGCCTAAAGAAGGCCCAAAACCTTCTCAGTGATGAAACAATTGAAGCCCAATCTCTGGGAGGCTTTTCAACAGCTAAAGGAAAGCAGATAAGTGTAAAAGAAGAAAGCCTAAAGAAGGCCCAAAAACTTCTCAGTGATGAAACAATTGAAGTCCCATCTCTGGGAGGCTTTTCAACAGCTAAAGGAAAGCAGATAAGTGTAAAAGAAGAAAGCCTAAAGAAGGCCCAAAACCTTCTCAGCGATGAAACAATTGAAGTCCCATCTCTGGGAGGCTTTTCAACAGCTAAAGGAAAGCAGATAAGTGTAAAAGAAGAAAGCCTAAAGAAGGCCCAAAACCTTCTCAGTGATGAAACAATTGAAGCCCAATCTCTGGGAGCCTTTTCAACAGCCAAAGGAAAGCAGATAAGTGTTAAAGAAGAAAGCCTAAAAAAATCCGTTGATGCTATGGATGAAGCTGTTTTTAATGATTTTCTGTCAGTAGATTTTATCTCCAGTCAAATGAATGGTGATAGTTCATTTTTAAACCCAGCTCCAATTGAAAGTGATCTTACTAGTAAAGATGATCTATTCCCTATGTCTACATTGGCCACAAAGACTGAAATCACTAATAATAATGACCATTTTATAGAAGATATTTTTAACTGTTCATGGGATGATGATATTTCAATTTTATCAAACATAATGAAAAGATCGTCTTCATTTCATCCTAATACATTGAAACGATCAGTTTCTGAAATGTCTTCACGTGAATCTGACTCTCACAAAAAAAGATTGAAGATAGATGAGGCTGAAAATGATTGTTCTTTGTTGGTATATCCACTGCTTTCAAAGAACAATTCAGAACTTGACAAACCTTGTCAGTTAACTCTAAATGCAGACCTGGGTAAATTCTCAAAATCTCAAGATATTTCTGATGAAGTTCTTATACAGACAGTGAAAATATATGAAAATCAGCCTGGAGTAGATTCAAAAATTGTCTCTGAGGATCTAAAGACAGAATCAGGCTGTGATTCCAAAGACCAATATTTAAATGATAGTGACTGTTCTAATGAAAGTGAAATGGCATTGGCTGTTGAAAAGTTGGAGGGTGAGTGGAAATGTTCTAAGATTTTTGCCACTAACCAAATGACTGATCATAAAATTTCAAATCTTTTAGGTGATAAGGCCAGTTGTCAGGAAAGAGACTCTGCAACTTCCAAGATATGTTCTGGCTTTCAAACTTGTCTTGGCCAGAAAGTTCTTGTTTCCAATGAATCTCTCCAAAAAGCTGTGAAAATGCTGAATTCATCCTCTGAAAGTAGTAATGAAGATGTACAGGATAAAATGTGTACTGCTTTGCCGACTGGTCTTAGCAAAAAGGTTTATGTATCTGAAAAGGCTCAAGAAACAATGAAGACATTTAACAAACAAACACATGAAGAGAACCCGGTTCCTGATGAAATGAAACTTCAAACATTTATTGCCTTCCAGACTGCTCTTGGTAAAGATGTCACTGTCTCCAAGAAATCTATAAATAAAGCCAGGCAGGTTTTAGATGAAGGAAACCCAATAGAGAAGGACCCTTCCTATTTAAAAGCAAAATATCCACGAAAAGAAACGCCTAATCTTATACCAGATCTCTGCCATAATAAGCCTGAGGAGAGGTTATATGCCGACCCCCAGTTAAACAATAATAGAAATTCTGTTCCTTCTGCATTTTTGAGTTTACAACATGAAACAAACAAAATCAATTTACTTAACCAGAAACAAAGTAAGTAGTTTTCTCTCTGAAACATTTCACTTTCTCTAAAATTGAATTTAATAAATCTGTGTAAAATATATACATATTTGTTAGCATATAAAACTTTTTCAACATTTCCTTCTGCCTCTCCTCCCCACACCCACCCACCAAAAAATCTTTAAAGATATCTACCAGGACTTACATATGAAGTATCTAATCGGCTCATATTTATCAAAACACCAAAGACTACCAGTACTTGCATCTAGCCTAACTTTATAATACTGTGATATTAATTGTAAATGATAACATGGGGGTGGAGGAATCTGTTGTATCTATAATGTACCTACAATAAATGTTTCCAGTAACTTACAAGAATGAGTCAAAGGTTTCGCAATATTTTTGTACATGCAAGTTTTTGGTGCATATATCATGTGACCAAAGCAGTTCAGACTGATAACCATTGTGATTGATAGTATTGTGGTAGTTGGTGCACTATCATGTTGTGAATTGCTTCAATTTGTGTGTGATTTGAAAGCTTCACAGATGAATGTGCAACATAGTCTAATTCAAGAGCTTATGCTTTACAAGTTCAAAGTCTATCATAACATCACAAAAGTAACCAAAAACTTTGTTGTGCAGAAGAATCAATTGATCACAATCCAATATTCCAAGATGGTTGAAGAAATTTCACTTGGACCGCATGAACCATGAGGATCAGGCAAAACCAAGTAGGCCTATAACTGTAGATTCTAAAGCTATATTCCAAGCCATAGAGACAAATCCTGCGAGTAACAATCAGAGAGTATCAGGCATGTTCAGCATCTCAAAGTCAAAGTCTGTCACCTTCACGATCTCAGCAAAAACATCCTGAGCTACCAAATTATGCCTCACTTTACCAAAATATTGCAAAACTTACGACTCACCCTAGGAGTTAGTTAGTCCAGACTAAACTGGAGATAATCAGATAAAAAATTTAATCCCAATTTATACCATTCAAGTAAATAATATTAGGATGAGTAGAAAGACGTGTCACCTATTTTATAAGATAACTGTAAATTTGTATCTAACAAATAGTTGTGCATATAACTTTTAGTGTTGTAATTTTTCTTTTCTTTTTCTCAGTAATATTTAATGTCAAGTTAATTCTAAATCGATGTAACTTATAAAAGTGAATGTAGATGAAAGCCATTTGAGATTCTTGCATAAAAAAAATCATTATTTAAACTTAGAATGAAATGCTTGACTGGACTACTATAGTAATAACTGAATAAAAAAAATTAGAGGAAGAATTTAAAAAGACAAAGCATTTGTTTTTTTCTGACACCAGAATAATTAAGGTAGTAGGAAAATTGTTTGTTGCTAATTTTTCTTTATGTTAACAAAGTTGTTTCCCCTGAATTGAAAATATTATGTCTGTCTTGTGATTTTTTTTGTAAGTGTAAATGTGTCAATTGTGAAAAAAAAAAAAATATATATATATATATGTGTGTGTGTGTGTTATTGTGTTAGAGATTATTGAGTTTGCTATTCTTATGTTTGTTGCTTTGATCACTGCATTTCAACTTATGTTTCCTCTCGCCTTCCTTCTTCTGGAATTCTGAAATATTTAAACTTCATTATCATAAACTAAAACTTGTTTTGAGAGATTCCTTGCTGAAAAAAAGGTTACCTTTTATTTACACCTACACTTTTATATGCTGTCAAATAGGAGGATATATTTGGTTCATTTTCCATAAGATTTTCATTTGAAATGTTAATACAAATTAATAGAATAATTTAAGGTTTATCAGAATATCTGAAATTGACTCCGTCCGAATGCAACATAAGATTGTTTTATGTAAATCAAATCATTATCAAAGATTTTTTTAAGAATATTTACCTTCTCTTTGGAAAGAACAGAAATGATTTTATTGAGATTATCTTTATTTGATAAATAATAAGTTTTTTAAAATGACACTGCATTTTATCCAAAGGTTTTTAAATAGATAATTTTTCATTTTGATTTTTTTTTCATTCCAGCTTCCATCTCTTGGCAACCTAGCAAGTCCAATTCGGAAGAAGATCGCTCTGGGGTCTTCCCTTTACTTACTGATCCTGTTGGTGAGTCTTAAAAGGATATTTTCAAGTTAAAATTAATTGACTGATTTCCACTTTGAATTTTTAAGACACGTGGTTATTCAATGTTTCTTTAAAAATAACATTGTCATCTTTTGTCTAAATTTTTAGGATGAAGCTTGATAATTTTTATCATTTAGCCTATTTGGACTTTTGTCTTCATCTTTATTGTTATATTCACAACATTTTGTCCTATTCGTCTTCCGGCCTTCTTCAAGTGTTCCTTCTCAAAATAAAGATCCTACACTGAACTTTGATTCTAACTGTTTATTTAATCCGGGTTGGGGGGGTCAGATTATTCTAATTCCATTAACTATGACAGGAGGTACAAATGTTAAGTTGTGTATTCTTTGTTATTTTGATCTGTAAGTCAGGATTGAACTTGCAACCTCCAGATGATTGTCTCTTTAGAGGCTTAGGGAATCAATGCCTATACTCGTTATGCTATGTGTCCCACTGGACAATTCAGGGTGAATTTTGGGGACTTATAAACTTATTGTTCTTATGAACACTATGAATTACTACTTATTGTTATTACGTATGTTTTTTTTACCTTTACTCATATTGCATTTTTTTTTTTTTTAACTAGTCTGATTATTTGTTCCTATATCATATCTCTATACTTGGTCTACTCAGTAGGTCAGGATAGCCAAAAATATCTGCTTCTTCTTTAACACATCTTATTCTCTACTGTTTTTCCTTATTATTTTGATTTCATCCATGTTAAATAAAAGTTAACTGAAAATGGGGGGGGGGTAAAATAAAGTCCAACGCCATCCACGAAATAGAACAACAGAAACAAGTTCACTCATCCCTTCTCGTCTCTTTCCTCTTCTTTCCTTCTGGTGTTACCTCGAACAGAATTCACTCTTCACGGCTTTGTCGTCACATTTCATCTCTCCCTGACTGACTCACCACCTGTTTTTATGCAGCCCGGGATGATTGCTAAATTTGCATAAGCGTCTTCTAGGATTGGTCAACCTTCATAATCAAATGAACCCAAATTTACATCCGCTGTTCTGCTTGCATATACAACATGCTACTTGTCGTCTCTTCAAATGGCGGGGACTGATTGGTTTACCAGAGGTAGCTGGCTACTCGTTCTGCCTTTCAATTCCACTGCTATCCCATCAAGGCAAATGGGTTCCCCATTTTTTTCCATATATGGTCAACCATTTTTTGATTTCACCTTGTACTTCTGCTTTTTGATGTTCCTGTAGTCTTACTTTTAGTGAGCATCATGTCTCACCTTTGTATCACAGCTGCGTGGGATAGAATATTCACAATTCTTGATCATGTATTCTGTTAGGGGCTTTACTTGAAAGATATATTTTCAAAGAGTCGTGTCACTACTGAATATTGTCCTGATATCATATTGACAATGTATCTCTTGAATCTTTTCTGCTAGGTCTTTGACATTGCACAGACTGACTGTGGTAAGTCTTTAGTTATTCTTCTCTGTCATTCAATTCTGATTTTTTGAAGCCGATGTTATGCTCTCTAAGTAGTTGTTGCAATGGAGGTTTCTCTTAAGCTACTTCTTTCTTCTTGATATGCATCTGACAAAAGTCCAAATACTCTCAATGATCAAAAATATCTTCAATGTTTTTGTTATAACATTTTTAGCCAGTTGACTCTCCTGCCTTCCTCAAGTTGCTTTTTTTTTCTAACTTTCAAGAAGTTTAGTGTTGGTAGGATTATGTTATTCTCATCTCTTGAGTTAAGCAGTATATTGACTATATCCAATTAGTGGAAAAATAGAGTTATACAATAATGAAGGAAATTTGGTTTAAAGAAGTTGCAAGTTCAAATCTTCTGGAAGGTATTGAATATGAGAAAAAGCAAGGGGTAAAAACACCTCACCCTTTCAGAAGAAATAACTTTTTGAATATTATAACATAGAAAAACTAAGAAGTATTCCATCAGAAAACTTTCAATGAAAACAAAGATGAGGATTTCTAGTATTAAAAATCAACTAAACTGATTAATCATTACAAAAAAATGATAATAGTATTAGACAAAAAAAACCAGTTAAATTGAAAACTTTTATTATGACAATTGATGACTATTTATGACTCCTTAATATTTGGTGGGTTGTCGATGAGTATCAGATGCCATGGTTTTTCTCTTGTAAACGTAACCTTCTTTTTGATGATTTCCAGTTTTCTTATAAACAGGTCATACAGGCGATTAAAAATCATAAAAGCAAGGTAACTCACAGCTGTTTATAATTTATGGATTAGTAAAAGACAAAGTGTAAATAAGCATTTTAATATTGAAAGAAAAAAAATAATCTCAAATAAATTCTACCAAAATAATTATATTATTTTCTGAGTTCAATTTTTAAAGTTATTTCATATGTAGCCATGAATGGGTTATTTTTTTTTTTTTTGTTTACATTACATTGGCCTGTTTGATATCAGCCTGTTATGGTAACATCCCAGGCCATATTTACTAATTAGCCATGTGACAGTCCATAATCATTGTAAGCCACAATTTGATGATTTTCAAACTCTGACACTGCTTACTTTTCATTAGCAAAGAACTGATCACAAATTAGGATATCAAAGAACTGATCACAAATTAGGATATCAAAAACTGATCACAAATTAGGATATCAAAGAACTGATCACAAATTAGGATATCAAAGAACTGATCACAAATTAGGATATCAAAGAATTGATCACAAATTAGGATATCAAAGAATTGATCACAAATTAGGATATCAAAGAACTGATCACAAATTAGGATATCAAAGAATTGATCACAAATTAGGATATCAAAGAATTGATCACAAATTAGGATATCAAAGAATTGATCACAAATTAGGATATCAAAGAATTGATCACAAATTAGGATATCAAAGAATTGATCACAACTTAGGATATCAAAGAACTGATCACAAATTAGGATATCAAAGAACTGATCACAAATTAGGATATCAAATCAAGGAAAAGAAAATTTTAAGAAATTTCCTAGTTTTTGTATTTCTAAGAATTTTCTTTTTTGAAAATTAAGACTTCTTTATTTTAACTAAGGGAACTTTGACAACGATAATCAAGAAAAATAACCACATGCTATGTGTGTCTAAGTCATTGATGTTTCATTAAATTTGTGTCAATGATAAAACGGTGGGAGGGAGCAGATACTGTAAATTAAATATATTTGATCAACAAATAATTCATTTTATCAATATCTGAGTATTTGTTCCCAATCTCCTTATAATATTGTCAATGGAAATGTTAAATTAACATTCTTATGTAAAATTGAAAATAAAATGGAAAGACTTAACTGGAACAAATGCTTCATTGAAGTAGCTGATAGAATTACCAAGTGTTGAAGAAACCAATGTTGAAAAGTTGGTCAGACGTTACTCAGAAACATTAGCAACAAACAAAACTAAATACAGAAAAATACAAAGTGTAATCTGTCGTTCCATTATTGTTTTTTTGTTGTTCATTACTTTTTGCGCTTGATTCTAATTTTTTCTTTTTGTAGAAATTTTATCAGATCAAAATTTTGCATCCAGACAGCATTCTTTCTGTGACCTTATTTCGCAAAACCCAATGGATCAGAGGTAAAACATTTCTTATTTCTCACAGTCTTTTATCAGATTCAACCTTGAAACTTTACTTTCTATAATTAAAGATAAATATTATTTTCCTTTTGTTTGTCTTTTAAGCTTGACTGACCAATTGTTCTTCGTTTATCACCAAATCATTTTAGTTCAACCTTTTTGAGATTGTTGGGTGTCCAGCTTTTGATCATCGGCAAAATGTTTCTTTTTCCTCATAGAGTTGATCTTGATATTAATTTCTTCTTTTTGGAAATCCATGTTCAGCAGAAAAGGAGTAAATGATTTAAAACTATTCATATTTGTGAAAATCTGACTTGACCGTCTTGGCCAAAAATCTAGTGCACTAAATAGAAAATTCATTTATTGAACTGATAGATTATTATATATTATCAACCCTAATTATTCTTTTACATGTGACAAGAGAATCTTTTTTTTTCTTTTTAATAATGAATAATTATTTAATGATTAGTAATATATATTTGTCAATTGATTCTTTGGTTGTATACAAACCAAAGTTCCTTGAAATGGAGATAGCTCGATGCCATATGTATAAAAGCTAATGCAGCTGTAGCAGCTATGGGACACAGAATTTAACACCATTTGATTCCAGAATGATTCTTTACCTGAAAGATGGGGCATTTTGTCCTTGAGGTGGCAACTGTTCTAGCTTTTTTCAGTTAAGAGTGCCATGTTCAGCTACCATATGAAACTAGTGCTGTTTAAGAACTAGTTCACCTAAGTTGATGGCGATTTATACTCAAGAAGGGCACATAACTCCAGTTCAAGGGAGATAATCAAGAAAGTGTATACCAGGAATATATATGAGTTTCAGACAGATAACACCAGCATTGTAAGCTCCTACAAATGATACAATTATAGGACCACTGACAACTGACACTGAAAATAACTCTTCCTGGGAAACATTGCATCAGATCACATTTCAATTTAATGCTGTTGTTGCCAAACTTATCAGTGCATTATTGTGTATACTGTTTTGCATGGGTTTTGTTCTTGTTGACAAGAAAGATTACCATTATTAGCACTATGGCATCATTAGTTGCTGTACCTCCCCTGGGCCAGAGAACATTACCACTGGACCCAGGAAGACTGGTAGAGCATTACCTGGTCCTATTTCTATCTCTTTCGGGCAGACTTTTGTCTGTGGATCCAGCCTGTTGGTATTGTGCTATTAAGTCTTCATGAAGCAGTTCAAAGCAAATAGCAATATTGAATATGAAGCATGTTCTCCTTGTTAAAATAATTAAAACAGCTTATTTCTTGAAACTCATGTACAGTTAAAGTCAAAGAGAATTGCTAAAAAAGTTACAAACTATATGAGTTGATATTTACAACCCCCATTCTCTCAGCAATGTAAGTTCTGCATTGCTAAAGTAGGACATTTTAAACACTTCAAGTAAAGTATTATTTAAACATACTGGGGTAAGTAAAAAAAAAAAACTGCAATATTTTGATACATGCTCGTTTTTGGCATGTATATCATGTGACTGAAAAGATTCAAACCATACTTGGTAGCATCATAATAGGTGGTGCATTGATACATTGCACATTGCTTCACTCGATGTGTGATTTGAAAGCCATACGGATAAATATGCAACATAGTCTAATTTGGGAACTTATGCTTTATGAGTCTAAAAATGGCCATAATGTCATGGAAGCAACCAAAAACACTTGTTTGAGAGGTGAAGGCACAGTTGATCATAGTACAAGAACCAGATGGTTGAAGAAATTTCACTCAAGTAGTCAGCCAAAATCACAGATTCCAAGGTTGTGCTATTTCATTATTTACTTTGGTTAGGCTGTGAGTTGTTCAGTTAGCTGTTTAGTTTGCTAAAATCTTTGAGTGGAAGTGTTAGTCAAATTGGAATAGTCAAGCAAGTGCACCAGCAAATATGATTCATATCTTGTCAGAAGTTTAAGGAAAACATGATGAAAGTTGGGGGACATGTGTGATGATTTATGATGAGATGATGCAAAATAATTTAGTGAGATGACATCACCCTAATGATATACGGAATTTTAGAATATATAAAAATTAATGAATTTTGAAAATGAGTCAGTTGAGTCAGTCGTCGTTTAGGAGTCAGTTGAGTTGAAATACCCAGGACCCTTTGGGGACAGCGAGAGAGGGTGGGTGACTGTGTGGTGGCAGGTATGTCTCCATTCATAGACCCGTACAAGTTCTCTTCTCTCTTGTGCTTTGATGACTTATAGGATATATTATTGTTATGCCAATATGTTTCAATAGATAATGGTTAATGGAGAGTTTTTCTTGTCTTTGAGTTACCAGCATCTAGGCAACTTGCTCCAGTGCACCAGCTTGACCGTCAGAAGAAGTTCTGAATGGATTGTGTCATTCCCCATCTGTGGATCTTTGAAACTCAATGTAGGCACAGAGAGGATTGATAAACAAACTACCTGGAAACAAATGTGGAGGTCATGGAACCAAGGTCACAATAGAATACCATGACAGGATAGTATCATATTTGGCACTGGTATTGATGACAATAATAGTGTTACATTTGGTGCCTTGACAACCACAATAATATTACAGCTCACTCTTTTCTATTAAAGCTAATAGTGGTTTATTCCCAAAAAACCATTCCTTTGCCTTTAGGCAGGCCATCTGGTATTAGTGCTCCATGGTCAGAAGTCTGTTGAACACTTGATCCTGGAAGGATGCCCCCCCCCTTAATCTCTGGGGACCGTCCCCCCAGATTTTACCAGCTTTACTGGGTTGAGTTGATTGCTCATCATCTGAGACACCCCATTAAGGCAATACCAACAGGGCCAAGTATGTTTTGCACCTGTCATGCATTAGCCTTGATGTGTGCACAGTGCTCATTATAAATTGGCCTTGTGCTGCACTCTGGCTTGTTGTGAAGTTGAATACATACCATAATTCACTTGCCTTTGGGCATTGGTGCCAGGTGATTATAGTTGTCTTTTTAACTCTCAGGCTACTGTACCCATAGGCTTTATCTGCTTTGCTGGGTTGATTGTTCAACATCTGAATGCCAATGCAGCCAAGTATTTTTTGCACTTGCCACATATAAGTCTTAATTTATGCACAATCTCCACTATAAAATGTCCTCGTGCTGCATTCTGGCTTGGTGGTAAATCAGATACATACCACAATTCATTTATCTCCAGACAGGCCACCTGGCATTTGTACCAGGTCGTTAGAAGTCCATTGAATATTTGGTTTCAGGGGGGCCAATCCCTCAGGCTTTGCCTGCTTGATTTTTTTTTGATGAGGCCAAATATTTAGAGGAATGTTGATGAGGCCAAATATTTTTTGGACCTGTTGCACATGAGTCTCAATTTGTGCATGGTCCCTACCATAAAATGGCCTTATGCCACATTCTGGCTTGATGGGAAATTGGATACATGCTGTCAATTCACTTGCCTGCAAGCAGACCCACATGGTTTGCCAGGTGGTTGGACGTCTATTGAACACTTGGTCTCAGGCGGCTGTCCAACCCCTGCCCTTCCCAGTTTTGTCTGCTTTGCAAGGATGAGTTTATTGTTTGGCACCTGAGGTGCCTCATAGGGGAAGACTGACCGGACCAAGCATTTTTTTCAATTAACCCCACATTTGTCTTGATTTGTGCGAGGCTCCCCTCTATAAACTAACCTTGTGCCACATTCTGGCTTGGTGGAAAGTCAGTTAAATACCACAATTCATTTTCCTCTTGAATACATGCTGGACAGCATCACAACTTAAACAAACTGGATAGATTTACTATTTATGAAATGATAAATTTTAAAATGGACTGTGAATACACAGACATACTAGATTTCCTTGCAAATAGCTTCTCCTGTTAATGTTATCATTGTTATTTTTACTACTGCTACAACTGGTAAAGAAAATAGATTTATTGGTTCATGAAAGAAATTGAAATGGGAAACATTGAATAAAAGAACTAAAGTGTTTTTTTTTTCTTCTTCTTTTTCTTCCTTACAGCATTCCAGAAAACACAGTGGAAAAAATGGGGCAAGATATCTCCTCGAAAAAAGTTGATTTTAAAACACCATATCGTAAAACTCCAGCAATATCTGAAGTTCAAAAAACAGTCAAAGTTTTTCCAAGAATTAGCCGTCCTGTATTCAGAGGTTACAGAACATTACCCAATTCTCTTCAAGAAGATAGTCAAAAATATCTGAATTCAAATTTAATGTCTTCAACAATTTGTGGGAATTTGACTGATGAGAAAAGACAAAGTAATAGATTAAAAGATAAAGAATGTTGCCAAAAAAACGAAATATCTCAGGAGCCTTTTCCTTGCTCAACTGATTCTTTCTCTAGTTACATTGCTGTTCCTTCCTGTTCAGATGATTCCACCAAATCTGCTGATAGACATCAAAACACAAATCTACTATCCACAAAATCTTCTTTTGAGGAATCTACTCTTCTCTCTAAGTCTTCAGATGGTAAGCAATTTGATAAAGAAACTTCTAAAACAAAAAATACACTTTTTCTTGAAAAACCAAAACTTGGATTGGTGCCTGATGACCAAAATGCTGATGGCTTAAGCAAGAAACATCTAATTCCAGAAATAAAGGACAACCCTGCTAACCAAATTCAAATAACAAATCAAAAAGAAATGAAAGTGATTTCTTTGAATGCAACTCATTTTGTTTCTTTAAAAGATAATTCTTCTGACAAAGAGAAATCATCAAGGAACCAAGAAAATATTGACCAAAATTTTGAATTTAACAAACAATCAGAAGTATCATTTATAGAATCAACAGAGAATTTGTGCAGCAAAGATTTACATTTTGATGAAAGTCACCTTGAACAGGACATGATTGTCATACGAAAGAAAAGGAAAAAAATTCTGCCTCATGCTGGCATTCTTACTTGCCAAAAAGCATCAAGAAAACGGATGAAATTTTCTGATTTGCTGCTCGAAGACATTTGTATATCTTCCTTTCTGCCAGAACAGGTCTGTGAATTTATTCTTTTAAAACTCTTTTGTAAGTTTGACAATTTTTGGAAGACTTAAGATTTTTTGTTTAATTTTCTATCTATAGTCCTCTTTAAGTTTGTGTTGATAGGTCAGTCTTTGATTTTTGGCCTAGAAATACATAAGTGAGCCAAAAGCTTTGCAATATTTTGGTACTTGGTAGTTTGCAGGAGGCCAAAGCAGTTCAAGTTATGGAGTTACTGGCTTTGGTTAGTAGTATCGTGATAGATGGTGCTCTAACATGTTGTGCATTGCTTTCTTATTACACCTTTTTTTTCTCTGCTGGGGTCAATTCTTTTAAGCTTTCCTCTGTTTGACAAAATTCCTTTTTTTTTTCTTTTTTTTTTTTCTCTTCTCTTTTTTTTGTTTTTGTTTTATCTTTTACTTTTCTCTTTCTTTCAGTTCTTTGCCTATGGTATTCATCCAAACACATTGACCATCACTAGTGCAAATGCTATAGACTACAGATTTCAATTGTCTTCTTTCTACAATATCAAATGTCTTCACAGACTCATCATTGGAGATGGTGCAATTCTTGTGCCAGATGCTAAATTCACTGCAGGCAAGGAAGAATTCTTCAGGTGATTTGGTTTTCCTTCTCAAAAAAAATATTTAACCTAACAGAAAAGAAAATCCTTACTCAAAACTTTATAAAGTACATCATTCTTGTAGCATTAAATATATGTTTCTACAAGTATTTTGAAAATCTAAGTGACTATCTTTGAATGTTGAAGCTTTCTTTTTGTTATTCAATTACATGAGCAGAAAATTAGTTGAGCATTTAACTAAAAAGAAGAAGGAAAACAATTCTTCCTAAATATGTAACTAGTTTAAAAGCAATACCTTATCTTTTGAAAATGATATCATCATACACTGAAGAGGTAATTAACAGGTTAATTGATATATAGAAATCTGATCTCACTGATGAACTAAAACAGAAATTCTTCCAAGCAGTGGCTGAAAAATAATCAGACTAGTGTCACTAACGATTTATTTCAATTATAAACAAACTACTTGGTTTTATCTACAAAGTAATGTCTCTCTCTCTCTCTCTCTCAAATGCTATTTCCCATCCTTCTCTGTCACACTTCTATGCACTGCTTGAAGGATTTTTTTGTGATGCCCCTCAGTTCTGTTACTGGGATCCTCCTCTCAATGGCCTCCACACCTTCGAAAAAGGTCCTCTTGATGATCCCCTTGAGCTTCGGAAATCAAAAAGGTCACACAGAGCAAGTTCAGATGAATAAGGAGGTTATTCCAGTATGGCAGTGTTCCTTTTTGCTCAGGGTGTTGTGAGCAGATGCATTGTCATGGTGTAGCAGCCATGATTTGTCTTGCCATGACTCTTTTTCTCTTCTTACACACTGAACAAAGCTTACATATGCACAACACACTTTTATCTCCCTACACTGGCTGAAGCATTTCAAGTGATTGTGACAGAGTTTTCCCTAACCAGATGTAGAATAACAATAACACATACCTCCGTAAAGCGTCCAGCTGGCAGACAAAAATTAAGTAGGTCGTAGCTCAGTGCAGTCTTCCTTACAATGCTAAACTGAAGCTGGTTTATATAATAAAATACTTCCTCTTACTTACAAGCAGCCAATCACGATCTATGCAATGGAATATCCCACTTGTGCACAATGGGATGCCCCAAGGCACCATAAATAGTTCCCATTCCTCAATCAGCAATGAAGTTTTCCTGTCTTCACGACTGATTGTTCTTAGCTAACGCGATTAATTACTCTCGGCTATCACTACTAATTGCTCTACGCAACTTGACAAATCCTACATGGCGCTGTGAACAGGATCTATGACATCTGATGATTGGGAATGCTTCTTCATTGAAGTAGGCATATCTGCTGACTCTGCCAAAACTCATGCAACAAAGTTTGCTGACGAGAAGCTGACAATCGAGAGCCTTCAAATGCTGGATCGCTCTTTGCTGAAGGAGCTAAGAGTCACACTAATGGGAGAAGCCCTGTGCATCCTTAAGCAGGCTAAGGAGGCCACTACTCAGTCAACTCACATCCAAGCACTGGCAGCCAAGCCACCCAATCTCAATATTGAGATGACCCCACAACAATTTAGAAAATTTCGAATTGACTGGGATGTCTTCACCAAGATGACAAATATGCCCAGCTCTCAGTTCAATATCCACCTGTATAATTGTGCTGATGAGGCTATGCAAAACGCCATAATCAATACCCATCCCAACTTCTTCACCACTGATCCAGATAAGCTTTTAGATATGATAGAAGCATTGGTCATCCAGAGATCAAACTCTATTGTCCATTGCCTTGCTTTTGCCTCCATGTCTCAGGATGAGGGTGAGCCAATACAGAACTACCTTGTCCACCTTAGAGCCGTAGCTGTTGACTGTAGCTTCTCATGCCCCATGTGTGAGCATGATCTGTCCGATATATACATTAAGGACCAGATCATCCAGGGGGTAGCAAATGACACACTCCAGGCCGACCTATTGGCCAAAGCTGGAACCCTCAAAACCCTCAAACAAAATGTCCGCCATGCTGAGGCATTCAAATCAGCATTGTGAGACCAAACTTCAATGGCTGGTGCTTCTGACACAACCTCTGCCTGGCTATCCACATACCGAGTGGAGGTGCCCGTGGTGTAGTCGTTATCGTCGTAGGAAATGGACACAGCAACACGAGTTCAAATCCTGGACGAGACTGATTGCATTTCACATAGCACTAATACCCTTGGGAAAGGTATGAATCCAATTATTCTCCCTCCAGCTATGGGTAAATAGTAGGACAGACTAGGTTCTTCAGCCTTGGTTAGGCAACTAGTCTAGGAGAAGGAAAACTCTGAATTCAAACCTGTTAAACTCTGCTTAAAAATTGACCTTGTGTCATATCCTGCCCAAGCGGAGGGGTTGGTAAATAGTATCAACATACCGCAGGCAGAAGGGCATGCCACAGGCCGACAAAACAGACGCCCGTACCAACGCCTATCCCAATTACGAGGCTAAACCAAACCGCCAGATCTGTTGGGGTTGTGGCAGCCACCTGCATGGCACCCCAGGGACCGGGTCTCACCAGCTAAAATGCCTAGCATGGGGACAGGCCTGTAGTAATTGCGGAAAGCCTAACCTTCTATTGAGGGTATGCCGGGCAAAGAAAGTGGCACAAATAGTTAGGAAAGGCCCGGAGGCTAATGAGGCTGCCATGGACACACTCATCTCTCATATCTCCTTTAACCAGATGACGGGTACATACACGGCTAAAGACACAAACCAAATAATGGAGATAGAGGCATATACCGTCCCATTCTCGCCAAAGCCAGATCCTAGGCAAGCTAGGGACATCCCCAGGAATCGCAGCACTAAGATGGCAATCTTCCCCTACAGTGGAGCTACCATATGCCTCGGAGGACTTAAGCATCTCCGGAATATGAGACTGTCTACAAACAACCTCATCCCATCTAGGAAGGTCGTTCGAGCTGTGGGAGGCTTTACACTCATGTGTCAAGGCTAGCTTCCCGTGGAATTCAATGTCCAGGGTAAGACAACCAAGCAAGCCCTGTATATATGCAAAAAAATCCAAAGGCTGTATTTTAGCAAAGCAGCCTGCATTGACATAGGGATACTACCCAAAGACTTTCCAAACCCAGCGCCCACGATGTCACCCCAAGCAGATATGGCAATGCAATATCTACCCTCAGCAAGCACTCGCCAGGAATTGGATGCTACCTCCAAACATAACAAAGTCAAGGATCAGCTACCAACGCATCCCAAAAAGCTGCCTTTTCCCCCAACAGAACAAAACATTCCTAGGCTCAAGGAATGGCTCTTACAGCATTTAAGAATAGATAAAAAATGAATAAATAAAAATTTCAGGTTTATTTGGTGTTTGTCATTTGTTCCTCAGTACTAATAGCTGAACAACCTGGAAAAGAGAAGGTCCAAACCAAAGCATGTGAAAAAAATTTACAGTTATATACTCCTGAGATGTTGGATGAAAAAACAATCTGCTTATCCCTATTTCACAGCACACCCAGTCCCATTTCTCTTTAGCTAGACCTCATATTATTGTATGGCTGCACAACTTTGACTCTAATGAAACACTTGGTGAAAAAGCTACCTGGGAACTACACAAGAATGCTGTTTTGAACAAATCCTAGAAACAGTACCCTACAAAACAGCAGCTGTACAACCACTAACCTTTCATCTCACAAACCATCCAAGGTGAGAGTAAGACATGCTGGGCATTGTTGAAGATGTAAAGACAAATTAATTAGTAACATTCTCCAATGGACTCCTGCATATGTACACACCTATGTTGGCTGAATAGAAAAAACTTTCCTTCATCAACTCTGTACAGGCATTGGAGGCTGGCTGGAGGAGTTACCAAAAACCATGACTGAGAGGGATGGATGGTGAGAGAGAGGTAAAGGAATCTGTGTTGTTGGCCCAACTTGATGAGTTTGAACAACTCTTTTACTTGTATGTCTTAATTTCATTTACACACTTTCAAGTTTAATCTGCAAATTATTATTTTTCCCAAACAAAACAAACTATTGCTTTCATTTTTGTCCTCTTTTTGTTGTAGTCCTACTGAGTTACATGCTGCTTATAAATTGTGTCCATGTTTGATAGACTATTTCTTAGTTAACATTTACATGGTTGCAGAGTATTAAAAAATGTCATGAAAAAGAAAGGATATTGTCATGAAATACAAACCAGTTAAAAGGTACTGTATCCATTTTTGAAATCTGACATTGTAATCTTCTTAATATTTCCATTATTCTATTACCAATTATGAGGAATCAAACTAAAAACCAAATACAATTTATTCTTAGAAGTAGAAACTTTTGCACTTTTGTAAGTGGCTTACATATGATTCATAAATACTTTTAACTTAATTCAAATTGAGTGTTAAAAAAAAAGTAAAAAACAAAAGTTTTGGAATTGCTGACCGAGTAGAAAACAAATTTCAACCATGTGGGGAGAGGAGTCTTTTTCTTTTTCTTTCCTTTTTTTTTCTCTAAGAAGTTATAAGGCAGGAATTGCATTCAATTTTTTAATACAGGGTGGAACGTTAAAATTGTTACCCTAAAAAAGACAACATGATTCCATTTCCGTTTAATGAAAACCAGTTTTCTTTTTTTGTTGCATACCATCTACTAGTTGGCCAGTTGTGTACAAATCCCAAGAGCAATAGGAGCCTTCTATCATGTCTGAAAGTGACACAATGTTCAACGAGCAAGATCGGAGATGCGCCGCTGTACAACTCATGCTCTCTACCAATCCAAGTTATGACAACAGGACCATTGCCAGCACCCTCAAAATGCAAATCTGGATTGCCACGAATAACAGGGACGTGCCCAGAGTAATGAAAACAAAGTTTCTGGCTATAGTTATGGTCTTTGGTGTGGTTTCAAGTGAGGGCCACATCATGCCACCTCACATCTTTGAAGTCGGCTTGAAAGTCAACACCAAAGTGTATCTGCATGTGCTGAAGAGTGTGGTGATCCCCTGGTGCAATCAGGTGGCCGGTGGCAGACCCTGGATGTGGCAGCAGGACTCGGCACCAGCCCACAAGTCCAAAGAGACCCAAGCTTCGCTTCAGAAGGAGTGCTACGACTTTGTACCCTTCTCTCACTGGGCCCCCACCCCCCTCCTCCCCTGTCCTGAACCAGCTGGACTACTTCGTTTGGTCCTACGTCGAGAACATCACCATCATGACCTCCCACAACACCAAAGCCAGCTTGATCACCACCATCCGCCGAGTATTTGCCAAGCTCCCGTCCGCACTTGTGGAAAAGGCATGCTCCCAGTTCCGGTTCCTTATCGAGGTGGTGATTGAGGCTGAAGGCAGCTACATTGAATTGATGTCAGCTCTACTACATAATCAAGTTATCTGAATTGATTTTTTCAATAAAAGTTTTAAAATAAAGTAGTATTGTTTTCTTTATGACGACAATTTTATCATTTCACCCTGTATATTGTTTTTCTGCCACACTTTTCAAGAAAAAAAAATCATTAGTTTCAAAAACCGTTCAAAATTGGTAAATTCCACCACCCTCTAAAAAATGGGTGGAAGAACTAGAATTATGGATTATTTGATAAAAAGGAACACGTACCATTAGTCACCTTATCTTTAGATAACAGAGCTAGTGAAGCTGTTGAAGAGAGCTGCTGATGGCTGTAACAAACTGATTACCAAGTTAGATTTACTCTTTCTCAAAGATAAACACCAGAGAACATATATCATATGTGTTTAATTTAAAGATTCCCAGAGATCAGCTGACATCAATCAAAATAAAGAGAGTCATTAGAAACTTGTCTGCAACTGCTTATTTTGCTTTGCTAGGAGCAAAAGTGAAACATACACTTTAGTCGAAAAAAAAAATCAAACAGAAATTCTCTAGAAAAATGAAAGCGAGTGAAACATCAAATTCTTCATGGATAACTATTCATTCTTTAATCCACTATTTAAACAGAATTCCTTATCTGGTTTGCAGTGTCTCTACTTTCTTTTCTTTTTTATCCTCTTTTCAGTTAATTCATAAATCTAAGCAGTAAGAATTTCAGCGACATTTCTAATTATAAAAAAAAACAATTATCAACCCTGTATGAGAGTCAACATACACTAAAACTTAATTTAGGAGAAATGCTTGGGTGGATCAAAAGTTTTACAATATTTTGGTGATGTAAGGCACAATTCAGCATCTCCCAATGCTTATATCCCCTAGGTTGTCATGATGATGAACTGGACTGATACTCATCAAGTGCTATTTGCCAGATTTTCCTCTATATATTTGGAGTATGGCCTTAAGATCCACACTTTTAGGCCTATCTGACGTTACCTGATCGTCATGGTTCTTGCAACCTGAACAAAATTTCTTGAACCATCTGGTTTCTATGATCAACTGCACCTTCATCTTTCACGCAGCAAATGTTTTTGATTGTTTTCATAGCATTCTGGCCCCCAGTTTGAACTCATTATGCATAAGTTCCCAAATTAGATGACATTTCATGTTCATCTTTGTGGCTTTCAAATCACACATACAGTTAAGCAATGTACAAGGTGTCAGTGCATCAACAACCAACAGTTACCTTCCATCATTTGAACTGCTCCAGTCTGATGTGCACTACCAAAATATTGAAGAACTTTTGACTCATCCTTGTAATATTTAAATTAGTCAAGTTACTCTGATAGACACACAAAAAAAATGCTAAAATCTTTTGAAATGTTTGAAAAAAAATGATAAACTAATTGTTGTGGAAATACACTTGGACAATTTCTTTTTTTCTTTTTGTTGACCAATAGACAGTTCCTAGCAACAGCTTGACTCATCAATGTGGGATTAGATAATTTTAATCAAAAACTTCATTGTGTACATTGGAAATGTTCATTGTATCATTGCTTCTCCTACTTTTGATATTTTTTGGGTACTTATGATTTTTTTAATCTAATAAATAATTTGAATCAAATTTTTATATGTAAATAATGACAATTTAATTTTTTCATTTCAAAGTAGAATGAATTCAAAGCTAAAAAAAAAAGATTTACCTGTAGAAACATACAGTAATTTTTGACAAAAGACTCAGTACTTTCTCTTGAATCATTTTTTTAAATCTCTAATTAAATCTGAAAGTAGAGGGGCTCCTCATTAACGTAACTCTCAAGAATAACAGATCAACATCTGAATAAAAAGTATTTAAGAGTAGGACTAAATTTTTTTCAAGAAATATGGTTTCTAATTATATACTAGTGTTTTTAATGATGTATCAATTTTAGACTTTGGTAGTATTCATTGTCAGACCTAAAAGTTTGACCTTTTCTCAAATATGCAGTTTATGTACACACACACACACACTTGGATTTATCTATTATATGTATATTTTTATCTGCTAGTGTTTACCTACCCACCCCTATCCTACAGAAAGCAAGTTTCCAGGACTAGTGAGTGCAAAAACTGTCCTAATCCTCCTTAGAGCACTCCAGACATCATGCTACAAATCCAACGTTTTTAAACAATGGAGAAAACAGGTGCGGGAGTGGGAGGGGCTTTGGGGGCTAGACTAGTTAATTTTAGACCAAAATCTATTCTGAAGTATGCATGTATTTGTGTGTGCATATAAAATAGAATTTTTTTTTTTTAATTTCATGGAGATATCTAATTTGCATATTCAACTTTAAAATTAAGTTGTGAAAAATAATTATACTTTGTTAGTATTTTTTTATTGCTCACACCCTCAATTTATTTATGGCACCTGTTGTTCTAAGTGGTCACCCATCTTATTACTGAGCAGGTTCAGTGCTGCTTAACTTGGGTGATCTAGTAGAAACCAGTGCTTTAAATAAATGACTTTACTGTAAGTCAACTGAGCTTCATTTATAACCTGATCATTTATCTTAACACACAATGATTTTGCTGAAAATAGATTTTTATTCTAAAATTGCTTACTTATTCAGATGCCACTATTTTTTGCATTGAATTTGAAATGATCTTATTTAAAATGATTCCTGATTTTAAGAGAAGTAAATGTATTCTAAAAAATTTTTAAAGGTATTTTATCTTTAAATATCAATGACATGTGGTAGTTGCCAAATAAATTAAATAAAATCAAAATATGAATATTATTTAAAGGCTTTTTTTTTTTAGTTTGTTTTTTTTTTTTTTTAGCACAAAATGTAAGTAATAAAAAAAAGTTAAAGCAACAATGATTTGGGGAAATTTAGCATTTATAACCGTAAGAATTAATTTTCTCAAAGCTGAAACAGCCTAGTCAGCTGGGGCTTTAGAATGTGCCAACTGAATCTCAGCAGAGGAGTAAGACTGAAAGAGACAAAACTATTAAAAAAAAAAAATTTTTTAATTTTTTTTTCTCAAATAAATGGTATATTTATTATCAATAGCACATTTTAATAGGAAGAAACATGTATGTATGCCTCATGTGTTGGGCAACAAAATAATCTCTATGTGTGTTACATGTATAGACAAAGAATATTGTTTAAGAAAGAAGCTTTATGATAATTTGTATAAATTACATTTTTACCACTTATTCTTTAATGCCGATTGAAGGCACTTGTGCTATAATGGTTATCATCATTGGAAATAGACTCAGCAACTCAAATTTAAATCCTGGATGTGACAATTAGCATTTCAGATTGTGTTAATATCTCTGGGAAAGGTATGAATTTGACTATTCTCTATCTTGTTATATGTAAATAATAGGGCAGACTGATCTTTTTAATGCCCAGTTGGCTGGGACTGTAGTATATGCTGACTGCACCTCTGTCAAGGAATAAGACCCCTCCCCAATGGGGCCACTTGTTAGCAATGGGCGGTAACCCGTAAGGCGCTAGGATGGGATCCTGGTGGTTGATCAGTCATTGATCCGGTGATAGGGTGGTCAATGGCTTGCACTGCACCACTTTGGCCCTTACTTAGTCTGATGGGCAGTCGGATAGGCCCAATCTGATGAATCGGCTGGTTCCATCATGCCCTAGCTCATATATGTTCATTTTTCTCCCGACTGTATTACTCAATCTGCTCTGGTAGAATGATTCCCAACCCTTTATCTTACATGTGCTAGAAGATGAGAGCTGAGGATCAATTGTGTTAAGAGAAAAAGACTTTTGACCACTGTTAGATTATTGAGTAACAAAACCCAGAATTTGGCAGACTCAAAATCTTACTCTTGGCATGAGTATACTGGTATTGTATCCCCGTCTCAGTCAATGTGTATGAGTTTCCTCCTTGGTTCATTCCCAACATAAGTTGGACTCCGTGGTGAGTGATGAAGCAATGGGACCAATGAAAACTATACACCAATTATGGCTTCTTCTTTTAAAAAATTGAAAAGATATGCGACTGATTCTGAAAATGAAACTGACTTTACAAGATGAAATAAAATTGGATCAGTTATCACCTTTCCTCATAGAAAAAATCATATCAAGTACAGGTGTAATCCAAAAAATGTCAAAAAACTTAGGAATGGTAACCTGCTAGTCGAAGTTCAAATGAAAAAGCATGCTGAAAACATCCTAAAAATAAAGAAGTTTCACAACATCAGTATTGTCTGTCATGCTATCTAGTATCAAAATAAATGATATTGTTAAAAACATTAATAGCGGAATAAACTGTGCTTTGTTATAGAGCTAAAAATATGAACCACATGGAAAGAAAACTCTCGATCTGCCTTAATAAACTTCATAAATTGACCACAGAGAATAGACTAAAATTTTCCAAAGAAAAGACAAAATGTGTCCACTTTTGTGACCAAATAAAACTCCACTTAGTACTTAAACTCGACAATAAACTCCACTTAGTACTTAATACAACTCAACAACACAACTTAATACAACTCAATAATAAACTCGACAATAAACTCCACTTAGTACTTAATACAACTCAACAACACAACTTAATACAACTCAATAATAAACTCGACAATAAACTCCACTTAGTACTTAATACAACTCAACAACACAACTTAATACAACTCAATAATAAACTCGACAATAAACTCCACTTAGTACTTAATACAACTCAACAACACAACTTAATACAACTCAATAATAAACTCGACAATAAACTCCACTTAGTACTTAATACAACTCAACAACACAACTTAATACAACTCAATAATAAACTCGACAATAAACTCCACTTAGTACTTAAACTCAACAATACTAAAATCCCAGTTGCAGATCAGTACAAATACCTTGGAGTCATTTTTGACTGCAAACTCTCCTTCGTTCCCTATATTAAATATTTAAGAACAAAATGTAATAAAACAATTCAATTACTCAGAACAATAGTAAACATTGATTGGGGAGGGAGCAAAGAAACATTGAAACTTTATCACTCCCTAATCTGATCAAAATTAACTATTTACCACCAAGGACTTTGACTAGCCCTTGGAGCCTATAGCACCTCTCCATTAGAGAGCTTATATGCAGAAGCAAATGAACCATCTGCAACACTATCTAAAACCTTCATCTTGCCCTTTAAATCCAGCTTTCAGTAATACTTTCCAACTGCAGTTCACAGAACAATTTCAACAAAAAGAAAGGACCATCAAATCCTTCAGTTTACAGATAAAAAAGATCATACAAGAAAACCCCATAGATACAACATATATTCACAAAACAACTATATCTTCTACTCACCCCCCTGGATTATAAATCAAGTAAATTCTTAACTCACAAAATATCCAGAATATACCAATCCGAAATGCTCAACATAAAAAATAACCACCCAGACTACCTTTATGTATATACAGATGGAACAAAAAACAAAAATATAAGTTGGATGTGCTAGCATATTAAAAGATCATAAAAAACTGAAAAGAATTACAACATAACTTCCATATACAGTGCCAAAATAATTGCTGTTAATTTGGCACTTGACCTAATAACTACAATCACCCACAATAAATTCATTATTTTCACAGACTCTTTATCTGCATTTACTGCCTTAAAAAATAAAAACGTAATTGACCCTTTAACTACACAAGTACTAAACTGAATATATCATTTATCCATATATAAAGAAATAATCTTCTGTTGGATCCCAAGCCAGCTTGGTATACCGGGAAATGACAGGGCGGACTCAGAAGCAAAAAAGCTCTGAAAGATACCATAGCACTAACAAAAATACCATATACCAACTATAAATCGATAGTGAATAAAATCATCTTTTACAAATGGCAAGATCATTGGGATACACACACTAATAACAAATTAAACAACATAAAACCTTCCATTGGAGAATAGAACATAAAATACAAGAACAGAAGAGAACAAGTTATTCTGATACACCTTCACATAGGCCACACCGACATCCCCCATCATCATTTATTAGAGGGCTCAGAATCCCTAATATGCCCTACATGCAAAAAAAGATTAACAGTTAAACATATATTGCTCAAGTGTGTAAAATTTAATCAAGTGTGGAAAAAATATTATCTAACAATTAGAAAAAAACTCTTTACGAAAATAACATTATGAAGGATAGTTAATTTTATAAAAGAAATTGGAATTTACTCAAAAGTATGAGTGGCTGAACAATATATATATATATATATATGTGTGTGTGTGTGTGTATATATATATATATGTGTGTGTGTGTGTGTGTATATATATATATATATATATATATATATGTGTGTGTGTGTGTGTATATATATATATATATATATATATATACACACACACACACTATCAAAATATGCAAGAAATTCATTCCAAAACTTTGTTCTAAACAGCCAAATTTGAGTTGGAGGAAAACCAGACTTTAAGAGGCATTTGTTCTGTCAAGTTATCCCTGCCCAAGACATGCTACAAAGTCATGTCCCAGCAACCATGTCACGTTATGGCTCCAAATAGAATATTGTTGTTACGTAACCTTTTAAACACAACACAGAACAGCTCTGTTAGTTTCTGGATACAAAAGTTTATTGTGACTACCGTTTTTCATAGTTGTTGTCAAAACGAGAGAGATAGATTAAAGGAGTTACTTCAGCCCACTAGATCAACAGGAACTATATATAATGCAAGATGAAACCACAGACTTGAATATTTCTTCTTCACTGACCCCAGGGGCCCCTTTGCTCCATCTGCTCCTTCTCTGACTACTACTGACTCTCTTAGTGACAGACCCTGTCTTTGAAATCTTCTTATACATTTTCTTAAGATTATTTCCTGAATTAATCTATTAATCACACATAATCACTAAAGTTTTTTAGTGACACATTATTGCTAAATATCAGCTGACATCCTCCCAAATGTTTATCTTTAATATTTTGCTTACAGCTGATTCTAAAACAAACTTATTGCATGTAAGTAAAACAAAATCTATGCAAGTCATGACTTTTAGAAATCAAAAAGCTGCAACTATGAACTCAGTTTTAACTAGCACACTATTTATCACTAAAATAAATAACTAAATTCTCTAATTATTTTACAACCAAACCAGGTTACAGGATGAGTTTCTCTTAGACTTTCAATTCAATACTACAATGATAGGATTACAATTCAAGTGATAATAATGCTATACAAATTTATTTTCTTTTAACAAAAAATTCATAAAACTCCTACTGCACTTTTTCTCTACAAAACTACCTGAATTATGACCATTCTCACTGAAACCTAATAAAAATGTTTATAGGGAAAAATCAAGTAAGCATCTATTGCTTATTTGTACATTTCACCTGAAGATGATTAGAGAATGACTCATCTGAAATGAGGTGAAAGAAAAGAATTAATAGAAAATCATCTAAGTAAAAAAAAAAAAAAAAAGCACAGCAACAGTTAATTTTGATCAAGAGCTCCAAAAAATCTTAACACTGAAATTTTATTTCTTCTTACAGATCAATCAATGGGTTCTTTAGGAAGATGATTCAGGGCAACTCTCTCAGCTCAAACGTTAATGTGTTTAATTTGCAGATTGATTCATTCGTGTTTCAAAGATCATTATTTAAAATTTGCCGATAGGTCACACCCTCCTCTTCACTGGCTCCTAACAAATTTTATGGTCAAAAATAGTATATATGAATAGATGTTCAATTATCCATTGCAATGACTGTGGTTTTTATTGTTGTTGTTGATCAGAAAATAACTTTCTAAATCTGTTACATTCATATTTGTTGCTACCGAGAAACCAAATGTTTTGAAAGATTTTTTCAATCCTTTATACAGAGCCTTCCAGACAATTGAGGGAGTTGATCCAAAGCTCATCTCCCCTGAGTGGTTTTTCAACCATTATCGATGGATCATTTGGAAATTAGCTGCCTATGAGGTTACTCTTCCTCAGTATTTTGGAAGAAGGTTTGTTTCTTTTTCTCTTCTTTCGTTTGTCTGTTGTATTGTACATGTTATGTGTCAGAACGAGTTACATGTTGATTCAGCTATTTTCTTGTTGGATATTATATCTTTCTTTGCCTCTTTTACATAAACAAATGCTTGTATGGTTTGATAGTCATTACAAATATAAATCCCAAGCTTTATCCTGGGTGAATCTGGTATCAACAGCAAAACATAATTTTTTATTTTTTGTTTTCATAAAAGTTGTTATTCTTTATCAGTGGGATGTGAAAGATATATTACAGATTGTTGAAACCCAATAAAACTGTTATTAGAGAAGATTGCAGTTAATTTCAAAGTTGAGCAGTGCAATTGGAGAGAAAAAAGAAGCTCATTAACAAGAGAAAGAAACTAAAAATACTGCTGCATGATATTCATTTATACCCAATTAAAATGAGAGTTGTCCGTGCTGTAAGATTTATTATCATAGGAAATGGACATGACAACCCAAGTTCAAATTTTGGACTAGGCTGTTTGTATTACACATAGCACGTATACTCTTGGGAAAGGTGTGAATCCAACTATTTTCCTTCCAGTTATGGAAGACTAGCAAGGAAGACTAGGCTCTTTAACTTTGGTATGACAACCAGTCTAGGAGAAGGAAAACTGAATTAAAACCTGTTAAACTCCACTTAAAAATTGACCTTGTGCCACATTCTACTTGTGCAGAGGGGTTGGGTAAATACATGCAATTTAAATGAGTAAGTTTTATACTGCATAAAATCACCAGACTTGACACAATCAAATTATCATTTTTGTTTCATTCTATGCAGCAGCATTTCTTATTATTAAAATTTAAAGATCTCCTTCGTGTTTGGAATTTCATGGACAACTTTTTGTTCATTTATTATGGACAACTTTATAGCATTGAAGCCAAGATGCAATTTTAAATCCTTCAAAATGTTGGCATAACATCATAGTAAGTCAAAGAAAATATTTTCTGAATAAATACATGAATGGCTTGTTATTAATTAGATAATTTCAATTTAAAAAAGATTTTCACACATTTCTTTTATTTACAAGATTCTAGGATGAACCAAAAGTTTTGGAATATTTTGGTAACATAAAGCACAATTAGGCAATTGCAGATGCTTTTGCCAAGATTTTGAAGGTAACAAATCATATTTGATTGTGAGATGCCAAGATGGCCTGATTTCTCATCTAGTGCTACTTGCCAAATTTGCCTCTTTGGTTTGATGTACGGCCTCGGAATTCACACTTAATCATATCTAATTGTCAAGGTTCTTGCAACCCAAGCAAAATTTCTTGAACCATCTGATTACTCTACCACAATCGATTGTACCTTAACTTTTCACATAACAAATGTTTTTGGTTGCTTCCATGATGTTATGGCTCAGTTTGAATTCATAAAACATAAATTTCTAAATTAGACCTGTATTGCACGTTCATCTGTGTGGCTTTCAAATCATACAAGGAGTAAAGCAATGTGTGTGTCAACACACCAACTACCACAATGCATATCTTCAAAGGATTGAACTGCTTTGGTTACATAATGATATATGCACCACAAACTAAAAAGTACCAAAATATCGCAAAACTTTTGACTTACCCTCATCGTTTTCCGTAAAATCAGAATCATACAGATGAAAATAAAATATTTTTGAAATTACAGTGTGAAAGGTTGGAAATGCAGTATACACAAGATTAATTAGAAATATCAATGAAATCAAAGTGGCAAAAGATTAGATGTTTTATCAATAACAGTTCAAAATCTTTAAAATTTCTTATTGAATATATTAAAATTGTTTATTAAGAAAATTCACTTAGTTTCTAAATATTGAATTGTTTTCTTTGTATTATTGGGTTAAAGCCTTGGTAAAAGCTTATTTTACCACTTCAGTTAATCAAATAAAAGTTACCCTTTTTGTATTGCAGATGTTTGTCTCCAGAAATGGTGGTTCTTCAATTAAAGTTTCGATATGACATTGAGATTGACAAGTGTCAAAGGTAAGGGTCTTTACTGTATCCGAGATAACACCATTACTCTCTCTCCTTTTCCTATCATCCTTTAACTCCCATCACCTCTTATGAACTGCGTGTGTGAAAAGTAACCTTTAGGTTTAACTAGTATGTCATACATTACTATGTTTATTTCAAGAGACTTGCATCAAAATGGGTGACCCACTTAAACTGATAACTTTCTTTTTTTTTTATTCTCTTGATATAAACCTCACATTTCTTTTTAGAAAGGCAGTTTTCTCTTTTTAAAGAAATTTATGTGGAAGATTTCATAGTCTTTTAACAACTTTTAGGAGAAAGACAGAAGCTTTGTCTAATGATTGTTACGTTATTATGGCGATCATCTGGTGGAGGAAGTGAATTAACAACTATCATTTTTTTTAGTTGAACTCTTGTGTTTATTTTCCTTCTTAGTGTCACGCGATATCCCACTGGGAGGAGGGAGATAAAATTACTACTCCTCGTGTTTGAATTGACAGTATCTAGCCGTCAAAGAGTGACCGTTAGGAAGGAATGTGGTTCGCACAGGGGAGACCAGATGTTGGTACTTAGTAACCTCAGGTCGCCGGACACCAAGGGGGAGAAGAGAGAAGCCAAATGATTGGCTGGGACCCCAAAACGGAAGTGGGCACTCCTTCCCCTCAGCGGAAGTAAATAATAAGGAAGTTTAGTTTTTGTGCAGGGTTCAAAGCGTGCAGACGAACCATAGCCAGTATTCCGGGTTGAAGACAAAAGAATACCTGAGACACGAAGGACCCCAGGTTCTTCAAGCCAGTGTAAAAAAATAGAATCAAGTCTATTAGCCCGTGAAAGAAGAAAGATTCTCCAGTGGAACACCATCGAAAAATAAGATAAGTAACTTTGGGGCCATTTTCCTTTATACCCAAATTTTGTATACCACTCTCTCTCTCTCTCTCTCTCAACCTGAAGAAAAACAAAAGTCAACAAAAGACATTTATATTCGTGGACTGTCCAATTATTATATGTTTTGACACTTTGAAAGTATATATAACTGTAGTAAAGGAATTCATGTATTTTTATGTTACCATGTGGTCTATGTTGTTACTTCATGCTTCCCTTTCAGCTTCTATTCGCCTTATGTTATCTTGCTTAGAATTGTCCTATTAATTCCTTTAAAATATCACACGGGAAACCAGAGTTGCCGACTACTACAATATAATATTATTACGACTAAAACCTATAGGTCCATATTCTTCCATTGTCTGGGGGAAAGGAAGTCTAGCGACCTGGTGGGTGTGTGGACAGTGTGAAATTTGGAACCCCTTTGCCAGCGGCGGTCAGTCTGGCCCTAAATTAATCCCTCACGTAATATGCCAGGTCTTATATGCCTGAGAGAAAAACTCTGAACAAGGACTTATTCTATAGGGGATCAAGTGCCAACCTGCCCCGTCTTCACACGTGCGAAAATAAAGTCCCGTTTTGGGATTTTAGCCAATTTGCCGTCACATTAGATTTTATTTTTTCATTTTTTTTAGCAGGGTTGGGGGGGATTGTTGGAAAAAGCAGGATTTCCAGTTACTTATCAAATTTTGTTCTCTGGAAATATGTTGCCCTGTCGGCGAGGGAGGTGGGCCTGTAGAATACACCGACTGCATCTCTGCACGGGGGTAAGACCCACCCCCTCTCAACGAGTATACTGGATATATCACTTAACAATCCTAGGTTCCAGTAATGTTGGAGCTTTGGGAAATCCAGAGCACCACTTCATTGCCATTGCTCTCAGGTCCACTCTGGCCTGGAGTGGTAACACCTGATAGGGTCCAATCTATGGGTCAAATAGAACTAAACTGCAGACTTATGCTAAACCGAATTGTTTGAAATGGAACTGTTTTTGACAAAAACTATACTTATACTAAACTGAATTGGTTGAAATAGAAATGTTTTTGACAGTTAAACTGTGTACTCATGCTAAAGTGAATTGTTTGAAATAGAACTGTTTGTATAAAAATGGATTTGGCATTAAATAACCTACCAAGGTTGATATGCCAAACAACCAACCAATCAGGAGATATAGTATGTTTTTTTGTTGTTTTTTTTTTTTTTAGAGCAAATTTGTTTTTTGTGCATTCTGTTCTTTAATAACTGTGCAGCTTCTTCCTTTTGGACTTATTCTTAAAGAAAACCACATGAAAAAATCGAAATAGATTCCATTAAAAATGATACAGCTAGATTGTCAAACAAGATAGGACAGCTTGTTTGCTTTGCTGAACAAATTTCTATTCAACTAAATCCTCCTTTTTGTAATTTCATGTTAAATGAGTTGTACATGAGTAAATTGAAAAATATGTCTCTGTAACCAAAGACTGTTTTTATCTTTTGCCCAAGTATTGCTGTCAATTTTGTTAGTTATGAAATTGAAATGCTAAGAAATAAGTCAGCTGACTTAAGTCCTTCTTTGCTTCAAGTAGAGCTCGCTGTGAAACACTACTAATATGTTCACTCTTTTCTATCTCACTTTGATACACTTCACTGACCCCTGTTTTGTGCTATTGAGCAAATTTGGTTTGAATGCATTCACAATGAATTATTTAGTTGAATTATTTAATTTCTCTAATACTATATTTTTTTAAATAAATAACTTTACAAAGACTGTAATAAATTTCACTTGTCTACATCACCAGAATCTCTATGGCCATTTCCTGTAATATTCTTTCAATCAGTTTTTCTGCTTTCTTGAAATCAAAACATTCATTTATTGCAATGTCATTCTTCTGTATAAGTGTATTTCATTTCAGAGGAATGAAAAGATGTTAATGACATCTTCTTTACTAGAATACTCTATGACTTTACCATTTTAGATAGAACACTTAGCATAGAATCACTCTCAAAGCCTTCACAATATGCTATGCAAGAAAAGCCAAGTTAACTGCTTGCCTTTCAGACTTTCTGTCTGATTTAATTGTTAAGTGAAACTAATTAATCTTGCACACGACTGAACTACCATCTTTGCTTCTTTTTCTTTTCAATCTTTTTCACCACCTACAAATCCTCTTTGTTAGATGAAGATTAAAAAACATGTAAACATTCAAATGCCAATCATCCTAAGTGATTTACAAGTGTTTCTACATTGACCTTCATGTGGTTACAGTTATCTCTCATTACCTTTTTGCTTGCAGATGTCATCAACTTTTATTCCTTTATATCTAGGAGATTAGGTGACTGTCCAAATTTTCAACCTAAGATGCCCAGCAATATGAAAATTTAAAGGTTGGCCAATCATGTTCCGCAATTCTTTGATGACCTTCTTGACATAAGCAACAAGAATATTAACGGCCACTTTGGAGCACTTCAGTAAAGCCACATAGTTTCTCAACAGAAGCCCCCACAGCCTTTAAATACACAGTTCTTTTAACTGTTAACCAAATTGTCTCCAAACCTTTTGATATATAAAGAACATGTACATGACATACAAAGCAGATTGTTGTTTTTGGATGAATAACATTGGAGAATAACTTGTAAACATCTGCCTTGTTTTTTCTTCTCTATCTCATATGCCATTAACATGAAAATAGAAATGTTATCTAAAATAATTAAAGCCTGAACATCTACAGTGTTTCTATTGTTTTTCCAAGAAAGCATTTGCAGAATTATCTTTTTAGATTGAGACATACTTTGTATCAAGTGATTTTGATTTTTCTCTAATGCCAAACAAGAAGTTTTTACGATTAACCAGATATTTAACTCCTCTCTCAGTTTTGCCAGTGTTTACCAAAATATATTCATATCATTTCATTCTCCAAACAATTCCAAAAGCAATAGCTTCTAGGATTGCTGAGTCTATTGTTTCATCCAAAAATGTATGATTATTACTGTCTTGTTTTTGTTGACTCATCAAAAACTATGTTGACAACAAATACATGATTATTGCTTTAATTATTCTGTTTGTTTTTGGTGCTGACTGAGTAGGAACAATCATAAGCCCTGTGAAATTTGCAATTACACATAAAGTATTTTGTGATTTTGCTTCCAAGTCCTATTTGGTTTTAAATTTTGTAAGAAGTGATATAAAAGTGAAAAATACAAGTTGAATTTTCGGTAAGTGTTTAAGGGCCTAAATGACAAAATTATAAGATCTGGGCAAGATTAAAACATGAGTGGTAATACCTGTCAAAGTTTCATCTATGGTTCAAACAGATATGTTTAAAAATTATTAATATTTGCTAGGACTATGTGAAAAAAACTCTCTTATGAAACAGTTACATAAAAAATGTAAATGGGAACATAAGATGAATGTGATTCCCTAACCCCTAGATATAAGATAATCCTAGATGGGTTGACATGCCATTAAAATCAATCAGTCAATTTTTTCTCACTTTAAATTTTATTCTTTATAGTTTTTCACTTCTTTCTAGATGGATTCTTTCTGACATCTACTTATTCAGTTGTAGTTGACCATAACATTTATGTTGTAGCTCAGCATGTCTTCAAGTAATTACAGGCAAAGAAATAAGTTTTAAAAAAAAAAAGATTTTCTGTATTATATAATCAGAAAAGTCAATAATTTTTGTTAAAATAATCATGAAAAAATTAAAAATGGGATTTTGCTATAATAAATAGAATATTTATAAAATATAGGTTGATATAAGATTTTGAGTTTTTAAATTATCAAAACCCATCCATACCTTTTTGAAATATAAGCACTTGAATTTGGAAGAACTTGACAAAAAACCTCCTATTTTCCTGAAAATCATTGGACATCCTATTGTATTTTCATTGAAAAATCCGATTCACGGCAAAAACTATTCAAGATAAAGTAATAAAGTTTGGCATATATGTGAAATTTCCTTGGGAAAAACATGGAATCATTTAAAAAAGACGTAACTCCTCACTTGGGCTTATTATTCAAAAATAGATTTAATCTCAGTGAAATCTGAATTAAAGAAAATTTCATTAACTATTAAGTAACCACTATTAAAATAAAAACACCAAATTTCCTTTAATTCTATCAAAAAATTTGATTTTGTTAAGTATTGACTAAATTTTCTTGGATTCAGATTTTCCTGAGATCTAATTTATTTTTGAAAAATTCTTCAACAATTAAATTTTTCTCCCAACTTTACTAAAATCCACTGAAGCACAAATAAATCCATATAAATATTCTCTTTTACTTTTTATGTGTTAAAAATTTAATGTAAAATCATGTAACTTTTTCTTTTCAAATCAAAGTTTTCTTTTCAAAGTGCCTGTTTATAACATCAAAGATTTATTTATTTATTCCCTTGAAATTATAAAAAGCAATATTTCTCTTGTTATGTAAAAGATTCGATCTTATACTTATAAGTTGGAAATATCTGTTTTTCAATTAAAATTTTACATTAAAGCGGATAGTGACTTTAAAGAATCTCAGGTCTGCAGATCTTTAAGGTAAATCTGTGTAAATGATGCATGATTTTTATAGTGATTTGGCATGATAGTTAGAGTGTTCGCCAATGGCCTGGGGGACTGGGGTTCAATCCCAGGTCGAGTCATACCAAAGACTCAAAAAATGGTACTTGATGCCTCCTTACTTAACACTCAGCATCATAAGGTACTTATCAAGGGTTAAATTGGAGCAATTCCGGGAAAGAAGTAGCGGCCTCCCCTACACCTCCATGTAGTAGCTATTGAAAAGGGAACCTTCGGGTCACCCTCGATTACAGTTGCCAACTTTACTTACAAACTACTGGACATAATTTATCAAAAAATACCTGAAAAATTAATAAAAGTCTATTTCACTGATTTGTGATTGAAAGGAATTTTTACGATGAAAAGTTTCTATGCCACAGAAACTGAACTTAGAAAATGATTTATGATAAAAGTAACTGACCAAACTGCTAATAGACTATCATTCAGATTTTTTTGACTATTGTCTTCATCTTCATTGTTATATTCCCTACATTTCAGATAATTCCTCTTTGTGAAGAGAATCAGTAACACTCCCATTCATTCCAACCAGATGGTAAATCTTGCTGGAAGAACACACTTACATCCCAATAGATAATCTAATGGAAATGTTGACTTTCTGTGTGAAAACAACCTACTTCAAGATGGGATCTGATATTTACTGAAAAGAGGAAGGACTGGCTATGGATTCATGGTTATCACCAGTATTGGTCAACGTATACATGGAATCACTTCAAAGAAATGGCATTAGGATCTACATAACTAAAGCCATCAATGTGGCTTAGATACATAGATAACACATTCATTCTCTGACCTCATCAGGAAGATGTTCAAACATTACTTGATCATGTGAACTCAATCCGAACATCTATACAGTTTACTATGTTTACTATGGAGAAAGAACAAGATATTAAATTAACCTTCCTCGATGTATTAGTAACACACATACAGAGAGCAAAGGATTCAGGTGATCTGTGTATTGTAAACCTACCTTCACCAGACAGTACCTCAATTTCAATTCCCATCATTCATATAAAGTGAAGAAAGGAATCGTGTGTTGCCAATAACATCAAGCAAAAGCCATTAATAGCAACATTGATGCATATCAAGAAGAAATAATTAGTTTAAGACACAACCTCCATTGCAACAATAACAACCCAAGGAGCATAACATCAGCTCCAAGAAATCTGGATAGGAGGATGGAGAACGATACCTGAAAACTCATTATGTCAATCCTGACTGCAGCCGAGTAACAATACAGGAATACTTAACACTTGTACCCAGTTATGGCTAATAGAATCAGAGCATATAATACTCGCCTGTCCTTATAAAAGGTTAAAAATGGCCTCACATTCACTTGCTTAAATAAAGCATCCTATATTTGTGACTTGCTAATGAATCCTTCTCTGTCATGAGGCTACAGGTTGAACTGCCTTTGACCATTTTGAAGATGAATCTCCCAGTAGTTTAGGTCTATTCGAGAACGTCAAAATAGATGACGTTCTGTCCTTCTTGAGAGAGACAGAGTTTTACCAAAAAATATGACGAATTAAAACTGGTTAATCTTGTGCAAACAAATGAAATCCTGCTTATAGAAAATTTTACCTACCTAAGTATTCATTTAGAAGTCTTTGGTTGAATAAAAAAAATATATATATATTAAAAAAAAAAAAATATATATATATATACAGAATTTGGCATTAAATAATCACCAAAGGTTGATATGCTATAAAACCCAACCAACCAACCCAGTAGTTTAGGGGAGCTGAATTAGTTAAGTTCCAATCATAAAACACTGGCTACTCCTCCTTTTATTAAACATTCAATTAGTCTGCATTCAATATTCTATTGTCCATTTTTATACACTCACTTGAACAGAAAGTAAAGAATATTTTGATTTCGCTTTTGAACAGAATTTTTTCTTTCTGTTTGACTTAAACTTGAAAATCCACCCAGGATTCCTAGAGGAAAATCTTTGTCAAATTAAGAATTGTCATCTTTGTTGTCACCTGTTAGAGAATATGTTAAGGTATTGATGCCATTGTTTATGTGTTTAATGCTTTTGCTTTGATGCCAACTTTAAAATCCTAAAATTTGTCTTCCTCAACATAATCAACACATTTTTTTGACAAATTTATAGATGTTGCTGTAAATTCCTTAAAAGCATAACAGAGATCAACAGAAGAAAAGAATGTCTATCTTCTCAGATATCAGTATCAATATGCCAAGCTATATATATATATATATATATAATTTTTGTTGTAGGTCCAAAGAGAGAATAAAAATATTTTAAAATAGGTAGGCCCACAAAGAAATTTGTATTTTTTTAATTTATTTATTTTATTTAAACAAATAAATACAAATCTCTTTGTGGACCTACCTATTTTAATATATGTATGTATATACACACACACGCACAGATCAAAGTTCTCATCCAACCTTCATGGGTAGCAATTTGGTTGGATTGAACAAAATAATTTGGACCCTCTTGCTATTCACATATCTTCTTAGTATTATGGATTAAGAGAAACATAATTTGAAAATGTAAATAAAACCATTTGATTGTTTATGTTTAAAAAAATGTTTGAACTACAGGATTGTATTGGTTAATCAAAAGATTTCATTTGATCTATGAAGCAAATCATTCATTACAATACAAAAATCAATGCTGATAAATAGATTATACTATCTATCAAAGTATGTTATCATCAGTGGGAACTAAATTTAGCATGTGATAAAATCCAATTTAAAAAAATATATATATTTCCAATGCTAGAAAGAAAATAAGTTTATTTTAAGAAGCTAAATTCAGTTGTTTTTACAGATCCATTAGGAATATACTGAGCTGTTTATAGTATGAAAGTTATCTAATAGACTAGTGGGGATACCCTGCATTGCCCATATATTATAACAAATTAATATCTGTAATGGTCAAATCTTTTTTTTTTTCTTTTTTCAGGGATCAGAAAATAATCAAACGATGAATTTACTGCAATTAAGTTAAAAACAATTTTCTAAAATTTTACTTTATATGTTTAAACAATGTTCTTCAATATTTAGAAATGCAATGACAATGTATTTATATTTACCAGTGTCTTTTCGCATTTCAATTTAATAATTTTTCAACTTTCATAAAAGTATTTATGTTTAAAATTGTTCAAGTTGATAAAAAGTCCATTCTTAACAACCTTTTTTTTTTATCAATATTGATTGTTTGTCATTTTGAAATTACCTTTAAAAATAGATATAACAGCTTTTAAAATATTCATTTATTAAAAACAAAAAGCAAGACTAAATTTTTCATGCAGTCCAGTCAGCTAGGCGTGTAGAATACACCAATTAAACTTTTGTAAATGGGTAATATCCTTCCTATGAATGTCTTGAACATGACTAAATTATCTGATGGTGAAGCTTCAGTCCTGGAGTTTTGGAGAATGTGGTATACTCCTTCATTGCCATTACTCCCAGGTGCACTCTATAGGTCAAATAGAACTATTTAATCATTTACTATACTTGAAATCATTTAACTGTGCAAAAAATTGATTAATGTTAAATTGAATTATGAGGGTTAGATAGCAACAATTGAAACCATTTAGTGTCCTGGGTATGACATTAAACTGCATCTGATGGTCTTGTAATTTAGAGAATGTGGTGGCCACCTTCATTACTATTACTCCCAGGTCCACTTAGAGTGTTAGTACCTTTTACTCAGTATTATTATAAATGTTATTATGTTAAATAGAATTACTTAAAACCATTTAACTGTGTGCAAACAAATGAGTTCTGGCTTGTTAAAAAATAATGTTACCCGAAACCTATTCACTTAAAATCCTATATGATTTATATAAGTATGTATGAACAGGATTTGGCATTAAATAATCCTCAAGCATTAACATAACCATAAAACACAACCAAACCAAACTTTTTTATGCTATATTTTTTAAGCTTAAAATTTGTTCAAATGGATAAGGTTGAAATTTTTTTTTTTTTTGTTTTTATTTTTTAAGTAAAAAAGAAAAGAGAGATTTTATTTCACAGAAAAATGTTAGTAAATTTAAAAAATGATTCGTTCATTGCCTATATCTTAAAAATGAATAAACCACAACGTGTAAATTCAGAAATAATATTTGCAATTTCATTTAATTTGTTTTTGGTTTGTTTTTTTTACAATTTACTTTTGCAGTTTAGAAAAGAAATTCATTCTTAATTTTATGATATTCATTTTTTTGCTACAATTTATTAAAAAAATATAATGATAATTTGGAGGGGTTTTTTTTGTTTGTTTTTTATTAAGTTTGTTTATATCGTAAGTAGCAAAAAGAATGTGAATTGCAAAAATGATTTTTTGAATGAAAATAAAATGTTAAAATAATTACACAGAAATGTAATACTAAACTTTAAGAATCCTATAAGATTATATTTCGCTATAAATTGAAGATATGGTCAAAATATTGATTGAAAAGTGGTCTTTCATAGCAAATTGCAGTTTTCTGTGTCCAGTGGTTTGTGTGTCCATAGACTTCACACAGATAAAATCCACTTTATTAAGTAGAAGATTGATTGATATTGTCCTGGTTTAAACAAAAATTGAAGTTTTCATTTTAATGAAAATAATGATTGGAAGTTGCTGCTGTTACCTTTTGAATTTTATCCATGTTTTACTTGTATATATGAAACGTGTTGTTTCTATTTCAGATCTGCTTTGAGAAAGATAATTGAGAGAGATGACTCTCCTGCCAAACGGATGGTTCTCTGTGTGTCTCAAATAAATCAGGCATTAAACACTTCCACTGAATCCCCAGCAACAACCCAGACTCTTGTAGGTGTTTTTTTTTGTTTTTTGGTTTTTTCCCCATAACTGTCTAAAAAAGTGAAAAGAAAATTGATTTTCTTCTATTTTACATACCTAGAAATTTTTTTGAATAAGTTTATGAAATAGATTACTAAGAGTAAGTGTGTATGTGTACTGAAATGTGAAACTGATTCAAGTATTCGCTTTCACAGCAGGTTCCCTATGCTCCTTATTACTTGCAGAACTAATCTACACAAAAATATCTCCTAGTACAATCTATACCAACAAAAAAATATCTCACCATTCCACTGCTCATAGGGTTTGGGGGCTTGGCCAGTAGATTCACTTTGAAAAATTTGCATATGCCACTCTCGTAAATTCTTGCTCAAGGCCACATTTTATCTTAAATTGGGGTGTCAAGGTGGCCATGTTTCTTTTTTTCTCTTGAGCCCATCACTCATTTTGCATGCCAGGCATATACCTGCTCACTTTGTCTGATGGGACAGGTTATCTTGTCTTCTACACTCCTCCCTAATCTCCCTATCACATAGATAAAGAGAGATGGGATTCGCCCATCTCTTCTCCACTCTTGCCCACTTGGCTTCTCTCATCCTTTGCATCATCATCAGCACTGAAAAACAGCGACATGTTTGAGTTGCTCTCAGATGACTTATCACTGGCATCATCTTCTGATGAAGCAGATTTCTGTCATGGGCAGAGGTCTTTGATTCGGCATGGCACTCCATTGATGAGAATGGAATGTGGGCTATAGACTCCTGTGACCATTCCTTTTGATGATGTAGGGTCTTTACACACACCACATCTCCAACTTTGTGGGTTCCAGGATCTTTATGTTCACATGGTGGTGCAACATCAATGCCCTTTATGTAGGTTTGGTACACGTGTATTGAATTGGCTGATGCTGTCGAATCTGTTGCGTCATCTTTCAGAATTACATTATACCAATATACTGCCTCTATGATTGAGCACTCTGATCTTATGGTAATATGCTTGATGGTACAGTAAGATCTCTTTAGTATTCCATTACCCAAGGGTATGTAGGTGCACCAAAATTTCAACCAGATGCCCCAAACCTCAGTGAATTTTGTAAACATCTCCACAAAATACTGTGCCATTGTTGATAAGCAGTTCAACAGGTGATCTTCTTTCATAAGATACAGTCTCCAACTTCTGGATGATGCCTCTAAATGGCAAATCGACTGAGACTGCAATCTATCAGCATTAGGTAAAACCGGCTCTTAAAGTGTATCATGACCCAGCTTCAGTTCTCATGCACATTAGTTCTGTCCATCTTCTGGATCTATGGATTGACACTTTCTGCAGTTTCTGATCACTTCTTGAACTGCCGCTTTAGGGACTCCGGGGCTGACATCTTAACAAAGTACAGCATACACCTCATGCCGGGGTCTCTACTGACTTGATGGATGTTTCATATATGAGCGGACTCCAGCCTGTTTGAAGCTGCAGCACACACTGGTTTAATGGGTTCTGTCTTTTTCTGGATTTCATCTAGCCATTGCTGAGTTTATCAACTCTGTTCTTATGGGATTTAACGAGTGTTACATTGATCGCCAGACCATATTCCAAGGCCTCTTCCTGAAGAGTGGCTGGGAGCTTAATCAACATTTCTGACACTGATTTGGTGTGCACCCTTGTCTTCCCAGATAAGGTGTCAGAAATCCAGCAGTGCATGTGTGCCGAGTCTGGCCATAAGTTAATTGCCTTCTATTGCAGTGCTAGGTTGACACCCCTCAAAACCACATCAAGCTCTGCCAGATTTTTGTGCCTTTCCTCATGCGGCAGTCACAACCAGCTTGCATCCACCCAGACTGCAACATCTTGTCATTCACATACCAATCACCACAGGAATGCTCTTGCAATAATTTCCACCAGTATTTGATGCAGGAGAGGGTCTTGTACTTCATCGTCTCATCCAATTGTTAACAGCACTCGGTCTTCGTTTCACAAACACAGTCACAACATAGCGCCAGCCATACAGTGATAAGTGCCCTATTTCCCACAAAGGGAAAATATACTCCAACAGGTAAGTACATTGGGTGCCGTCAGAAGCTCCCCTTCACATCACCATTGCAGTCTTGTATGCACCTCCTAGGTGTGCAAGCCCAACACATGAGTGCCATTCCTCAGTTGTCCTGGATCTTTGCTGGTCAATCCAAATTGTTTAAGATGTGCCTTCACACAGGCCACACACTCTTGTTGATGAATATATCATCAATGTATGAAGAGATAAATGGTTTGAGTGAGAGTCATGGTACAGACCTATCCAATAAAATAGAATGCAATTTTTTCCAAGCAGCGATCATATCCATCCTACTATATGTATGCATCACATGGACGCTGACTAAGAATATAGAGAAAAAGCTAGGTGGCAATTACACAAGTATACTACAAGCTATATTGAACAAGTCCTGGAAGCAACATCCCACAAAGCAGCAGCCATATGACTACTTACCTCCCATCTCTAAGACCATCCAAATCAGACAAACAAGACATGTGGGACACTGCTGAAGAAGTAAGGATGACCTTCTACACAATGTTCTCTTGTGAACCCCTTCACATGAATGAGAAGGTATTGGACAGCCAGCGAGAACATATCTACAACAGCACTGTATAGACACAAGATGTAGTCTGGAGGATCTGCCGGAAGCAATGGAGAATAGAGGCAAATGAAAAGAGTCAGCCCAAATCCCAAGCAGGTGGGGCAATAATGGGATATTTTGTTAGCCTGTTTTTTTAGTGTAGCTGGCAGCTGGTTGCCAGACCACTTCCAAGAAACAACCTAGATCCTCCTGTTCAGGTCATACTCCGCACAAAAGTCAGGTTCATTGATGGTAATGGCTGTGTACAAGAGTCAGTCAAGTTGAGGAAAGCTCACAGTCTCATCTCTGGTCACACATACTCTCCCCAACTTCTTGATGGTATCAAATCCGAGCAGCAGACCAAGCCCCAGCAACTTCTAGTCCCACAACCAGAATCTCAACATTGATTGGACACCTGTTACTCACATCAAGTTAAACAAGTCCTACCCCAGAGCAGTTCATTAATTACATTTAACAAATTTTGATGGATTTTTTTTTTTTATTTGGAAATTTATAAATTAGCATGTATTAGAGTCTCATAATCATCAATCAATCAATCTTCTTTATTTTCTCTTTCAACTTATCATAAGATATTGCTTATAATTTTTCTTTAATATGCTGCATAAAAAATGCACATTTCTTTGTAAAGAAATCTCAAAACAACTATTTTATTTGACTTTACAAAATTTGGATATTTATAGTTTCAGTTTTGGAGTACAGTCAACTGTAAATGATATACAAGCAAAAGCCATTTTTCTTTTTTAATTGCTATATTTGCAATGTTTTTTTTTACAATCATTACCTTTCAATACTTGTACATTATCATTGTCTATAAACAAATTAATCTTGTTTAAAGAAAACCCGTTTCTCCTCTTGTGATCACTTGGTTGGCAGGGCTTAAAATATTCTGCCCATATCCCCTGCAAATGGATACGACCCTCCCTAGCAAAAAAGGATGTCCTGAGTATGGCACTAAACTGTATTTGATAGTAAGACTCCTGTCCTGGAGATCTGTAAAGTACTCCTTCATTGCTACTCTGACTGGGAGTGGTAATTCCTGTTAGGATTCCATCTATGGATTGAATAGATCTGTTTGTATTCAATACAAATACTTAATGTCATGTAACTAAATTATTTGTATTAAGAAATAGTTACCTGAAACTCTAACTGCTTACTAAGGATTAAAAGAAAAAAAATTAAGAAACTGCTACTCAAAAAATGTAAATATAAACCTACAATGATTCTCTAACTGCTGGGCACATGCCATTAAAATAACCGGTTGACATTCTGTTAAAATCTATCAATCTCATTTCTGTCAACATTTTATTAAGCTATTAAAAAACATTGCTTTTTAATGGTATTGTAACAAAACAGAGGAATTTCTTTTTAATCATTAAATTAATTTTTTGGAAAAAATTTGATTTACTTTGTGTTTAAAAAATTTTAATCCCAGTGTTTAGAATTTTCAAAGCTGATTGTGTAAAAAAGACATTATTATCCTAAAAGATACAGGTCAGCATCTCATTTCACAGGCTAATGTATATAAATATAATGTGACGAGATTTTTCATCTGGCAATCTCATTTGACCAAAAACCAACAAAGTCTAATTGTGCTTGATAAGATATGGTTGTTTAATTTGAGTGATAAATTTTAATGGCATGTCAACCTGTCTGGGATTATTTTATGCCAAGAGGCTAAAGCATTACTTACATTGTACATTTATATTTACATTTTTGGGTTAGTTTCTTAATAGTTTTTTTTCATGCGGATAAAAATATTGACATTGACTTCTAAAACAAGATTATAATTTGAAGTGACTAAAATTGAGTATTTTTCTTTTTTCTTGTAATTATTTCAGTATATTTTTCTTAAGGTGAAATAAAAATGATTTATTTTTCATTTTAGTATTTTTTTCAATTTCTACTTAATTGATGTTGCTGGTATTTGTCCTAAAAAGATTAAATATTTCTATTTGACAGTGTTAAAATGTGGCTCTGTCTTACGATGTTTCCACTAAAGTGTTATCCTATTTTTTTTTTAAGTAAATTTTCTAGGTTAAACTTAGTAGGTCAAGGGTTACTTAAATACAACTTATGAGAATCTGAATTTTAGGAGTGGATCCAAACTTGTATGAGCCTAACTTGTTGAAAACAATTAACCTATTATAAATATCCCCTTATCTATCAAACTCAACACTCTAGCTTTCTAAAATGATATCTATAGATTCGTGTCATTTTAAGATAAAATTTAGTTTCTATAATTGTTTCTCATTACTTCTTCATTAGAATTGCAACACTTTGCAAACAAATTAATATTCTAACTTAATTCTTTTGGTCATGCACTTTTAGCCTCAAACAAATTGGCTAGAATTCACTTTCTCCATAAAATAAAAAAATTAATTGGAGTTTCACAATTACAGTACACTTTTGGCATCAGGGTATATCTCACAAATCTGCTTATAAGAGGTTTTTTTTTGTTTTTTTTTGCTGATACTTCTAAAAACAACTAAAATTTTAGAAGTAATGAATTTTTTTTTTGTTTTTGTTTGGAATGGAGTATATTGAACAAGAAGCACTTACAGATAAAGACTGAGGGTATATCGCACTAGATCCCAAGTTTTTAAGCCCTGTAAACTAAAGTTGCATCCCCCTCCTACATTAAGTATATTTGGACTACTCAAGTTACTCTCTGCATCAAATGAATTAACTATTTTCCCACAAGAGAAAGCCTTCATCCCTCATATTTGATCATGGATAACTCTTTAAAAAAATCAATCAATTTTCACATTCAATTTTCAGGGAAAATTGGTAATTTTTTTGTCTAAAATTAACAGACTTGATAATTATATAAAATATATGTCAGAGTTTGTGGTGAAATGGTTATCATTGGAAACAGATAAAGTTGAAATCATAGACGAGGCTTTTTTGCATTTCACATAGTACTCATGCCCTTGGGAAGGGTATGAATCCAACTATTCTCCTTTCAGGTTAGTTGCCCAGTCAGCTGAGGCTGTAGACTACACCGACTATATACCCCCCCTCCCAAACAAGTGTCTTGAATATAACTCTAAACAATCTGATGGTGAGGCTCTAGTAATGCTGGAGCTTTGGGGAATACAGAGTACCCTTTCAATACCATCACTCCCAGGTCCACTCTTTTCCAGAGTGGTAGCATCTGATAGGGTCCTATTGATAGGTCAAATAGAACTGTTTGACATTTAAACTGTGTGCAAACAAATGACTTGTGTTAAATTGATTTGTTTGAAATAAAACTGTTTGATCATTTAACTGTGTGTAAACAAATGACTAATGTTTAATTGAATTGTTAAATAGTGATTCTTGAAAATATTTAACTGTGTGCAAACAAATTATTAATGGTAAATAGAATTACTTATATTAGATAGAAATACTTGAAACCATTTAACTGGGTTAAAAAAAAATGAACTCAGGCTCATTTAAAAATGTTATCTACGAAATGTATTTACAAATCATATATTTAATATATGTTTATAAAAAGGATTTGGTATTAAATAACCTACAGTGGTTGATATACAATAAAACCAAATCAAACCATCCTTCCAGGTACAAGTAAATGGTCTCTTTAACCTTAGTATGGCAACCAGTCTAGGAGAAGGAAAACTAATTTCAAATCTGTTTAAGTCTGCTTGAAAAATTAACCTCATATTGCATCCTGCTTGGACAGAGGAGTAATTATTTACATCAAAAATACATATGTGTATATTGTGTGTAGAGAGGAAAAGACAAGATATGGCCTCGTCATTACTTGTCTTAGATATCTGTCTCTGTCCCCATTGGAATAGCTCCAATCATTTTTTTTTTCTCTAAACACTACACTTTAAAGATAAACACTTAATAAAGTGGGGGTTTTTTGTCCAAAAGTTGAATCAAGTACACATCATCCACTTGGACTCTACTTAACTTTTTGTTGTTGCCTAGTCTGAGAAAATAACCAGGATACACTTTATTCACTGGACATAAGATTTCACTAGTCCAGTTATATATAAAATATTCTAGTTTTGTTTTCAGCTTTACTAGGCATACGCCAGAAAAATATTAGTTACTCACTCAAAGTGTTAACTTATCACCAACTATTTTACAAATCAATGTATTTTTGATCTGAGAAGAAAGTTGAATCAAAAAAGTGGCAAGTGATGATCGTACAAATAACTTGAAGTTAATTGTATACAAACAAAAATTGAAAATGTCTATCTTGCTATGAAAAGCATTTTTTCCACTTCGTTATAAAATAGAATAATTACAAAGTGTTGTTAATTTCCAAGTGATATCCAATTAACACTTTCACCCATGAGATTTGTGACTCTTAGTTCTCAGAAAGCCAGAAAATATTGAGTCTGCAGTTTCCCCAGAAATTAATGTTCTCTAAAAGTCCTAATCTTCTGTCTTTGAAAGTTAGAAGTAAATTCAAATATTGGATATTTTCTCTGCAGGATCCCCCATTTCTTGCTACTCTATTCTTCATAAATGAAAATCTCACCTACCACAAATATATGTATATGTAATTATACTTGTTGTCTAAAAACAATCTTCTTTCTATAAATATTAATAAGTATGTATGTACACACACACACACACACACCTACCTGCCAAATCACATCATGTAAATTTCTTTGTTGGTTTGTTTTTATGGCATATCAACCCTTGTAGGTTATTTAATGCCAAATTATGTTTATACATACATACATATTATGTATATGATTTGTTTGCACAGTTAAATGGTTTCAAGTATTGCTATGTAATACAAATTATTCAATTTAACATCCGTCATTTGTTTACATACAGTTAAATGATTTCTACTCTAGTAAATGATTAAACAGTTCTATTTAACTCTTAGATGGGACTCTAACAAGGATACATCTCTGAGTCAGAGTGAAACTGTGTAATGGTAATGAAATGGTACTCTACATTCTCCTAAACTCCAGGATTGGAGCCTCACCATCAGATGGTTTAATGTTATATCCAAGACGCTCATTGGTGGGGAGTCTTACCCCTATGCAGTTGTCATATTCTACAACCCCAGCTGACTGTACTAGTCATGTAAATTAGATATTGTAACTGCAATTACTGATCCCGCAGTCAGCCGGGACTACAATTGCACCTTCCTCCTCTACCACATATATTGACTTCTCCCCTGACATTGGATTAAATTTTATTGGTGTCTGGTTGAAAATGTCTGCAAAACTGGAATCCCTGGTCAAATATAAAGTTGCCCAGTGTTTGGTGAATGCAATGCTTCAACCATAATTTCCTTATTTATGCTTCAGCTTTCTGATGATTATTTTGTATTAGATAAGGCTTTCACTGATTTTGACAGTACCTCATCTCAGCTCAGGTATCTGCTCTTCAGTGTTTTCTTTCACCAAGTGTCTTTTTTGATCATTTGGATTAATCATCTTCTGTAAAAGGTCATAGTCCAGCTGCCCTGTCAGCTAAAATGTAAGTCTTTTATAGACATTTCAGCTTCTAGTGACAGACAAATTACCTAAATTTGATCATTAACTATCTCTTTCTAGAAAAATCTAATTGTTTCTGGATTATCTCAAGCCCAAATATTCACTTTAAATATACATGTTCTTTTTCCAATATCATCAAAATTCTTATAAAACTTTTTTCTATTTGCCAAAGAAAAAAAGATGCTATAGATGTAACTTTGATTCTTCTAAATAAAAACTTGGCAGATTCGATATGTCCTTAAAGAATTCTTTTTCAAAAATCATTTTGCTAAAAAATCTAACATTTCAAGGGATTTGTGAAAATATATACAAACTTAACCAGAAATTAGCTTCTTTCTTTTTCTCTTTTTTTTTTTCATGATAAATCAATGTCTAAAATTTTCTGGGGCTGTAGAATACACTGACTGCATCTCTGCAGAGAGGTAAGACTCCTCCAATGAATGTCCTGGCTATAACACTGAACAATCTGATGGTGAGGCTTCAGTAATGGTGGAGCTTTGGGAAATACAGAATACCCCTTTATTGCCATCGCTCCCAGGTCCACTCTGGCCTGAAGTGGTAGCACTTGATAGGGTCCTATCTATGGATCAAATAGAAATAAACTGTGTTTTCATACTAAACTGAATTGTTTGAAATGGAACTATTTTTATATTTAACTGCATGTAAACAAAAACCTGTACTTATACTAAACTAGATTGTTTGAAATAGAACTTTTGTATGTATAAAAATGGATTTGGCATTAAATAACCTACAATCGTTGATATGCCATAAAACCAACCCAAATCTAAAATTTCCAGAAATGTGAATTTCAACTGTAGAGTTCATAAACAATTTCTATCAATTAAAACTCATTTATTTTTCTGCCATTTGACTGCAACTCTTTTATAATTTTATCTTAATAACAACACTTCACGTGTATGTTGTACATCAACAAACAAATGGTAAAATATTCATCTACTGTTGACTTCAGGGAGGTATCTTTAAATTTGAAGAGGTATATTTTTATTATTTTGTCAAGCAAAATTTGAAATTTCTTTTTTTTTTCTTCCAAAAAAACTCAAACATATCAAGATGAGTCAAAAGTTTTGCGATATTTTGGTTTGTGCTTGTTTGTGGCACATGACTGAAGCTGTTCAAGCTGTGGTTGATAATGTGCTTAGAGACTAGATGTTGATCACAATATAGTTACAAGATGGTTGAAGAAATTTCACTCTGGTTACAAGAACCTCAGTGATCAGGCAAAGTCAGATAGGCATAAAATTATAGATTTTGAAGCCATCGAGGTAAATCCAGCAAGTTAGACTTGGAGAGTATCAGGTGAGCTTGGCACCTCACAATCCAATGTGGTTTGTCACCTTCAAGACCTCAGCAAAAGCATCTGAAGATGCCAAATTATGCTTCGTATTACTAAAGTATTGCAAAACTTTGGACTCACCCTAGGATTTGCCTAATTTTGTCAAACAAAAATATAAACCTTTTTCTTAAAAATTCAAGTGTCAAAAATGAACATTTTTATAAACTAAAATAATTTCAATTAATTCTGCAATTTTGAATCCAATATTTGACGATAATAGACAAATGAAGTATTTCTGCTTTCAATTATTTATACTCTCTGTGTTTTCATTCGACTCTGCTGACTTTCTTCTCATGATCTGTTGTCTTTTTCAGACAAACCTTGAAGTCACTGATGGATGGTATGCAATAAAAATGTTTCTCGATTGCCATCTTTCTTCTCTTATATCAAAAAAGAAGTTGAGAATTGGCCAGAAATTGTGCATCTCCAATGCAGAATTGATCGGTACTGACACAGCCTGTTCCCCACTTGACGTATGTATATTTCTATATCCTTTTTTCACTCAAATAACAAAGATGTTTGGGTCTTTTGTCAACTGGGATTAATGATTTCTATTTGCTTTAATGGGAAGGTGAATTGAAAAATGAAAAGATTTTAATAACTGGCCAATACTTTTTGGTTCTTTAATTTCTTACAATTATTATCGAAACAATGAATCAATCTTATATTATTCAAAAAAGATGATATGCATTGCTCTATATGCATTATCACATGGAAAGTATATTAATACATCATCCCATATTATGAATTTTTCTTCCCTTCCAAGTGGATGAAGTTCGTGATTGATGTCCTAATCCATAAAAAACTGCTGTAGTGACAAAATTGTTTTTCTTTATAAAGCACTTTTCTATTGTTTTGTTTGCAGACATAAACGATGTCACTTAGGAGACAAAAAAAAGTTTTCAGCTCAAAAACCTTTTAATCCTTAAATGATTTTCAAAAACATCTTTGATTCCTTAAGTTTTTATACATTAATGTAAATAATAGAAGAAAAAAACTAACTCCTAATAGACTTAGCTTAGTGTACAGCCGAAAGTGAAGTGAGAGGAAGAGAGCTATTGTAGTACTAATCTTTCAAATCTTCCCCGCCTAGAAAATCATGACTTTTATTTGTGATCAAATACTGACTTCTGACATCGGTGGGACATTTGTAACGATTTAAGCCATAAAACCAGACCCTCATTAAATATCATGTCTCGGTCACCCAACTAGAATGACCCTTAAATATAGCTTTGTGTCAAATTTGGTCTTCAATGACAAATATTTGTTTAAAAATACAAACCTTCTTAGATTTTATGGATCTTGCCTGTCAAAATTTTAAGCCAAAGTTATCTCCTCTTGATTCTTTTTTTCTTTTTCCTCCATGTATTTTCAGATTTCAGAAAACGTTGGTTTGAAAGTGTCTGGTAACTGCTGTCGTCCTGCATGCTGGGATGCAAAATTAGGATACCAGGCTGACCCACGACCCTTGTGCTTGCCTCTCATACAGGTTGCTCCAGATGGAGGTTTGGTTGGATGTGTAGATGTCATTGTGACTAGAATCTATCCTATCAGAGTAAGAAAGGGTTTTACTTGGAGTGTGCATATGAAGAGTGTATAAAGTGAAATGACTTCCACTATCAAAAGAGGGAAAGAAATCCAAATTTAAAATTTAAGTGGAATAAAATTTTAAATAATGTGCTTTACAATATTACACCATTTTGGGGGTTTTAGAAAAAATGTAAATTTTTCAAAGATAAATATCTTATCTTGGATTATGTTAGGTATTAAAAAAATCATATTCCCCCCCCCCAATCTTTCTTTTAGATAAGATTATAATGATAAAATTCTTTTTTTACACATGTCAAACATTTTTATGTCATAAATTGTTTTGTTTTGTTAGACAAAAAATGCAAAATGTTACTTTTCTTTTTACATTAAATCACCTTTTTACATTCATCATTTTTCATACCAAATTCTTTTTTTTTTTTTGAAGAAACTGAATCAGAATATAACACATCACTGAATAAGTCCCGGACCTAACTTATAAAACAACAACTTTTAAGCAAAATTCGACTTTACTTATCAACATAGTCTCCTTCTAGGGTGATACACTGATTCCAACACTTTTCTAACAATTCAATGCCTTTTTTGGTAGAATGATTTGTCTTTGGCCCTGAAAAATGCCTCAGTTTCCAATATTACTTCTTCATTGGAGCTAAATTTCTTTCCCTGAACCATTCTTTTGAGGTCTTCAAACAGCCAGTAGTCACTGGGGGCCAAATCTGGAGAATAGAGTGGGTGTGGAAGCAATTCAAAGTGCAATTCTTGTAGTTCTACAAAAAAGTATTAGAATCGGTGTATTCCCCCTAGAAGGACACTATGTTAATGAGTAAAGGCACCACTTATTTCCATATATTTCTGCTATCTATATTTACATCATTCACTAAAACTTCTCCCCTTGTCTTTTTACCATACCTCACCAGTTTCACTAACACATTTCTTATTGCCACTTCCATCAGCCATCACTGATACCATACTAATTATACAACAGAACTACCAACCTATTTTTCCCACATTATCACATTATGATCACCTACAAGTATTACCAGTAAATGTAAGTAATATTTTTAGTATTGCAAATATTTATAAGCACTATTTTTTCCACATTATTGCATTATGAGCACCCACTTGAATTGTCAGAGACCATCATCGTCATAATTTTTATATTTATTATTATCATTATTATTGCAAAAACTGAGTAAAACTCAACATCATTTTTATTCCCTGCCCATAAATACTACATCACTTAACCCATAAGTACCATCGCTCTGTTGGCTGGGGCTGAAGAATACACCGACTACACCTCTGCAAAGGGATAAGACCCCCCTCCCCTCTAATGAGGCCTCCTGTTGGTTGGGGCTGAAGAATATGCCAATAACACCTCTGCAGAGGGGTAAGACCCCCCCCTTCCCTCTAATGAGGCCTCCTGTTGGCTGGGGCTGAAGAATACGCCGACTACACCTCTGCAGAGGGGTAAGACCCCCTCCCCTCTAGTGAGGCGTCCTGTATGCTGTGAGTGGCAACCCATTAGGCACCAGGACGAAACCCTGGTGGTTGTGACAGTGGTTATGGCTTGCAACACTCCACTTTGGCCCTTACTTGGTCTGACAGGTAGTTGGATTGGCCCAATTCGATCAATCAGCTGATCCCAACATGCACTAGCACGTTTTTTTTTCCTCCCAATCGTATCATACAGTCTGATTTTGTGGAACTATTCAATCTTCTCTTGCGAAACTATTCCCAACCTTTTATTCCATATGTGGAGGCAGGGGCCAAGGGTCAATTGTGCTGAGAGATAAGACTTTTGACCGCTGTTAGATTGTTGTGTAATTAAAACCAGAATTTGCCAGAGGCTCAGAATCATACTCTTTGCATGAGTATACTGGTATTGTATCCCTGTCTCAGCCAAGAGGAATGGGTTTCCCCCTTGGTTTATTCCCAATGTAAGTTGGACTCCGTGGTGGGTGGTTGAGCATATAGGACCTGCGAAAAACATAAAACATTCATGGCTTCCTTTACAAATAAAAAATTCAAATGTAATTATGTTGAATTTGATTCTTCTTCAGATAATGAAGCAGAATCAGCTTTCCCAAGATTAATAATTATAGAATCAAGCAGCTTACCAATCACTAATTTATCTCCTTTTATAATAGAGAAGGTGATATCTGGCAATTTAACACCCATATCTGTAAAAAAAATTGTTAAATGGAACACTACTCATCAAAGAAGAAACCTGCAGATTTTTTTCTGAAAATGACTGTACCACAACATTCTGGTAAAAACATACCCCTCACAAATTTCTGAACTTAAAAAAGGGGGGTTGTGAGAAGCAAAGAATTTTCTCTATGCCCAATAGAAGAAATTAAGAAAGATTTGAAAAAAACAATAGAAACAAACACTTTCGTAATGACATTTAACACATCAAAAATTCCAGCGAAAATTAAAGTAAGCTATACCACGGAGAGGGTCGAGCAATTTGTACCTAATCCTTTTAGATGTTATAAATGTCAAAAATTTGGACATCATGAAGACGCTTGTAGAGGAAGAGAAGTGTGCAGGAAATGTGGTAAAAAAAGCCTGACCATCACATGAACAAATGTGAATTTCCCAATAAATGTGCTAACTGTGGTGGTGACCATCTCGTCTACACAAGATCCTGCAAAATTTGGAGAAGAGAAAAAGAAATTCTCTCAATAAAATACAAAAATAATATTTCTTATCATGAAGCATGGAAGATGGTTGTAGAGTCTAACACTAGTACCCATTCCCAAGCAGTTCAACAGGGGAAAAAACCAACATAATAACGATGAAGAATTTGTCAAAACATTAATTCAGCAGGATCTGGGTTTCTAGGGAAGCTTTATTAATGAGATGAAAGCCTTGCTTAAACTTGTCAAAGCAACACTACATAAACCAATACCCATCTGCTCCATCTACATTCCTCCACATGACCCCATCAGTGACATCAAAATGAATAAATTACTCCAGCAAATACCAAAACCCTACCTATTGCTGGGTGACTTAAACAGCCATAGCACTGTATGGGGGTGCCAGAAAACCAATGAAAAAGGGTAAAGACCTAGAGAAAGTTATCCAAAATAATAACCTGTGCATACTTAATAATAAATCTCATACCTACCTCAACCCACTCACAGGTGCTTACTCAGCCATTGACCTCACTTTATGCGATCATGTAAGCTATATGGACTATGGGTGGGAAGTTCATAATGATCTCTGTGGTAGCAACCACTTCCCCATCCTACTTGAAATCCTACAACCTCTCCATGAAGAAAGACTCCCTCATTGGAAACTAAACAAGGCAAACTGGGAAGTCTTTGAAATCCTCTGCGAACAAAAACTCTTCCAAGACCCTCACACCACAGACCAAACAAATTATTTTACAGAAACATTAATATCAATAGCAAATGAATCTATAGCAAAAACCTCCCTGGTTCAACGATGACTGCAGAAAAGCTATGTGCCTATGTGACGCTGCCTTATGGAAATTCAATAAGCAACTCACCACTACTAATCTCAATGACTTCAAACTCCTCTGGGCAAAAACGCAAAAACTCATTAAGGAAGCCTAGAAAAAACGTTGGCAAAACAATTTTAACCAACTGGGTTCCTCTACCAAAACACAATCTGGAGGATGATAAGGAAAATCTCTGGAAAACCTCAATCAACCACCCTCAAACACCTCACAAAAACCAAACAGAAGCAATGACAAGAAAAGACATAGCATTAGTACTAGTTGAGACATTTTCAGAAAATTCTTCTCTCAAAAACTCCAATCCACAAATCATTTCTTACAAAAGCAAATCAAAGAAGCAAAGACTCAATTTTAAAACAAATAATTCTGAAAAATATAACCTACCATTTACACCAGCAAAGTTTAAAGAAACTATACAAACATCACATAATACAGCAGTCGGCCCAGATGAAATTCATTATGTATTTCTAAAACACTTAACAAAGAATTCTCTCAATTACCTTCTAAAAATATTCAATGATATCTGGATAAATGGAACATTCCCAGAATCATGGAAAATAGCAGTAATCATTGTTATATCTAAGCCAGGGGAAGACCAGTTAAACCCAGCAACCTACCACCCAATAGCACTAACTAGTTGCCACTGTAAAACAATGGAGCATACAGTAAACAAAAGACTGGTCTGGTATCTTGAATCCAATAAACTTATTACCAACTCTCAATGTGGCTTCCGAAAACGCCGATCAACAATGGATCATGTGGTCAAATTGGAAACCTCCATAAGAGAGGCCAATATCCAGAAACAACATCTGACAGCAGTCTTCTTTGATCTGGAGAAGTTTTATGAGACCACTTAGAAGTTTGGAATAATGAAAGATCTCCATAGCTTTGGACTGCAAGGAAGATTTCCAAACTTCATAAAGAGTTTTCTCTCGGACAGGGAGTTCCAAGTCCAAATCTGATCAACATTTTCTTATCTCTACAAACAGGAAGAGGGGGTTCCTCTAGGGAGTATTCTATCAGTGACACTGTTTAATATAAAAATTAACAGTATTACAAGATGTCTTACTTGACGACTTCTGTCTCACTTCCAGATCAAAATATATGAGAACTGCTGAGCGTCAACTGCAACAATATATCAATAAAATAACACATTGAGCAAACACAAATGGAGGCAAGATATTCAAAAGCAAAACAAGATGCATGCATTTTTGTCAATTGAGAAAAATGCACAGTAACCCACTCATAAAACTAAAAGACAGAGAAATACCTGTCAATAACAAGTATAAGTTCCTTGGAGTTATTTTCGACTGTAAATTATCTTTCATCTCCTACATAAAATATTTCAAAACTAAAACCACCCGCACTCAACTACTCCTACAAGTAGTCACTCATGCAAAATGGGGTGCTGACCGTCAAGTGCTCCTTAAGTCATACAGAGCATTAGTCTGTTCCCAGTTAGATTATGGTATATTTATCTATAGATCTACTCGGAAGACCTACCTTAAAAAGATCGACCCAATCCACCATGAAGACCTAAGACTGGTCTTAGGAGCCTTCAGAACTTCTCCAGTTGTCAGTTTATACACTGAAGCCCATTAAGCACCCCTATAACTCAGATGTGAAAGATTAGCTCTGCAGTATTACACAAAACTGAAATCCTGCCCATCTAACCCAGCTTATTACTGCATCTTCAACTCTAAATACAAACAACAGTGTGAACAAAAAGAAAAAAATCATCAAACCATTTGGCTTTCAGGTGGAGCCTATTCTCCAAGAATCCATAATTTCTGTTACAAATGTACATAAAAGCATCCTACCACAAATACCACCTTGGATCATTTAAAAGCCACAAGTAATCCTCCAATTAAACAAACTCCCCAAAACAAAAACACATCCCAGCACTTATCTGGAAAAATTTCACACTATCCTCTTCCACCATCTTGACCATCAATATATATTTACAGATGGCTCCAAGGATAGCAATAAAACAGCATGTGCTGCTGTCCTCAAAAAAACTATTCACAAGAAAGTCCTTCCAATGAAAAACTCCATCTTCACTGCAGAAGTATGTGCCATAGATCTTGGTCTCAACATCATTTCTAAGAACAAACATAATAAATTTATCATATTCTCTGACTCACTCTCTGTATTAACATCACTGAGAATTAAAAATCTGGAGAACCTATTAATTGTTAAACTGCTGACTAGACTAGACTCAATGTCTAGTCATGAAGAAATAATTATGTGTTGGATCCCGAGCCACATTTGAGTGTGCGGAAATGAAAGAGCTGACTTGACAGCCAAATCAGCCTTACTTCTGAGCTTTGACAATATCTCCATTCTGTATACTGACTTGAAAACCCACAATCAGTAAATTCCTTCACACAAAATGGCAACAATATTGGAACAATAACATCCACAATAAACTCTTCCAAATTCAGCCCACCTTGGAAGAATGGAGACCAGTTTTTAGAAAATCAAGAAGAGAACAATTGCACATTGGTCAACAAGGCTTACTCACTCTTTCATACTGAAACAGGAACTACAACCACTGTGTTTGATCTGTCAGACAACTTGCACCATTAGACACATTCTTATGGGATGTAGAATTTTCGCTCTCATCAGATAGCAATTTTTCAAAGTGAATAGTTCACTCAATCTGTTTGAGAACATCAAAATAGATGAGGTTCCATCCTTCTTGCGAGAAACAGGTTTGTACGAAAAAATATGACAAATTGAAACTGGTTAATCAAGTGCAAACAAATGAAATCCTGTTTATCAAAAATTTTACCTACTAAGTATTTGCTTAGAAATCTTAGGTTTAATGTATATACATATAAACAGAATTTAGCATTGAATAACCTACAAAGGTTGATATGCCATAAAACCCAAGTATAAGTACCACTAATAACCATTGACAACACAATCATCATCATCATAAAAATAAATAAAATATGACTGAAAATAAAATACAAAACAATCTTTCTAAAAAAAAAAAAAGTAACATGATGATTATTTTAATTTTAATCATCATCACTCAATGAAATTCACCACAAAAGAGACATTTCATATTCTCATCAAATAAACCTTTATCAGAAAGAGAGGTAGGATCAAGAGAAAAACAGAAATTTTAATTGTAACAATTCTTTTCCCACTCCCTTCTCACACTCTCTTGCCTTGCCCCTTCCCAACAACAGACAGCAGAAATATGTGTGTATATATGTAAAGATATATACCGTTATATGCACAAATATATGTATATATGTATGTGCAAGTGACTGCACATACACAGATATGCTAACATTCTTAGGCATTCTTAATCTCCGATCAAACAAAAAATTAAACATATTAATTGGTCTTTTTTTTTTTCTTTTTTTAAACCTTTCACTTTGTCTGATGAAACCCAGGGTCACAGATTCTACATTGTAATATATATATATATATATATAAGCTTTATCATTGATATTGAGCACTATCTAAAAATACTGCAAAATGTGGTCCACCATTAACTCACCAACTGAGCTAATGAGAACTATAAACCTCTGCAATGTATATATATTCCAATATGCCTCAGAAAACACCTGAGATTAAAATACCCTCACTAAAAATTTAGCTTACTTTGTTGGAAAGTGACAGGAAGATTCCTTTGACATGTGGTATAAGTTGTGTGAGTGACATGACAGGATGTACACCTGTTTTCTGTTGTAAACAGAGTTATATGATTGCAGAAGGATTTTTTTTAATATTATCATTTTTCGTTGGTTATATCTTATCATTCGATTTGGTTAGGCTTAGAACTATTTGGCTTAGTGCACATGCACACATTGAGTGCAGTTCACACTCACACGCGGAGGATGTGACAATCACAAATGTCATAATAAAAACCCCAGATAGGGAATGTGACTGGGGTGTGAATGACGTCATGCCCGGAAGCGAGGGGCTGAGAATTTTGGTGATTTTTGAAAAAAGGCAGTTAGTTGAGATTTGATGCTGGACGAAGCGAGTTGACATTTGAACCTGGGGGAGGCTAGTTGATTTTTGGACCTGGGTGAGGCCAGCCCAGCTGGGGACTACGGGATGCACCGCGCGTTTATTGGGTCAGTGAGTTGAGATTCTGACTCTGGGCCGAGAGTTCCGCCAGGGAATTGACTGAAGAACAAAGTAGAAACAGTCAGCATAGTAAAAATTTGTGTCTCTCTCTCCGTAGTTCGAAAACCTAAAGTCAAAAAAAAGTTAATAAACATTTCATACCTGAACTACCGAGAGTCATCAGTGTTTCGGGATTTCTATGCATCTGAACATTTTACTTATCCATATATTTGTATAGTTGTGTCATGGATATACAACCACAGGATGATTACCCAGTGGAAATGATGTAGGTTTCTAAACAGGATGCAAGTATTCATGGGGAAGTGCCACATGGGCCGCATGCAAGACAGAAGGCATGTTTACAGGGATTGCATAGGTGTTTGAAAAATTATATAAACCAGGAAAGAATTTGGACTCTGGCAGAACTAAGCAGAAAGGCAGAGAGGTTTCAAAGAAAACTGCACTATCATCCCTTTGTGTGTGTCCATTTCGGCCATCTCTGACTCACTGTAACTCAACTCATTACATTACATACATTTTAAGTTATAAAAAAAAGAAAACAAGAAACAGATTATATTTCTATACATCAGCATTGTTGATGTTCTCTGTATATAACAACTTACTCTATTTTATTCTGTAGAACTTTTTCTTTCTCTTTCTCTCTCTTTTTTTTTTTTTCTTCCTTTCTCTTTATTTTTCATTGTCCTTCTCTTACTTTGCTTTAAATCTTCTATTTTTAAAATTGAACTTATATTTTCTCTCCTTCTCCTTCCCGCTAATGGTTCTCATCATTTTCTTTCTCTCTTTTTTGCCTTCTCAGTTCATGGAGAAAGTCCCTGGTGGAAGAAGTGTCTTCCGTACAAGTCGAGAAGAAAACAGACAAGAACAAAGACATGAACTGTTGCAACAGGAAGCAGCTGAGAAAATCTACAATCAACTCCAGGCTTCCTTTGAATCTTGTTTTCCTAAACAAGGTCCTCATTCATTTTCACACACCCTCTGTATTTGTGCCTTAAGTTCTCTATCTCTTTCTCTTCTATTCCCTTCTCTCCCCATTGATTAATCTACCTCTGCAAGTAACCACTTATCTGAGTAAAAAAATAGTTATTTAGGTCTTTTTTGTTTTTTATTTGATGGTTATAAAAGAAACTAAATATGTTTGAGCTGTTGTGATATAGTCACGGCAAAGAATGTATGTTGCATTGTCATCTAAATGAATATCCGTGGCATTTAAAGCAACTCAGAATGTGTCTGTAGGATGGTCAGCATCATACTACTATGTCTGTAATGGCTTGGAAGAACACAAAACCCTGCTCAGTTTCTAGTGTAAGGACTTTTCATTGCTTTATTTTCTCCATTAGTCACTGAGGCCATGAAAATGGGCTGAAATGAACAATGGATGCATGTGGTAGCTTCTTCTTGGAACAAAGACTCTTCTTGTGCATGCACACCTCAGCAACCAAACAAGAAAAAGAGAGGAAATCTTCAGATTACATGATATTTATATGTCGGTTCACAGAACGCTTCACTGACTACTACCACTTTGATTAAATGACACTTCCTTTCCCACCTGTTAATACTTTGCTATGATTGGCTTCCACAGTGCGTGGTCCAATTTATCAAGCTATCAATGAGAACTTTATCAATTGGTTGCTATTCCTTTATAATGTTACACTTTTAAAATCAGGAAGAATTCATTTGAGTGAGATTAAAACAAAAAAAATAAGACTGAAATCTGTTTTGTATAACCTGAAATCAATTTCATGAAATATAAAGCTGTTAACTTTCAGACTAAATATTTCTTGAATGATGCAATATTTACTAAATAAATTTACATGTGTGAATGTCTCAATGACAACTTGGCTTTTGTCATGTGAGTGCTATTTGTGACAGGGGTAACCTGGCAGAGCCATTCCTTCTCCAGGTCTATAACTGGTTTGATTTCTTCTTCTAGATCGGTTGCTGCCATTCCAAGGTTAAAAGAGCCAAATCTGCCTTACCCATAGCTGGGAAAAAATAGATTCATACCTTCATTCTCAGAGGTATTTATGTTATGTGAAATGCAAACAGCCTCATTCAGGTTTGAACAGATCGCTGAGTCCACTTCTTATAATGATAATTTTATGTCATAAGCGCCTTCAATATTACATTAATATCAAATTAAGGTAACTTGTTGACTAGCAAAAAAAAAAAGACTACCAAAATCATCACATATGAGATTCAAAATTGCATCCCATTTCTTCAAAAGTTTCCGGTCTCATTGAAAATCCTTCATAATTAAACGATGAAAAACACAATCTCCAAAGAGTTATTTTATTATTCTGCTCCCCGCCCTCAACTAATTTTGTTTTTTATTCTGTATTTTTTTTTTTTTTTTTCATTACTCTTAGGTCCCAAGCAAAAAATAAATAAGCATAATCTTTGATTTTTTTAAAAATTGCTCTCGTCCAAAAAAATCATTGAAGAATTCAGGTTTTTTCATGTAATCATTTCGTTTTTCATATTTCTTTTTGAAAAATTCCAACTCTTCAATTTTTTTTATCTTTGTCAGATTTCTTTGAGAAAATATTTTTATTTCTGATGCTTAGAAAATTATTTGCTGGAGCTTCCTTATAGAAATCCCACTGGAAATGGTAAATTCTTTGAGTGACCTCCTGATATAGTTTGTCCAAATACACTTTTTCATTTGATGGAATTAAAATTCTCGGACAAAGAATTGATTGCTTGGTTTCAGATAGAAGAAAACATTTTGTCCAATTTTCTCTTTTTTGATTTTGGTGGACAATTCTCTGACTGGCGGTGGTCAGTGGAATATCAAAATTTCTTTCAGTTTTTTCTTGATAGTCTTGTAATCATGTTTTTTTCATCATAACCGTTTGAGAATCCTTCCTTTCTTGGAGAGTGACAATTACTTACTTTCTTTAGTGTACCTAAAGTATATAGATTGGATTTTGTACTATTTAATTACATCTAAAAAGAAAAAAACAAAACATGCATTCTACCTGGAAGAAGCTTAAATGCTTGCTGTTTTTTTACTTGTCTAAATATAACAAATTCAAGGCATTTAAACAACTTATTTTTTATCTACAAATAACTCTGTAATCAATTCTCTAAACTCCCTAGAAAAAGGAATACTCTAAAATCAAGTCTCAACCCAATACTCCTGAAATTATTTGAGGCAATTTTTAAAAATTTAAATAAATTTTAGATTTATATAAACCTCATGAGATTATTGTATCTATTGGGTTAACAAGAAAAATAAGTTGAAATAAAAGTAAGCAAATGAAATTTGACAAAAAAAAGCAAAATAGAAAAGCCAGTTACCACTGTGGCCAAAGGAATAGACAAAATTTATCTTTTATATTTATCTCTAATATAAACTTTTATCTTTGCAGAATTGTTTGACAAAAGTACTGTCTGTTTTGTAGGTCAAAAACAATGTAAGAACTGGAACCAAGAAGAAATACAAAGACTGGACAATGGTCAAGATCTTTATGAAGCCATGACATGTGCATTACAACCTGATAACCTCCTTGTTTGTATTTGGCTCTAATTCATTGTTTTAATTGATAAGTTACTCCCTCTCCTCTGTTTTTGTAGAGCAATTATTATGCTATTTTTTTTCATCTTTGAACTTTTAAATTTGATTTAACCAGTTCAAGCCTCTACAAAATTGGCTTTTAATCATTAATTGTTTTGACAGAATGACAGCTATTTCATATTTTGAGAGAGGTAAGATTCCTTAAAAATCATAGAATTTAAATTGTATCAAGTCTTTAAAAAGTTAAAAGAAAGAATTATTTAAACTATGAATAATATCAAAGGCTAGATATGTTAACCATGTCAAATCCCACAGTAACTTCATCATCATGGTATGCCACTAGCACTGATTTCCCTGACCCTCTCCTGCCACTCGTCCCAATTGTCCATTGTTCTTGTTAGGTCTTCCATGTTACATCCCTTAACAGTACAGAGCTGTTGTAGATAAGTTCTAGCTGGTCGCCTTACCCTTGCTCATTTGTGTGAGGGGGTCCACAGAAGTACATCACTTATGGGCTCGCTGTTACTTCTCCAGCAGTGTCCCACATCTCTTACTCATCTAATTTGGATGGTTTTCGAGATGGGTGGTAGGTGTCCATACAGCTGCAGATTTGCAGGATGCTACCTCCTGGACTTGTTCAATACAGCTCGCAGCGTTCTTGTACAATTGCCGTCAAGCTTTCTCTCCATCAGCTTAGTCAGCATCCATATGGTACATCTATACAGCAGTATTGATTCAGCTGCTGCTTGGAAAAAACTGCGTTTTATTTTATCTGAAAGGCCTGACTTCCATATGACCGAGGGTCTATTGATAACTGTCCAAGACTTCACTAGTAACTTAAAAAACTTATAAACTTTCATTACCACTTTCTCATTGTAATAATGTCTGCAAATCAAATACTGTATTAAAATACACATGAAAATTCATAAAAATGATATTCCACTAGTGGGTCTCATTAACCCTGTACAGAATTTAATCCAAATTTGCCTTAAGTCTTGTAAGTTAGCAGCTGGGTTTAAGAGATGATTTAATATTAATCGGGATGTTATGTGATCATCAATAAGTTCTTAAAAATTAATTTTTCCTTCAAAGTTATCCATTTCAATTGTAACAACCAAATTTCTTACTACATTTACTTGTATTGTTTAAATTACCCAAACTTTTGGCTGCCCAGTCAGCTGGGGCAGTAGAATACACTGACTGCTTCTCTGCAGAGGGGTAATACCCCCCCCCCCAACGAGTGTCCTGGATATGACTCTAAACAATCTGATGGTGAGGTTTCAGCAATGCTGGAGCTTTGGGGAATGCGTTGTACCCCTTCATTGCCATCACTCCCAGGTCCACTCTGGCCCAGAGTGGTAGCACCTGATAAGGATCCTATCTATGGGTTAAATAGAACTAAACGGAGCTTCTTTCACTATACTGATTTTTGCATTTAAACTGCATATTTATGCTAAACAGAATTGTTTAAAATAGAACTGTTATGACATTGGAACTGTGTACTACTGCTGAACTGAATTGCTCGAAATAGAACTGTTCTTGGCGTCTAAACTGTGTACTTATGCTGAACTGAATTATCTAAAATAAAACTGTTTGACATTTAACTCTGTGTATTGCCCAGTCAGCTGGAGCTGTAGAATACACTGACTGCACCTCTGCAGAGGGGTAAGACCCCTCCCCTAATGAGTGTCCTGGATATGACACTAAACAATCTGATTGTGAGGTTCCAGCAGTGCTGGAGCTTTGGGGAATGCAGAGTACCCCTTCATTGCCATCGCTCCCAGGTCCACTCTAGCCTGGAGTGGTAGCACCTGATAGGGCCCTTTCTATGGGTTAAATAGAACTAACAGCATACTTATGCTAAAATGAATTGTTTGAGTAAACTGAATAGCTTGAAATAGAAATGTTTTTGACAATTAAACCGTACTTACATTTAAACTGCGTGCTTATGCTTAACTGAATTATTTGAAATAGAACTGTTTTTCGACATTAAAACTGTATTTTCTCTTAACTGAATTGTTACATATAACTGCTTGAATAGTTTGAAATGGAAATGTTTTTGACAATTAAACTGTGTACTTATGCTAAACTGAACTGTTTGAAATAGAACTGATTATTTACATAAAAATGGATTTGGCGTTAAATAACCTACAAAGGTTGATATGCCATAAAATCCAACAAACCAAACCAAACTTTTGGGCAATAATATGTATCTATGTCAGCCTGTGCACATCTAATCAGTGCATACATCTCAATGTTTTTTTTTCTCTTCTTTCTTTTGTGCTGTGTCTCTGTTTCTGCAATAAAATCTCAATGTATTTCCTTGTTCTATAGGATTGCCTTTCCGAAATGCAACTGATATTGCTAGCCGATTACAAAAGAACTATTGAAGAACATAAAGCTCAGAAAATGAAGGAGGAATTCCAGAAAGCCATTTCCAATGAAGAACATGTACGTACAGTGTTCAAGATGTGGGGAGAGGAGCAGGCCCCCACAAATTATTTGAGTGTGTCAGAAGTTTTGCAATATTTTGGTATCTCACATGAACAAAACAGTTCAAGCCATGAAATGTACCCACTGTGGCTGGTAGTTGCTGTGCTAACACCATTTACATTGCTTCATTCTGCATGTGATTTGAAAAGCACAAACAAAATGAACATGCAACATTGTCTGTTTAGGGAACTTATGCTTTATGAGTTCAAACTGAACCATAATACTGAATTGTGCCTGAAATTACCAATTTATTGCAAAACTTTTGACTTGTATTTGTTATCATTCTATTGTAAATCCATTCTCAAATTAACAATTCTTTTCATTTAATCTTTAAAAAAGAAACTGACAGAGACATTCAACATGTACAAATTGAATGTTGTTTTATATCAGTTCAAATTACTGATTATTTTTTTGCTTTTTTTTTTTTTTCATGACAAAAAAAAACAGAAAAAATGTTTTTATCTTCACATTAATTTCTTGCATATGTAAAACTAACTCCAAAAAACATCTTGAACGGGACATATTATTAAGATTAGTATCCTCACCTTTTTTATTTTAATCTCTCCATGAAAAATGAACCTTCCGACCTTTTTCAAGTGTTAATTTCAGCCAATAATCTTCAGTTTTTGTTTGGTTTTTCTTGTTTATCATTACCTTCCCACTGATCTACTCTGCAGTTTGTAATTTAAAAAAAAACGCTTTTACTTTTGGCAGTTGATGTTATTACACATTTACAATAACCATTTCTTACGTAATCACATGGGAAAGGTGGTTCCGCATGTATTTCCTTCATGCTGAAAACTTCTCGCTTTCGACCAACTCCAACTTGATACATATTGCGCCGCAGTCTGAAGACAGTTTGAGGCAACTTTCAAACTGCAGCCAGTGATTCCTATTTTTGAAAGAAACGAAATGACTGAGTGTCCTATAAAACCACAACAACCAACCTCAATAGGAATCACATGGCATATCCAACCCTTTTCCACGCATTTGCCATGCAGTGTCTCATAGCAGTTTTTCTTCCGCTTGTGTGCTTCCTCCTGGTTTTCTTCCAAGGGGACAGTCTTCTTTGAATCAGACCATGCTACAATGTCTGGCCACTTTTCTGTTTGAATAATGTGAACTGGAAATTGTAGAGATGTCTTGAGATCTGTTGAAACTTTCCAGTCACTAGCTCCGTTCATTAGCTTCATATTAAAATTTTTTGTTTCCTCACAGGACATTCACCTTCCTTGAGAAACTGAATTTTGGGTTCCTTGGCTGTTATAGATTGCTGGTTTGTGGTCTCACATTGTGCTCTTAACAACTCTATTATCACCTCTAATACCATGTGTACATCTGAAGGGATTGTGGACATGCTGATAGTACGTGGCGCAAAGTACCCAGATCACTTTTGCACAAGCACAGGTCCGAATTGGTATATCCCCATAATTTTAGGTTGGTCACATTTGGTAAGAGATCATAAGTAGAGGAAAGAAGGAATGATATCGCCAGTGGTTCCATTAAATTAAGGATTTCCACGATAATTTAATTGGTTCGATATCATTCCATTTTGTCCAAGCACATTGTTTGGCCTGAGTAACAGCACTGGCTTTTCTTTGCTTTTCCTCAAACATCCTGACTTCTTCGCTCACCATGTCTCTTTTTCATTTTGGGTCCACTTTGGAGAATACCTTTTTGCTTGTGCTACCCAGCGCAGCTTGATTGGTTTGAGTGACGCCTATGATGTCTTTGATTCATAGGCTGCATTCCGCCTCCTGGGCAGTCTTAATGACCGACCATTTCGTACCTGATTTTATTTCTGAATACGCCTTCCGAATGATCTCGTCGGCTGAGTCCTTCATCATCATGTGAAGGCGTACTTTCCCAATTTTGAATTCTTCTATCAGTGAGGATATTGGGAGCTGTAGGTTTCCAGAATTGGTATATAAATCCACTTTCAAAAAACAAGGAGAAACCCCGAGCCACTTATGCAGGTATTTGTTGCTATACTGTTGGATCTGTTCAACACGAGATATCGCAATCTCATACATCTGTAAGGGCTACAAAAGACGGGGTAGCAGACCATTGTAACACTATGTAGGTGGTCTGCCAAGCAGATGATTCCTTTGTCTGTTTTGGCGCAAAACCAGTCAAAGGGTTTTGGACTCCAGATCTCGGGTGACCGGAAGTGGGTAAGGGAACGCAAGAAGAGAGTTGGACAAAGGAGCTCGAGGAAGCAGTTGGTGAAGGGTGACGCGAGTGACCAGTCAACACCAGACAGGAGAGAGATCAGTCGGATGAGATGAGGTCCAGAGCAGAGAGGGAAGACAAGTCAAGATGAGTCGGCATTCCAGTAGCGTTGTAGAATTTTCACTAGAAACCCACGCAAGCGTTAGTCTACACATGCATAATGTTACATAACTCCCTTTCTGCACTTGAGTTAACCCAAGCATATCATTCGTTTGTTCTTTTTTCTCCCACTCCCTCGATTGTATTTCTTGTAGCGGTAAAGAAATGTGCGATACCCCTATCGAAACCACTAGTTGATCACTGGCCGTAAAGTGAAATGGTTCGAAGAAGTTGATGTAATGTGGGGGCCGAGGGGGGTAACGTCACACCATGTTGGTAACACCAAGCCTTCATCTTTCCGGGTAAACAAGTTTTATTAATTGATTTAAATCCCTTCAAGGCTACTTTCTGTACCCCTATGACGATCAGTCAGTGGGATTGAATAAAGACATCCAAGACTCTTTACCGTCTTCTCCCTGACTGTTGGGATCTTATCACCCCCAATTTTGAAATGGATCTCCCTGACAGATCCTCCGACTAAAGATAAGCTTCGACTTTTCTTTGGCTTCGCCTTCATTCTCGCCCATGTGAAAAGGTCATAATACCTTTGTACTAACCTATTGGCAGCAATTTGGGATGGGACGAGAATGGTGATGTCGTCCATAAAAGCTCTGGAAGGAGGAAGAGTCAGATGTTCAATTTTCATTACTCCTTTCGACATATTTGCTGCACCTCGTAAAATTAGTTCCATGGCCAGAACGAAGAGAAGTGGGGAAATCACACAGCCCATCATGATGCCGATCTCAAGTGCCTGCCACTTGATAGTATAGTTTTTGACGGTAAATTTCATGAAAGCTGAATTGAAGTATTTCATTATGATTTCCCCAACCTTGCTTGGGAAGTTGAAAAATTTGAGGGCCATTCAGAATAAGTGGTGTGGAACTGAACCGTATGCATTGGCAAGATCAAGCCAGATCACATGTAGTTCTGTTTTGTCCCTTCTTGCTAAGTGTATTGAATTCCATATCATAATTACCCAGTACTAAAAAAACATTTTTTTTTCTCGGACAAAGAAAAAATTTTTTTTTTTAATTCAAGATTACAAGATATGATTTACATTGAAAGATGACTAGTGTCTACCAACAAAACAAAAGGGAGGATAATTAGCTAGATTAATTTATCTTATAATAGATGGGTATTATGTAAATGTTCTTCCTTTTATTGTACACATGTATATATGACAGTAGTTTTAATACAAAAATTTTATAAAGTTCAAGTGTTTGGTCATGTCAAATTTTTTTCCTCTTGAGAATTATGCAAATCCTGCTGTTAATACTGTTAATATTCATTTCAGGCTAGCCTGAAGAGGAATGTCACTCCTCTAATGAAAGTGAGACTTCTTGGTTGCAGCCATTTTGATCAACAACACAAAGCCAGTAAGTTGTATTTTGAAACCCTAACCCCACCCTCGAGATTATGTTTCATAATTTATGATAGCATGTAAACAGTTACAGTCATTACTTTCAATTAAATTCTATTTTGCGTGGGCTTTACCTACTTATGGGCCCTGAGTTACCTGGTTTACACTTAAAGCAGTGTTATAAACTGGCATACTGCATGACAAATTACCTTCAGTGGGTCCCCACTTTATGCGGAGGCCCGAGACTAATGGTCACTTTTATCTATTGGGGGAATCTAATTTTTTTTGAGAAAATTATTTTATTTATTTGTCATGTTTATTTAATTTTGTTGAAAAATTTTAGGACGGATATTTTTATTTCCTCAGATGTCACTTTAAGTTACAAAAATAAAAAAAAGATTGTCTAAAATTCTTAGATAAATTATTTTATCATTATTTCATAAATTCTTCCGATTATTATCCTCACTTTTGTTGTTTTGATCAATGTGTTTTTAAGGAGTTCTGAAATGAACTATTATAATTATAATGAATTATATAGACTATTATCTGTCTTTTCTTGACATTATTTCATTTGAAACAGCTCCCAGTATCCTTGCCATATATTTTTCTCTCTGTATTTCATGAAATTCTAAATTGTGCAAACTATGCAAAGGTACTGACACGGCTACAACTTGGAAGAATTACTTATTTATTTTATCGACAAAAACTGCACAAGATTGCTGCCTGCTGTTTTGAACAAATATCAGAAGCAGCACCCTACAAAACAGCTGCTGTATGGCCACCTGCCTCCCATCTCACTAACCATCCAAGTAAAACCTGCTGGGCACTGTGGGAGAAGTAAGGATGAACTCTTAAGTAATGTTCTCCAATAGATGGCCACACCAATGTTGGCTGACCAACAAAAACTTACATTCATCAGCTCTGTGCAGACAGTATATGCTACCTCAAGGACTTAGCAAGTGTGATGGCCTGTAGGGATGGATGGCAAGAGAGAGTCAAGAAAATCTATGCTGTTGGCATACCTTGCTGATTATGATTTCATCTGATTGTTAAAAAATGACTTTCCTTTTGAGACATGTCTTTGTTTTTCATAATCCAACTCTTTTTCTTTTAGGCACTATCCTAACAATCTGGAGACCTTCTGAAGACCTGCAGCAGTTGCTTGAAGAAGGTCAACGCTACCGTATTTATAATGTCATGCCATCACCTGCCAGGTGAAATTGAATATTTCATTTGAACTTTTCTCATTCTGCCTAATTAAAATCTTCATCCTTGTAAAGAAAAGCATATCTTGTTGATTAATTTCTTCTTTTGATCTCATGGAAATTATTCAGTTATCTTCTCTCCAATCAATAGTAGACAAATAATACTGGGTTACATGGTACAAGTAACAGTAAAATCATTTACCTCACTGCACTTATTACTAATTATAATTATGAAATGATTTTTCTTATAATTATTTCTTAATTTCTATTATAATTATTAGTTTGTTTTTTTAATAAGCACTTCGCCTCCCCTCTCTCTCTCTCTCTCTCTCTACCTCCCTAATGTAGATAATTATTTGAAGGGAAATTATTTAGTTTCTTTTTTCAGTTTTGAAAATTTGTATATCATCAACTTAAAATTTATGTTGATTAATGTTTTAATTATTATTCTAAATGATGGTATGTCCATAAATGTAATAAATCCAAATTTTATTTGCTTAAGATAAACTCACCTGGTCACTTTTAAATTTAATTAAAATTATTTTAAGATAACCACAAAGACAATAGTTTCTAATTTAACATCGATGATTTGTGCTATTCAAAAAATTTTTAAAGTTTCTAATTTCATTTATTTCTTTTTAGTTCCATACAAAGAAATGGAAAACTTAAATTTAAATACATTTTCTTCTCAGGAAATCAAAATTGATGACTGAAACATTTTGTTTTATTTATAATACTTATATTTACTGTTTAGCCCACACATTGATAATTGACAAACTTGGTTAAATTTTTAGATTAAGACCAATTGAAGTGGCTGCTATAAAACAAGAGTTAGCACATCTCTTGAATTATTTTTGAGTGACTTTGTGAAAAGTGAGATTCAGATGATTCCAGTGTGGAAAGTAAATTAGTTATAATTTTGGTAACTTTGTCTTGTTTACTTTCTTCTTTACTTTTTTTTCTTTCTTTTTTATTTCCTATTTTTCATAAGAATTACTTACTACAATGTTTGCACTTTATTTCTTTTTTATTTATTTTATTTTATTTTTTTTAGGTCTTCTTTCCTTTCTAGCCTCGATGTTCATCTTACTGTTACTCGTTCAACTCATTTTGAATTGCTTAAAAGACTTTCTAGCATTCCTCAGGATCTCTTTCATCCACGAAAGGTTAGTTGAATCTTTCTAAACATGCCAGCATGTTTATAGAATTACAGATTTATTTGGTACTAATCAATGGTGGTGGGTGGGAGGGAGGTGTAAGTCTACTATGTCAATATACATTGTTTCTTCCAAAAGATTTTGCATATATTGCTGATAAAAGTAACAAATTTGTTGTAATTAATATCTGGTACCCTCCTACATATATAAAGATGAAAAGGGTAGAGCTAATTTTTACGACTGCATTTAAATGTTTTATTGCCTCTGAAACCCTCTTTCATGTGGCCAAAGAGATGATAAACATTCTACCAATGACAAGGAAGTGAAAACTGCTGTGATGAAGAAACTTAAAGAACAGTCAACAGAATTTTACAAGGCAGGGATACATTGCTATTGAGAGGAATAGTAACTATGTTGAGAAGTAGGGATGTGATCCACAGGGAACTGCTTCATTTTGATGTATGATACATGTTCCTGTGTCCGTAATTATTCCTGTACTAAAGTAAAGTAAAAGGCATTTCTTTTTGACTCACCCTCGTATTTTTCTAACTTTAACAATTCAGTATCTTTTCTAATTCAGTTAAACAGAAAGTGTCTTATTTCATATGAAAGATGTCAAAATACAATGCCTTAGTCTGTTATTGCTCTATTCTTCAAAATGTTTTGGGAAATTTTCAATTAGAAATTTTATTAAAAAAATTTTAGGTTCTTAAAAGATTCAGCAGCTCCAACTACTTTTGCCATGATCGTGAATGTGATGAACTATACTGGACTATGAGATAGCAAGTTTACCTGATACTCTCAACATTTTGTCATAGTATTTAATTGTAGCTTTAGTTCTGTGACTACAACATGCATTTCTGGCTAGTTTGTTTATCAACTCCTTCGGTGCTCACATTGTGTTTGAAAGAGCCACAAATGGCACAATCTATCCGGAACCTATCCTGATGGTCAGGTGGTTTGTTGGAACAAGTTACTTGGGTGTTGGCAACTCAAAGACAATAAGAACTCTCTGTTAACTATTAACAATTATCTATTGAAATACAATGGTCTAGCAATAAAATTGTGTCACTTTTTGTTGTATTTGAAATACAGACAAATGAGGTATCTGGCTGGTTCAGTCATTCTGTGTTACTCAATTTTTCAGAGAGTGAGGCTTTTGCTGTAGAGGCTTCAGTTCTTGGAGAGATTTCTTTACTTATTCTCCAGTCTTCGGTATGGACATGATATATCTTCTCTCTTCTTACCTTCAAAACATAGTTCATTCAGCTGGGACTGTAAAATACACCGACTGCATCTTTGCTGAGAGGTAAGACTCCCCTCACCCCAACAAGTGTCCTGATAATGACACTAAACAATCTGATGGTGAGGCGTCTTCATTACTCCCAGGTCCACTCTAGCCCAGAGTGGTAGCACCTGGGTCAAATAGAACAGTTTTACTTTTAAACTGAGTGCAAACAAATTACTTAGGCTAAATTGAATTGTTTGAAATAGAACTGCTTGATGATTTAACTGTGTAAACAAATGTCTGATGTTTAATTGAATTGTTAGGGATACATAGCAACACATGGAACCATTACCTTTGTTGACTTATGCAAAATTGAATGGTTAGAAATAGAATTGTTTTATCATTTGACTGTGTATATTTGTAAAATGTGTTTACAAATGTATTTGTTATATATGTAAAAACAGGATTTAGTATTAAATAACCAACAAAGGTTGAATATGCCATAAAACTAAACCAAACCTAAAAACATGATTTTTTATTGAGGATTCTTCCAGGAACCAACCTTCCTATTCATTTCATATTCTTCCACTACTTTTTAACTGGTCAGCCAATCAAATGTACTGAACCAACAATGTTATTGTTTATAATATCTGACCTGAGGATCCAGTGATTGGTGCAACTAAAAAAATGGAATCCTTTGAAGAACATCCTCTTACTGAGGAAGACACAAAAAGTTTCACTGTTAACAACATAGTCACCATATTCTACCAACTAGAGTTCCGAATACATGGTTAGTCAGAATTTAGGTGACTGCAATGTGCCAGTTGGTCTCCTAGAGAACGTTCTTGTGTCCTTTCTAAGTGCATATGGAAAAGTGTTGAAAGTTAACCCCATCAAAGGCAGTACTGGCATCAAGAATGGGGATTACTCCTTCCTCATCCATTTGTGGAGGGAGGGGTTTCGAGAAATCCTCGATATAATCAATCACAAAGGCCAGCAAATGATGGTTGTTGTCGAGGGCAGGCAACCTCACTGCTCTCAACCCATACCTGCCTGGAAAAGAAGAGCAACAAAAATGGAAAACCCATGGAAAAGAAGAGCAACAAAAATGAAGACTTTCCTACAAAACCCACTGCAAAACTTGGCGCACTTAGAAAACTATCACTGTGGAATTCAGCAATAAGGAAGAGGTGTGGACAGAGGTGGTGTGGAAAAGGAAGCAAAAAGCTCCTGAAGCTGCCTAGAAACCCACCTCTGCCACTCCTGATAAATCCCCTGAAAAAACTTCTCCCTCCAAAACTCAAAAAAAGGACAAGACTATCCAAAAAGGTCCTTCTAAAGCACCCAGTAAGAACAAAAAAGGGAGACAAGCTGAAGAGAAGACTCTACTCCGCAGGGCCATGTCTGCCAAAAAGTCAAAAGCTCCTCCTTCCCTGCACTCAACCAAAAAGAAGAAACAACACTCTAAAGAGACAGCATCAACTCTGTTCACTGAGACCAAAGAAAACACAGAACCCATGGAGGTGAACTGTGCATGCGTGTAAAAAAAGGAGGAGAGACTGCTCCAATATAAAGTCCAAGAAAACTGGATTCCCAACCCTCCTCCCCACAGAAAAATGAAACAGAAACCAACAAATATATTTCTACCCAATCCCCAAAAAAACCTGCCCTACCCCAATCCTGATCAGAAATGCAGAAAAAGATCAAAAAAACAGTCTGACCCCAGCAAAGAGCCAGTTCAGCCTCACCAGTAGGTCAAATAAGCAAAGAACTGATTGGAGAGGCTTTATGTTGTAGAGTCCCAATTAGCTTTCCACTCCAAAAAGCACTTAAGCCTCTCCTTAAATTAGAAACTATAAAAGAAAAATCTGTGACAAACCTACTTAATTTCAGGGGTTGCACTCATGGTGACCACCTTCATCCATTTGGCCAGTTGCTACGCCAATCAGGTGTGGCACTTTTTGGAAAGGGTCAGCCAGGTTGAATCTAATGTTCGGTTGGCAGAGTTGGAGCACCCCCCCCCTTAAAGAAAATAAGCTTTTGTTCAGGGAAGGTCCCTATTTATGTACACCCATCCTTGTATAGGGCCCTAAAGGTGAAGTTCTCCTTGGATGTCAGGGGGTCTGTCCAGGGAGGGTCAAGTGACCATTGAGCTCAGCACTGGCTCCCTGAAACAGGCCATCAGCATCCTCACCCCCAAGGATTTCGAGACCGATGTAAACACTGAATAGGTAAGTGGTTTAGAATGGCTCTAAACCTTGCCAGCTTAAATGTGAAGGGACTGAGGGATCCAAGTAAGTGTATGCACCTACTTCGTAAACTCTCAAACCTCTGTGTAGATGCAGCTGCAGTGATTCACTTCACTTGCACGGCAGATTGTCAGGTGCTAGAGAACAACTTTGTCATCTTTTCCACATTCAGCAACCACTGTAGCGGTGGGGTCTCTTTGCTAGTTGGACACAGCCTTAATACAGATGTCAATCTTGTCTTTACTGATAATGGAGGCTGACTGGCTGTGGCTGATGTTGTTGTGGTTTTATGTTCCAATAGTGTTGTGTGTGGAGAGGTGCTCTTTCTTTCAGCAAGTCAGATAGGTGTGAAAGAGGTTTGATTGACCTGATGGCCAAGCATGACTCAGCCGACAGATTTCAGCTGGATAATCCTGGGAGGGAGATGTGGATGTGGATACTTAGCGTGCCCTCTTTCCAGGCTAGATCCTATCTAGACAGAGTGTTTGTTAATAGACCTGACACAGACTTTGTTTATCGTTCCACATTCCACTGGTTAAGACTGACTTACCATAAGCTTGTTTCGATCAGTTTGCATCTAGGTAATAAGCCCAGTCTGCCCTGTGACTGAAAATTCAATACCACCTTGCCGGAAATACAGGACTTCCAAGAGCAGCAGTAAAAACTAATTCAGCCGGCATCAGTGGGAGCAGTTACCAGGAATAGGTGGTGGGGATTCATTAAGTATAGGATTAGGGGCTTTTCCATCAAGTACAGCTGACAGTTCAACCTAGATAGGGCCAAGATAGCGAAGTCTTTAGAAGATAGTCTTGCCCAGGAAGTGGGGAAGGGGGATTCCCTAGACATAGATTTAGGGGGACCTGGAGCACAAGACTAGCAAATGCTACAAGGATTACTTAGATCTAGGTGAAGTAAAGTTCCAAACAAAGCCATGAAAAGCAACATGTTTGCATGTAAGGAAGAATCATAACGGTTCTCTTGTTGGTATATCAAGTCCATTAAGTCCCCAAATGGACACATGCTCCAGTCAAACAGGAAGATTCGCAAGGTCTACTAGGTGCTTTTTCGTGATTGCTTTGCCCACTTGTCTGACCTGTCAGTAAGGGCGTTTCACTGCTATTTAGCTGACCTCCCCCACCTCCAAGAGGCAAAAGCAGCTTGCTGCAAGGATATAGTTTCAGAATGCAAAGTCTGGGACACGAAACAGGTCAGCCTCAATAAGTAGCTGGGACTGGATGATCTTCCTATGAGATGTACTTGCGGATGTCGCTCATATTTGTGCCTATTCTGATGGATGTGTTCAACCACTGGTTTGCCCAGGGAGCTATTTCTGGTAGCATTACCAAGGGAGTGATCACCTTGCTTAAGAAAAGCAGCAAGTATGTCTGGGAGGAATTAGATCATTACAGGCCCATAATTCTGCTGAACACTGAGTTAGATATTTTTGGCCCAGGTCTTGGCAAACCATTTGCAGCTTGTTATCAGCAATCTGATCGGACCTCAGCAAAACTAGAAGCAGAGAAAATCAATCCAAAACAACTTGCGCTTAGTTCATGAGATCCTTGAGGGGATAGATGACACTTCTCTAAAAAAAATTTTTTTTAAATACAGTTGAAGAGCAGTAAAAATCTACAACTTAATTTGATATGTAAAGTAGAAACTAATTATTCCCATGAGAAATGAATTTTTCTTAGCATAATCTTTTAAAATTACAATCACTCTTGAACAGAAAAAGAAAAATATGCTGCTGCTAACAACACATAAACATCCTACTAAGGTTGACTAAAAAGTTCATAGATCAACCAAGTTACTCTCATGAAATGTGACCAAAGGATATTTATTTTTCTAAATAGTCCTCCTTGCAGTCCACACACATTTTGTATTTGTGCTGCAGTGGTTGGATCCCATTGGTCAAAAAAGTCAACAGCAGATATGTCATCATATGAACTTTTCAGCCCACCTTTGTGTATTGATTTTTTATTTAATCTTTAAAGTTTATCATTTTAAAAAAATTTTCTTCAAATAATTTGATTGGAATTGAAATTAATTTGAAAGAAAAAATAATGTCATTCTTAAAATTGGTTTTGATTTTTTTCTTTTTTTTTTCTTTCTAAATCTTTTAAGTCCTTTTTGATTAAAATACAATAAAAACATTTGGATCAGGAAAAAGTTTTATGTCACTCATTCAAATTATTACATATTAACACTAAAGTTTTTAAAACCAAAACACATGCATAATAGAAATTAGAATTTATTTTAATGAGTATTTTGTGTCATTTTTGTCACGTTCAATTGCTGCTGACCATTCTGCCAACGTCTTGCAAGAATCTGTGTGAGTTTTGAATTACACCAATTCTAAGTTGTTAATTTTTGATAAATTGGTTCATCCCAACATGACATTTCAGTGAACAGATAGATTTAATGACAACAGATTTGATATTAATAGATTTGTTTTTAGCATCAAGATCCCCAAGGAGTTTAAGAAAAATAAAAATCAATTTCCCCATATTGACAACATTATAATGTGAAACCTCAAAAAACATTTATTATTATAAAATCAAGGAACCTACAATAAAAAAATTTTCATTTTTTTTTTTTTTTTTTTCTTTTAATGCTTTTCAGAATTTTCCATGTCTTTTTAGTCTATTTTTTAATTGATTAAGTCAATGATGAACTGATAAAAAAAGTTCACACCCTTTAATTTTGTACTTATGACTAAATTTATTCACAACTTTTGATGTCTCTTGAAAAAATAACATTGCACTAATATTTTGTTTTTCTTTAAAACGCTGATGTTACACTAATATTTTCCTTTTGATTAAATAAAAAAAATCGCATTCCACAAATGCTCATTGATTAAATTTTAAAAAATCAGATATTTGCCACTTTATGGAATTAACAAACTTTACAAGAACATAGAAGACTAATTCTCCGCATTAAGGAAAAATCGAACATGAAATTTTCTTTTTGAAATTTGCATATTGTGTATTTATAGAAAAATGTTCTTACTATGCCAATGCCCAACCTAACAAAATATGTTTGTAGTATGCAGTAGCCGTGTTAGTACTATTGTATGGTTGCACAACTTGGACTTTAATGAAACAACCGGGGAAAAGGCTAGATGGGTTTACACAAGGATATAGCGTGCTGTTCTAAACAAATCCTACAAAACAGCATGGCCACTTACCTCCCATCTTACAAACCATTCAAGACTAACAAGACATGCCGAAGAAGTAAAGACCAACTCACAAGCGATATTCTCCCATGGACTCCTACACATTGACATCTCAATATCGGCTTATGTGCAAAAACATACATTAATCAAATCTGTACAGACAATGGATGCCGTCTAGAGGACTTTCTAAAAGTGATGGCCAATAAGGAATACATTCTATCAGCATGGCCTTATGATGATGACTAAGATTATTTGGTTGGCATTAATGTCAACTTTGAAAAATTCTTCAAATTTTCCAAACCAAACAACTTGATTGATCTTATTCTATGATTTATTATATTTTTAGTTAAACAAACTTATTTTTCAATATTTCCATTTTTTTTTCTTTTGACTCCTAGGTTTCATCTGCTGTTGAGTTGCAGACTAAATCTGTCCAAGAAGATCGTTTGGAAGTGGATGTGACTGGAATTGTATTAAGAATTACCAAAATAGTTAGTGCCAAGTAAGTCCAAGATGCAAAAAGAAACTACTTCCATTTACTACCTGCTAGTCTCTTATTTTACCCCACTAAAAAAATTTGTTTGCTCTCAGAAACTAAAAATCTTGTTACCATTTACTAAACTTATCTTAGTATGGCGCAAGGCTTAAAATATGAGACACTTGGAATTATACTCACTAACAGTCATCTACTAGCATAGTTCACTGAACATTATACCGCAAGATTTACATTTTAAGAATAATTTACTTCTTTTACGGTAATTTTTTTGCAATGGCCAAAATATCAAAATACAAATTTCAACCTAATGTAACACTTTAGTTTTAATCAAATTAGTTTTTGTTTTTTTTTATCATGGACATCTTTTTACCTATGGGAATAATGAAAGAAATACAATTGAATCAAAATCAATTTTGATAGTATAGCACATGACGTGTACTGCAAAACTTTTTCCTCCTTTTTTTTTTTTTTTCTTTTCATGAAAATTTTCAATGATATCATTTGTATGAAGGGATTGTAAGAGACCAGATTCAGTGTATAATAATGAAAGTGGATTTGTTTCAGTGGGCCCTCGGATACCTGTGGGCCCCAGGCTACTGTGCCTACTGGTAAATTTGACCCTGGCAAAAAATTCAAGTTAAAAGTGCAAAATTTTTGAACACCCACTCATAATAGAAATTTTATTCAATCTATGAATTTTTCTTCTGCTTTTTTATTTTATTTTGAAGCAAAATTTGTGAAATTAGAAAACATTTCTCCTAGATGACATTTACCTTCTTTGTGTATATTCTAAAGGAAAGCAAAAATATCACAATTTGTGATAGGTTGTTGAATTTCTTAGATGCAACATTGTTAAGTATTATTGATTTTTGACTAATATATCTTTCTACTTATTTGTTAATTTTTATCCCACTTCTCTAGCTGTTATTCTACTCTATCAGTGGACCTTAGAAAATGCTAAGTGCATCCTCTGCAAAAAAAAAGAAAGTCCTCCCCTTCCTTATACCCTGTTGGCTGGGGCTGTAGAATACGCTGACTGCACTTCTGTAGAGGGATAAGACCCCACTTCCCATGTGGACACCTGTTGGCCATGAATAGTGACCTATAATGTTTTAGAACAGGATCCTGGTGGCTAAGCAGTCTGTGACCCAGTTGCCAAAGTGGCCACATGATTAACAACACTCCATTTTGGCCCTTACTGGACTAGACGTGATCAGAGACCTGATCAATCAACTTGTCACGTAAAGTCCTCTTTCTGTCTTGTAAAAGAATTTTTTGTAAGTTTTCAAATCAGAAAGTAGTGGCTATAGGGTTAATCATGCTGAAGAAAGGCCCAAGAGCTTCAAGTTAAATATCAATCCTGATTAGAAAAAATGTCTCCTAAAGTAAAATCAACATCAACACCCACTTGCAAGCAATTGTAGTTTCAGCCACCTTACACAAAGCTGTCCCCATCTGCCCACTATATATTTAACCTCATGACCCCATAAATGAGAATGAACTAAACAATTTGATAGAACAATTCCCTAAATCCTTTATCTTGATGGAAAATTTTAATAGCCACAATATAATATTAAGAAGTAAAACAACAAACAAGAGGCCAGACCCTTAAAAGAAATCATCAATTTCAATAATTTATGCCTCCACCATCAGAAATCCCAGACCCACCTTGACCCATTCTCAGGTTCATTTTCTGCCATAGACATAACACTCAGAGACCCATCAATATTCATAGATTATAATTGGAGAGTATACAAAGACCCCTGGGGCAGTGACCACTACTTAATAATGGAAAATTCCACAATAAAAAGAACTCAGAACCACAAACAAAACCCCTACAATGGAAATTCAAAAGAGCAAACTGGAAATCTTACAAAAAACTCTACCTTACCACACTAATCCCAGAATCAAATACAAATCAAGAACCCATAATACATTTTACCAACACCCTCATTACCATCACCAACAAAACTATTCCCAAAATTACAATAAACCATGGTTCACAGAGGAATGGAAAAACATGAAAAGAGAATGTCAAGCAACCCTCAGGAAATCCAAAACAAACCCGTCATCAGAAAATCTAAACAACTACAAACAACAAACTCTATTTATTATCAAAGAAGCTAAAAAGAACCTCTCGGAGAAACTTCACTTCAAAAATAAACTCCAATACCAATCCAAAAATAATTTAGGACTTTATTGGGAAACTAACAAATAAAAACATCAACAACCCAATAAATCACCTCTTTCAAGGAAACACAAATGCCACTAGTGAAAAACATATAACCAACCAGATTGCAGGAAATTGTGCTTGTGTCATCCATGAAAAACTACTCTGATCAATTTAACTCAGTTAGACTCAAAGAAGAAAAGAACCTAATAAAATTCACCTCTGACAATAGGGAGAGGTATAACCAATCCTTTACTCTAACCAAACTCCAAAACTCAATACTCAGATCCAGTAACTGAGCCACCAGTCCAGATGAAATCCAGTACACTCTCCTCAAAGAACTCCAACAATATCCCTGAAATATATTCTAGACATATACAATTTCTGGACCTCTGACAGCATCCTTACCTTATGGAAACTAGCTATAACCATCCCTATCCTCAAAAAACAAAAAGATCCCTCAAACTCTACTAGTTATAAACCTATAGCCTTAACTAGCTGTATATGCAAAACTCTCCAAAGGAGGAGGATCAATCTAAGACTGACATAGTTCCTTGAATCAAACAACCTTCTCTCAAACCTACAAACAGACTTCAGAGCCAAAATAGTCATTTAAAAGGAACATTTGATTGCAGTCTTTTTGGACCTTGAAAAAGCCTATGATGTCATGGGTTTATGGCATACTCAAAGATCACAGTCTACAAGGCAGACTCCCCATCTTTATAAAACACTTCATGGAAACCAGACCTTCCAAACACAAATAAACAATACATTCTCTGATCCAAGACCACAAGAAATAGGTGTACCTCAGGGTACCATCCTATCTGTGATCCGATTCATGATTAAAATTAATAAAATAAAAACCTGTCTCCTAGAAACCAATGGATCACTATATGTTGACAATTTCCTTATTTGTTACTGCTCCCAAAATATGGCTACCATAGAAAGAAAAATTCAACAATCTATCAACAAGATCTCAAAATGGACCATAGAAAATGGTTTCTAAATCTTTAATAACTGAACCAAATGTATGCACTTCTGCTAAATCCACAAAATGCATGATCAACTTACCCTAATACTAAATGGTACTGAAATACCCATAACCCATCCATAAAAATTCTTAGGTATTACTCTTGACTCAAAATTATCTTTTATCTCACATATCAAACAACTGAGGATCAAATGCGACCAAACTATCCAACTCTTGAAAACCATAGCCCACACAGACTATGAGGTGCTGATGAAAAAAAAACTCTGATCAAACTATACAAATCTTTAATACAATCAAAACTTGATTATGGCTGCTTCATGTATGGAGCAGCCAGAAAGTCCTTCCTCTGAAAACTTAAAACGATCCATCGCCTGGGATTCTATATTGCCCTAGGAGCCTTCACTACCTCTCCAATAGAAAGCTTATATCCAGACACTAATGAACGCCCACTTTCCTTGAGAAGATATAAATTTGCACTCCAATATACTAAACTAAACTCATCTCATATCCACAAAACCCTGCCTATAACTGCATCATGGAAATAAAACATAAAAACCTGTTTCAAGATAAAGCAAAGTCCATTAAACCTTTTAATGTAACAATCCAAACCCTCTTCAATGAAATCAAAATCAATCCCAAAATAATACATAATACGATCCTCCCAAAAACAGGACCATGGACCATAAATCAACTAATAATAAAACTAGAACTAACAAAATTATCAAAAACCTAAAGACACCCTAATCAATTCCTCAACATTCAAAATAACTTTCCAGTTTATCCCCATATCTATACCGATAGAACTGTTTTGACATCTAAACTGCGTACTTATGCTAAACTGAATTATCTGAAATAAAACTGTTTTGACATTAACTGTGTGTATTGCCAAGCCGACTGGGGCTGTAGAATACACCAACTGCACCTCTGCAAAGGGGTAAGACCTCCAGCCCTACAACCCCCCACCCAATGAGTGTCCTGTATATGACACTAAACAATCTGATGGTGAGATCCCAGTGATGCTTGAGCTTTGGGGAATGCAGAGCACTTCTTCATTGCCATTGCTCTCAGGTCCACTCTGGCCTGGAATGGTAGCACCTGATAGGGCCCTATCTATGGGTTAAATAGAATTAAACTGCATACTTATGCTAAACTTAACTGTTTCAATTAGAACTGTTTGACTAAACTGAATAACTTGAAATAGAAATGGCTTTCACAATTTAACTGTATTTACATTTAAACTGCATGCTTTTGCTAAACTGAATTGTTTGAAATGGAACTGTTTTGACGTTCAACTGTTTGTAAACAAAACCTCTACTTATACTAAACGGAATTAGCTGAATTAGAACTGTTTGAATAAACTGAATAGCTTGAAATAGAATTGTTTTTGACAATTAAGACTGTGTACTCATGCTAAACTGAATTGTTTGAAATAGAACTATTTGTATAAAAATGGATTTGGCATTAAATAACCTACAAAGGTTGATATGCCATAAACCCTAAACAACCAACCAACCAATATAAAACGTCTCTCAAATGAATCATCAATCCATAATGTAGGAGTTACAGCTATTGACCCAATCATGGACGTTATAGCTAACCACAAATTCTCCAAATTTGTCATCTACTCACACTCCAGATCAGTTCTCTTAGCACTAAAGAACAAAGATAGATTAACTCCTCTGCTCCCAAAACTCCTAAACAAAATGAACTCTCTTTCATAAAATAATAGCATCATTCTCACCTGTATATCAAGCCACATTGGTATAAATGGAAATCAAAGGGCAGACAAAGCCACAAAAAAGCACTTTTGGCAGACATATCCAAAACAAAAATCCTCTACACTGATCCCAAGCCAACCATTAACAAATTTATACATAAATGGCAAATATCCTGGAATGATCAAATATACAAGTTCCACCATATGCAAGATACTATTGGTGAGTGGCCAGCAGACTACAGAAAAAATAGAAAAGAAGTGATACTCTTTAGATTTCGCATTGGCCACACCCACATTACTCCTAAAAAGGGAAGACACCCCAATATGCTCAATGTGCAAAGTACCCCAGTTAAACACATTCTCATAAATACCCCAATGTACCCCAGTTAAACACATTCTCATAAACTGTGACAGGTTAAGACGAATTCACCCAAAATACCACCAGACAAAGAACTTAATGGACCTCTTCAAAAATACCAAATTAGAGGAAATCTTGAGCTTTCTAAAACAAAACCAACTTTTTCATCAAAATCTAACCAAACATAATAAAATATGTAATAAAAAAAACCCATACCCTCAAGCTTAAAGCACACACAAAAGACAAAAAACAAATCTAACCCTTTCTGGCATTAGATGACCCACAGAAGTTGATATGCCGTTAAACAAAACTCAAACTCCTCTTCCCCAAAATAGTATCTTGGTGATGAGGCTCCAGTTTTTGAGTTCTAGGGAGTGTGGAGTACTTGTTCATTGCTATTACTTTTAGGCTCACTCTGACCTGGACTGGTAGTACTAGTTGCTGTCCCATCTATGAGTCAAATAATTCTGTTTGAAAATTATTTGTATTAGATAAGAATACTTGAAACCATATCACTTGGCATTGAAATTATTATTATTAAATCGGAATAGATTTCTTGAAACTGTATAATCATGTATATCATGTTATTAGTATTAACTAGGAACATTTAAAATTATATAACTTTGTGCAAATTATTTGTATTAGATAGGAATACTTGATATCATATAACTAAGTGTGAACAAACAATTGTTAAAGACAAATCAAAAGTGGAATTTTAAAAAAATGATTACAATGGAACATTGAAAAAAATAGCTCTGATTTTAAAAAAATTAATCAAATTTTGGTTTATTATTTAATGGCATATCAACCCCCTTATGGGTTGATATACTATTAAATATATCAAACCAAACTTTTATTTTAACTTTTTGCTTAGTATTTGATAAAGCCAACTGCTTCACTCTGAGGAACGAGTTTAGGCTGACATTATACTACTCTCGTTCATTGTAATTCTACTCTAGTTGAATTGGGAAAGAGAGGTTTGATGTTCTGTTGGAAGATATTGGTTTTAATCAGCCATTGATATTTGCAATGTTCTGACCTTCGCCTTCTCTCATCTTAACAACCATTTTTTATGCTTTTACAAGGAACAGGCTGTAAATGAATTGGTTTTAGAAGAATTTCTTTGTTTTTAATTTTGCAGCCAAAGAAAACTTGAACTCCTTCATGCTGTTGATGTAGAAGGAAAAATTTTGACATTACGCTTTTGGGGTGGCTTACAGGTAAGATATATAGATACACACACACACACACACACACACACACACACACACACACAGAGTATTGAACAACAAAAAATTTAGGAGTTGCATACTTTCTTCAATCATTCAACTAGTCCAATGCACAAGAAGAGAGAAACTCACTGAATTTGAATTCCTGCATTAAAAAGCAGAAATATGATGAACCCCACTTAAACTAGTAGACAAATTCACGTACCTAGGAAGCAGCATCGAATCAACCGAAAAGGACATCGAAACGAGGTTAACGAAAGCATGGACAGCTATCAATAGGCTATCGATTATATGGAAATCAGACCTAACCGATAAAATGAAACGCAGTTTCTTCCAGACAGCGGTCACATTGATACTGCTATATGGATGCACTACATGGACGCTAACAAAACGGCTGGAGAAGAAACTAGATGGCAATTACACAAGAATGCTGCGTGCAATCCTGAACAAGTCCTGGCAGCAACACCCCACAAGACACCAACTGTACGGCCACCTGCCCCCTATCACGAAAACTATTCAAGTTAGACGAACCAGACATGCAGGACACTGCTGGAGAAGCAGAGATGAACTCATAAGAGATGTACTCTTATGGATCCCCACACATGGCCGCGCAAAAGCAGGGCGACCAGCTCGAACGTACATTCAGCAGCTATGTGAGGATACAGGATGTTGTCCTGAAGATCTACCTAGGGCGATGAACGATAGGGAGGAGTGGCGAGAGAGGGTCAGGGATATCCGTGCTACCAGCACGATATGATGATGATGATGATATTCTAACAGTGAAAAACTAAATAATCTTCCCACACATACACATTTAAGAGGTCTCCTGTTTTAGGATTTACTGAAATATTTTTAACCTTTCAAAATTACAATTTCATCTCCAAATAATTGCATTTTATGAAAATACTTTATGAACAATTATTGTCACTGAGATATTTTTAAGGAAACAGCATTTACTGAAAAGACTACTGACCTTCCTTGCCTAAGCCTTAATCCTGGATATCTCATATTAAGTATTCAATAATCCAAGTACAAGGAACCTCTAAGCCTACTTGACAAGTTGGCTGGGGCTGTAGAATACACTGACCGCAGTTGCAGAGTTGTTGTCAATGTATTCTACAAGTGTCCTGGATATGACACTTAACAATCTGATGGTGAGGTTCCAGTAATGCTGGAGCTTTGGGGAATGCGAAGTACCCCTTCATTGCCATTGCTCCCATGGACACTCTGGCCCAAAGTGGTAGCACCTGATAGAGTCCTATCTATGGGTCAAATAGAACTAAGCTGCATACTTATGCTAAACTGAATTGTTTGAAATAAAACTGTTTTCACATTTAATTGTGTGTGAACAAAAACTATACTGATACTAAGCTGAATTGTTTGAATTAGAACTGTTTGACTAAACTTGAATAGGTTGAAATAGAAATGTTTTTTGACAATTAAACTGTGTACTCATGCTCAACTGAATTGTTTGAAATAGAACTGATTATTCATATAAAAAATGGATTTAGCATTAAATAACCTACAAAGTTTGATATGCCATAAAACCCAAACAACCAGCTATCAAACTTAAGCCTATACCTCAACACAGTGAGGTCCTAGCCTACATTTTTTAAAAACATTAAGATCAAAAATCTTTCCTCCTAGTTTTTGTGGGTTCAAAACTGAAATAGTAATATGTAGCATGTAGTAAACAGAGAAAATAATCACCACATCTATAAGATTGTTGTGCCACTCCTAACCTCGTACTATCTAAAATGGAATTGTGGTATAGACAGTTGACATGGTTTACCAAAAACAAAACAAATGATTAAATACTAGGATGAGTCAAAAGTTTTGCAATATTTTGGTAATATGAGGCACAATTTGGCAGCTCCCAGTGTTTTTGCTAAGGTCATGAAGGTGACAAACCACACTGGACTGTGAGATGTTGAGCTCGTCTGATAGTCTCCAAATGCTACTCACTGAATTTGTGTCTATGGCTTAGAATTGATGATTTAAGGCTTAGCTGACCTTGTCTGATTGTCAAGGTTCTTGAAATCTGAGTGAAATTTCCTCAACCATCTTTTGCACTACAAAAATATTTTGGTTGATTCTATAATGTTATAACTCATTTTAAAGCACAAATTCTCAAACTAGACATTGCCCAGTTGGCTGGGGCGACAGAAAAGACTGACTGCTTCTCTGCAGAGGGGTAAGACCCCCACTCCAATGAGTGTCCTGTATATGACACTAAACAATCTGATGGTGAGATCCCAGTGATGCTTGAGCTTTGGGGAATGCAGAGCACTTCTTCATTGCCATTGCTCTCAGGTCCACTCTGGCCTGGAATGGTAGCACCTGATAGGGCCCTATCTATGGGTTAAATAGAATTAAACTGCATACTTATGCTAAACTTAACTGTTTCAATTAGAACTGTTTGACTAAACTGAATAGCTTGAAATAGAAATGGCTTTCACAATTAAAGTGTACTTACATTTAAACTGTGTGCTTCTGCTGAACTGAATTATTTGAAATGGAACTGTTTCTAACATTGAAACTGTACTTACACTAAACTGAATTGTTTAATATAGAACTTTTTTAACATTTAACTGTGCATAAAGACAATCTATACTTATACTAAACGGAATTAGCTGAATTAGAACTGTTTGGATAAACTGAATAGCTTGAAATAGAAATGCTTTTGACAATTAAGACTGTGTACTCATACTAAACTGAATTGTTTGAAATAGAACTATTTGCATAAAAATTGATTTGACGTTAAATAACCTACAAAGGTTGATATCCCATAAAACCTGTCACGTGATAGCTCATGGAGACGAAGAGGTAAGACTGATACTAACCTCCCGTGCTGAATTAACACTATCTAGCAGTCAAAAAGTGACCGTTAAGAGAGAATGTGGGTCACAGAGGGGATAAACAGATGTTGGTACTTAGTGACCTCAGGTCACCGGACATCGGAAGGGGAAAGAGAGAGAAGCCAAATGATTGGCTGGGACCCCAAAACGGAAGTGGGGCTCCCTTCCCCTCAGCGGAAGTAAATAGGAAGAAACTTAGTTTTTGAGCAGGGTTCATAGCGGGCAGACGAACCATAGCCACTTTACTCCGGGCTGAAGACAAAAGATTAACTGAGACACGAAGGACTCCAAATCCTTCAAGCCAGTATTAATAACAGAACAAAGTCTAGTAGCCCGTGAAAGAAGAAAATTCTCCAGTGGAACCCCGTCGAAAATAAGATAAGTAACTTTGGGGACATTTTTCCTTTATACCCAAATTTCGTTTACCACTCTCTCTCTCTCTCAATTTGAAGAAGGACAAAAGTCAGAAAAGACGTTTATATTCGTGGACTGTCCAATTATATGTTTTTGACACTCTGAACGTGTATATATAAGTAGTAAAGGAATTTATGTATTTTCATTTTACTATGTGGTCTATGTTGTTACTTCATGCTTTCTTTTCAGCTTCTATTCGCCTTATGTTATCTTGCTTAGAATTGTCCTATTAATTCCTAAAGTATCACACGGGAAACCGGAGTTGCCGACTACTGCAATATTAATATTATCACAACTAAAACCTATAGGCTCATTATCTTCCATTGTCTCGGGGAAGGAAGAAAGCGGCCTGGTGGGTGTGTGATAGTGTGAAGTTTGGAACCCCTTGCCAGCGGCGGTCAGTCTAGTCCTAAATTATTCCCTCACTTAATATGCCAGTTCTTATATGCCTGAGAGAAGAACTCTGAACAGGACTTATTCTGTAGGGGATCAAGTGCCAACCTGCCCCGTCTTCACACGTGCGAAAATAAAGTCCCGTTTTGGGATTTTAGTCAATTTCGCATCACAAACCTGAACACCCAACCAAATTAGACAACATTGCACTTTCTTCCATGTGGCTTTCAAATCACATGAAGTGAAACAAAACACAACACTTCAGAATACCAACTATCATGATAATACTAATTACACACTCATAGCTACCTTCCACAACTTGAACTATTTTGGTCCCATGATATATACATGCCAAACTAGCACATAAAAAATGTTGCAAAACATTTCACTCATCCTAGTAAAAAAAAAAAAAGAAATAGATAAAATCTCTAGAATTTATTCAGATCATGTTTTTTATAATGAAATAGAAAAGTTGAGTGTATACTGTAAGAAAACTGCAGAGAAAATTCTGTCCATTTTGATGTCATGTTTATTTTCACCTCCTGAGGCGCTCAAGGTGAAATGGTTATCATCATAGGAAATGAACATTGTGACCTCAGTTCAAATACTTTATGAGCATGTTCACATTTCACAATATGCTTATACCCTTGGGAAAGTTATGAAACCAACTATTTTCCCTCTAATTATTGGTAAATAGTAGGGCAGACTGGCTCTTTAACTTTGGTATGGTAACTAGTCAAGGAGAAGGAAAACTGAATTAAAACCTGTTAAATCCTGGGACCTTGTGTCCCATCCTGTTAAATCCTGGGACCTTGTGTCCCATCCTGTTCATGTGGAGGGGTTGGGTAAATGCCTATATCACTAACTTTTGGTGGAAAATCTTTGTTAACCTTGTGTTTTTGATTTCTCTTTTTTTAAATAAGTGTTCCTTATACACAAACTGGTTTTTTTTTCATAAATACTAATAAACCAGAAAATGTTCAGATGGAAAGACAAACAGGAATTTAAAATGTTTTGGTTTTTTATTTTTTATTTTTGATAAATTTTTACCAAAATGTTTCAGAGAAGTTTGAATAAAAATGATAGATTTGCTTAATATTTTGTCTCTATGTTAAAGATATTAATTTGTCCCCTGCTGATAAAATAGCAGCAGCCTGATATATGTTTAGGTATAAATCCATTTTCTCTCTCACATAATGACAAACTTATACTAAGATTTTTTAAAATAGGTAGGTCCACGAAGAGATTTGTATTTTTTTTAATTCATTTATTTTGTTCTTACATACGTGTTATATATGTGTATGTTTCCTGCTTGTTGCTTTCATCAGAGAACATGTGCCACAAGGCCTTGTTAATGGGGTACTCAATGAGACTTGAACTCACTCTTGTTCACAGTTTGAATGTTTTTCAGTTTGATTTTGGGTTTCACTAAGAGTTGTTTTTCTTTGTGTGTGTCTTGGAGATTTTTGTATGTGTGATAGTATGGTTTTAAATTTACTGGTTACTCTTTCTTTTTCTTTTTTTTAAATAGTTTTTGTCTGTATATATGTGTACACACATCTATATATGTGTGTGTGTTTCCAGCTTGATGCTTTCGTTGGAGAACATGTCTGGTATAAGATCTAGTTAATGGGTATTCAATGAAATTTTAACTTATACGTACACATACACAAAAATGTCCCTTCATTTAAGCTAACAATTACTGCTATATTTCATTCACAAAATCTTGACTACATCTATTAAAAGTATTTTTGCTCTGGCTTATAATATTTTTGCTTATAAGAAAAGATTTAGTACTTTTGTTTTTCATCAAACTTTTCCCTCTATTTAAAAAATTAAATTTATAGATTTGTAGATGGGATTTTTTATTCAATCATTTTTCTTCCTTTATCCACTTCAGATATCTCACTAGACAGCAGGAAGGGTACGTGGATGAACATAATGTGTGAATGAACAGACAGACAAGTAGAATTATAATATTTGATTCGTCATTTGTTTTAGCAATCCAACTGTTGGTAGAAACCTTCTGTTTGTTACATAAAAATCTTAGGGTCATTGGGGATAAATTTTGAATTAATAATGCTGTAAATTATAAATAGTTAAAGTCTAATCCATATTTTATAAAAATAATAAATGTTATTCTATAATGATTGTTATAAAGAGTTGTGTTTTTTTATAGATAGTCGCTCTCAATCAGTTTCAAGCATTTTATATGACAGTGAAACAATCTTTTAATTTATCAACTGTTTTCTATTTATGCAGATTTTCTCTGTAAATGATTTGCTCTTGGAAGAAGTGATCTTTGCAGGCCTAAACCTTTTGCTACGGCCCCCATCTCCTAAGACAGGGACTTCCACTGCAATACTTGATGTCTGCAGTGAAGTGTCTCATTTCAGTTTAAATCCTCACCAGGATTACCTGAGAGATTCCATCAACCAACTTCATAAACTCAAGGTCAGTATTGAACATACTTTTTCTTTGTTATCAATTTTTTCAATGGATAGTGTGATCATCCTGCTGCAAATATATTTAGCTTTTGTGTCTAATAAATATGGACAGGTTGACAAACTTGTTAGAAATTACTTAATTGTTTTTGCTCATATGCTGGGATTAATCGAACGTTTAGCAATGTAATGTGAATTATTATTCAGTCGCTCCAGATGCTTTTGCTGAGGTCATGAAAGTGTTGAACCACACTGGACTGTAAGATGCCTAACTCGCCTGATACTCTCCAAATGTGACTTGCCAGATTTGCCCCTATGGCTTGGAGCACAGCCTTGGAATTTACAGTTTAAGCCTGCTTGACATTGCCTAATCATTGAGGCTCTTGTAACTCAAGGGACATTTGTTCAACAATCTGGGTACTATGATCAAGTGCACTTTTTGCACTACAACTGTTTTTGGTTGCTTCTATGACATTATAGCTCAGTTTGAACTTGTAAAGCATAAGTTCCTAAATTAGACTACATTGCATATTGATCTGCATAGTTTTCAAGTTATACTTGGAATGATCCAAGGCACAACATGTCAGTGCACCAACTATCATGATACGATCAACTACAGCAGGTACCTACCACAGCTTGAACTGCTTTACAAACTATCACATACCAAAACATTACAAAACTTTTGACTCACCAAGTATGTTTAAAAGTTGATAACTCAGCTTAAACGATCTGAAGAGTCTGTTTCATAGCAACTTTTTATATTTGAGAACTATTCATTTCAAAATGTAATTAGAGATGGAGTGCTAACTACTGAACCTGTTCTACAAGCAACCAAAGTTCAGTTCTCGTGAGAAGAAACCTAATCAATATGATACTTTACTTTCTATTGATGTCTATAAAAAAACAATAGATAGACTCTTCACGCCTCATAAAAAAGTGATTGTTATGATGATAAATAATCTAAAATATAAAAGGCTTTTTAAGATATACAACTGAGAATAATGGAAAATATCATTAAAACAAAAAAGTTTGAAATGAGGTTTTGTTTTTATGTTTGTGATTCCCTCTCATATCAGAAATTTTTCACTGTCTTCTGTTCCTTATTCTGGTTTCACAGACCACTACCGAAATGAAAGATTAGTCATGTATCTTCATATGTGCCCAGAAAACAATGCTTTGGTTGGTTGGCTGGCTTTCATGGCATATCAACTATTATAGATTATTTAATGCCAAATTCATTTTATATATATATAATGATTTGTCAGCAAATAGTTAGTAGATAACATTATTTCTAAATAAGCCACAGCTCATTTGTTTGCACATAGTTAAATGGGTTCAAGTATTGCTATTTGACATTAGTAATTCTCTTCTACATAAATGGTTTCAAGTCTTGTAAATGATTAACCTTCTATTTGACTTATAGACAGAACTCGAATAGGCTCTACCATTCCAGGTTAAAGTGGAGCTGAGAGTAATAGTAATGAAGGGGTACTCTGCATTTTCCAAAGCTTCAAAACTGGAGCCTCACCATCAGATACAGTTTAGTGTCATATCAGGACACTCATTGTGGGAGGGACTTACTCTTCTACAGAGGTTGTAGTCAGTGTATTTTACAGCCCCAGCCAACTGGATTGACATTGCTTTGGATTTCACTATTTAAAAAATTTCTTAACTCATATCTTGAACAAAGTGAATTTTGATTTCCCTACATGTTTTGGTAGCAGCTTCCTCTTTGTGCTAGTGTACCTGCTGAATAAATGACTTTTTTTAAGTTTTAAACCTATTTTTAAGCAACTTCTTTCAACCAAACAGAACAGCTTATAATTTATAATCATAAACTAAGGATTTTTTTAATCTGATGACCTTAATCATAGATCTGTCTATATTCTATGTAAACCAAAATGCCCAAACATTAGAGGCATAATATCATGTAACACCTCTTTTATTCTAGTGGATAATGTGATGTCAAAGAGTGTTCGCCAATGGTCCGGGAGACTAGGGTTCAATCCCAGGTCGAGTCATACCAAAGACTCAAAAAATGGTTCTTGATGCCACCTTGCTTAACACTCAGCACTACAAGGTAAGGATCAAGAGTAAAGTGGAGCAATCCAAGGAAAGGAGTAGCGCTCTCCCCTACACTTCGGTGCAGTAGCTATTGAAAAGGAAATCTTTGGGTCACCCTCAAAAGAAGTTACCAACTTTACACTTATGTCTATTCCAGCATATTTTAAAGTGGTTCTGTTTGTTGGATATAGCTGCAGTATCCTAGCCAATTTTTGTAGTACCGTCATCTGAATGTTTTCAATTCTTTTTTCTAATTTCCTGTTTCAATGTTCATTAAACAAAACTGAATTTACATTTGAAGAAGAAACTGACAATACTCACTGTATTTTAGATCATTTTATATTCAAATATCAAACAGAATGAGAAATTTTCAGCTTCAATAATATAACGTCAAAAGAACTTTCTAAAAAAAGTAATAACACCTTTAATGAACATTAAACAACTTCAGCTTTACTGGAAGATATTTTCTACAAACAAAATTTCTCCATGAATACTGTCGAACCCTCTTTGTGAACCATTTCTTCTACATGAGAAAACCTACTTTTATCCCGTAAGGTAAAATAACGTAGATTCTTGACCAATTTGAATAGAGGATTGTATGACCATGAAAAATCAGCACGATCAATTACATTTTTAACGACCTTAATATAAACAACTGGCAACTAGAAACCACACCACTTATAAAACCGACTAATGCAATGAATTATCTCTACTTAAAATTTTTACACCTTGAACACTTCAAAGAAAAGTATTTAAAGTAAGAAAAATTAGCTCAGATTTGGATGAGTTGAATAAAACATATTAATAAACTAAAACAGCAATTTTTATAGCATGAAGTTATTGTTATAATTTAATTGAAAATCAGATAAGTCATTGTTACCTTTTGACAGGATATCTTGAAATGAAACTAAAATAAGAGTGCAAGTAACAACATTTAACAATTCTCACACTGCTTGCTCAATTAAGAAATGTTGTAACATTTTGAAATTTAAACACAACTTCAGATATTTAACAAGAACCAAGCTATTATCAACCAAATAACCTTTAAAGACATGATAGGAATCTGTAATATAGTAAATAAAGAAGTTATCCATAAGAGACTTTGCTCAGTCGGCTGGGGCTGTGGAATACACTGACTGCACCTCTGCAGAGAGATAAGACCCCGCAACAAATGTCCTAGATATGACACTAAACAATCTGATGGTGAGGTTCCAGTGAGACTGGAGCTTTGGGGAAAACAGAGCACCCCTTCATTGCCATCGCTACCATGTCCACTCTAGGCTGGAATGGTAGCACCTGATAGGGCCCTATCTAAAAGTTAAATAGAACTAAACTGCGTATTTATGCTAAACTGAATTGTTTCAATTAGAACTGTTTGACAAAACTCAATAGCTTAAAATAGAAATGTTTTTGACAATTAAACTGTGTGCTTATGCTAAACTGAATTGTTTGAAATGGAACTGTTTTTGATATTGAAACTGTACCTCCACTAAACTGAATTGTTTAATATAGAACTGTTTTGACATTTAACTGTGTGTAAAGAAAATCTATACTTATACTAAACTGAATTAGAACTGTTTGAATAAACTGAATAGCTTGAAATAGAAATGCTTTTGACAAACTGTGTACCCATACTAAACTGAATTGTTTGAAATAGAACTATTTGCATAAAAATGGAATTGACATTAAATAACCTACAAAGGTTGATATGCCATAAAACCCAACCAACCATAAGAGACCCATTTTTCCACTAAATTATGTCCTTTATATAATACTTGGGTGAGTCAAAAGTTTTGCAATATTTTAGTAGTACATGCTATTTTGTGGCACATATATCATGTGACCAAAGCAATTCAAGCCATGGAAGGTATCCACCCTAGTTGGTAGTATCGTGGTAGTTGGTGCACTGACATGTTGTGCATTACTTCAATCCATGCATGAATGAAAGCTACACAAATGAATGTGCAATATAGTCTAATTCAGGAACTTATGCTTTGTGAATTAAACTGGCTCATAACACTGTGTCAACAACCAAAAATATTTGTTGTGCAGGTGATGGCACAGATGACCACACAAGAGTAACTAGATGGTTGAAGAAATTTTTGCTATGTCAGGTAAGCCTAAAACTGTAGATTCCAAGGCCATAGGAACAAATCTGGCAAGCTGTGCATCTCACAGTTCTGTATGGTTGGTCACTTTCATGACGGCGGCAAAACCATTTGGAGCTGCCAAATTAGGCCTCACATTACCAAAATATCATAAAAATTTTGACTCAAACTCTGGACGCAACATTATGGTGATACACAAAACAAAGACTAATGAATAAAATTTCTCCAAATGGTTTTTAATTAAACCATCAAAAAAAAACTACTTTTTAATTGGATGGACAAATAAATGTTGGTTAAATATTTGATTAAAGCAGTTGTGGCAGGATTGAAACATTATCTTTGATAGACACATAGTAAAACTCTGTGAGCAGCTCCAAACATCACACGGTTATGGTACACAGAAGTTATGACACGGTCAATTCAAAATACTTTAAATTCTAAAAACAATCCTTAATTAAGAAATGGATATGTCACAATATTGGTTCATTTTTCATCACTCCATTTCTTAAAAACTCAAAAAGTTTTTCTCTTAATAATGACTTCAGGTCAAAAGAGAAATAACATAACTTTTCATCTTATCATTTTAGTTCATCTTTACATGCACACGTGATGTGTCCAAAAAGTACCAAGACTGAAGCTGCATTTATCAGAACAGAAATAAACAATGTATCAAATGTTAATTTTCTTTAAAACTGTTGCCTTGCTATTCAGCATATTTATTCCATTGAGTTTTTTATTGGTTGATGCACCTCTAAAACTTCTCTTTTGCTATGGCTTGAAGTTGCACTGCCTTATTTCTTTTAATATCCTCAGAATCCTCAAATCTTGAAATGAATATTCAGTTTAGGATATAAGAAAAAATTGTCTGAAGGTTTTTCTGGTGATAAATATAAAAGAATTTGCCCTTGCTCAATCCTGTCTTTTGCTAAAAATTGTTTTAAAAGATTCTGGCTTCATGATTTCAGAGGGGTGGGGTGCAGAGGGATAGTTTATTTTTTCAAGCTGGCACTGATTGATCTAAACTTCGGTCTAAATATCGAGATATAATCACCTTATTTGAATTTTAAAGTTTAAAAAAAATTGGAAGCATCAGTCTCTATACTTTTTGATCAGTGCTCAAATGCATAACCACCTACCTTCAAACCTGTTTGATCAGCTATTTTGCATTCAGGTCATAAAATGTTGAGTGATTCCCATGAGCATGAATCTTGCACATTAATCATTTCTCATTACTGAAGCTGCATCTTTGATCTTAGGTCCCCTTCAAAGTGATCCACACAAAAATCTATTTCAAACAATTATTCAATCAATATCAGAGTAGACAGCAAAGAATGACAAAAGGTTGAAACTTACCTATCCATCACTATCAGTCTATAAATATGCAAATGAAATAAATATGCAAATGAACAATATATATAAAACACAATACACTTGTCCCATCCTTAAACAGTCTACCTGCAACTCAAATCTCGTGTAAATTAGAAACATTTATTATAAATACATCAATAAGTCTACTAAGCCTGAATGATGAAAAAAACAAACATTTATTTAACCCAACAAATATTTACTTTTCTATGTAGTCTTTTTTCTTATTAATTTACTTTATTCAGTGGTTAATATTAATGACATAATCAACATGATTAACATTATACAGTGAAAAATTCAGATCAAATTTCAGCTGCTTGGTGTCAAGATTAGAAATATTTTGAAATCTTCTATTTAAATTATTGACTTTCTTTAATTTAATTTTTTTTAAATTTCCCAACATCTTACTATTGTTTTTCTTTCACCTTTTTTCTCTTTTAACTTGCGGATATAATTAAACATTTATGGCTTAAAGCAATCACTCAGGAGAGCCAAAAATTTTGCAATATTTGTGATATATGCGCTAGTTTGCCGCATGTATATCATGTGACCAGAGTAATTCCAGCCATGTTTGGTGTGGGGGTGTTCTTGTGGTGTAATGGTTAAAGCGATGGACTGCGGAATCGTAGTCCACAAGTTCGTACATTCACTTTCGGGCAAATACCCTTGGAAAAGGTATGAACCCCCTTATCCTCCCAGCTATGGGTTAAATAGTACCACTACTGTTCTTCTAGGAGAATGGCTTTGGCATTAAATAACCTAAAAAGAGTTGATATGCCACTAAACAAAGAAACCAAACCATGTTTGGTGTACTCACTGTGGTTGGTAGTATTATGGTATTTGGTGCACTGACATGTTGTGCATGACTTCAATCCATGTGTGAATAAAAGCCACACAGATGAATGGACATTGTAATCTAATTTGGGAACTTAAACTTTACAAGTTCAAATTGGGCCAAAACACCACAGAAAAAGCCAAAAAATATTTATTGTGCAAAAGGTGAAGATACTGTTACTTGCTGTACAGTAACCAGATGGTTGATGAAAATTTGCTCAGTTTTTAAGAACATTAATAATCAGGCAATGTCAGGTCAGCCTAAAACTAAGGATTCTTGAAGCCATGTTCTTAGCCATGAGAGCAAATCTGGCAAGTAATACTTAGAGCATCAGACAAGCTCAACATCTCAGTCCAGTGTGGTTCTTCACATTCACCACATTAGCAAAAGCATCTGGAGCTGCCAAATTGTGCCTCATGTTTCCAAAATATTGCAAAACTTTTGACTCACCACCCTTATATGGCTTCTTTTGAATCCAATATGGCTTCCTAAGTAAACAAAGGTGGATTTTCTGATAGATCAGAATATTTGACATATTTGAAATTGTTCCCTTTTTATTTTTACAACCTTTTTTTTATCAAGTAGCAACAGAATAGAAATTGAGATAATCTTTGGGAATTACATACTACAACAGATTTTTATCTGCATAATGTATTTGAGTGAGTCAAAAGTTTTGCCATTTTTTCACCCTAATATAACAGGACAACAAAAATAAAAAACAGTTTCTTTGCATATAAGCAACTAGCAAGTACTATAAAAATTACAATTCACATGAACAATTTTTATTTCTGTGACTTTAGTGCCACTTGTATAAAGTTCTGAATAAAAAAAGTTGGTGACCATCGTCGAGGGCGACCAGAAGGCTTTCTTTATAATAGCTACTACACTGAGGTGTAGGGGAGGGTGCTACTCCTTTCCCTGGATTGCTCCACTTTACCCTTGATACGTACCTTATAATGCTGAGTGTTAAGCAAGGACGTATCGAGTACCATTTTTTTGAGTCTTTGGTATGACGCGACCTGGGATTGAACCCAGGTCTTCCGGACCATTGGCAAACACTCTACCCACTAGACCAATGAGCTGGTATCAAACATTGTGAATGAATCTCTCCTTTCTCTTATCCAATTGAAATTCTACTCATGACAGATAAACATGCTGTAGTTTTGTTTCCGTTTCTATCATTGAATAATTTTTCATCAAATCTTCTGTTATAGAGAATCAACATTTTTGCTATATGGGATAAAATACCTTCTTTTTTTTTTTTTTTCGAGAATACACTTGTTTGTTTTTATAGAAATCATGTTTATATTTCCATATCTAAAAAAACTTAAAACTGTCATAAAATCCATTCAAAATATTTTTTTTAGCTATAATCTAAAACTTGTTTGCCTACATGCTCATTCCACTGAAAGGCTGAAACTCAAACTTGCCTGTACCTTGTTTTACTTTCAATACTCTTGACATTAGAAAAATCTCACAACAAACAATTTGTAATAAGAGAAAGGGTGTAATGCTACACAATATTCTTTCATGTTAGTTTTCAAATAGGATGTACACCAACTGCATCTCTGCTATGGAGTAAGGTCCTCCTCCCACCAGTGTCTCCTGGATACAGTACTAAATCATTTGATGGTGTGTCTCCAATCCTGAAGCTTAGAAAATGTTGAGTATCCACTTCATTGCCATTACTCCCTGATCCACTCTGACCTAGAGTGTTAGTACCTGTTAGCGTCCCATCTTTGGGGCGGGGGGGTCAAATAGAATTTTACCCTGTCTGCTGTCGAATATGCCAACTGCATCTAGTACGGAGAAAGAATTCCAAAACAAGTGTCTTGGATATGACAATAAACCATCTCTTGGGGAGGCTCAAGTTTTGGAGCTTTGGGAAATGTAGGATACTCCTTCATTGCCATTACTCCCTGGTCCACTCTGACTCAGTGTAATAGTATCTGTTAGGGTTTCATCTATGGGTCGAATAGAACTACTGAATCACTTATGGCATTAAACTGCATCTAATGATGAAGTTTTGCAGTTTGGGGAATGTGGTGTCACCTATTCATTACCATTAATGTCAAGTCTACTCTGACCTGGAGTGGTAGAACCTGTTAGGTTCCCATCTATGGATCAAATAGAACAGTTCAATCTTTTACTAGGGATTATTATTTATATCAAATGGAAATATTTGTGTTAAATAGCAATAATTGAAATGATTTAGCTGTGAGTAAACAACAAATAGCAATACTTGAAACCATTTAACTATGTGCAAACAAATGAGCTCTGGCTCATTTAAAAATAATATTGCCTACAAAGAGTTCACTTAAAAATCACATATATATATATATATATAAATAAAATTGACAAAAAAAAATTCAGTTTTTTAGTTTCATTATAAATTTATTTCGGGTCTATAAAATGAGCCTCATCAGATGGAGAAAAGAAATACAGTTGTGTATTTGAATATAATTCAGGCAGATTTACATTGCTTCCAGTGAAAAGAAATTTTTTTTAAATTTAATCTTTTCAATTTTTTAATTTAAAAAAAAAAATCTCTTTAACGGTGGAAGTATTATATATTATCAAATATAATGTTTATACATCTTTTTTTTTTTTTTTTAAAAAACTGTTACCTATTATTCAAAATGTCACTGAATTTTAAAAAAACAGTGATTACTGAAAAAATTAATTGTGACTTGAAACTCAATTGAATATAGATTAAAATTGAATCCTTAATTTCATTGAAATTATTGTGTATTATAAAGATTACTATAATCTATGTTCTCTAAAAAATAATAAATCAATGCTTATATTAATTTACTAAAAGTCTATTTCTAATTATAAAACATATTGTAAAAAGCTCCTTGTTATTAAGAAGAATTAGCAAATTAATTGTTAAATAAAAGATTATGTGATGTGGTATGCTACCGATAGAGGGAAAGGGATGTCAATTCCCCTACCCTTCTGCGTTTGAATCAACAGTCACTAAGACTGAAACGGTCAGAGAATGAAAGTCAAAGCTACTTGCACTCCATGACCTATAATCTGTTGGACAAAGAAAGAAATCCAGTTCACTCTAGTATCATAACCAGATGGAATGGTGGGAGAAGGAAAAAGTCAAATGATAGGCCCATAGACCAAATGCCATCTTTTTCGTTAGTGGAAATTTGGAAAAGAAAGTTTAGTTCTGGACAGACATTGGCGAAAGATAGATGCCAATTTAGCCAACTCCAGGGAATCCCCCATAAAAAGAGTCGAACAGAATCTTTGGACAGATTCAGCAGAAAGGCGCTGATTGAGCCGATTCTGGGGATGTCACTCACCCGTAAAAGAAAGGAACCTGAAAATTAAGCCTAGTCAAAGATAAGTACGCCTTAAACCGTTTTTCCTTCTACCCTTTCTAAATATTGGAATTATATGTATTCAAAAAAAAAAGAGAGAAACTGAAAGGATTCTGTTTCATCAACAGTAAATTAGTGAATGAACTTTGTTATATGCTTCAGCCTGGGGACTTAAGCATTTTCTCAAGTAAAAGAAAAAAGAAAGAAAGAAGAAAAGGACTGTTGAGAGACATTTATATTTGATACTGCCTGCTGGCTTAATATAGCCAGTATTTTAAAAAGAAAAGAGAAAAGAAAAAAGAACTATTTCTTGAATCTTATCATTACTTGTTTGGCCGTCGCCTATTAAAACTTTGTTATATTTTAAATGTACCCTTGTGTTGAAATCTTTTGGTTGTGTTATTTATCTATCGAGTCACCTTCTTTTGCACATATCTATTTCAGCTTCATATCGCTTTCATTAATTCTCGCAAAATGTCTTATTCATCTTAAAACATTACAAGGGAATTTTGGAAATTTGACTTCAGTTAATATTTTCTAACCTTGAAGTACATGTTTTCCGTTATCCGAGGGGGTAAGAAAATGGGGGACTTGGTGGGGTATGTGAAAGTGAATTGGAAACCCCCTCGCCATTGTCGGAGATCAGTCTAGCTCAAAATCTTTAAACAAACAACCTTATTGTTTTAATCATGGCATTTTGTCAGGTTGACTCTTTCTCCTTTTTTTATGTATATATTGTATTTGGTAAACTTTTAAATAGCTAAGATTTATCTGCCACAAAAAAAGTTACTTATGACAATAATTGTAGCTGATAATGATCAGAGAATTCACACACACACACACAAATATGATCAGAACACTAAAAGGTCAAAGGTCAAAATCAGTTTTTGAATTTTAGATAAAATTTAATAGTAGAGCATAAGACTACAAACTAAATAGTTTGGATTATTGTCCAGATTTTTCTTATTCCAAAATCCTTTGTCACAACAAATTCATCTTGAAAAAAAGAAAAATTTGCTTTTTAAATCCAAGCAAATTAAATTTTTTGTTATACTAGAGTGTATCAGTTTTGCAATATTTTAGTAACATGAGGCACAATTCAAAATTTCCAGCTGCTTTGACACAATCATGATGATAATGGGGAAATTAGCTTGATATTTGATTTGTCTCTTTGGCTTGAAGAATAGCCTCAAAATCTGCAATTTTAGGCCTACATGATGTGATCATCAAGATTCTTGCAACATTAGCCAAATTTTTCCACCATTATGTTACGCTACTGTGCCTTGTGTTTTGCACAACAAATATTTTTAGTTGCTTCAACGACATTATAGCCCAGTCAAATTTGTAAAGTATAAGTTTGCAATTTAGACTATATTGCACGTTTCTGTGTGTGGCTTTCAAATCACACACACACACACACACACATGAAGCAGTGCATAACTTGTCAGCACTCCTATACTACTAATCTCAGTAGGTACCTTTCACAGCTTGAACTGCTTTGGTCATGTGATATATGCACTACAAACGCATACCAAAAATATTTCAACACAACTTTTGACTCACCCTTCTATTTGCTATTGACATTTTTCTAATGTAATTTTTTTTATTTTTTTAGGCCTCAGAAGAATTCCTTGCGAAATCTCATGAGAAACTTGACTCACTGTTGATTTCAGAAAAATTTTCTATCATTTTACCCAAGGTAAAATTTATTTCTTTTCAGTTATCTGTGCGGAAAATGTCTCTATGCAGATAGATACAGAGAGACTAGAATTTAGATTAAATAAAACCAGGTTGTTCAATTCTTTTTACCTTGAATAATCTTCAATTCCCATCATTTTATTCTGCCAGAGGAAGAGACGCAAAAATGTTGTTAAGTGATTAAAAATTTTAGTGAAAATTTTAAAGCATTTTTTTTTAATTTTTATTTGAGTTGCACTTAACAGATTTATCTATTTAAACACTTTGTTTTTGTTTGGGCTTTTACTTCTAACTAAACAATGACACTATGTAATTATATTACATCATCAACTTAAAGAACTAATTATAAACAATTCTAGATTTCCATATTGGATTGTATTGGCTGCAGCTCAGAGGCTCCAAGACTAAAAACTAAAGATATAAGAAGAGAAGAGACTTGTTTTCAGATTTAATGAAACTCCTTTGAACTAGTTTGAAAAAAATGTAGTTTTTAGTCCCCTCTAGTTGGTATGAGTCTTGTGACTTTGACGGGGGGGGGTCTTTTTTTTTTTTTTCTTTTTAAATCATAAACAGAGAGGACCACAAACATACATAATGGGGGGGGTCAAATACTATTGGTGCAGAAGCCTCTTAAGACCAAAACCTGGTCCTGCCTATGAATCTAATCCTGTTTAAGTAGATGTGAATAATTATTTTTAGTAAGATGAATTATCTTTTGTTGTAATTTGGAAATTTAAATTCTATATTAGGGAGATCTTGCCATAACATGACTTGTTTTAGAGACCCTTCTCTCTCAGTGAGACCCTCTTTTTCCCAAAAAAGTTTTTTTTTGTATTAAAATCTTCCCCATGGTCTAATAAGTATGCCTCCCAAATTTAGTAGTTTTACACCAAACTATTTTCTGCCTTGTTGGCTGGGGCTGTAAAATATACCAACTGTACCTTTGCAAAGAGGTAAGACCCCCACCAAAAAGGCCACCTGTTGTCTATAAGTAGTGACTCATAATGCTTGATGACAGGAATCCATTGGCTGAACAGTCCATGACCTGTAACACTCTACTTTAGCCCTTACTAAGCTAAACGAGCAGTCAGAAAGGCCCAAATCAATCAATCAGTTGATCATGTCAAGCCCTGGCACCTATATGATTGTCCTAATCATATTCATTAAATTACTCTTGTGGCAAGTAAATGAATAACTCTATTTTATCTTAAAGATACTAGAAGTTGGTGGCTGATGGTCAATCCTGTTGTGTGAAAGAAGATTTTGACCACTGTTTAACTTTAAAAAAAATAAACCAAAATCTCCAGTAAGACTATGAAAGAACAAAATTCCCAAGATTTACTGTAATTGAGTCTCTAGAAGAAACTCCTTTGGCCAAATTATCACCTTTCTTGATTGAAAGAGTGAGATCTCCAGAACTGAAAAAAATTAAAAGCAGCAAATTTACTTGTAGAAGTAGATGACAAAAAAAACATACTGAAAACTTAATTGAAATGAAAAGCTTTCTCCAATTTGAAGTGTAAGGCTTTTTGCTCAACTGAAAGAAGGTACACACCTCAAAGGTAGTTATAAGAAACAGGGATTTATACTTTACTTGATCAGAGGAAACAAGAACAGCCCTTGGAAAGCAAGTGTTCATAGACTACAAAAGAATAACCATTAGGAAGGGTGATAAAGAAATGCAAACACACCCATACATTTCAACATTCAATAAATTAATGATTCCTAAAAATGTGAAAATTTTTTAGAATCTCAAAAAGATTGAACAGTACAGGTAAATGTCATAATTGTGTACACTACAGGAAGAGTTGCAGAGGACAACTGACATGTGTCGGGAATGGTCAACGAGACCCAGACCACATGGAGGTGAAGGAGGTGTGATATATATATATATATATATATATATACAAATGAGAGAGGGAAATAATGGAAATCAAATAGAAAAGGAACATAACATTTGTTGAAGCTAGGAAAATATTAGTCCCACAAGAAAGTGAACACTTAGGCCACTGTTGCTTTGAGCATGAACCTAATCAGCAATGACAATCAACCAGACAAATACAAAGCTCTCATCAAGAAACTAATCCAATTAGAACCAAATGATTGGCCAAAGTTTTAGGAGCAGCTAAAAACCTACATTCAATTGAAATCTATCAAACAGAACCACAATCAAAGAACATAGAAAAAAAACACCCATACCACTTTACAAATAATAGCTGTAAATAATCCCAAAACTTCAACTAAAATACCAAGATCACAGCTAAAAGAACTCAATACACTCATACCACTACCAAGAAAATATCTACAGAATTCAAATCTCCCAGTACCATAAGAGGAAGATAGCACAGATCACCAATCCACCAAATAAATACTTCTGGAAAAACCCATATTGTAAATTGGAAACCTAAAACCCTATGTCATTAAACATCAATTAACATTGTTTATTTGTCTATTGAAATCAGCCCAAAAAAACATTCAATTATTAGTACATATTACATACAAAATTTCAATAGTTGAGTATTGAATGGAATTCCTCTGGTTTACAAAAATGAATTTTTGGGAAGAATGGGAAGATGTGTTTTTTGTTAATTTGGGTGTGCTGAATTCAAATTTATAAATAGTTTTGCTCTCTCACCTCTAGTTTTCTGGCTTTTAAATAATCTCATTTTAGTATAAACAGAGAATATATGTACATATTTCAAGAGTTGCAGCAGCTTATAACAGATAAAACAGGATAGATAAAGAACACTGATTGACTCAATATACTTGGATGACACAATTACACAATTCATAGTAGCACAGACAGTCAAAAGTGTGTTTTCTTAGAAGATCTGGTGTATTTAGCCTCCGGGATGCCACGCAAGAGCATCCAGCAGAAGTCTCCCATCATACCAGGGTTCCATTTGCCTTGATAGTTGCTCTCCATCTTTGTAATGTCTTGGTGGAATCTTTCTCCATGCTCATCACTCACTGCTCCAAGGTTTGGCAGGAAAAAATTGAGGTGGGAATGGAGAAAATGAATCTTGAGTGACATTCGGCACCCCATATCCTTTAGCAACTTCTCAATACAGGCTTGGTAATCTGGTACCTGTGTGTTACCAAGGAAGCCACTACAGACTGACTTGAATGCTTCCCATGCTCTCAGTTCCTTTAAGTTAAGAAGCTCCTTAAAATCAGTATCCTTCAGTACTTCTTGGATCTGAGGTCTGACAAAGATGCCCTCTTTGAGCTTAGCAGCAATAAGACCTGAGAACACAGTAGACAAGTGTTGGAAGGCAGCACCATTTTTGTGCAATGAAATTCTTCATCAAACCAAGCTTGATGTGAAGAGGAGGAAGAAGCACCTTATTCATGTCCACCAGAGGATTCTCTTTGAGGCTGTGTTCGCCAGGAATAAAAGTGCTTCTAGACCCCCAGTCTTTCTGCTTGTAATGCTGGGATACAGCTCGACTATCCCAGAGACAGAGGAAACAACAGTACTTTGTGAAGCCCGCTTGCATACCCATAAGAAGACCAATGACCTTATTTGTTCCGATTCCTGAAACTAGTGATCCTTACATCTTCCTGGACTAGGTTCCACTGTTGAAGCCAAGAGCTCTGACTGCTGTTTTGACCGATACAAATCACGAGCAAGATCATTCAGGTCTTCTTGCATGATCCAGTGTGGCTCATTGCCACTTGTTCCTGAATATGTAGACTCAATATCTTCCAAAGATATTGACTCGGCAGAATCCTCCCTTGAAGGCATTTCTTCATCTGATGAGGAAAGAAGATCCTTATTTACTGGAGGTGTGGGTACAGGAAGGTCATCTGAATGGTGAACGGGTCTCATAGCAGATCGATGGTTGGGATATTTGATCTTTTTCCTTGAAGATGCATTGAAACCAGTTACACTAGTTAAACAAAAATAACAATCATCTGCGTGGTTTCATGGCTCTCTCCAAACCATCAGGACTGCAAAGTTTAAAGCCACTTTCTTGCCATTAAACCATGCAGTTAATCCATTGTAGCAGGGTGGAGCCCAAGACTTGTCCTGATCACCAATTCTACAGTCAAAATAGTGAAAGTATGCGGTTCTGAGGAGGGAAGTGATGGTTCAACACTGTGCAACTGTTGTGAAGTCCCCACACACGTAGCAGAAAGAATTGGCCTTGTTGAGGCATCCTCGACATTTTGACATGCTTGAAGCCATTGGAGAATCCGAAAATATAACAAAGTAAAACTAAATGTGCATTTGAAAATGTAATACTAATATTTAGTAACCCAAAAGATGTGTAACACGATAGTTGAGGGACATCAACCTCCTGCGCTGCCTGCGAGACAACCTCTTCCAATGACTGCCAGAGTGTGGATTGAGACCTGCTGCCTTAACTGTGAAAATCCGTCTTGATATATATATATATATATATATATATATAATGTAATGCTATCACTTACATTTAGTGTATAATAACTAAAAAATAAGCCATAAATCTCACAATATTAGAATTAACCCTGAATTCATATACGCCTTTATGTACCGTATATACACAAAATGCACACTATGCATATCCAAAAAACTAGAGGTGATGAGTAAAAACAGATTTCAAATTTGAATTCACTACCCTCAAATTAGGTAAAAACGGGTATTTTTGTGCTTGCCTCAATTTCTTGGTAAACCAATGTTATTAGTGCTTGATAGCCAACAATTGAAACCATTTAACTGTGTAGAAACAATAGCAATATTAGTGTGCCAAAAAAAATTAGTTGTAACTCATTTCAAAATGAAATTACCTACAAAGTATTCACTTACAAATCATATGTATATCCATTTAAATGCGCCCAAACAAATGATTAATGGTAAATAAAATTATTTGTGTTAGATTGAAATACTTGAAACCATTTAACTATGTGCAAAGAATGACTTTAGGTTCATTTTAAAAATGTTATCAACAGAATGTGTTTACAAATAATATATATTTAATGTATATATATGTATATATATATATATATATATATAAAAACAGGATATAGTGTTAAATAACCTACAGTGGTTGATATGTCATCAAACCAAACAAACAAACAATAGTTATGTCAAGAGAGGAACAAATTTACTACATAAATAAATGGATTATTTCATTAGTTAACTGTTATTCTACAATCGGCGGCTTTAGTATTTCCCTGAAAGAAAAGATATTAACAGGATTTTTTAAGTATTTTATAATTTCCTTGACACATTGCCCAGATTATTTTATTTCATCGTATTTGTTTAGTGGGCTGTTACAATGCAAAATAATTATTCGTGTCTAATTAATTTCAAAATAAAAACTTCATCATCAGAGACTTTTTTATTATGAATTTGGTGTTGTATGTTCATTTTTTTTTTTCTTTATGCTGTAAACATGGTGCCACGTGGGGTGTTGGAACAATATGTTGGTTTTTTGTAACCATGGTGCCATAGGGGGTATTTAAATGCCATTCAGAAGAGACATGACTTCAGTTGTCTTAGTCAATTTCATTTTTTTATGTTGTTTTTTTTTTATTTAAATATGTATTTAAATAGCCCTGTTATTTCTTTGTGATAATTTCATTGAAATGTGTTCATTTCAAGAAACAGGTGTTAGAACTTGTATGTAGTTTCCATGATTTATTATTATTTAAATGTCCGATAATTAATTTTGAATAATCATTGTTTCTAAGGATGTTTATAAAGTGTGCAGTGTGTGTAATTTTTGTCTTTCTCTTTGATGCATATATTGTGAATTCATTTAATTTTATTTCTAATGTCATTTGTTTTAGCACTGAGTGGAAGTGCTGATTTGAAATGCACAAAGAGGTCTTTAGTGTTGGGTTTTCTATAGAAACTAGTGTAGAATTTTATCAGTTGGTGATTTTTGGATTCGTCTAGCCCACTCATATATGGACCAATTAGAACATTGAGTGCTATCTGTCTGCCCATTCTTCACAAGATATGTAGACAATATACTCCTGTTGACTTCATCCAACTAAGAAGCCCCCAACATATTTGAGAAGTTTCAAAACATTGAAATTAATTAGACCCAAATAATTATTTTGCATTGCTATTGCTCTCTAAACAAATACAATAGAATAAAAAGGATTTTTAAAGTCTTAACTTTCATTGAATCAAACACTATTTTGCAAATAAAAATCATTTTCAATATCATATACCAGAGATATCGTGTTATGCAATGGCGACCAAGTGAACATATAAGTTGTACGTTACCAGACATGTCATAGTGCACACAAATACAAAATCGACTAGGTTGTTTCTTAATACAAAAATTTATTTGCTGTCTACAACATTCCCTAGCAATTGCAAAATGACAGAGATAGAATAACTGATTCACATCACTCACTTAGAAAGGCAGAAAGTTTAATTCATGACAGACAAGATGAAAACCACAGACTTCATTTTATCTCCACCGACCAAGCCCTCACCCAAAGAGGCCAATTGATCATCTCAACTCCCAACTGGACTCGAAACTGGAACTGTCTGCCTAACTAATTCATTGACTGGATGACTCACTAACCAACTGATTCTACTTATATATATTCTGCTAATTATTCTGATAATAACACGTATCATTAGAACTTTCAGTAACGTCATTCTAATATCAGTCGACATCACTTCCCAAATGCTTATCTTTAATTTCCTGTCTACTGCCAATTTCAAAACAAAACTTTATTATGACAGGAGCTGACATCGAATTTACCCAAGGCCCATCCGTCTGACCTTTCCACTAAGAAGTCAAACTCAGTTTTTAATTAGCTTACATCACTAGAATAAAACAATTAAGTTAATTAATTACAATATGTAATTATTTTAAAATGATTAATGATCTTATTCTTTTACAGCCCTATAAAAACTTTTATTTGAACGTCACCAACAACCCTTTACTAATTGGTATTTTTTCTTCCACCAAAAAAAGCAAAATTGGAAAGTTGTTAGAAATTTGATCTTTTCTTGTCTTCATTTGTTAGTTTTCTTCATGATGTGTAAATTTTTTCCCCTTCTTCTTTTCTCCTTTTTAATTAACTATATTCAATTGAATATTTAAATCTTGTAAAATCTTATACAAACAATGAGGTAAAGTGGTTTTCAGAGATTTTAATGTAAGAAAAAATATGTCTTGCTTCTTTTAGAATAAAAATCTTTCAACTTAATTAAATCCTAACAAATTTTTTGCATTTCTACTTTCAAATCAAGAAATAAGAAATTCTTATTCATTTAAATGCTAAGAAATTGTTTGATATTCATGTGAATCAAAAATTTTGTAACATTTGGATAAAATGAAGCACAATTCAGCAACTTTGGATGTGTTTGCTGATACTGTGAAGGGTACAGATCACATTGGACTGTGAAATGCTGAGCTCGCCTGATACTCTCCAAGTGCTACTTACAAAATTTGCCTCTATAGCTTGAAACATGGCCTCAGGTTTACCTGACCTTGCCTGATTATTGAAGTTCTTTTATCCTAAAGGAATTTCTTCAGCTATCTTTAATTATTTGTTAATTTTCTCTGTGATATGAAAATAAACTTTCCTTCTGTTCCTTTACACTTCTTTTTAATTGACTATATTTTAAAAGCTTGTAAAATCTAATGCAAAAATGAAGTAAACAGGTTTTCAGAGATTTTAATGAAAGAAAAAGTATGTCTTCCTTAAAATTTTTTAACTTAATTAAATCCTTAAGAAAACAGTCTGTTCACCTACTGTGGCTTTCAAATTACCTGTGGAGGGGAGCAAAACATGTCATTGCACCAATTACCTTGACATTGCATCCTATAGTTTGACTGATTAAGTCAAGTGATATATGTGGCACAAACAAGGACATACGAAAATATTGTAAAACCTTTCACTCACCGTTGTATCTAAAAATAACTGAAATTCTTAATGTGTAGATGGAAAAGTGAATGTCTAAATATGATCAATCTTTTGTTTACTGATTGCTTTCTTATCTAAAATGGCCATCCAGATGTGTTGACACCCGGAAGTTAATGTTAATCTGTTTGGTGATATGAGAAATGATCATTTTCTATAGTTTAGATTATCATTGTCAAGTTGTAATCATGACAAAAAGGTTATCACACAGTTAATGATAAAACACTGTTGAAAACCTTGTTTATCTCTGACATATGAAGCCTTTTTCTCTTTTTTAACTCTATCATATCTGGTTCCTGTTGAAAAACAACTCAGTGGTTATGATATTAGATTAAATGTTTAAAGCAAGTAATACTTGTTAACCAGAAATTTTCAAAGTCTGATTAAAACTAATTCAATAGATTTTTATTTTTTATCATTTTTAAATATTTCACTGTTGTAACATTTCAACCTTCATAGTAGTCTAAGATTTTCAAATTTTCATTATTCCAGAGATTACATTTTTTTTTTTTAACTCTGGTTTTTATCATTCTTATTTTTAGCATAATGTTTTAGTTAAGAAATTTTTTGCTCTTCCTCATATTTGCATCTGGTCGCCATTGTTTAGTAGCTTTCTTTCTTTTTTTTTTTTATCTCTGCAATTATGACATTACAGCCAAGTAATGAAATGTTAAAGTTTTGTGGTATATTAGAATGACAACAGTTGAGATTAAAATATTCTTTCAATCCTTATCAAGAAACTGGCATTTTTATGGGAGATTCTAATTAATTCTTCATAGCTAAAGTTCTTGAAATAGTTGTAAAATATAAAATACTGTAAATGACTAGAATGTATTTTGCTGAACACTTGCTTCTGTATGGTATTACAATTTACACTTAACTTAATTTTCTTTTTTTTTACCTTATAAATGAAACTTCCTTCATCTCACAAACCTTTTGCATCATTTTTTGCTTTCATTCCAAGAAGAAATTATGCTAAACAGTTTCTAAAAACTAACACCTGAAGAACGCTAAATAATATATTATAATAAAATATGAGGATTGCTATAATGGATGGATATTTGTGTTAGCATCTGCATGTAAAAGCTCTGTCAATACCATTATTAGAAGTGTAGGAATGCTTCTCAGTTGTTGTGCCCTAAAATCACTAAATAGAATAGAAAGAATCCAACTGAGAATGTGAACTATGTTTTATGGCAACCTCTGCACAACAATCATCTGTTGCAATAATCCCATCGATGCTAATGATGAAATAGACATTGCCATTTTCTATAACAAGTTATCTTATGTGACACATTCCTAAACACATTCTGCTCATTAGTGGCGACTGGAATGCTCAAATAGGCAAAGACAGAAATTAGAAATTCTGCTTACACAAATCACCAGACAGAAATGATGAATAACTTGCAGAGTTTTGTCTCCAGAACCAGTTTGCATGCTAAAACATTAAATTCCAAAAAAAAAAAGAAGGGAAAGTTATGAAGTTCCATCTATCCAAATAGCTCAAAAGCACAAATAGAGATTCTGTATTAATAAACCAAAAGTGGATAAATAGCATTTTGTAATATGAGTTAGACTTTTCCTACAAATATCATAACTTTATTGACCATGTATGGGCAACAGCTCAGTACATAGCAATCAAATTAAGAAGTAAATGTAGAATTCCCTGGGAGTCTATAACAGTTTAGGGAAAAAAGATCATATGAAAAAAAACATCTTTACTTAATTAAAAAAAAAACCTAACAAATGTAGAATTCCCTGGGAGTCAATAACAATTTAGGGAAAAAAGATCATATGAAAAGAAAAACATCTTTACTTAATAAAAAAAAACCCTAACAAATGTAGAATTCCCTGGGAGTCAATAACAATTTAGGGAAAAAAGATCATATGAAAAAAAAAAACATCTTTACTTAATAAAAAAAAACCTAACAAATGTAGAATTCCCTGGGAGTCAATAACAATTTAGGGAAAAAAGATCTCACATGAAAAAAACCATCTTTACTTAATAAAAAAAAAACCTAACAGATGTCAATGTGTCAAAATTTTTTAAGAAAACCCACTGAGGGTTATGCAGATGACCCCATAGTGAATGTCTAATACAAGCAGCAGGAGGCATTGGCCTATTTGTGAATACAACTGATACAGAGCTCGTGTTTAAAACAAGTGTCTTATATGTGCATCAAATTAATCTGCTTAAAAATGTTTATTCATATTCAATAGGTCTGTATCCAAACAAAAAACCCTTAAGAATTAATTACTCAAAAAAAGTTGATGTGATTCTCTCTTGACATAAATTAAACCTAGAAAGGTTGACATGTTAAATTCAATCAAGCAATTTTCTCTGTTTTATTTTTTCATAATTATTAAATTTGTCATCAGTGTTTAATTAAAAAAAAAAAAGATTTTTTTTTTCTGTAGCTTTAAAGAGATTGACAATTACTAAAAGACTCTGTCACCAAACAATCTGATTGTAACTCCCTCTATCGAATTATTAAAACAATATATTTTGACATAAGAAGAATTAAAGCGTAAACTAAGCAATGAAATATGGAACAAGATGAATATTATCATTTAAATATAAAAATATGCTAAGTAATTTCTCTGCTTACATATTTGACATTGGAGATCCAATTCATACATAAAATACAAAGAAACAAGGAAAAATAACTAGTATCTTAGCAACAACAAGAGTAGCAATAGTGAAAATAGACAAAATCCTGAAAACCCAAAATTTTAAAGTTTATCTGCTACCAATTTATATTTACTAAATATTTGTTGGAATAAAGATTTTTTGAAGAAAAAATAATTTCATAAAATCTGGAATAAAATAAAAAGACTGTTTCTTTTTCATTTTAATCTAAAGAAAACATTTTCTGTTTAAATTCTTAGAATGCATTCAAACATTTCTCTTAACTAAAATGTTTTGACTGTATTATGACAAAATTCTTAGAACAACTTGGATATAGTGTATTTTAGCTCATTTATTATAGTTGCTCATCTTAAATAGCACGTACTCTATCCGCCTTGTTGTGGCCAACATGCTGGATTGTGATGTCCTCGTAAATTCAAACTCCAATCATGATATTACATTCACTTTGTGGCTTTTACCCTTAGGAAAGGCATGAACTTCCTTATCCTCCTAACTTATCTGTCCCAGCTATGGGTTAACTAGTACCACTGCTGGTCTACAAACTTTGGTATTAAAAAATGTCATATAAACCTTCTTGGATTATTTAAGATTTATCAAAGTGAGCATTTTTTTTAATGTTAAATCTATGTAATTAATAAAGGCCTGAATTCGGGGCTGATTGACAATATTTTGTTGCACAAAGCATTTGTTTTACACACACACACACACACTCATACACAACAAATATTTATTGTTCATTTTGCCTGTAAATCAATACATGCTTTTGTCTTACTGTATCACTATTGTGAAGGTTTGAACAAAGTCACATTATGTAATTCAAGGTAACAGAGACTGATTCAGCTATTCTGTTTCAACTGAAACAGAAGTTTTTGTTTGCGGGGGGGGGGGTAAATTTATATATGATATATTAGAGATTGTGAGTTGATACTTAATTGAATATGACCTGATTTTTTCTTCATAGTGATAGTTCATTTCAACAATATACCACAACTTTCTATTATATATGACTGACATGAAACAGTTTCTAGGAACATTTTGCTGACTTCCTGCTGCTCTTTTAACCCTCAACAGGTTTAAACCCTAGTGAGCAGAGGCATGGGATGTATTGCAAGCCTCTCTAAATTCCCTACAACCTCAGCCAGCACGACCCAGTAATTGACAGCTCTGGAATATGCATGGATGAATATACCCAAGCAAACACACAAGTTCCTCATTGACTTCACCCTATGCCATCTTGCAGCTGCTGTTCTTGTTGAGAGAAGCTGCACATTATTAGTTTCTTCTAATATTTTCTCACCTCAGTTTATGAACTTCCTAGTTGTAGTAATTTTAAAATGTTTTGATTAAAAATAATCAAAGAAATTTTTTAGAATAAATAAAAACTAGAATAATGAAAATTCTTTATGTCAGAATCTAAAAATTGGATGATTTCCTTCACTTCCTTTTTACCCTCTTGAGGATTTAAGTGTTGGGTATTTTTTAATTGTTTGTGTACTTTGGGATTCTGTCATGAATTATACATTTTTTAATTCTTTCTTTTTTTTTTTCCAGACACCTTCCATGAGTGTCGCGTGTGCAGACAATCTGATTGTACATGAATCAGATGAAGCTAGAAAGAAACAAAAGATGCTTCAAAAATCCAAATGTGCCAAGCTCTTATCCTATGGAAGTGGCCCAAGTCTTTCTCCTTTGTCAATTCGAGTGCCTTCAACTTTATGCAAAGCCTTTAAACCACCTTCCATAACAAAGTTAAAAAACACCTAAAATTGTTTTTTCTTTCATTTGGACTTTAAAAAAAGAAAATTTGGCTACTTTGAATTTTGTCAACATTTCTGGAACATATCTTTTTATTAACAAGTTTCATTCAGCACTTTTCTCTTTTTGCCTATTTTTAGATTCATTATATTTTTGTATTTACCTTAACAACATCAGACAAATACAAAAATGTATTTTCTACTCAATGTCATCTGTCTACTCATTTACATAGTCTCAGTTTCTAAAAATTAAATGCAAAATTCTTAAAAGAAAGTCGGGTGTCCCTCATGGTGTAATGGTTAAAGCGAGGGACTGCGGAATCGTAGTAAGCGACTTCGAATTCCAGTCGCACTATTACATTCGCTTTTGGAGAAATGCTCTTTGGAAAGGTATGAACCCCTTTATCCTCCCAGCTATGGGTTAAATAGCATCACTGCTATTCTTCTCAATGGATAGCTTTGATATTAAATAACCCACGAAGGTTGATATGCCATTAAACAAAGAAACCAAAACAAAACAATCAAAAGAAAGCAATGTACTTATCCGTTTTCAATCTAATTCCATTTTTATACTTTTCTATAATAAAACAAATTGTTTCTTCTTGTTTCATGTTATCCCCAAAATATTTTGGGGTTTTTGTTCATTTCCATTTGAATCAGAAATTAAATTTTTTTTTGCTTTTTATTAAACATGTAGAGTCGTCGTTCATTTTTGTGTTTCCACCTAAATACAAAGTCTAATCTTCATGTTGACTCGACTTTTTCTATTGTTTAATTTAGTTTGAATGACATGCAATAATCCCTTTAAGGAAATATCAGATCTTTAGATATTTTCTTGGAAAAGAACAATACAACAAAATTGAAATGGAATTGAACATTCTATACTTTGATTGAATTAGAACAATAAATATACAAGATCTTTTCTTACTAAAAATAGATCAATACACTGAGTGGGAGGGGGGTTGTCCCCATGGTGTCATGACTGAAGTGGTGGGACTGTAGAGTCAAAGTAAGCAGGTTCAAACTCCAGTTACAATTATTACATTTAATTTTGGACTAATGTCCATGGGAAAAAGGCTGGGGGACCCCCCCCCCCATCATCTCTCCTCAGTTATGGGTTAAATGGTATCACGGCTGTACTTCTTAATGGAAGGTTTTGGCATTAAATAACCCATGAAGGTTGATATGCCATAAAACAAAGAAACTATACCAAAGATCAATACTGATGCAAAAAGATTGCCCTGCTTCACATGTTATGTAAGCAGTCATTTGCAGTTGGCTGGGGCTGTAGAATACACCGACTGCTTCTCTGCTGAGTGGTAAAAACCCCCATCCCACGAATGTCCTGATGGTGAGGTTCCAGTGATACTGGAGCTTTGGGGAATGCTGAGCCCTGCTTCATTGCCATTGCTCCCAGGTCCACTCTGGCCCGGAGTGGTAGCACCTAATAGGGTTAAATAGAACTAACTGCATACCTATGCTAAACTGAATTCTTTGAAATAGGACTATTTGCATAAAAATGGATTTGGCATTAAATAACCTACAAAGGTTGATATGCCATTAAACCCAACCAAGCAACCATTTGCAATCTAATGCCTGTGTGTGTGCCCACTTGGTTCTGTGATATGACCATCACCTCTGCATTTTGTGGATCCCTTTTAATGATTGATGTGAGACAACCAGAATGAGAGTAACATTTTGGTTGGTGTGTGCATAGAACAGACTTTTGCAAGCGAGTGAGTAACAAAACTATCATCTATGAAGGAATCAGATGTTGTCTATGAGAGGACATAAGAAACAAGTCTCACAGTTTGAATTTTAGTTGCCTAACAAAAGTCTTCTGGTTAAATCTTCAAAATTTGCCACTTTTCATGACAAAAATGATTTTCATGCATTCTTTATTTTTAATACCCTGCAATATTTCCAGATTTATCAGTTACTTGCATATAAAGTCAATGTTTCATACTGAAAGAAAACAAACAAACCAGAATCTGTGTATACATCAGTTGCAACTAGAATGAGCTAAATTAGGGAAATTCTTGATCAACCTAGTGACATATATTTTGTGTGTCTTTAACTCATTTTGATGTCATGCCATGTTTCTCAACTTTTTCCTTGTGGCTTATTTTGGGTGTCAAAAAATTTCACGCCTACATAAACACAAATAGAAATTCCATGTAACAGAAAATAAATTTTATTTGCAAAATATAAATCCTAACAAATGACTAAACTTCTCTTTTTGTCTATCAGCTTGATTAATTGAACTTCTAAGTCTCAGTTCAACTCTTCAGCATAAGTCTCCTCTCTTTTCAAATTGCAATAAATTACATTTCTTTGTGAGTATGGGAATATATCTTTGAGTCATGTCCTTGACAAAATGAAAATTCTCAGCTGGTCAAGTTGAAATTCATCAGTATGAAACAGTCCACAAAGAAAAGAACAAAGCAAAAACAAAAAGCTGAATAAATGTTGTTTAAAGAGAGGAGGAGGTTTGTGTGTGACAAAGTGATGATTTGTGGTGTTCTTGCTATGGCTACTTTGTTCTCTTAACTAAAAACTAAAGCTGACTGCTCAGTCTTTCGACCCCAACATCAGCCCCCCCCCCCCCTACAGAGTTCATTTTCACAACCCATCTGTGTGTCATTCTGCTCTATATACCCTCTGTTCTTCCGACCATACTATTTTTCCCCGACTGATCCTCCTGTATATATTCAGAAGTGAACATTGCTATTTCCAGATTTTTGGTCACCTATAGACTGAACATAAAAATATTGCTAGACAATGTCTCCAAGAGACCCTAAAAGGTGTAATAATAAAAAATTTTAAATCGCAGTTCCACTTTTATCTGACATCTGCGCTTTTGTAGTGTTAGGGTTAAAGTAGTGGTTCCCACACAAATATGTTTTGGTCTCTATATGAGTACACACATACGTTTATACCTATGGTCAACTCATAACCATACTTATGTGTACACCTACCCAGGTATCTACATACAGGGTGTAACGATAAAATTGTCGCCCTAGAAAAGACAACATGATTCCATTTCCGTTTAATGAAAACCGGTTTTCTTTTTTTGTTGCAGACCAACTACTAGTTGGCCAGTTGTGTACAAATCCCAAGAGCGATAGGAGCCTTCTATCATGTCTGAAAGTGACACAATGTTCAACGAGCGAGATCGGAGATGCACCGCTGTACAACTCATGCTCTCTACCGATCCAAGTTATGACAACAGGGCCATTGCCAGCACCCTCAAAATGCAAATCTGGATTGCCACGAATAACAGGAACGTGCCCAGGGTGATGAAAACAAAGTTTCCGGCTACGGTTATGGTCTTTGGTGTATCGAGAACATCACCAAAGCCAGCCTGATCGCCGCCATCCGCCGAGTATTTGCCGAGCTCCTGCCGTTGCTTGTGGAAAAGGCATGCTCCCAGTTCCGGATCCGTATCGAAGCGGTGATTGAGGCTGAAGGCGGCTACATTTAAGTTACCTGAATTGATTTTTTCAATAAAAGTTTTCAAATAAAGCTGTAGTGTTGTTTTCTTTAGAATGACAATTTTATCGTTTCACCCTGTAGAAGCACATCCACAGAGCTAAGTCGATATATTAGTGTCACATGAGTACATCATTTGTTGCTAAAAAATCCCACCGCAACCAACTGGAAAAACTAAGTAAGAATGAAATAAATTTTTCAAAGAGTAATGGATGAGAGGATTTTCCTTTCAGACATTTAATCGAGCCTTTTCTTTCAATTCTCCTTTGGTTCAACTCTCGGCCTATTTTAAAAATTTCTCACTGGTGTAATGTTTAACAAACTTGTTTTGCCATTTATTAAGGAGTTAAATCCTCACATGGTGTTCCATATTTGTGGCCTTGTGCCATATCTAAGCTCCACTTAGTAAAATAAGAGAAAAGGGTTAGTTTGTACTGCTGGTTAGTAAAATTTGGTCATTGTTCTCCCATTATAACATCCAAGCGATGAAGAAAAGTAAATAAATGCAGAAAATGGAAGAAATCTTGACAGCAAGTGGCTTATAATGTAATGCAAATCAAACCAAAAGAAAAGTTTGATGAAAACCTTATCAAAAAAATATACATGAAACGCCCATTTTAATGGAACTCAGGATTCTTGGTTTGAGATCTAATTTTTAATTTAGTCTAAAAAAAAAAAACTATTTTACTTTAGCATTAGTTTGAAAGAAGAGGCTGAAAACAATACGGATCAATAAGAAAAAAATACATAATAGAAAGGGAAGTGTAATTCAGCCCCTCAAGTAAAAAAAAAGGGTTTGATAAGTAGAGTCGGGCTTATTACTGTCACTAACAGTCAGGCACAAAATATCTGAGATCACAAAAAATCTATGCGTGACTTTTTAATTAAAACTTAAATACTCGGGTGAGTGAAGAAATTTTCGATATTTTGATAACGTCTCAACGTTATCAAAATATTGAAAATTTCTACACTGATTTGGTAGTTACAGATGTTTTTGCAGTGGTCATTAACGAACCACACGAGAAAGATGCCAAGCTTGACTGATAATTTCCGAATGCAACTCGCCAGATTCGCCTCACACTCCCTTTTTGTTTTTGTTTTTTTGTTTTTTTTTTTTGGCCGACCTCACTTTGCCTGACTGTCGAAGAACGACTACAAACCACAGCGCCTCCCTTTCACAGCTTCAACTCCTTGGGTCACGTGATATATACGTGTAAAGTAGCACGTACAAAACCTTTGACTCATCTTTATGAAATGTTTCTTACGCGGAAGTTTCAAAATGTTTCAGTTGAAATATTTTATAACTGAAAACCCCCCTTTTTTTTTAATACTAGGTGTTTGGGAAGAAAAGTTAAACGACATAATATCGGCGAAATAATAAAACAGTAAAGTAGAACCTGCTAACTTCATTTCAGAAAAAAGATTTAAAAAGAAAACAATTCTTTCAAAAGAACTTAAATTCCCCCTATATTTATATCCAATTTTTCAGCCTCGTAAATCTTGTCTATATATGACCACTTATTTTGATACACTTTTTACAGGGGCTAGGATTGGTCTAGTGGGTAGAGTGTTCGCCAATGGCCAGGAGACCGGTGTTCCATCCCAAATCAAGTCATACCAAAGATTTAAAAAATGGTACTTGATGTCGCCTTGCATAACACTTAGTATTATAAGGTACGAATCAAGGGTAAGTGGAGCAGTCCAGAGAAAGGAGTAGCGCCCTGCCTTATACCTCGGTGTCGTGGCTAATGAAAAGGAAGCCTTCGGGTCGCCCTCGACTAAGAGAGACAACTTTACTTTTGCCTCCCGTATCATGAGGGTTAGCGAGTTCATTTGTTTGTTTTTCGTTTTTTTTTGGGGGGGGTTGTTTTGTTTTTTGTGGGTAGGTGAATCTAATCATTCAATTCAGGTCCATTAACGCATTTCTCTCAAAGATCTGTCAATCTATACACTTCCTTTTCTTATTCAACTTCTACAGAGAAGAGCTTTCTTCTTTTTTTTTTTTTTTTTATTATTTTGCTTATAGAAGTGTAAACCATTCAATGACATTTATTTCGTGGACAGCGTTTTATATTTTAATGATAGCGAATGAAATAATTGAAAAACTCCGGTCAAGTTAAAAAAAATTAAAAGATCAAATGTTGGATGGACACGAATCAATGGTCGAATCAAAGAAAATGGATCGTTAAATGATTTAATTATCAGTTACCCTGCCGCGACCTGCCGATTACACGCCCGCTTTAGGACAATTATATCCGAGTACGACCGGAACTGACTAAGCCCTTTTTCTTTCTAATGACCTTGACATCTCGTTATAGCTAAAAGAAAAAGATGAATTAAAATTAATAACATTTACAAAGCACTTCGGCCAAAAATAACCTGATAAGACTTGAACTAATAGTCGTCGCCAGCCTATAGCTGGTTAGAAAAATACCTTATGGCTACACTCATTTTTTATCAAAGAATTTTATATTCACGCGGCTGAGCTGTGTGTCACAGCACTTCCGTGATATCAACAGGCCCTTTTAAACCCTCCAGGCTTGCCCCGGGTCCTGTTCTGGACTTCGGTCCGGAGCGTGGCCCTGGAAAAGGAACAATGGCAGACTTGGGGTCTTTAATTAGGCACCTAGTTTCGACTAGGCTACCTTCGGGTGGGCGAGCTGCATTTTTGTCTCCTTTGTCCCCCTTGTACGGCACTACACCATGCGTCTAGTTTAAGCCGCAAACTGGCATATATGCCCGGACCCACATTTGGGTTCGTGAAACTGCTTGGCTCATCAGGCTCACATTGCACTAAGTGAGCCGATGAACAGCATTGACAAGCAGGGTTCGAGTCTCGGCTCGTTCCCGACCTCCCCTACCCTTTAACCCCACTTTAATCGGCCTTCGGGCTTTTGACCTTGTGTCAAGTCGTGTCTGGTGGGAGGCAGCGACAAATACTGGGCGCGCTCCCGGCCTTTTGCCTGGGCCGTCTGGCATTCGTGCCGGATGGGTGCTCGAAACCAAGAGCAGACTCGGGGCCGAATAGGCCCCCAGTTTCGGCTGGGCAACCTTCGGGTGGGCGAGCTGCACTTTTGTCCCCTTTGTCACCCATGTACGGCACTAGACCAAGCGTCTAGTTTAAGCTCGTCCGCACGGCTTTGACCCGACAAAGCCTTCGCTCCCGTCCGCATGGCTTTGACCCGACAAAGCCTTCGTTCCCGTCCGCTCGTCCGCACGGCTTTGACCCGACAAAGCCTTCGTTCCCGTCCGATACGTCCGCACGGCTAGGGGGCCCAGCAAGGCCCTAGCCTTTCCTCGACCTCGACGCTCCTGCAAGGTACAACGCAGTCCGCGTAACGACTCGCTGTTACGGGCTGTTCTACTACTACAACACCTGACTCACGTACGACCCGCCGTACGAGCCAGCAACCGGATCGATACATTCCTTGGTTAACCACAATATACCGTCATAACCGGGGATATCGATCTACCAACCTCGACCGACCTCAGCTGCCCGCGACGACTGTCCAGCTGTACCCAACGACTCGACCGACCTCAGCTGCCCGCGACGACTGTCCAGCTGAACTCAACAACTCGACCGACCTCAGCTTATCAGCATCAAACATCTAGCTCAACTCAACGACTCGACCTACGCCAGCGACCCTCGTCGGACGCCCAGCTGAGAACATCTACAACGCGACTATACCAGCTAACGACATAACCCATTCTAGCTGAAGACTACATACAACCGCCACGGACATTTACATACACGCTTGTAAATACGACAAATAAATTGTCACTTGTAATTATTATTATCTCGCCTTTGTTCCTTCATATTGCTTTGGCTGTTCTCATTCACATAATTCATTTGCGGGGTCGACATACTTATCGGCTCCGCAACAACCCTATGAAAATTACCACCAAACCCCAACCCTAACCCTGCTGATTTTTGCTGCTAAACGAGCTAATGTCGGCTGTAAAAAAAAAATCGAAAATTTTGAAAATTTATGTGAATGTCATTGATCCCTATTGTAATCGAATCAGGATTGAACAGTTCGAATCTGGACATAGTTGTGTTGTCAGGTTTTCTTTATTAAAATTGAAAATGAGTCATTGTCGTTATCTTATCAATTTTGTTGACTTGTCTTTGTTTTGTTTTTTTTAAGTCTGCTTCATTATTACGTTTTCTTTGTTTTCTTTGGTCTTTTTTCATCTGTTTGATTTTTCTTTTTCTTTATTCGAGATTTAACTGTTAATGATTCAGGCTGATAAAAGCAAAATAATTCACAAGTCAAAACCCCATTTCCCGCCAATGAGACTTGGAATACACTGACTTAATATATTTTTGGTCTATAAACTTGAAGATGTGACAGGGATATGGATTCATGCCTTTTCTTCCGACCATTAATTACAAAGTCAACACACCGTCTCAACCGAAATTCGAAGTCTATTCGCCGTTCAATATTTTTTCATGTCGATACCCGTTACAATACGTTGTACTTGTTAGTTACAGTTTATTCATTTTTATCTTTTATTTTCACATCAAAAGGTGAAAATAGATGATAGATATTTTTTCATGAAGATTCCAATATATATATATTTCTGGGTGTGTGTGTGTGTGTGTGTGTGTGATGCCTGTCAACTAGCACTTTACAAATATTACTTTGACCAGTCGATTGTGGCTGCAGAGTACACCGATTGAACTTCTGCAGAGGAGTAAGACCCCACCACCACCAATGAGTGTCCTGGTAATGACACTAAACAATCTGATTGTGAGGTTTCTATAATGCTAGAACCGACACCTATAAGCCGGGTAATAACAACAGCTGCAAGGAGGTTAATGCAACATTAATCCCATTCTCCCCGTGCCCGGATCCGAGACAGCCCAGAGACATCCCCACCGCCCACTACATCAGGCTCAGAAGCTATCCTGATAGTGGTGCTACTATATACCTTGGCTGACGGAAACACCTGCAGCACATGGGACTCTCAGAAAGGAATTTAGTTCCCTCCAGGAAAAAGGTGCTCTTCGTCGGAGGATTTTCCTCAGTATATCAAGGTTGGTTGCTTGTCACTTTCAAAGTTGGGAAAAGAACCACTAAGCAAGCGTTATACATATGTAGGAAGGTACAAGTAATATACTTCAGCAAAGCAGCCTATATTGATGTCGGTATATTACTTCCTCGCTTTCCCAAACCCATGACATCATCACCGCTAGTAACATGCGAGGCTGTACATCCAGATATCCAACATCACAAGATAGACGCTCTTGCAAATAAACAGTGAGAATATACAAAAACTAAAGAAATGGCTGTTGGACCAATTTGCCACCATAGCGTTCAATAATAGCGGGAAATTCCCAGCAATATCCTACCCTCAACCTCAAATCGAAATTCTCTCATATCAGATTTCACTTGTGTCAAAGTGTAGAGCTTAGTAGCTATGAGTCATCAGTTGCGTAATCAGTAGAGTTACGAGTTGAAGTGAGATGCAGATCTGAGGAAAATGATTTTATGGTCATGCGAGACCAAAACAAAATCTCCGGTGTCTCAGACATAGAATGGCTTCGGATGTCGGCGTATCACCGACAAAAACGGGATAAAAGCGGAGCCCGATCAACGAAATGCATGCAGAGTTTGCGGTAGCCATCATGTTGATGACTACTGCAACCTCTACATGCATTTTGTCGGGGTTGCATTTCCATCATGGTCCTTTCGCGTTTGTGGGTGGCGGTCGACCGGGCTACGCTTTTGGTCCGTTTTTCTGTACGAAAAGACCATGATGGAAACGCAACCCCGACGAAATGCATGTAGAGGTTGTGGTAGTCACCAACATGATGAAACTGGATCAGGAAGAATCACACTTAGGAACCGCCGTTTCCTGAGAAAGTGCAAAATCAAGTCTGCACCAACCACAATATCAAATGCAACACCTGTGTACCAATAACTTCCAGAAACAATGCTCCGCTCTTGCATTGAGTTACAGGCCGTTTTATTTTTGTCTGCCAGCTGGACGCTAGCTGGCACCGCTGAGCCGGTAAGTGTTGTTATTATTGTTGTTTAATCTGCACGTTACGTTAGAGCAATGACTTCTACAGATTTGGCATTAAATAACCTACAATGGTTGATATGCCATAAAACCAAAGCAAAGATTACTTCTTAGTTTTGAGGTCCAAGATTAAAAGCATTGATTTGAGCTTTTATGTACTCTTCGGTGACTTTTAAATCGAGAAAGATTTATTTAGAATATTGTTGCAAATTGAGCAAGCGCGGAGGTTGTAAGCAGGATACTGTCTGACTTCATGTGTTTTAGGCCTCCGGCTGTTTTGCCAGCTTTATTGCATGCAGGATATTTTGTGCTATTTACAAAATATTTTTTTATAACTTGGTTGAGCTTATGCAATCTCACTTTATTCAGTATTTCAATCTTTTTCGCCTATAAAAAATATTTCAGTTTTTGGTAATCTTTTCTTTTCAAATTGTTTGACAGAATTAATTGGACATTAAACTAGGACCGTTCACACAAGAAGAATCGACTCGGTTCTCAGAAAAATTAAAAATAGGAAAGCTGCAGGGCTAGACGAGATTCCCCCAGAAGTGTGGAAGACCAGACAATTCGACGACATACTGCTCCGACACTGCAAAGCAGTATATAATCAAAATCCGATAGATAGATGGATGAAGGGATGCATCCTCCCCTTCCCTAAAAAGGGTGACCTCGGATTAGCCAAAAACTACCGAGGCATAACACTTACATCCATAGCAGCCAAAATCTACAATGCCCTATTACGAAACCGCATAGAACCCAAAATCGACAACATACTTAGGAAAAACCAAAATGGCTTCCGAAGAAATAGATCCACGACCTCACAAATATTAATCATCCGTAGAATCCTTGAGGGTGTACGGGCAAAAAACCTACAATATTAATATTTGTCGACTTTACCAAGGCCTTCGATTCCATTCACGGAGGAAAGATGGAGCAAATTCTACTAGCGTACGGCATACCTAAAGAAACCGTAGCAGCAATAACGATTCTCTATAGAAACACCAAAGTAAAAGTACGATCATCAGATGGAGACACAGAATACTTCGACATTGTAGCAGGGGTACTACAAGGGAACACGCTGGCTCCGTACCTCTTTATCATTTGTCTAGACTACGTACTTAGAACATCGATTGACAAAATCAGAGAGAACGGCTTCGAGCTGACAAAGAAAAGAAGCAGAAGGTACCCCGCAACAACAATTACCGACGCCGACAACGCCGATGACATAGCGATACTGGCAAATACACCTGACCAAGCCGAAACACTACTGCATAGTTTGGAACGAGCAGCCACAGGCATAGGCCTTTATGTCAATGCACACAAAACGGAATATATGTGCTATCATCAAACGGGTGACATCTCCACTCTAGACGGAACCCCTCTTAAACTAGTAGACAAATTCACTTACCTAGGAAGCAGCGTCGCATCAACCGAAAAGGACATCGACACGAGGTTAACGAAAGCATGGACAGCTATCAATAGGTTATCAATTATATGAAAATCAGACCTAACCTATAAAATTAAACGCAGTTTCTTCCAGGCAGCGGTCGCATCGATACTGCTATATGGATGCACTACATGGACTCTAACAAAACGGCTCGAGAAGAAGCTAGACGGCAATTACACAAGAATGCTGCGGACAATCTTGAACAAGTCCTGGCGGCAACACCCAACAAGACACCAACTGTACGGCCACCTGCCTCCTATCACGAAAACTATCCAAGTAAGACGAACCAGACATGCAGGACACTGCTGGAGAATCAAGGACGAACTCGTAAGAGATGTACTCTTATGGACCCCCACACATGGCCGTGCAAAAGCAGGACGACCAGCACGAACATACATTCAGCAACTATGTGAGGATACGGGATGTTGTCCAGAAGACCTGCCTGAGGCGATGAACGATAGGGAAAAGTGGCGAGAGAGAGTCAGGGATATCCGTGCTACCAGCACGACATGATGATGATGATGATATTGAACATTGAATAATAGGGCCTGTCGTGTGCTCTCTCTCTCTCTCTCTCTCTCTATCAATCTATCAATCTGTCTATCTCTCGTTTACTTATAATGACAAAGTTGCAATAATGTATGTTTAAGACATATTTAATTAGCTTATTTTGGTCAACACTTAACCACTAAATGAAAGCGTATAATGACCCTACGATATTAATCCTCTGATTAGTACACAATAATTCCCACCTAAATTAGCACAAGGATATACAGGACGCGTTATGTAAAAGTTATTTCACTGAGCGGGTTATGATACAATCGAATTCAATAAATCTTCTTTTCTTTTTTTTCTTTTTTTTTTCAAATTCATAGCTTACATCTATTTCTTCAAGTTCCAAATGAATAACTCGCTTTCTTTTTCGCGAAATCACCAATAACAATTCTTGACTGATTCGTCAGTGATAATGTTTATTCCAGCCTATTATTAACAGCTCAATGTTGAGTTTATTCATAATGCTAAACGCAATACTTAATTAGATGTGCTTAAAAACAAATTAAACACAGCGTTTTTTCTCTTCTTTCTATCATTATATCTGATAATATCTTGAAAATAACAACTTTGAAATAAGATCGATGAATTTCTTTTTAATTGTTGGTCATTTGTTTTTAATATAACAGCAAAATAAATATGAAATATTTTTTAAATAATTCTTTTTTTTTAACATGGAATAAAAAACATCCATTGATTTTTGTCTGACTTTTTCAATCTGAATTATATCCTTCCTTTCTTCTTCTTCTGAATATTATTATTATTATTATTATTAACAACAACAACAATAACAACACCGTCTGTAATATTAAGAGTGAGACGTGAATGCATGGGTTCGAATGTCATCACTTCAGATTGATAATGGACAATTCTGTTTTATGAGGAAAGAAAGGGAAGGAAACATTATAGATTAGAGTGAAAAGAAAGCAGATATAAGAAATAAAGGAGAGAGAGAGAGAGAGAGAGAGAGAGAGAGAGAGAGATGAAGCAATGATGCTCTACTTCAGACACAATGGAATGGAAGGAAAGAAGCAAGTAATTGGTGGGAAAATAATAAGGAAGATAGATAAAAACGGGAGAGATATAGATAAATAAATGAAAGAAATGAACACTTAATTTGAAAAAAATTGGAAGTTTGTTTTAAATGACCTAATCTTTCTTTAAAAATAAAATATTCCGAATGCTAATAAATTATTCGATTTGGATAAAAATTTTCGGTCCTTCATTAACAGTAAAGTTAATTTAATGACTGTTAAGATCAATTTATGTCGAAGAGTTCTGGATATCCTTTGAGATTTCATGTCACTCAGACTCCATTGTATGACACAAGAAAAAGGGGAAGTATCAAATAGTGGATTTTGCCGTTCCGGCTGACCACAGAATAAAACTGAAAGAGAGCAAAAAGAGAGATAAATACCGAGACCTTGCTAGAGAACTGAAAAAACTGTGTAACATGAAAGTGACGGTGATACCAATAGTAATTGGCGCACTCAGAACAGTCACCAAAGGATTGGTACAAGGACTGGATGATTTGGAAATAAGAGGACGATTAGAAACCATCCAAACTACTACATTGTTGAGATCAGAATACTAAGAAGAGTCCTGAAGATTTGCAGTCACTCAGATTCCTGTGAGAAACCATCAACTAACGATGGTGTGAAAAACTCGAAAAAGAGTGAAATAATAATAATAATAATAATAATCTTGTGTGGAAACTCTAATACACGCAGTGAGAATATACAGTCAGAACATAAGAATGGAATTTGGCATAAAAAGATGTGCCATGCTAGTAATGAAAAGCGGCAAACGACATCTGACTGACGGAATGGAACTGCCAAAATCAAGACAAGATTAGAACGCTCGAAGAAAACGAAACCCACAAATACTTGGGCTTCTCGGAAGCTGACACCATCAAAGAAGTTGAGATGAAAGAAAAAATTAAGAGAGAATATCTCAGGAGAACCAGAAATCTACGTGAGACAAAACTATTTAGCAGAAATCTTATCAAAGAAATAAATAACTGGATTGTATCCCCCGTTAGATATTCGGGACCATTTTCGAAGTGGACCAGACAAGAACTTAAGCAAATGAACCAAAGAACAAGAAAACTAATGACCATGCATACGGCATTACATCCCAGATATGACGTTGATAGACTATAAGTCTCAAGAAAGGAGGGAGGAAGAGGATTTGCCAGCACTGAAGACAGCGTTGACGCATCGATACAAAGACTCGAGGACTACATAGAAAAGCACAGAGGAGGACTGATTACGGCCACCAGAAACGACCCTGACAACACGAAGACCAGCAGAATGACAATAACTAGAAAACAAAAATGAGAAGAAAAACAACTCTAGGGGGCGTTCTAAACAACTAATAAACAACATCTCACACGAAAAAACCTGGACATGGCTAAGAAAAGGAAACTTTAAGAGAGAAACAGTCTCTCCAAAGAGCAGCAGAAAACAATGCCATAAGAACCAATCATATCAAAATGAGAATAGATAATATACAACAAAATAGCAAATGTAGGTTATGTGGTGATAGAGATGAAACGATCAATCACATAATAAGAGAATGCAGCAAATTAGCACAGAAGGAATATAAGACTAGACACGACTGGGTGGGCAAGGTGATCCACTAGGAGACGTACAAGAAATTGAAATTTGACCATACGAACAAATGGTATTTGCACAACCCAACATCTGTCCTGGAGAATGACGCACATAAACTTCTATGGGACTTTGACATATAAACGGATCACCTAATCTTGGCCAGAAGACACACCTCATAATAATTAACAAAAAAAAGAGAACTTGCAGAATTGTGGACTTTGCTGTTCCAGCTGACTACAGAATAAAACTGAAAGAAAATGAAAAGAAGGATAAGTACCAGGACCTTGCTAAAAAAACTGTAGAACATGAAGGTGACTATTATACCAATTGTGATTGGTGCTTTTGGTACAGTCACCAAAGGATACTTAAAGGGACTGAAGGACTTGGAAATAAGAGGACGAGTGGAGACCATCCAAACAACTACATTATTGAGAACGGCCAGAATACTGAGAAGAGTCCTGGAGACTTGAGGAGACTTGCTGTCACTCAAACTCCAATGAAAGACCATCAGCTAAAGCTGATGTGAAAAACTTTCACGGAGTAAATATTAATCTAAAGTTAGTTAACGAGGAAAAAAGAACTTGTCATTTTGTGAGTTTTGTCGCTCCTGCTGATCACCTAGTGTCGATGAAAGGAAACGGTAAAATAGACAAATTCTTGGATCTTGCCTGAGAACTAAATAAGAAAATGTTTTAGAATATTAAGGTGGTGGAATCATCAATTGTCGTTGGTGCTATTGTAACAATTCTCAAAGACGTGAAAAAAGACGGGAGGAATTAGAAACAGTAAGAATTGAGACCAGAGAGACAATAACATTGTTAAGATTGGCTGGAATATTCAAAAGAGTCCAAGAGATTGAGGAAATTTGCTTTGACTCCAATGAATGACCATCAGTTAAAATTTGAGTGAAAAACTGGCAAAGAGTGAAATAGTAATAATTAGAAATAATCGTGTAAATTACACTTTTTTTAAAGTTATTCATTTATTTTGATGAAGAAATTTAGAAAGAAAAAAATGTACCTTTTAAATTATATCTACTCTATTATCATAATTTTTGTATAAATATCTTATCGATTATCATTATCAATTATTTTTCGTTTTCTTTCTCAGTCCATCAAATGGATTTCTTTTTTCTTCTTTTTTTTTACGTGATTTCAACTATTCTTCTCGTTTTATCCGTATTTCTTTATACGTTATGGCCGTAGTAACTTTTTTTTTTTAAATTTTTGCTTGATGCTTTTTTTTCGATTATGTTTTGTTTGTTTTAAGCTTTTTTTTTTTTTTTTCATCGCGTCCATGAAAAACATTCTGGTCTATTGAGACCAAATATGTGACATTTCGGGGTTTCGAAGAAAGTTGGTGGAGACAAGTTCATAGCAAGAAGGGAAAAAGTCAGACTTATGGTCACCGAAAATCACACCCATTTTATTATCGGGGGTAGAATTTTTCTCTGAACTGGTTGAAGCTAAACAGGAAGATGTGAAGTTATATTTTCAATTCGATGAAGGAAGATTTATAGTTTGACAAATCATAGCTCCCCAACCTCCAATAAGAAGAGGTTTTTGCTAACCTGGAAATTTAGGTTGTTACTTGTCGCTCTGCCGAGTGATTAATAGACCGTTACTTTTTCAAACTGCTCCAATCTCCAAAAATGATCGTTGCTCGTACTTTCTACTCGAATTCTCATCATGACTCTTTTGTTGTCGGTCATTGCATTTGAACATCATCAAGTTTATTTGTTGTAGTTAGCAGCCACTATATTACCAAAGGTCACGAAATAAAAAAAACTAGCTATTTTCTTGTTAATTAATACGAAGATCCAGTCTTCTGGCCCGGATTGAGTGATCCGTTTGTATTTCCAGAGTTGCAAAGAATTTTATACGCCTCATTTTCTCGGACAGATTCAATACCATTTGTCAACTCTCTTGAACAATTCTCAGTCGATCACTTTTCCCACCCAGTCATGCTTGCTTCTGCATTCCTTTTGGGCCAATTTGCTGCGTCCACTTTTTTATCTAATTAACTGTTTTATTTCAATTACCTCATAACCTACATTTACTATTTTCCATAGACTATCGATTTTTGCATTGATACAATAAGTTCTTATGGCGTTATTTTGTGCTGCTATTAACTGAGATTCAATTTCTCTCTTGAGGTTTCCTTTTCGTAGCCATGTTCAGGTCATCTCATAAGCTATTCTTTTGTCCATGTAGTTGGGGGGTTTTTTTGTTATTTTTTCTTTTTTTTTCTGTTTTTGTTTTCAAAGTTTTAGTATTGTTCTTTCCTGTTTGTTCTTTACTTATTTCTGTTGATATTGCTGTTTCCGGCTGCTGTAATCAATCTCTTTTCAGTATATTTTTACAGTCCTTGAATTGTTACATCTGCAAAATCTTCACGCTGATGAGTCGTCTGTCTTCTTGTCACATAGAGTCTGTTTATGTTATCCGTCGAGTGTAAGGCCATCTGCATCGGCATCAATTTCCTAGTTTTATTATCCATACTCCTGTGTTCCTCTCTTGTCCAGTTTAAAAAGGGTCCAGAATATTTTACCATGGAGATAGATCAAGTACTTATTCCTTTTTTAAATCCTAAATTCCATTCCAATATCTTGGCTGTAGATTTTAATAGTTACTATAATGCTTTCCAGCCATTTTTTCATACATGAAGTGGCTTATATTTTCTTGCGACTTTATACACCTGTAACCTCCTTTATTATTATTATTATTGTTACCTCTGGCGAGTTTTTCACATCAGCTGATGGTTTTTCACAGGAGTCTGAGTGACAGTAAGTTTTCTCAACTCTCCAGGACTCTTCTTAGTATTCTGGCCGATCTCAGTAATGTAGTAGTTTGAATGGTCTCTGCTCGTCCACCGATTTCCAACTCTTCCAGCTCCCTTATCAAAACCTTTGGAAGTAGTTCAGAGTGCACTAATTATGATTGGTATCACCGTCACCTTAATGTTCCATAGGATTTTTAGTTCTCTGGCAAACTCTAAGTACTTGGCTTTTCGTTTGCTTTGATTTTCACTCCGTGGTCCGCCGGGACGGCAAAGTCTCTTATTCGGCAGGTTCTCTTTTTTTTCTTTTAAGCTATCACTAGGTCTGGTCTTCTGGCTGAGATATGGCGATCAGTTAGTATCTCAAAATTCCAGAGAATTTTGTGCGTCTCATTCTTCCGGAAGAATTTGATTTGTGTATATACCATTTGATAGAATGGTCAAATTTGAATTTCTTGCACAATTCCTCGTGGATTACCTTTCCCATCCAGTCGTGTCTAGTCTTACATTCTTTTTGTGCTAGTTTGCTGCATTCTCTTATGAGATTAATCATTTTGTCTCTATCACCACAAAACCTAAACTTGCAATTCCGTTGTGCCCAATTTTCGTTGTTTTCGGCTGCTATTAAAAAAGATTCCGTTTTTTCTTAAAGTTTCCCTTTCTCAGCCATGTCCAGATCTTCTGATACGAAATTTCCTTAGTTTGTCACAAGAAATATCCATACAAATGTTTTTCTTGCTATTTCTGTTTTCTTAGCTATTGTTGTTGCTGTTGTTGTTGTTGTTGTTAAACTTTATATTGTTATTATTATTATTATTATTATTATTATTATTATTCACTCATTAGAGCTTTTCACATCAGCGATAGCCGATGGTTTTTCACTGAAGTCTGAGTGACAGCAAGTCTCCTCAAGTCTCTAGGACTCTTCTTAGTATTCTGGCAGTTCTCAACAATGCTGTCGTTTGGATGGTCTCCACTCGTCCGCCAAGCTCCAAGTCCTCTAGTCCCTTTAGTAATCCCTTAGTTACTGTTCCAAACGCACCAATTACAATTGGTATAATTGTCACCTGCATGTTCCACTGTTTTTTCAGTCCCCTAGCAAGGTCGAGGTACTTATCCTTCTTTTCACATTCTTTCATTTTTATTCTGTGGTCTGCCGGGACAGCAAAGTCGACTATTTTACAAGTTCTCTTTTTTTGTTGTTGATTATTATTAAGTCTGGTTTCCTGGCCGGGATTAGGTGATCCATTTGTATATTAAAGTCCCATAGGAGTTTATGCGAGTCATTTTCTAGGACAGGTGCTGTGTTGTGCATGAGTTTTTCATAGCGGTTTTAACTTTTTCACTTATATTTGAGTGACAGCAAGTTTCCGCAGGACTCTGCGAAGAATTCTATTAGATTTTATGAGTACTGTAGTCTGGATGGTTTTTTTCTTCTTTTGGTCTCTTGTTCCCCCAGTATTCTTTCTAGGCCTTTTGGGACTGTTCCAAGGGATCCAATTATGACAAGTAATACCGCCACTTTCACGTTCCACAACCTTTTCAGTTTTCTGGTATAATCAGGTATTCATTCAGTTTTCGCTTTCTTTTATTTAAATTTAGTGATCTGCTGGAACGGAAAAACAGATGGCAAGTTCTTTTCTTTTTGTTAATAATAGGTCTGCACTTCTGGCTTGGATTTCGTGATTCCTTATTATTATTATGAAGAAGATCTCTGAACCAGATGTCTCTAAAAAGAAGGCAAAAAATGTAAATTTAATGTCTGCTCACGTATCCTAATTATTTCAACGAGAATCTGTATCACAGCTGTGATGTTTGCCGTCTGAGAAAACTCACATTTGACCATCACTTGTTAGATAAGATGAATATTTCAACATCATTTAAGAGTTTGCAACCCAAAAACTACCAGGCAAAATAGGCCATTAGCAAAAAATGTAGACATCAAGATCCGATTTCAAAAATCTGAACAAAAACTGACCACATTTTTTTAATCTTACTCACAATCTAATTTTGCTATTAAAATTAAATTTGAAAACAAGGAAATTGCTTTTGTAAAATAGAAATAAACTTACTATTTAATGTTTCAGATGAAACGTTAACCCAAAAATTTCATTTTCATCTGGTAAAAACCTTTTAAAGTTTAATGATTCCAGAATTTGTTTAATTTCTTATAATCAGTGGTGCAAATGTTATTCGAAATGTATGTTTTGTTTTTGTGCAGCTACATTGTTTTGTTTTGTTTTCTTTTGTTTTTCTTTCCTATTTAGAAAGCATCTGACACCCATATTCTCCAACGGCATCGAAAAGATTTCCTTTCTCTCAATTTACATTCTGTTAATACCCGTAATATGACTCTTGCTAAACTAATTTTATTTATCCGACTGTCCACCAAATCAAATTTGAAATTAAATCATTTTTTCGTAGTCAAGGCAAACATTAATCTGTAAGAATACCGAGAAAATCAACATCGAAAAGGATTCCATTTCACTTTTTTTCATTCCCCTTTTATTCTTTATTATCTTTCTATGAATTTATCTGAACGTTAGACAAACACAGATTTATGCGAAATGCATAAATACTTCCTTTGCAGTTTCTATTTTATCAATTTTTATTGCCCCCCCCGAATAAAGAACTTTAATGCATTATAATTTTTACACATTTCTATTCCTGACCAAGTTTAGAATTTTTTGTTTATTAGTTTCTTAATATCTGGAAAAAATTAACGCCGTGTGTGGAGGTCATATAACAAAAGAATGTGAACCATCTCCGTTGACGTACGTCTGTTTCGAGGAAACGCATGCGTTATCTCTGAAAGTGAGCTTGTGGAGGTACACTGTTGTTGTTTAGTATTTTATTCCCACATTTTAGGTGGGTAAGTTTGTTCCCCACAAATATTGTTGGTTTACTATTGAAAAGTAAATAAAGTATACGAAGTGAAACGACGCGGACAAAAGAACATTCAAAACAAAGCAGTACAAACAAAATTCTATTTATATATCAACAAATAACATGAAAAAGGAAACATTACAAATATTCTAATATAGTCCGTTGAATATATGTGTGTGTGTATGTAGCTAACACAAGTCTGTTGAATATTCCTTTCTGTGTGTGTATGTGTGTATGTGTGTATGTGTGTATGTGTGTGTGTGTGTATGTGTGTATGTGTGTATGTGTGTATGTGTGTACTAACACGGATTTTATGGAAAAAAGACTAAATATTAAAAGTGTCCTGTCGACCATAAAATGGATGTGTGGACTAAGTATTTCATGTGAGGCATCGATATATTGAAATATAGCAACGTTTGCTTGAAGGCATGTGTCTTCTCCCATGTTGGTTGTTTGTCTCTTTCGGGGTGTGACGAAATTTTCGAGGCTGGAAGAAATCTAACCGAAAAGGCAAAACAGGAAAGAAAAAGGTTGCAGAAAGTATACATTTTCGTGGGGTTGACTGCTGGAAGTCAAAATGTAAGAGAGAGAGAGAGAGAGAAAGAGAGAGAGAGAGAGAGAGAGAGAGAGAGAGTGCTGTCTCTGTAAGTGAAAATGTGAAAGAGAATGAGTTCTTGGAAGACGTGAGCATATATAGACAATCCTTGTCATGCGGTCTGCTCCAAATGCGCAGGACATAATCAAAGTTGCGGACGTCGTTGTGAGCACAAATCATGATATTTTCCTGATCAATAGGTTCCCGAGACTGATTAGCTTACCGACGTCCGCCATCTTTGTTTCGGGAACAAGTGGCATCACGGCCATTTTAAAATATAGGAGTGTAAATCCTATAAGCTAAACACCTTTTGATAATTAAAACTCTGCAGCAAAGTTAGACTTTGTGAACAAGTTTCTTAACCGCTAGGAAAAAGTAAAACTGAAAAAGAACCAAATTCAATTTGACAGGCTCGTGTGCGGAATAACTTACTGAAACGTTCAAAGGGGAGGAACACTAATATTAACTTAAGGAAATGTGCGCTAAATGAACATATAATAGCAGACAGGTCTTTGATAAAAGAGATTTATTCAAGTAAAAACAACGTTAGAAAGTGAAGATATGAATTACTTTTTTCTAAGAGCCGAGTTAAAGAAGGAAAGCCAAGTTAATGCAAACACGTGCTAAAGAGATACTGTAAATAGTTTACACTAAAGATACATAGGACAAAATAAAAAATAATTACGATAGTTATGAACTTTCAGAGAATAGCAATATTTCTTTCCGAAGATGATTGAAATACCCGACTATATCAGGAAAGATTAAGATAGAGAAGCCCTGGTGCCTTTCTTCAACAAAGGAATGAAAACAGAAGTCATCTATCAGTGACACGTCTAGAAAATACCCTGAAATACATTAGGCTACGGACTTCTTAATATACATACGTACATATGTTATGTACCTAAAAAAAGACAACTTTAAATAAGTATTGAACCTGCAGTGTATGATAAAGAAACTAGAGTAACAACTCCAGTAAAATTTTGTATTACAATTTGTCGACATTTACAAAACTTAAATTCTCCTTTTACCGTGCATTAACGTGCCGTTTCTATTTTTCATTTTCTGTACACAGCTGTATTTGTAGAAACCGGGTTATATCACTGATAAAACGAAGGTCAATAGTGATCTGCTTGCAATGTACGATAAGTCAATGCAAAAGTTGACGTGCTTAAACATCTCAGTACTTTGCCCATTCCCTCAAGATAAGAGCAAAACGAGTCATTTAAGGATTATTCCTTAGCAAAATGCTCTAGACTTTCTGATCACAAATTGGCATTAACATGAAGTCATTTTATAGTGGTGCGAGGGAGTGACACGCACCAATCGACACTCATAAGTTTACATTACAAAAAATGCCTTGTCACCGCGGCAGTCTCCTTCAGGAGCGCTTCAGGTGCCAGGCAATAAACTCAGCCGTGATAAACAGGTAGAAACTATAAGGAGGATCTTGGGACCTGACTATCAACCATAACCCACTTGGCAAGAACACGAGAATTGTCAAGTAAAAGAAAATTACATTTACTTCGAAGGAAGGTAAAGAATTTCAGTGACGTTTCCATTGATAAAGTTAACAAACATAATTATTATCAAATTTAAAAAACCGTGAATTGTATATTTGACATTGTAATCACAAGGATAACATTAGTGTTAAGGAATTTATAAAACAAATGTTTTTGTATTTTCTAAATGTGAATAAACTTAAAAATGTATTTTTACCAATCAGAGTATTAAGTATGGACAAATATTTATCCATGAATCGATATATGCAAAATATAAACACGAGAAAATGAGGGATGGAAACAAGAAACATCAGAAAACGAGAAATAGTAATCAGGGGAAAGAGAAAAGAGATGGAGACAGGGGACATCAGAAAATGAGAAATGGGTATAAAAAAAACTGAGAATGAGAAAGGATACTAGTAACAGGAGAAAATGAGAGAGGAGAGAGGGATACAAGGAATAAGAGAAAATGAGAGAGGAGAGAGGGGGATACAAGGAATAAGAGAAAATGAGAGAGGAGAGAGGGATACAAGGAATAAGAGAAAATGAGAGAGGAGAGAGGGGGATACAAGGAATAAGAGAAAATGAGAGAGGAGAGAGGGATACAAGGAATAAGAGAAAATGAGAGAGGAGAGAGGGGGATACAAGGAATAAGAGAAAATGAGAGAGGAGAGAGGGATACAAGGAATAAGAGAAAATGAGAGAGGAGAAAGGGATACAAGGAATACGAGAAAATGAGAGAGGAGAGAGGGGGATACAAGGAATACGAGAAAATGAGAGATGAGAGAGGGATACAAGGAATACGAGAAAATGAGAGATGAGAGAGGGATACAAGGAATACGAGAAAATGAGAGATGAGAGAGGGATACAAGGAATTCGAGAAAATGAGAGAGGAGAGAGGGATACAAGGAATAAGAGAAAATGAGAGATGAGAGAGGGATACAAGGAATTCGAGAAAATGAGAGATGAGAGAGGGATACAAGGAATAGGAGAAAATGAGAGATGAGAGAGGGATACAAGGAATACGAGAAAATGAGAGAGGAGAGAGGGATACAAGGAATTCGAGAAAATGAGAGAGGAGAGAGGGATACAAGGAATGAGAGAAAATGAGAGATGAGAGAGGGATACAAGGAATTCGAGAAAAAGAGAGATGAGAGAGGGATAATAAGGAATTCGAGAAAATGAGAGATGAGAGAGGGATACAAGGAATTCGAGAAAATGAGAGAGGAGAGAGGGATACAAGGAATTCGAGAAAATGAGAGAGGAGAGAGGGATACAAGGAATACTAGAAAATGAGAGATGAGAGAGGGATACAAGGAATTCGAGAAAATGAGAGATGAGAGAGGGATACAAGGAATACGAGAAAATGAGAGAGGAGAGAGGGATACAAGGAATTCGAGAAAATGAGAGAGGAGAGAGGGATACAAGGAATTCGAGAAAATGAGAGATGAGAGAGGGATACAAGGAATACGAGAAAATGAGAGATGAGAGAGGGATACAAGGAATAAGAGAAAATGAGAGAGGAGAGAGGGATACAAGGAATACGAGAAAATGAGAGATGAGAGAGGGATACAAGGAATTCGAGAAAATGAGAGAGGAGAGAGGGATACAAGGAATTCGAGAAAATGAGAGATGAGAGAGGGATACAAGGAATACGAGAAAATGGGAGTTGAGAGAGGGATACAAGGAATAAGAGAAAATTAGAGAGGAGAGAGGGATACAAGGAATAAGAGAAAATGAGAGAGGAGAGAGGGATACAAGGAATAAGAGAAAATGAGAGAGGAGAGATGGATACAAGGAATAAGAGAAAATGAGAGATGAGAGAGGGGGATACAAGGAATAAGAGAAAATGAGAGAGGAGAGAAGGGGATACAAGTAATAAGAGAAAATGAGAGGTGAGAGAGGGGTATACAAGGAATGCGAGAAAATGAGAGAGGAGAGAAGGGGATACAAGGAATACGAGAAAATGAGAGATGAGAGAGGGATACAAGGAATACGAGAAAATGAGAGAGGAGAGAGGGGGATACAGGGAATACGAGAAAATGAGAGATGAGAGAGGGATACAAGGAATACGAAAAAATGAGAGAGGAGAGAGGGATACAAGGAATGCGAGAAAATGAGAGAGGAGAGAGGGATACAAGGAATACAAAAAAATGAGAGAGGAGAGAGGGATACAAGGAATACGAGAAAATGAGAGAGGAGAGAGGGATACAAGGAATTCGAGAAAATGAGAGATGAGAGAAGGGGATACAAGGAATAAGAGAAAATGAGAGGTGAGAGAGGGGGATACGAGGAATACGAGAAAATGAGAGAGGAGAGAGGGATACAAGGAATAAGGGAGAATGAGAGATGAGAGAGGGATACAAGGAATACGAGAAAATGAGAGATGAGAGAGGGATAAAGGAATACGAGAAAATGAGAGAGGAGAGAGGGATACAAGGAATAAGAGAAAATGAGAGAGGAGAGAGGGATACAAGGAATGAGAGAAAATGAGAGATGAGAGAGGGATACAAGGAATAAGAGAAAATGAGAGAGGAGAGAGGGATACAAGGAATTCGAGAAAATGAGAGATGAGAGAAAGATACAAGGAATAAGAGAAAATGAGAGAGGAGAGAGGGATACAAGGAATACGAGAAAATGAGAGAGGAGAGAGGGATACAAGGAATACGAGAAAATGAGAGATGAGAGAGGGATACAAGGAATAAGAGAAAATGAGAGAGGAGAGAGGGATACAAGGAATACGAGAAAATGAGAGAGGAGAGAGGGGGATACAAGGAATACGAGAAAATGAGAGAGGAGAGAGGGATACAAGGAATACGAGAAAATGAGAGATGAGAGAGGGATACAAGGAATACGAGAAAATGAGAGAGGAGAGAGGGGGATACAAGAAATACGAGAAAATGAGAGATGAGAGAGGGATACAAGGAATACTAGAAAATGAGAGATGAGAGAGGGATACAAGGAATAAGAGAAAATGAGAGATGAGAGAGGGATACAAGGAATAAGAGAAAATGAGAGAGGAGAGAGGGGGATACAAGAAATACGAGAAAATGAGAGATGAGAGAGGGATACAAGGAATACGAGAAAATGAGAGATGAGAAAGGGATACAAGGAATACGAGAAAATGAGAGAGGAGAGAGGGATACAAGGAATAAGAGAAAATGAGAGAGGAGAGAGGGATACAAGGAATAAGAGAAAATGAGAGAGGAGAGAGGGATACACGGAATACGAGAAAATGAGAGAGGAGAGAGGGATACAAGGAATAAGAGAAAATGAGAGAGGAGAGAGGGATACAAGGAATGAGAGAAAATGAGAGATGAGAGAGGGATACAAGGAATAAGAGAAAATGAGAGAGGAGAGAGGGGGATACAAGGAATAAGAGAAAATGAGAGAGGAGAGAGGGATACAAGGAATAAGAGAAAATGAGAGAGGAGAGAGGGGGATACAAGGAATAAGAGAAAATGAGAGAGGAGAGAAGGGGATACAAGGAATAAGAGAAAATGAGAGGTGAAAGAGGGGGATACAAGGAATAAGAGAAAATGAGAGAGGAGAGAGGGATACAAGGAATAAGAGAAAATGAGAGAGGAGAAAGGGATACAAGGAATACGAGAAAATGAGAGAGGAGAGAGGGGGATACAAGGAATACGAGAAAATGAGAGATGAGAGAGGGATACAAGGAATACGAGAAAATGAGAGATGAGAGAGGGATACAAGGAATACGAGAAAATGAGAGATGAGAGAGGGATACAAGGAATTCGAGAAAATGAGAGAGGAGAGAGGGATACAAGGAATAAGAGAAAATGAGAGATGAGAGAGGGATACAAGGAATAAGAGAAAATGAGAGATGAGAGAGGGATACAAGGAATAGGAGAAAATGAGAGATGAGAGAGGGATACAAGGAATACGAGAAAATGAGAGAGGAGAGAGGGATACAAGGAATTCGAGAAAATGAGAGAGGAGAGAGGGATACAAGGAATGAGAGAAAATGAGAGATGAGAGAGGGATACAAGGAATTCGAGAAAAAGAGAGATGAGAGAGGGATAATAAGGAATTCGAGAAAATGAGAGATGAGAGAGGGATACAAGGAATTCGAGAAAATGAGAGAGGAGAGAGGGATACAAGGAATTCGAGAAAATGAGAGAGGAGAGAGGGATACAAGGAATACTAGAAAATGAGAGATGAGAGAGGGATACAAGGAATAAGAGAAAATGAGAGATGAGAGAGGGGGATACAAGGAATAAGAGAAAATGAGAGAGGAGAGAAGGGGATACAAGTAATAAGAGAAAATGAGAGGTGAGAGAGGGGTATACAAGGAATGCGAGAAAATGAGAGAGGAGAGAAGGGGATACAAGGAATACGAGAAAATGAGAGATGAGAGAGGGATACAAGGAATACGAGAAAATGAGAGAGGAGAGAGGGGGATACAGGGAATACGAGAAAATGAGAGATGAGAGAGGGATACAAGGAATACGAAAAAATGAGAGAGGAGAGAGGGATACAAGGAATGCGAGAAAATGAGAGAGGAGAGAGGGATACAAGGAATACGAAAAAATGAGAGGTGAGAGAGGGGGATACGAGGAATACGAGAAAATGAGAGAGGAGAGAGGGATACAAGGAATAAGGGAGAATGAGAGATGAGAGAGGGATACAAGGAATACGAGAAAATGAGAGAGGAGAGAGGGATACAAGGAATTCGAGAAAATGAGAGAGGAGAGAGGGATACAAGGAATGAGAGAAAATGAGAGATGAGAGAGGGATACAAGGAATTCGAGAAAAAGAGAGATGAGAGAGGGATAATAAGGAATTCGAGAAAATGAGAGATGAGAGAGGGATACAAGGAATTCGAGAAAATGAGAGAGGAGAGAGGGATACAAGGAATTCGAGAAAATGAGAGAGGAGAGAGGGATACAAGGAATACTAGAAAATGAGAGATGAGAGAGGGATACAAGGAATAAGAGAAAATGAGAGATGAGAGAGGGGGATACAAGGAATAAGAGAAAATGAGAGAGGAGAGAAGGGGATACAAGTAATAAGAGAAAATGAGAGGTGAGAGAGGGGTATACAAGGAATGCGAGAAAATGAGAGAGGAGAGAAGGGGATACAAGGAATACGAGAAAATGAGAGATGAGAGAGGGATACAAGGAATACGAGAAAATGAGAGAGGAGAGAGGGGGATACAGGGAATACGAGAAAATGAGAGATGAGAGAGGGATACAAGGAATACGAAAAAATGAGAGAGGAGAGAGGGATACAAGGAATGCGAGAAAATGAGAGAGGAGAGAGGGATACAAGGAATACGAAAAAATGAGAGAGGAGAGAGGGATACAAGGAATACGAGAAAATGAGAGAGGAGAGAGGGATACAAGGAATTCGAGAAAATGAGAGATGAGAGAAGGGGATACAAGGAATAAGAGAAAATGAGAGGTGAGAGAGGGGGATACGAGGAATACGAGAAAATGAGAGAGGAGAGAGGGATACAAGGAATAAGGGAGAATGAGAGATGAGAGAGGGATACAAGGAATACGAGAAAATGAGAGATGAGAGAGGGATAAAGGAATACGAGAAAATGAGAGAGGAGAGAGGGATACAAGGAATAAGAGAAAATGAGAGAGGAGAGAGGGATACAAGGAATGAGAGAAAATGAGAGATGAGAGAGGGATACAAGGAATAAGAGAAAATGAGAGAGGAGAGAGGGATACAAGGAATTCGAGAAAATGAGAGATGAGAGAAAGATACAAGGAATAAGAGAAAATGAGAGAGGAGAGAGGGATACAAGGAATACGAGAAAATGAGAGAGGAGAGAGGGATACAAGGAATACGAGAAAATGAGAGATGAGAGAGGGATACAAGGAATAAGAGAAAATGAGAGAGGAGAGAGGGATACAAGGAATACGAGAAAATGAGAGAGGAGAGAGGGGGATACAAGGAATACGAGAAAATGAGAGAGGAGAGAGGGATACAAGGAATACGAGAAAATGAGAGATGAGAGAGGGATACAAGGAATACGAGAAAATGAGAGAGGAGAGAGGGATACAAGGAATAAGAGAAAATGAGAGAGGAGAGAGGGATACAAGGAATGAGAGAAAATGAGAGATGAGAGAGGGATACAAGGAATAAGAGAAAATGAGAGATGAGAGAGGGATACAAGGAATAAGAGAAAATAAGAGAGGAGAGAGGGATACAAGGAATACTAGAAAATGAGAGATGAGAGAGGGATACAAGGAATAAGAGAAAATGAGAGATGAGAGAGGGATACAAGGAATAAGAGAAAATGAGAGAGGAGAGAGGGGGATACAAGAAATACGAGAAAATGAGAGATGAGAGAGGGATACAAGGAATACGAGAAAATGAGAGATGAGAGAGGGATACAAGGAATACGAGAAAATGAGAGAGGAGAGAGGGATACAAGGAATAAGAGAAAATGAGAGAGGAGAGAGGGATACAAGGAATAAGAGAAAATGAGAGAGGAGAGAAGGGGATACAAGGAATACGAGAAAATGAGAGAGGAGAGAGGGATACAAGGAATACGAGAAAATGAGAGATGAGAGAGGGATACAAGGAATACGAGAAAATGAGAGAGGAGAGAGGGATACAAGGAATAAGAGAAAATGAGAGAGGAGAGAGGGATACAAGGAATGAGAGAAAATGAGAGATGAGAGAGGGATACAAGGAATAAGAGAAAATGAGAGATGAGAGAGGGATACAAGGAATAAGAGAAAATACGAGAGGAGAGAGGGATACAAGGAATACTAGAAAATGAGAGATGAGAGAGGGATACAAGGAATAAGAGAAAATGAGAGATGAGAGAGGGATACAAGGAATAAGAGAAAATGAGAGAGGAGAGAGGGGGATACAAGAAATACGAGAAAATGAGAGATGAGAGAGGGATACAAGGAATACGAGAAAATGAGAGATGAGAGAGGGATACAAGGAATACGAGAAAATGAGAGAGGAGAGAGGGATACAAGGAATAAGAGAAAATGAGAGAGGAGAGAGGGATACAAGGAATAAGAGAAAATGAGAGAGGAGAGAGGGATACACGGAATACGAGAAAATGAGAGAGGAGAGAGGGATACAAGGAATAAGAGAAAATGAGAGAGGAGAGAGGGATACAAGGAATAAGAGAAAATGAGAGAGGAGAGAGGGATACAAGGAATAAGAGAAAATGAGAGAGGAGAGAGGGGGATACAAGGAATAAGAGAAAATGAGAGAGGAGAGAGGGATACAAGGAATACGAGGAAATGAGAGATGAAAGAGTGGGATACAAGGAATACGAGAAAATGAGAGATGAGAGAGGGATACAAGAAATGAGAGAAAATGAGAGATGAAAGAGGGATACAAGGAATAGGAGAAAATGAGAGATGAGAGAGGGATACAAGGAATAAGAGAAAATGAGAGATGAGAGAGGGATACAAGGAATGAGAGAAAATGAGAGATGAAAGAGGGATACGAGGAATACGAGAAAATGAAGGAGGAGAGAGGGATACAAGGAATAAGAGAAAATGAGAGATGAGAGAGGGGGATACAAGGAATGCGAGAAAATGAGAGAGGAGAGAGGGATACAAGAAATAAGAGAAAATGAGAGAGGAGAGAGGGGGATACAAGGAATAAGAGAAAATGAGAGATGAGAGAGGGATACAAGGTATAAGAGAAAATGAGAGATGAGAGAGGGGGATACAAGGAATAAGAGAAAATGAGAGAGGAGAGAGAGGGATACAAGGAATGCGAGAAAATGAGAGATGAAAGAGGGATACAAGGAATAAGAGAAAATGAGAGATGAGAGAGGGATACAAGGAATAAGAGAAAATGAGAGAGGAGAGAGGGATACAAGGAATGCGAGAAAATGAGAGATGAGAGAGGGATACAAGGAATAAGAGAAAATGAGAGATGAGAGAGGGGGATACAAGGAATAAGAGAAAATGAGAGAGGAGAGAGGGGGATACAAGGAATACGAGAAAATGAGAGATGAAAGAGGGATACAAGGAATAAGAGAAAAAATAGAGATGAGAGAGGGGGATAGAAGGAATGCGAGAAAATGAGAGATGAGAGAGGGGAATACAAGGAATGCGAGAAAATGAGAGATGAGAGAGGGGGATACAAGGAATACGAGAAAATGAGAGATGTGAGAGGGGGATACAAGGAATGCGAGAAAATGAGAGATGAGAGAGGGGGATACAAGGAATAAGAGAAAATGAGAGATGAGAGAGGGGGATACAAGGAATGCGAGAAAATGAGAGATAAGAGAGGGGATACAAGGAATGCGAGAAAATGAGAGGTGAGAGAGGGATACAAGGAATAAGAGAAAATGAGAGATGAGAGAGGGATACAAGGAACACGAGAAAATGAGAGAGGAGAGAGGGATACAAGGAATACGAGAAAATGAGAGATAAGAGGGATACAAGGAATGAGAGAAAATGAGAGATGAGAGAGGGGGATACAAGGAATGTGAGAAAATGAGAGATGAGAGAGGGATACAAGGAATGAGAGAAAATGAGAGAGGAGAGAGGGATACAAGGAATACGAGAAAATGAGAGATGAGAGAGGGATACAAGGAATGAGAGAAAATGAGAGAGGAGAGAGGGATACAAGGAATACGAGAAAATTAGAGATGAAAGAGGGATATAAGGAATACGAGAAAATGAGAGATGAGAGAGGGATACCGGGAATACGAGAAAATGAGAGATGAAAGAGGGATACAAGGAATAAGAGAAAATGAGAGAGGAGGGGGGATACAAGGAATACGAGAAAATGAGAGAGGAGAGAGGGATACAAGGAATAAGAAAAAATGAGAGATGAGAGAGATATATATAAGGAATACGAGAAAATGAGAGAGGAGAGAGGGATACAAGGAATACGAGAAAATGAGAGAGGAGAGAGGGATACCGGGAATACGAGAAAATGAGAGATGAGAGAGGGATACAAGGAATAAGAGAAAATGAGAGATGAGAGAGAGGGATACAAGGAATAAGAGAAAATGAGAGATGAGAGAGGGATACAAGGAATACGAGAAAATGAGGGATGAGAGAGGGATACAAGGAATACGAGGAAATGAGAGATGAGAGAGGGATACAAGGAATAAGAGAAAATGAGAGATGAGAGAGGGATACAAGGAATAAGAGGAAATGAGAGATGAGAGAGGGATACAAGGAATAAGAGAAAATGAGAGATGAGAGAGGGATACAAGGAATGAGAGAAAATGAGAGATGAAAGAGGGATACGAGGAATACGAGAAAATGAGGGATGAGAGAGGGATACAAGGAATACGAGGAAATGAGAGATGAGGAGAGGGATACAAGGAATGAGAGAAAATGAGAGATGAGAGAGTGGGATACAAGGAATACGAGAAAATGAGAGATGAGAGAGGGATACAAGGAATAAGAGAAAATGAGAGATGAGAGAGTGGGATACAAGGAATACGAGAAAATGAGAGATGAGAGAGGGATACAGGAATGAGAGAAAATGAGAGATGAAAGAGGGATACAAGGACACTAGAAAATGAGAGATAAAAGAGGGATACAAGGAATACGAGAAAATGAGAGATGAGAGAGGGATACAAGGAATAAGAGAAAATGAGAGATGAGAGAGGGATACAAGGAATGAGAGAAAATGAGAGATGAAAGATGGATACGAGGAATACGAGAAAATGAGAGAGGAGAAACGGATACAAGGAATAAGAGAAAATGAGAGATGAGAGAGTGGGATACAAGGAATACGCTAAACTAGAGGTGAGAGAGGGATACAAGGAATAAGAGAAAGTGAGAGATGAGAGAGGAATACAAGGAAAAAGAGAAAATTAGAGATGATAGAGGGATACAAGGAATACGAGAAAATGAAAGAGGAGAGAGGGATACCGGGAATACGAGAAAATGAGAGATGAAAGAGGGGGATACAAGGAATACGAGAAAATGAGAGATGAGAGAGGGGGGATGCAAGGAATACGAGAAAATTAGAGAGGAGAGAGGGGGGATACGAGGAATAAGAGAAAATGAGAAGATGAGAGGGGGATACAAGGAATAAGAGAAAATGAGAGCGGACAGGGGGGGATACAAGGAATAAGAGAAAATGAGAGATGAGAGAGGGGGATACAAGGAATAAGAGAAATTGAGAGATGAGAGAGGGGGATACAAGAATACGAGAAAATGAGAGAGGAGAGAGGGATACAAGGAATACGAGAAAATGAGAGATGAGAGAGGGATACAAGGAATAAGAGAAAATGAGAGAGGAGAGAGGGGGATACAAGGAATAAGAGAAAATGAGAGAGGAGAGAGGGATACAAGGAATAAGAGAAAATGAGAGAGGAGAGAGGGATACAAGGAATAAAGAAAGAAAATGAGAGATGAGAGAGGGATACAAGGAATGCGAGAAAATGAGAGAGGAGAGAGGGATACAAGGAATACGAGAAAATGACAGATGAGAGAGTGGGATACAAGAATACGAGAAAATGAGAGATGAGAGAGGGATACCAGGAATAAGAGAAAATGAGAGAGGAGAGAGGGATACAAGGAATACGAGAAAATGAACGAGGAGAGAGGGATACAAGGAATAAGAGAAAATGAGAGATGAGAGAGGGGGGATACAAGGAATACGAGAAAATGAGAGAGGAGAGAGGGATACAAGGAATACGAGAAAATGAGAGATGAGAGAGGGATACAAGGAATAAGAAAAATGAGAGATGAGAGAGGGATACAAGAATGAGAGAAAATGAGAGAGGAGAGAGGGATACAAGGAATACGAGAAAATGAGAGATGAGAGAGGGATACAAGGAATGAGAGAAAATGCGAGATGAGAGAGGGATACAAGGAATACGAGGTAATGAGAGAGGTGAGAAGGATACAAGGAATACGAGAAAATGAGAGAGGAGAGAGGGATACCGGGAATACGAGAAAATGAGAGATGAAAGAGGGATACAAGGAATAAGAGAAAATGAGAGATGAGAGAGGGATACAAGGAATACGAGGTAATGAGAGAGGAGAGAAGGATACAAGGAATACGAGAAAATGAGAGAGGAGAGAGGGATACCGGGAATATTAGAAAATGAGAGATGAAAGAGGGGGATACAAGGAATACGAGAAAATGAGAGAGGAGAGAGGGATACAAGGAATGCGAGAAAATGAGAGAGGAGAGAGGGATACAAGGAATAAGAGAAAATGAGAGAGGAGAGAGGGATACAAGGAATACGACAAAATGAGAGAGGAGAGTGGGATACAAGGAATACGAGAAAATGAGAGATGAGAGATACATACAAGGAACACCAGAAAATGTGATAAAAGAAAAATAAAACATTGAAAAAAGAGATATATATATATATATATATATATATATATATATATATATATATATATATATATATATATATATATATATATATATAAGATACATCAACTACTTATATTAGAAATCCGTAATCTTTTCCAAAACTTTGAATTGAGATTTTTTCATGATTCATTTTTTTTTTTTTTTTTCTTTCCTGAATGTTCCCTTCCATGCTTTCACTTTGATTAAGCTCTTGTATACAGACCAAAAATTTGCACATTGATGGAGAATGAGATTTATTTCGCTGAGCCTGCCTGCCTACCGATTTTATAAATTTACCCTAACACCTGGATTACAACCAAATTTTTAAAGTATTCTTGCTTTCCACCAACCAGTATACATTAAACCAAATGTTTTGTGGGTAGGCTATATAACCAAATTCAGACATCCAAGTGGGCCACACTAAAAATCGGTTTTTCATGTATACAATAAAGTCAAAAGTTTTTACAATACAACAATCCATTTATTTTAACATACAGAGTAAAATTTCTTATTCATGTTTAGACACCAAATTCAAAAACTCTTCACACCAATATTGAACATAACTTACACCTTTACTGAGTTAATTATTTTCTTAACACACTATTACAAAATTACAATTAGATACAAGCAATAGTATTTTAGATTTTTGCATTACAAACCATTTTAGTAGGACACTTAAATTTTAAAGTCCTTGCATAGCTTGTCAATATCAGCTTTGACAGAAGTGGTAGCCACCTTTAACTCATTGCTCAGATGTTCATCAGTCAGCTGACTTCTACATCTGGTTTTGGTGAGTTTCATTTTTGAAAAAAATTGTTCACACCAGTAGGTGCTACCAAAAAGGGAGGCTGTTCTTTTTGTATAATGGGACAAATTGGGAAACGTTTCACACACTTAGTGTTTGTAAAAATCTACCAAACTGTTTTCAGAATTTTTCTTTTTGGTGTTCATGTCAGCTTGCAGTTCAATGTGTTCCATTTGGCAATCCCCAGGACCGTCTTCCACTGCCAAATCAAAAAGTTGAACAAACAATTTTAGTTTAATTTTATTTTGTCTGAAATCTGGAAATCTGTTTGCAAACTCATCGCACAGCTTTTGTATACTAGAGCAATCTAGATCAGGAAATTCCAGTTTTCTGGTTGTCAGACACATGAAATGGATCAATGTAGCTCTACTCAACTGAACCTGGAAAAGTACCAATTTTTTCTCAAAAGCACAAATATGCTCAAACAGCTTATTCACAAGTTGACTTTTCCCTTGTCTTGAGTTCAAAACAGACAGATACTGTGTAATGTCTGTGAGGAGTGCAAAGTCATTCAACCAGTTCTCATCGCTCAAGAAGGCCACATTCTGATGTTTGGTCTCCATGAAGAACTTAATTTCCGATGGAAGATTCCAGAACCTCTTTAAAGTGGCAGCTCTACTGAGCCAAAGTACAGTAGAGAAGTACATACCATCAGGATACTCACTGTCAAGCTCATCAAGAAATGCTTTAAATTGCCGATGATTTAATCCTCGTGCTCGAATGTAACTTAAGCACTGGACAACATTTCTTATGACCCCTGCAAAATCCAGAACTTTGGTACACAAGTTCTCTTGGTGAATAATGCAGTGGCTTACAACTACGTTTTGTGCTCTAACTGCAGTTAGAAATTTTGTGGCGAATCCATTTATCCTACCTGTCATGGAGGGAGCACTCTCTGTTGTAACACCACACAATTTAGCAGGATTCAGTTCAAACTTTTCCTTTACCTAAAGCACCTGTTCCCAGATATCCTATGTTGTGGTTGTGTAGGAAAGGTTTGCCATATCTAAAAACTCTTCAACAATATCAAAGTCAGCAGTAACAGCTCTGATGAAAATGACAAGTTGGGCTGTGTCACTGATGTCAGTGCTCTCATCCAAAGCCAAACTGAAAGCTTCACACAATTTTAATCTCTCTTTCAAAATTTCTTTGATATTATCTGAGAGATCATTTGTCTTGCGTAAGACAGTAAAGCCGGAAAGGCAAGTTTGCTCAGCCAAATGTTGTTTTTTTTTCTCCAGGCATGCATATTTTGTGAATATTGTCAAACAATTTTTGATAAATTCTCCATCACTGAAAGGGTTTCCTTTTTCTGCCATATATTCACAGAGCTTAAATCTCAGTTTTGTCACCAGTTCTGAATCTTTCTTGTAAATGGTAAAACACTTTGTTTTTAATGGATTTTTTCAAATGTTCAATTTGGCCACTCGTGCCTGACCAACCCAGCACAGCCGTTCCCCACTATCTCAACTTCTCAAATCAGCTCATAGCTGGGTTAGCCCAAAGCGTAAGAAAGGAGAAGTTTTGGCACTTTTCTATGGTGCATCTGTGGCTATCGCGAGCGTATATCCGAGCGAAATTCTCATACAGCTACCAGGAACGCTGACTCATACACTCGCATTGACTGACCAGGCTTCTGGGTCCACTGGTCCCAACTCCTCCTTCAGCAGCCACCTCTCTCTGACCGTCGCCTTTCCCTGACGATCGCTAACTGTTGACCTTCTGGGACCTTGCTTTTCCTCGTCTTCTCCCGGTCTCGTAGGAAATCTGACGAGCAAATCCCTTTGTGTAGGTTTCGTGCCAAAGCAGACAAAGGAACCCTCTGTCTGGCGCTCACCCACACCCACAGAAACAAATGTCCACCATCGTGCCACATACACTTCCATCATTACAATTGGAATTTGACAGACAAAGCAAAAAACACTTTTTGTTTCTGTGGGGGACAACAATGAATTTTGGGCGCTATTCACTGTTGAATACACCCTCCTTTGTCATCAGTTTTTCGTTTCTTGGCTGCCGACATATTCATCTTTCAATGCTTATAATAAGCTCATTACTCCATGAAAAATGTGTTTTCAACTTTTTTTTTTCATTAAGAAGTCAAAATTTCAAAGTGTTAAAAATGAAAAGTTTCAAGAAAATTATATTTCAATTTTGGGGGGAAGATGGCAATTTAAAAAATTCATTAAAATCACAACTTTCGGTTTTTGAATTTTAGAAATTCAAAAAATAAAAGTCTTACTTATCTGACATAAATTATCAACCAATAAGTACTTCCAGGATTCCTCTACAAGAATTTGGCTCTAAATATATTTTATCTTTCATAAATTCTGAAGTAAAATCAATATTTTCATAGACTGTGTTAAAATTAAACTGAAACTAAATTACCATTAGCAGTAGCAGTGAAAAAAGTTGACTATCAAAAATACAGAAGCCTGAAAGTGACCAAAAAACATTATTCTAAACTCCTAAAAACTATGAATTTAAACGATATAATTATATTAATTTCCATAGCCATAAAAATTAAACATTTATACAACATAATAATGACGACATTACACGTGTGTATGTTGCAGAGCCGATAAGCATGTCGACCCCGCTAATGAATTAAGTTTAATGCGGTGCGAGTAATGACAGCCAAAGACAATGAAGGGAACAAAAGGCAAGATAACTGATACAACAAAAGTAACGATTTATTGCCAGATTTACAGACGTGTGTGTAAAGTCCATGGCGGTTGTATTAGGTCTTCAGCTAGATGGGTAATGTTGATAGCTGGTATGGTCGAGCCATGGATGTGCGCAGCTGAATGTTCGATGCGGGTAGCTGGCGTAGGTCGAGTCGTTGAATGCAGCTGGTCGATCGTTGTGGGCAGCTGAGGTCGGTCGAGTCGTTGAATGCAGCTGGATGATCGTTGCGGGCAGCTGAGGTCGGTCGAGTCGTTGAATGCAGCTGGATGATCGTTGCGGGTAGCTGAGGTCGGTCGAGTCGTTGAATGCAGCTGGATGATTGTTGCGGGAAGCTGAGGTCGGTCGAGTCGTTGAATGCAGCTGGATAATCGTTGCGGGAAGCTGAGGTCGGTCGAGTCGTTGAATGCAGCTCGATGATTGTTGCGGGAAGCTGAGGTCGGTCGTGGCTGGTAAATCGGTGTCCCGGTTTTGACAGTACGTTGGGTAAACCGGGGGTGGGGTGTCGATTTGGCTGCTAGCCCGTACAGCGAGTTGTACGTGGGCCAGATGCTGCAATGCTAGGGCAGTCTGTGACGGCGAGTCGTTACGTGGACCGGATGCTGCATTGATGGAGCGTCGAAGTCGAAATCGGTGTTGGCAGCTATGTCGTGTAGAGTCGAGCGAGTTGGTGGCTAAGACTGAGCTGTGTCTTAGTATTATGGACCGAGTGAACGGACGGGGAAACAGTGGCTAAGGTTTGCCAGGCCTTAACACATACGAAGTCGAGCGAGCGGATCGGTGAAGCTAGGGCTTTGTCGTGCCCCTAGCTGTGCGGGCATATCGTTTACGGTTGCTATGACTTTGCCGTGCCAAAGCCGTGCGGGAGAGTCGGGACAGTAGCTATGGCTGTATCGCGCCAAAGCTGTGCGGGCGTATCGGACGGTAGCTATGACTTTGCGCGCCAAAGCTGTGCGGACGTATCGGACGGTAGCTAAGGCTTTGCGAGCCAAAGCTGTGTGAACGTATCGAGACGGTAGCTAAAGCTGTTTCGCGCCAAAGCTATGGCTTTTGTGCGCCAAAGCTCTGCACTGTCGAGCGAACAGGCTAGGAGGCAGAGGCTAAGATTGGCGTTATCTTAGCGCTGCGCAGATAGTGAAGCGGTAGCTAAAAGCTAAACCGTGCCTTTAGCGCTGCGCAGCCAAACGGACGAGCGGAACCGCGCGATGGTTAAGATTGGCTGGTCTTTTGAGTCCTCTTCGTGTTTGCCTCCGGGCCGTCTATTTCGACTGGTCGTTAAGGACCGTCAGAGATACTCCAATACACAGAAGGGGGCCTCTTATGGTCCTTAAAAGGACCTTTAGTGCATATCAATGTGATAAAAAAAGGGGTGAATCTGCCACTAGAAGTGGCGGTGAGGTGAATGCAACCACGATAACGTAGGATCCAGTCTCGTGGAGCCGAGTGGCCCCTGAGAGCGTCCGCGAATACCTCTGTTCTTTATCATACGTCCCACCAACGCACGAGTGTGGCACAAGGCCGTTTTTAAGGAGGGTCCGGTCGCCGGGCCGAAGCCCACACGCGTCCGGCGAGGTCAAAAATACCTTCGGCCCTGTCGGCATTCCCTTTTTAGGGGAACCTCAGGCGCCAGGCAATAACCCCCCCGAAGGGGGTAAAAGTCTGGGGGGGATGGCTCCCCTGAGGCCGGAGGAACTCTTCAGTGCCGAGGCACACCCGGCAAAACTGCCCAGAAGTACGACGGCCTACTGTATGCGACCCGACAACTGGAAAGGAAAGGCTGCACAAACGCCTTTTTCATATTAAAGAAAGGGAACACCACTTCTACCGCGCCACGTAAATAGTTCTTCTATAAAAAAATCGACGTAGAAAATATGTCCTTCTTTAGTCTGGTATAGGTTAGCGAAGATAATTAATTCCATTTTTATAGAATTATTTCTGGCAGAAGTGTTTTGCTAATGTTGATAAATGTTAATTAATCCCTTTCTTAGCTGTAACGGCCGGTTAGAGTCGAAAAAGGCCTTTGTCATTTCCGGCTGTACCCGGATGTAATTTTTCTAGGGCGAACGAGTAATCCGATCTGTTTATGGTTGTAGGCAGGTCGCGACATGTACACAAATGAGTGTGAAGTAGCAGTGAAAGTCATGCGACCTTTGGAGGAGGGGCGTTGTGGTAGGTGGTATCAGGAAAATGTCCAGAAATATTTTTATTAATTAAATTTCTCAATAAGATTTTTTAATACAAACTAAATCAAAATTTTCATGAAATATTTTTAAGATCAACACAATTTTTCTCACAATGAATAAAGTTACAATCAGATTTTTATTTATTTATCATTTAAAATTATAAAAAAAAACCAACCAACAAGCTTTCTTTGCAAGAAGGAATAAGAAATTTAAATTCAACAAGAAACATTTTTTCAATACTTTTATTTTTTCAATATGAGTAAGCACAGTAATTTGAATTTTTTTAAGTCTTGAGATTTTTTATTTCAATTGATTCATTAATATTATTTTTCAGAAGGAAATTAATTCTAGTTTTTCGATGAAAAACATGGGAACAACTTAAAATTCCAATTCAACTTTTAAATAAAACTGAAAATGTTTAAATTCAAACAATTTCGTAAAAATATCTTTTAAAGTTGATTTCTAGTTTTTAAAATTTTACTCAAAATCTGAACTTTTTTTAAAAAATTTAATTAATAGAAGAGATTTGACTGTTTTTTTTTAAATTTTAAAATTTTGTAGCGTCGTTAAAATTTCAAAATCTAATGCATTTATTAAGTACCACGCTAACTCCATTTTGAGATATTTAGCTTTAAAATATAGAAAAATAAATTCTATGAATTTTAATAAAAAAAGTTTTCATTGTTTATTTCATTATGTTTACAAAATAGAATAAGAGCCACTCATAACGAAACAGATTGCTTTTATATAATTTAATCGCAGTTTCAAGTTAAAAGGGGGCGGTAGAAAAAATAGCGATTTTCTGAGGCACCTGTATCCATCTACAGTACGACACAAGCGAAAATTTTTACACAGATTTGGAAAAAAAATTGGAAATTTGTGCATGGCGGAGAAAATAAAAATCAGTGTTGCTGAGAGCCACACTAAATTGCTTGGCAGGCTAGGTTGTTGCCCCCGGGCCGCTTGTGGCTCACACCGGCATTAGACTCTCCAATATCTTTAAAAATTAGGTTTCTTTTCCAAGAAGAGTAAGAAGGTTATCGGAAATTTTATCAGGATTTAAAGCTATTTACAATTAAATATGGCTGCTTACAAGAGGAAAAAAAGCAGTAGAATGAGACGTATATTACCATTAGGAAGAAAATTACCAAATTATATGGGCCTCTCACTTGGATGACCAAATGCGTCTTCCGACTGATTATTATAAAATTTCTAAAGGTAGAGGCAAATGCTATTAAGCAAGAAATGTCTCCGAAGGACCAAATGGCAAATGGTATTGGTTGGTGAGAAAACAGCATGACACTCACCAACCAAACCGGAAGAACCATTACGGTTTACACCTGTGAAAATATCCCCAGTTTAATGAACTATGATCCAATAATATTTAAATCTTTATATATAAAAAAAGAAAAGAATTATCAATTTCGAACTTTTTCTTCTTTCTAACTTTCTTATATCATGATGTTCTTTCTTAATACAGCTTGAGATAATCTTTTGAATCACAATCATTCGATTGTCTGTACATCTTTTAAATAATCGCTGCCATTTACTTATGAGGTAAATTATTGGATTTACTGCAAGCATTGTTCTCTTTTGTCATAAAGTCTACATTGATTGTAGTCGTTTTAATTATTCTATTTGTAAGGAAATAATTTTCTTGGATTTTTTGCGCCAGCAATATCTGAGGAATTATTTCTGCCGCGGGAAAGCTAATCATTCAAATGTCTCTAATATAAATGGTTTCCAAAAAGTTCAAAGGTTTTACTCGAAAAAATTTTGTATTTTCTTTTTTGGGGTCGTGGAGGAAGTGCTAATGTCGAACAAATCAAAACTTTCGAAATGGTCTTGTTTTGTTTTTTTTTACTTTGGCTACAACAGCGACTTTTTGTATGGTCATGCTAACTTGTTATCCTTTATCAGTTTCTTACCAACTGACTTCCTCTACGTCAGCTCTTTTAAAAGAAACGGACTAGTGTTATCAAAAGAGAAAATAAAAAATTCCCAAATCGTCAAAGAATGTACTAGTTTATCTAAATTTAGATTTTAGTGCCAACCAATAAGTCATCAGGGTTATCATCAATCTGATTCAATTAGATAAATTTACAGAAAGAGCAAAGTCAGGAATTTGGATTTACAAGAATAAAAAAATCCGCAGAGGAAAAACACGTAAACATGAAATTTCTTTCAAATATAAATGGTTTCTTTTCTCAAACAGTGAAAAAAAAAAAGACATTAAACACGTTCATCGTTTCTGAGGCGAGTTAAGACAACTTTTTCAAGTTTCATGAAGTGGGAAAAGTTGGAACAGTTGGGAACAAAAAGACTGCATAGTTGTTTGAGATCTAGATTACAACGTCGGAATAATATTTCAGACAAATTCCAGAGGGCTGATTAAAGATTCTTGATGATTTGACCCTGAATAACTCAAAAGTTACATTTTTTGAATTGTTGAGTCAGAGTTAATACAAAACAAATCAGAATTTATATTTTGAGGTCCATTGTGTCGACCATCAGTCTATAAGGTTGGCAGGGACAAGAACTAGAAGTATTTTCAAACTCACTTATCAGAGGCGCGAAGAAACCGAATTCAGTTTGTGCATCATCTGTAAAATACTTTTTAAAACTAATTGTTAGAGTTGGTGATATTTGTTATCACAAACCAGTCTTCAAATTTCGATAATATATTGTAAATATATTCAATAATCGTTTGATAGCGATGAAGAATATAATTAAAAAAATTAATTCAAGTGCCGGGTTAGTAAAGCTGATGAGCACAAACTCTGAATATCTATTTTTATGGTTGAATCGTTGAGCCTTGCAAACTATAAACTTCTCATTCTTTACATACAAGAGTTTGTCAAGAGTTTTGCAATATTTTCGTCATGTGACGTTGTTGTATACTCTGCCTATGAACATTAATGGGTATGTCCCATTCCTCTTTGGACACTATTCTGAGAGGGTGCAAATATCCTGCCTTTAGCAGTGCTGTTTCACTCGGTCGAGGCTGCCTGACGTGGGTGTAGAGGAAAATCCAGCTTTCACGTCACGCAGCCGACCCTCCTCGAACCTCAAGAGGCCATTCCCTTAGGCTCTAACCCTTTTCAGAGGGGCTAAGTTTATCGCTTGGCTCCTGAGGCGCTCCTTTTTAGACCCGAGGTACTTTTGGAGCTGCCAGGCGTGTCTGGGCTACGGCCCTGCGCCCGGACCCACACTAAAAAAGGCCTGGTGCTGTTCTCACTTGTTTTTTGTGACGCGCGACAAATAGCGAAAATATACTAATAACCACTAGCTGCGGTTACCTTTTTCACGCCACAGGCAAGTATTGTATTTTGTTAATGTTATGAATATTTCCATTTCATTTCCAACCGCTGTTTTGGTTATTTCTCATTCAGTAACCTTTGTTAGGTTACGACAGACGTATAAGTCAGTACCTCCAGATGCTTTTCCAGAGGTCATGATGGTGACGAACCACACTAGACTATGAAACACTAAGCTCGCCTGATACTCGTCAAGTGCTGGCCAGATTCTCTCCGATTGTTTAGCGCACGGTTTTGGGTCTACATTGCTAGGTTCTTACAACCTGAGCGAAATTTCTTCAATCATCTACTTATTGTAATCAACTGCGCCTTTCACACAGCAAATGTTTTTGGTTGCTTCCATGGCCAAGTTCATTACACCGACTACTACAACACCACCAATCACAATGGGTACCTCCCACGGCTTGAACTGCTTTAGTCATGAAATACAGACGCCGCAAACTAGCCCGTACCAAAATATTACAAAACTTTTGACTCTCACCAATAATTACGAAAAAAAGCCGAAAATTTAAACAACATTTAAGTGTGAGAAGAAAGGGTCCAGTTTTCCTAACTAAATTTGAAACGTCCTTAGTTATTTCAAAATATTTCCTCGATTTGTTCCCAATTTTAGAGAAATCTTACGAGTGACTTTGAAGTTTATTGTTTGTACATTTATATTCTGTGAAAACTATTTCTGAAAAAATGATCATTTTACTTTATTCTGATGAAAATCATAACTGAATATAAATTGAACAAAAAAGAATGCTTCTTAGATACTTCTATTTGGAGTTTGATTCTGTCACAGTCAGCAAATTGCTACTATACAATTTTTCTACTTGCCAATCAAAATTATGCCAAGCTAAACTCACATCTCCATACATTTTCTCTACACAAAAATATCCGTAGCACCAACGTTGCCAATATTTATTTGTCTGACTCATGATTACATTGAGACGATTTTCCCACTCCAATCTTCCACATGATGACTGCCGGTCTGAATTGTAAACCATTATTCAAAGTCATATATATATATATATTTATAATGTACCGTTGTCGTAGCATATCCGTTAGTTTAATGAATAATTAAACCTAGGTATTTTCTACTTCAAGAGTAAAGTCTACATCACTTTTCATATAGCGTATCAACTCCTTTAAAGTTTGGTTTTAAAGCTTTAGAATTTTCTAAAATCCTTTTCCGTTTTTTCCACCAAAAGTTTTTTCTCCTGATGATGACCTAAGGTCGAAACGTGTTGGGAGCAATTAAGAAATAAACAACATAAAAGTAATTTTTCTCTTTGTCTCATCAATTTGGTTCCTCTTTTATATATATGTGTGCGTGAGTGTGTGTTTATTCTTCGGCTTTTGGTAAATAACGAAATACTCAGACTAATCAACTTCATCAGCCATTTTAATAAAAGTGGATTAAATCTCTAATTATTGTTTTCCTTAAAAAGGGTGCAACTATAAACAGTGTTTTCTATTGCCGACTACTGAGACAAAATATACCTTATTCATTGAATGGCTTCTCTGATAATATAAAGTGGGATTTCTTCAAGGTTATGGCTGTGTCGGTCCTACTGAATGGATGACAACTAGCAAGGATATATATCAGCTCTGTGCTGATACTGGATGTAGTCTAGAGGGTCTACCATAAGTGATAACGAGAGAGATTTAGAGAACTCCATGCTCTCAGCACGACTTGATATATATATATATATATATATATATATGTGTGTGTGTGTATATATACTCTCCTATGGGTTAGATAGTACTTCTGCTGTTCTTCAAGGATTACTTTGGCATTAAATAACTCACAAAGATTGAGATGCCATAAAACAAAGAAATCGAAACCAATAAATATGTTTAAGAAATGCAAATAATAAAAAAAAGATTATGGCACAGTAGATATAAGAAGTAAAAAAAATATTATAATTAGGAAAACTTGAAGTCTCTTACTTGAATTTTCATGTGCTGTACACTATCATAAGACAAAAAAATAAATTTGTTCCGTCTGATGATTTTGCGCACCCCAGCCTCGTCCAGGATTTGAACTTGGTTTACCATGTTGATTTCCTACGACAATAACCATCACACACACACACACAACCCCCCCCCCATATATATATATATATATATGTATATTGTGAGAAAGAGAGAGAGAGAAATAGTCCAAGTATTTTTATCAGCGACGAAATATCCTACGGACGCGGCAATGGCGCCTTAATCCCTTAGTACTATCCACATTCCCCTTAGATACCAACAGTTAAATAAAATGTTTGTCCATTTTACATAATTGGATGACATTTGGAACATTTTTGAAAATTGCATTTGTTTCTATGGTGACGGCTGTCAGAAACGCGAGCATTTTTTGTTTTGTGTTTGTTTTGTTTTTGTTTTTTGTTTTTGTTTGTTTGTTTTTTAATATCATAATTGGTGTATTCTTATTTGTTGGTTTTAACATTGAAACTTGAAGCCAATAAGAAACATTTTCAGTGTTGCTTTTTTTTATTTAATGGAAGGTAAAAGCAGCTAAAAACATTGGAGAAGGTGAAAATAATCAAAAGTGTCAAAAGCATCCGAAGTTTCACACTTCAGATTTCCCACAAAATGATGCCCCACGGTCGAACAGACTAGTTGGTGGCTTGGTTTGGTTTCTTTTTTTAATGGCATATCAATCTTCGCAGGTTATCTAATCTATAGCGTTTCGGGAAATTGTTAATTTCTCAAACACTATATTTTTTAGGCAACACAAATGAATGACGAAACTTTTCTTTAACACAACAAAGAAAGTTTTTTATTTGCCGGATTGAATATGCTTTGCTTTTGGTGCTGCAAGACTCGTGGAGTTAGGGCTTGTTAGTGTTGGAGACGAAATGGCTTAGCGGGATGTTGAGATGGCAGCGTGTGTTGCAGGACGTGTGAGGGATTGTGTTTAGAGTCACCGTGTAGTTTTGTGTGTCTGGTATTTTTGGGGGAGAGTCTGCGTTATCTCCATTAATGTGGGCCAGAGGTGAAAAGGGAACTAGTGTCGAGAGCGGAGTTACGCTCAGATCGACATAGCCAATTTTTGGGGTGACATGAAGTGGTGCCTGTGGAAGGCATGCTGAATGCATCCAATTCATATTCAACTGGGATTCCTTGTACGAAATCCATAAATTAGATGGTTCCCTCGTGAGTGTCCATGTTGCTGCTGCTAGTGTTAAAGCCACATTGAGATGTCCACACTGGGCGGCTTGTCTAGCTAAAAAAGCATCGCTAAGTAGGGACGACCAGGGGAACGTCTGTTCTGGTCACCGTCTCAAGCCAAAGAGAGTGGGTTTGGCCGCTCACCCGTTTTGCAAGCCGGAAATGAAGGTCTGGGCTGAATAGGATAAGTCATCCTGATTGGGTGAAATTAAGTGTTGAAATAAATTGAGCGCCAAACCAAAATACGAGATTTTCCTCTTCTCTACAAATCCTAAAGCCATCCTTGGAGAAGAATAGTAATGGAGCTATTTAACCCATAGCTGGCAAGATAGGCAGGTACATACTTCCCCTAGGGGTATTAGTCCGAAAGTAAGTGTGATAGCATGATTGGTGTTTGAAGTCGCTTATTCCGATGTCGCTGTTCAGCATATTATCTTCCCTCAGACCAGATGTGATTGATAATGACCAAACAACAATTTTATTTCGGAATAAGCAGCATTAGATAATGTGAGAGAGATGAAAAAGTAGATTCAAAATATTTAAATGAAGCGCCGAAAATTATTAACAGCCGTTTTCGTTTTCTTTTAATCGCTTTGAAATAAAAACAAAAGTGAAAACGATACAAATAGAATTAAAATGTCGCGTTTTTAGAAAGAGACTGACAAAGAAAAAATTGCTACGAGGTTGTCATCATCATCATCATCAAGTTGTACTCACAACACGGATTCGTGTGATTCTCTCTCTCTCTCTCTCTCTCTCTCTCTCTCTCTCTCTCTCTCTCTCTCTCTCTCACCGTCCCTATCAGTTATTGCTCCAGGTGAGTCTACTAGACAGCATCCAGGGTCTGCGCAGAGCTGATGAACGTAAGGTTATGCGGGTGGGCCGACACTGGAGCGTCCATGTGTCGGGGTCCATAGGAAAACGTTACTTATGAGTTCGTCCTTATTTTTTCAGCAGTTCCCGGCAAGTCTTGTTCGTCTTACTTGGATGCTTAATGAGATGGGAAGTAAGTGGTCGTATATGGGTTGTTTTGTAGGATTTTACTACTAGGATTTGTTCAAAACAGCACAGAGCATTGCTGAGTAGTTCCCAGTTAGCTTTTTCTTCAGTCCTAGTGGTGCAGCCATAAAATAGTACTGATACGGCAACAGCTGGGAAGAATTCCCAATAGTTTAGAGGAAAGGTTTATATTCTATCAGGAATAAACCATGCAGTGTGTGTGTGTGTGTGTGTGATTTGCTTCATAAATGTAACGAAATTATTTTGTTTTCGGAAAAAATTGTACCAAACAATAAAAAAGTTGCTATTTGACAATATTTTGGAATTTGATTGAAGATGAACTAATTAACCTAACACACACACACACTAACCCCAAAGGTCTTTATCCCACGATAATTTAGGAATTTGGCAGAATTGAAACTACATCTTTTGAGTCTCTTTCCAAAGAGTCAAACTACTCATTCGAACACATACTGTTCTAATTTAGACCATTTGAAAAATGAAAAAAAAAAAAATAGCGTCTGCAGAGAGTGATATGCCATTTGGATAACGCAAGATCACATGTTTATTTGTTGCTTTATAGACAAAAAGTATTTACAACTTTGACGGACATTTTTATTCACACTCCGATTTCACTAAACATTGCAATGTAACATTTCATCTGTAAAGATCAGAATAAATGTTAAGCTGCAATCTGATTGAATTTTTGAGATTTGGATTGATGTCGATTATTTTGGGTGTGATTTTTCGGTCGCTGTATCCTCTGGCCTTCCTTAATTGTCCCTTGTTTATCTGGGCATAAAAAATGATTCAACCTTGAATGACTTGTTTGATCAACAGTTAAACTTTAAAAATAATTTCCCCCGTTGAATCATTTCTATGCTCAGATAAACAAAGGACATCTGAGGAAGGCTGAAGGATACAACGGCCGAAACGTTGTGTTTCAACTTACCACAATAAAGATGAGAACAACAGTCGAAAAAATTACAACCAAAATAATACACATTAAGCCTCATCTCAAAAATTCAGATCGATTGTTTGTGTTTGTTTTGCTGAACTTGATAATACAAATAAATTTATTGCAATACACATTGATGATAGACATTAAGCTGCAATGTTTTTTTGTGAAATCGGTGGCTAAGTTCTTAATGAATGATGAATATGAAAAAATAACCTTCATATCGAAGCTTAAAAATTTTTTTTATGTAGACGGGTCAAAGTTTCAGTTCAACCTCTCTCTCTCTCTCTCTCTCTCTCTCTCTGAATATATATATAATCTATAAAAATGTGTGTATGTGTGTATGTTTGCGCAATGTGCTACAGAAAAGTTCAGGAAATATGAAGAATATACACGAAACGAATATAGTAAAGGTTTTTGCCTCTCAGTGAACAGTATTTTTAGAGTTATTGAGTTCATGCCACAGAGCCGATTTCAAATGAGACAATGAAAACTTGGTGTTAAAATTAATAATTTTTTTCATGTTCACATAATTTTAGTGAGCATCATCTTTTCATCAATCAATCTTGTTAGTCATGAATACGATCGGATACAAGAAGGATGTTAAAAAAACGCCAATGAATACGAGACAACTAATTTTTAGGAAAAAAAGAGAACGAAAGTAGTTTTGGGGTCTTGATTTTGTTTTTTGTGCGTGTGTGTGTGTGTGTGTGTGTTGTCAGTTTAATTCTAAAACTGGATATCATATTGTACCGTTGCTTCTAAGGTGATAAGGGGACAATTGTTATGTGGTCTACCACATAACATTTTACAAAATCCCTTAGATTCTTTTGATGTAAATTGGATGGCGTTATCCGAAACAATGGCATTTGGAACACCGAACCTCACAAATAGCTCGTGTAGAACCCAATTACTAATTTCGTGATTGGTTTCTTACATCTCAATATCTCTGGCTACTTGGAAAGACTGTCTGCAATCATCAGATAATATGAACCATTAAGTGAATCAGCAAAGTTAATATACAGACGTGACCATGGGCGGTCACTTTCTAGACATGGGTTGAACTTTATTGATGGAACTTTAGCTGCCAAAGCATAGCCTTTACATGACTTTACCAAACTTTCGTTGTCTATCCATACTACGCCAGTACACATCGCTTTTCATTAAGCTTTCCATTCTAGATATACCAGGATGTCCAGTATGGAAGTCTTTAAGAATTCGTTTCTGCAGTGATAGAGGTACCACCACTTTTTCGCTGTACATGAGAATGACATTGCAAATGTTAATTTTAGATGACACCAGACGATGATATTATATCCGGTTTTGATACCAACTTCTTGCCCATAATTTTTTGTCCCACCCTTTTTTTTAATTCTTAATTTTTTTAACGTGTAAGAACCCATTGAAAGAATAATTTTATTATTAAAAATTTTTTTCTCAGCATTGTGCGATGGCTATCTGAAGAGGTTGGTTTCTGTTGTGGAGTGGCCAGCTGAAATAAATTTCTAATAGTCAAATGACGGCTTGTAGAATTTTTATCCAAATATATATATATATATATATAGTTTTCCTTCACCGTCATTATCAGTCTATGTACTTTTGACAGCGATAAACCTGCATGCACTCCCGAAAGTAACCGAACTTTTTAAAACAGAGATCACTCTGTCGATGTCAGCAAACTTTTGTCGATGCATCACCTAGATTCACGCAAATGAGATGAACGAATCATTCTTCATTTCGTATATCAATAGCTGCATTGAGACTGCTTTATCACTAATATCGCTGTTACCACAGTTGAATCGTATCAAACACAGCCAAACTCTGCTCATATAAACAGTTAATCAATGGGTGGATTCTTTTCTGCATGAGGAAATTCAATTACTCACGAAAAGGGCAGAAAAGGGATGGTTTTCCTTTAAAAATTGAAGATATGCCAATTGTTGCATGTTGACGGGATAACGTGTGAAAGTGTAAAGAGATGAAAAGAATAGAACCACAGATAAAGTAAATAATTCCGAGAAAAACATATCCGTGTAATGAAGATTCAAAAAGGTGCAATTTGTGGTTGGAGGAGAAATTCAAAATTATTTCAATTCTTAACGAATTTCTCTTAAATAAAAAATCAGAACAAGTATCATGACGTCATCATGAGACAAAATACTTGTTAAAGCAAAATTGGTGTCAGGTTAAATTTTTGGTCAGGTGATGTGATTTCGTGATGACGGACTTTTTTGTATTAGCAAAAGGTTAATATAAATCCCCACCATTTAATCGAGAAACTGATTTTTTTTACTATCAATAGTAGCTATTTTAAAGTAAAATATATACATACACACACGCGAACACACACACACACACACACACACACATATATATATATACGTGGTGCATTCAATAAGGTTCCAGACTTTTTTTGTACAGGCATTTAAAATTGTCATAGACTCTTGAAAATTCACTATGTTATTGCTATACATCTTATGAGATGACAGACCAATTTTTAGGATTTCAGTTTCAAATGAACAGCTACAGCAGCAATTGGAGTACACCCTACTAAAGTCTGATTGTCACAGCTGGTGAATTTCAAAAATGCAATCTGGACGTCAGGACACTTTAGAAGAACGATATGCAATAAAATTCTGTTTTAAACTTGGAAAAATGCCACAGAAACCTATGGAATGCTTCAGACTGGTTTTGGAGAATCTTGCATAAATCGAGCCTCAGTTTTTGAGTGGAATAAGAGATTCAAGGAAGGAAGGGCGTCTGTGAGGGATGATGAGAGGTGTGGGAGAAGTAAAGAAGTCAATACACCAGTGTTGATTGGCCAAAGGGTTAGGGTTAGGGTTACTGTGTTGAGGTTTTAAGGGAGTTCAGGAAGAGATTCAGTCGGAAGAGGCCAGCACTCTTCAAATCAGGTCAGTGGCATTTCCACGAGGACAATGCACCAGTCCACAACTCCATCCTTGTCACAGACTATTAGAGCAAGATGGGCATCAAGACAGTCCCTCAGCCTCCCTATAGTCCAGACCTTGCTCCCCGTGACTTTTGGTTATTCCCTAAGCTCAGAGGCTGTCGTTATGAGACAATTGAGGAGATGAAAGAGGCTGCGACGAAGGATTTGAATTGTGAGTTCTGGTTGCGTCTTTTTATACTGAAGATTGTTTTAATAAGTTATTTAGATTTTCTTTTGTCTCGGATTTTGTGTCTATGATTGTCTCCATGGAGTTAATTATCCGTGAAAACCATTTGTCTATGTAAATGTTTTTGTATATAAGTCTATATTGTGTGTGTGTGCAGAGGTGTACTGAGGCAAAATGCCACCCGGGACCCCCGTATTCATAATGGTGCCCACTTTTTTGGGAGGAAAAATATAAATGAAGTACCCTTAATGGCGTTGATTAGTACTTGAAAAACAACAAATTAAAAAATTAGCCGAACAAACGTTATCATATTTTAACCTTTCGAGCTTTTGCAGAAGTAAAGTTACTAATAACTTGGTCAAAGTCAATCTTTTCTACAGTTTCATGCTCTGTTGAAATCAGGGATAAATTGCATAAGCGATCTTGTGACATGGTTTCAAGTAACTTTTAATGAGCTTCAGTTTTGAGAAGCTTCTCACTGCAGTTGCAACAGAAACGGTGAGCATCAAAAACAGACGTTGAGCACTGTTTCCCGTACTTGCCATCGATAAATCCATCTCAGCCTTTCGATAACCGATGATTTGGTCATCATGGTCATGTCACATTTCTGACTGAAAATTAATCTTTTGGCAAAGTAACAACCTCTTCATTATTTTGCCGGCGTATACCTTTTTTTTTTTAGATTGAGGTGATTCCCTTGGCCGTTAGTTCTGTGTTGCAATCGACGAGAGATCGCGTAGCCATGTTCACTGAAACGTTGAAATGGGACAAAAAATCAGCTCTCAGAATCGGTGTTTTGACTTGGGCTATTGTGAAGATCCACGGAAAAGATCGTCGTAAACTCAAATTGAGCGTTAGTGGTATCTCTCCGTAGGTTTCAATTCTTGATCCATTTGCCGCTTGCAGTGTGAATGAAGATAGTTGGTAGTTTTTCTTGGGATCCGGTGGAATAACGCTTATTTGTGCGCATGTGTCGACTGAAAATAAATATCCGGTATTTTATCTCGGATCTAAAATAGACGACTTCCTTGTTTTAAACCAGCAGCTAATGTCGTCTTTACTTGCTGCCGGTGTAACCGTTTCCCTGATTCTATGTTGATGTGTGTGAGGTTGAATTGAAGTTGCATGGTTTTATGCACTTCCTTGCCTCACATCCAAATTTGAAATGATACCAACAGGTATAATAGGTGCATCGCTCTATGGGAGACGAGTTCGACCTACTACATCTACTTTGTGAGGAGGTTTTGTCAAGACAGGAATGTTGAGATGCTTTGAGCTTCACCAAATTTTGAACTTGCAGGGATAAATTTTCCATGCCCTGCATCAGCTCAGTTAACATGTCTGGCGTGATTGTTTAAGTTGTTGATTCAATATTGTTGCTTTCCATCTTTTGTGCTGTTTTTTTAAAATGAGAGCTGTTTTTGTTTTTATGTGTGGTTGCGTGTTCTCTCAAGTCGGAAGGTCACCAATTTTGTGGGGAATCAGTGTAATTGGATATTTAAACGGGTATGTTCTTTCCAATTAGTAGTGGGTGCATGGGAGTAAGTTCTCGTCCGTATTTTACGGGTATTGCTCTCAGGTTTAGTTCCACCACAAAATTTTATAATTACGTAAAAGAAATGGAACAGGACACAACAATTTAATATTTATAAACAAATGAAAAACATAATGTGTGAATTGCCTTTGTGGAAAATACAGTTTGGCCAGTTAAAAGAAAATAAGATTGTTCACACGTGTGTGTATGTGTGTGTGTGTTTAAATGTTAGCAGAGACTGTTAGATAAGTAGTTCTTTACTTACATTAAGTCTACATAGTGTTTTTTGTGTGTGTGTGTGTGTGTGTGTGTGTGGCGACAGCGTGTTGCATTGATGAAAGAAAGTTTGTCAGTTTTTCTTTTGAACCTTAATCGCGGCCATCTGCAGTTAGGTCATGACCTTTTGGCCGTCGAAGAAAGGAATTTCACTGACCAATAGCTGTGTGACTCCTATTTGTTATTGCTTACAAATACTGACTTACTGAATTACTGACTGAGTTGGTTAAATTCGATGTTACTTAAACCTTTAGTAGTGGATCAAAGAATCGTCCTAAAATTTTAGCGTGTAGACATTTATTGACCAATCAGATTCGTATTTTTACTTATTTATTTATATTTTCTGTTAATTGACTTCGGATCCTGTTTTTCTTAAATGTTCTTATTCTGTTTTTAGCTGATTGGTTGAAAAATATAAAAATGTAACTTCAATGCTAATGCAGTTTTGATCCAAGATTTCTAGAATGTTGTTATGTATGTTATTTGTCGCCTATTTTAAGACTAAAAAAATGTGTATTCTATAAACTAAACTAATAAGGACTTGAAATATTTAATAAAAATTTATTTATTTCCATTAGTTCAGTCGGTTATTTTTTAAAAATCGTGTTTTAAAATAAAGTTTTTAAAACAAAAAAAAGTCAATATTAAATAATTTCACTTTTGACTTTACTTTTGTTTTTGCTTTTTTAGAGAAACAAATCTTAATCTTTTTGTGTTTGGAGGAATAGGATTTCCCGAGGTTCCGCGAAAAGTAAAAATTTGGGTGTTAGTTTGTGGGGGGAGTATGTAATTTGGTTATTTCAGTAGATTGCTCTCTAAATTATTCCCACCACAAGCTTACACACAAACGAAGACACAGACGAACACAAGCCACTAAGCCAGTAGCCGATACTATGTCCAACCAATTCCTTTCCTTCCTCAACTAAAGTTCATGACCTCTTTTCAAATGGCCGAGAATTATATTCAAAAGGAAAACCCGACAAACTTTCTTTCATCAACGAGACACGCTGTCGCCACAATCATAAAACCCGCTATAAACTTAATGTAAGTAAGAACGACTTATTTACGGACTCTGATAACATGAACATACACACATCTTTCAACAAATTTATTCTCTTCTTCAAACTTTATTTTCCAAAAGGCCATTTACACATCATGTATTTTGTTTTTCATATTCTGTTATATGCATATTAAATTGTTTGTTATTTAATGTTCGTTGTGTTCTATTCCATTTCTTTTGCGCGATTGTAATGTTTTGTGTTGTATTTGTGGTGGGAATAATTTAGAGAGCAATCTACTGAAATAACCAAATTACATACTCCCCCCCCCCACAAGTTCCACAATAATACAACACAAATTTGTACAAGCAACGTAGACAAGAGAAATTTGACAAAAACAAGAACATTAAAAAAAAAAACAATTTTATATTTTAGATCAAGTCCACAATGGCGAGGAAATTATGATACAAAAGGTGTTCATATGTGTGTGTATGTAAAACATGAATATTATCAGTCAAATTGAATGTGCGTATATGTGTCAGTATGTTCGAACTAAAGAAAGAGGATAGGCTTGTACTTACATACATGTGTATATTGTGTGTGTGTCTTTCGGTCTACTCTCCTAGCCATTGGGTGTATTAGCGAGTCATATGACGTCAATCTATCGTGCCGTGATGTGACTGTCTGCAGATCCGTCGGTCTCTTTCCTTTGAACTAAGAAACTTTGCTATTTATACTTTGGGGTAAAATAAAAGTGGATCAAAGTAAAATATTTTTTTTTATTACAAGTCAAATAAGGTTCAAATGCGCGGACGTCGGCGAAAACACAACTCGTGACCTGTCTTAACCAATCAGATTCACAGAATTTACTTATCTATTTTGGAACCCAACTATTTTTGTTTTTGTGACAAATTTTTCTACAAGTTAGTTTTTGATCCGCTTTATCCGGAAAATTCTATTTTGTGTATCCTTCACTGATTGGTTTAGAAATATAAGAATATAAATCTATGTAAATGAGATTTTGACCTTTTTTTTCTGGAATATTCCTATCTACGTGTTCTGAGTTGATTTAACTAGAACTAAAGAAATGTGTATCCTATCCTTTCCCCCAGATGTGCTCGGAGGGAATTCTACAGTTGAGTTGGAATGGACATTCTACAATTGATCCTCAATGAATATTTAAAGATGTATTAAAAATCGTTCCAGATGACTTTAAAGTGTTCTATTTGAAAATTTTACTACAAAATAATCATAACTTTCCTTTTTATATTACAAACTTTTGATTCTTTGTAATACTACGATAAAAATTTAATCTTTTAATATGAACTAGATTTGATTTTTCTGAAAAGTTTAAGAATTTCTAAAAAAGCAAAATTTAACTAAAAATGTTATTATTTTCACATAACAATTCTAATATAGAGGTTTTATGGAAAATCGATTGAAATCTCTGAAGAGTCTGATATTTATACAGTTTTTGAGCTTTAAGAATTGCAAGTTTTATATATAAAAAAAAAACTTTCAAAATGTAAACAAAACTTTAAATTGTGTTTATTTCTGTTTCTACTTTATTACGAATGTTTTTCTTTATATTAAAAAATCTCCAATATTTTTCTGCGAAAAGAACCAATTGAAAGCAAAAAAATAACATTCATTTCAAAGATCTACTGGGGAGATTCTCCAACAGACACTATGTTTTATAACAACGTTTTCCAATAAATAAAAAAAGAAATGATTCGTTATCTTCAAGATACGCACTTCTGAATTTTTCAGTTTTTAAAGGAATACCGCCTTCAAATTAGCTGCAGGAGTCAGCCTCGTACGCTCTTTTGATCTTCCCTTTTTCCGGATAATAAATATGAAAAATGTGTTCAATTCAATAAATATGTTCGGCTCTATCTTAAACTATAACAACCAACACTCGAAAAGTTAACAAATTTATCGGAATGCTAGTCGCTATAAATTACAACTCTACATAAATCAAGTAAACCTTATTATCTCTGCCCAACCCAAGAAATTATCTACCAGTAACAGTCTGGTTAAGCAAAGAGATATAGAATATTGTCTAAAAAATAAAGCAGATAAAAAAGGGGTGGGTGGGAAAGCTGATTTTTGTTATCTGAAAGAGAAGCATGCCTATATTTCTTTAAACAAAAACAAAATAATCTATTTCAAGAGAAATAAACTTTACAAAATCCGGGTTGCATATTTTCCCCTGTGCTTGACGAAAACGTTGAATTTAAGGTAACAAAAATAATATACATTCAAGTAACGATAATATCATAACCACAAAAAAATTTATATGAAGAAGGATATAAAGAAATATAACGACTGACTTGCTCGAAGCCATCTCATCAACCACCTACTGTCAGTTAAACTTCTGTTATTGATAAAATACCTTTCTTTGGTATTTTATATCAAAATTCATTTAGAAGCCAATTTTTAGGGTTTATTCTTATTCTCAGTGTCTCCTTCTTGCGTAGAATCAACCAGGACAACCTTGTTCTTCTAGTTTCCTATGTAGACTTGTTGAAAACAAAGTTTACTATTTCTTTAAGTGAACATTAAGTACACCACCTCTCTCTCCTCTTAGATCGATATCTTTCTGTTTCAACTCGATTTTTTTTCTGTTGAGCCTAAAGAGGCTTTTACCATATTTTCTGACCAACCAGCAGCTTCCTTTGTCGAGGGAAGACCCTTGTAGGTCTCACTTAAATCACAATGGAGGCGGGGGCCAACGGCACAGCTTGAAAACTACCAGTCAGATTCGAGTAGACATTAACAGCCGAATTTATAAATTTCAAATTAAACTTGTTTTTCATCTGAATTCTTAAATAATTTTCTTTTACAATAAATTAATTTGGGCAATTTTGAAATAGGTCAACATCAATGAACTTTTTAACAATGAATTAAAAACAAATCAAACATAATTTCAGAATTTTTCGAAAAAAGCTGATAAAAAGAATGTAAGAGGTTGACCCCTACTGCTACTATGAAGAGAGCATTCCTTTAAAAAAAAAAAAAGGAAGTCGAAAATTTGGAGAAAACCAAATAAGTAAACTGTTGATTTTTTTTACGAATGAATAGTTTAGACTTATTTCATAAAGTGTTATAGCAGTTATGTTTTTAAAAAAGAGTAGATCGTTCTTGTGCCAGTAAAATAGCCTCTTCCTCATCTTTTGATGAAGGTTGTCTTGGATTAAAATGTTTCAATTATTAAAAGATGAATTAAAATTACGTTTTGAAGTTATCAGGTTTTTACCAATGATAACTTGTCAGTCCAACGCTGTGTGTAGGTGCTCTTAGTGTATATGGTGGGGTCTGTTCCTGGATTGGCACCACAGAATCATAAAATATATCAAGGATAAACATCATTGGGGCAACAAAACAATAAAACCCAAACATTTTTAAACACCAATGTGCGTTATTATTTTCCATTAAAATCAACAATACTCCTTATTTTGATTCAATGATTTTGCTCTTAACTATAATCAGTATCACGTGATATGCAAAAAAAAAAAAAAAAAACAGCAATTTCAATTACTCAAATTATCAATTAAACATTAATAAAAATGCAAATATTTTCAAATTTCAGGGACAATAAGAGACAAATATAAATTATAATCTAACAAAAACATTTGAAAAATGTGATATTTTATTTCACTTTTTATAGTAATTTTCCGCCCTAAAGATCTCTGGTTTCGAAAAGAGGAAAACTTAAAAAAGAAAAACGATTTTATTTTTCCATAATATAATTTTTAAAATGTTAAGACTTCAAAGAAGACGACTTTTCCTTATTTCTTCAAACAAATTTTTGAATAAAACATCGTTCATAATTTATTTTAGAATGTATTAAAATCTCAGAAAAGATGCTATCCTACATTGGATAGTTTTAATCATACATTTTTAGATGGATTGAATAAATCTTTATTTAATTATAAAAATTTCATCTTAGACAGAAAGGTTCGAAATTCACTGTAAATTTTTAACTGAATAAAATGTAGGTAAATTGCATCAGAGAAGATTTATTTTTGGATCAACCCAAAGAAAAAATATTGTTTTAAAAACTCCACAAGAAAAAACACCGCATAAAAATTCTTTTTAGACATTTTTAAAGGTAAAATTAAAATTTTCTTCTAACTTTTTCCAGGTGTTCACATCGTAAATTTAATTCTTTTTACATGTGATCTTTTCGTTTTGGATCTTTCTGGAAATGTAAAAACTAGCGATTGTATCGCAATTTTTATTTACTTAACAAAATTAGACACTGGTAACAGTAATAATAATAATACAAAAACTATGAAGGCAAAAATAAAATAGAAGAAAGGGGAAAAAGAAGCTTTTTTACAATTCAAAGTAGTTTATTATGACAAAAGGAATGTCAATCCAGATGGTTGTATATGTGTCCCAATGCAAATATGACAAGTAACTCATAAATAGAAAAAAGAAGTAAAAAAATTATGAAAAATCTTCACCTACTGCTACACTCACAAAAAAAGAGAAAGAATTCATTACTTCTACCCTCCAGCTAAACAAGGGTTCACACGTTTAACCTTTTTTTTTTCTCTCTCTTAGAGACCGAGTCCCTAAACATGTTCTTTTTTTTTTCTTTTCTTTTAATAAAAAATCTACTCTCTGTCTTTCTTTCTTCTGTGAGACAATGTCTCTAATAATGTTCTTTTTTTTCTTTTTCTCTTTCTTTGTTGATTGTCTTCCCTCTCGATAGAGCGAGTAATGTCGTCTGGGACTTGTGTAGTTGTTGGAGTCAATTGAAGTCGTTAATTCTTTTTCACAGAGAAACAACTCCTCTAAAATATAAATTTATGTAGAAGAAACATACTTTTTCCGGATTCTTTTCTTTCTTTTCTCTTCTTTTTGGCTTGAGCAATAGAAATCTATTTTCTTTGGTTTCTTTCTTCTTTTCTCTTCGTTTTTAGCTCGTGCTATCTTTGAATTCCCTTCTGGAATTCTGAATGTTATACAAAATCCTTCAGGTGGATTTAAATTCTTCTTATTTCTTTTCTTTTCTTTTGGCTTTCAAGCTTTCTTTGAATTCCCTTCTGGAATTCTGAAAGAAGCACTAAATCTTTCAAGTGGACTTAATTCTTGATACTCAGCTCTATTTGAGTTGAGGAGTAAAACCACGGCCTAATTCTAAGGCCTCCTGTTTCCTACTGCCTGCGGTTGATTTCGGCGGGTAACGCCAGGGTAAACAGCACCATTCCCTCCAGAGACTCCAGCCAATCAGATCAAAGCTCTTCTGCCACGTATAGATTTTCACCGAACACAAAAGCTAACCAGCAGTAAAAGAAAAAAAAAGACACAACATAAAATAGACCCCGAATAGACCTAGACATGTTGGCGTTCCATTCAATAAACCTATTTACCGATAAAATTTCCACATTTAGAATTTTTATTCAAATGTTGAAACGCTCCTGTTAAGTGATAAAAATATTTTCTCAATTTTTTTTTTAATTAAATAAGCTATTCATTATAGAATTAATTTATTAATGAATGAAATACAAAAAAAAAATCATATAAATTTCCATATGTTTACGACTGATTTTGAAATCATTGAAAAAAAAACATCTTCGGACATTTTATTACTGAAAATAATCTAAAAACAATCCAAAAATTATTTAGGTCGATTATCGCAATCTAAAAATATGGAGGTGAAATATATATTTTGTTTGTTGAAATTAGACTGTATAGAGGAGATGTCTCTTGGAATGTCCTGGTGTTTGTCTTGTAGTCTCAGTAAGAGGTCGCTTACAGTAAGGCCAGATCAAAGTACGGCATCTCAGACAGTCGCCCGAGCTTATTAAAAGCTAAGGTCGTCGACAGGGCGGCATGCCATGAGTTTGTAATTTTCCAAACAAAAAGAAATGAATACGAAAAAAGAATTGAATTTAGAAAACAAAATATTTTATTCCTTTATTGAAACACCATAACATAAAAATGAATGATCGCATCTTCAATTTTTTTTACCCGCAAAATGTCGTCACCATTAGGTACCGCCCCACCTCGAGTCCGCCTTTGTTCGCTATTGTGTGTGTGTGTGTGTGCGCGCGCGCGCACATACATATACACTCATCTACTTTCTAGAGTGTTGGATAGATTTTGATTTTTCTTTGTTCTTTTCCTTTCTCTAGTCTATGTGAATTTTTTATGTATGTATGTATACTCTGTGCGTGTGTGTGCGTGTGTATGCACACATTTATATATGTATGTACACTTATGTATAAATACACGTATATATTTTCAAGGATATTGGGCAGGTTTAATGTGAGTGAGAATGCTTTTTACTTCATGCAAAGATGTGTTGAAGATAGTTGATGTGTAGGCGGGTAGGCTCTGTTTAATATCGATTGAAATCTGTTTATGAAGTTTCTTTTATTTGGAGTAATGAGTAATTATCCATCTGCTATATTGGCAAGATTTTAAAGTCCCACTTTCTGCATTTATAAAAGAATTTCGATACATAAAGTTTTCTATTTTCTGGTAATTCAATGTTACTTTTATATAAAAAGACTGTATTGTTCAGTGATTATGTAGGTCCAATATAGAATTTGTTGCAGTTTATACATTTAATTATGTAGACAACATTTTTTGAATTGCAGCTTAAATTTCTATTTATTATGAATGTTGTTTTCGTGTTATCGGAGATATAGGATTTTCCTTCTATGATTATTTTACAGACTCCGTAATATGTGGGGTATGTAATCAATCATAAAAGGAAAATGGTACCAAGATAAATCTCTAGTATTTTGTACTCTTTTTCAAGAATAAATCCTGTTTAATCCGAATAAATCCTGTTTAATCCTTCCTAAGTATTGCCTGCCCAAAAGTAATTGTTAAACACATTAGAAGCTGACTTTTCTTATCTACAGGGTGGAAATATTTTGCTACTGCAAGTTGGTTTCTTACTTCTTCTAATGTGTTAACTCTGTGATGGTATCTTTTTATTGTTTATGACCTTTGGATCCTCAGATATCCGTTATTTTTCCTACTGTATTCTAGACTTCTAACCTCTTCAGTTGACCCGTCTTCCTTTCTTATCATCCCATCTTTTATCATGTTTTCCAGTTTACTTTTTATCTTGTCTTTGGGGTGTACTTAGGGATTTTTTAGGTTCATGTATAACTGGCGCTATTGTTGAGTTGATGATAATATGGTATTTGTCTGGGAAGTGTCAAATTGCTGCGATTAAACTTATAGCAAGTCTTAAATATTTTAGGAGTTGGATTAACCTTTGTATGATGTAATGTTACCATTCCAGGTGTGCAAGCATTTGGCAGTCCCAATATATTTGTTTTACAAGGAAGAATTTTGTTATTAATCATATTCTTCCTTTTCATTTAATAAAGTCTTTATTTTTATTTCTTGTGTATGGTGGCCATTGTAGCCTTGTGTAAGTTTTGTCTGTTTAATGTATAGAATACACATTTTTCAGCCTTTCAACAAAAACATACATAAGAACATTCGAGAAATTTTGGATGAAAACCGTACTAGCATTAAAGTTACATTTTTATATTTTTTCAACCAATCAGCTAAAAACATAGAATAAGAACATTCAAGAAAATCCGGATCAGAAACTAATGAACAGAAAATTTTTTAGTATCTAAAACAAATAAGTAAAAATACGAATCTGATTGGTCAAGAAATGTCTACGCGCTTAAATTTTAGGACTCGTAATAGAACTATTATTTGGTCCACTACTAAAGTATAAATAACGAAGATGTAATCAACCAAGTTAGTTGTCGGTCATTCAATTTATTTCTCCCACGGCCAAAAGGTCATTCCGTCTACTACCCAAAAGACTTTTCACTAGAAGTCATGACCGAGCCGCACAGAGCTGCGATATAGACTCAAAGGGAAAGGCTTGCAACTTTCTTCCATCAATGCGACACGTTGTAGCCAAAATCTTAAGAAAAAACACAGTGCGGACTTAATGAAAGCAAAGACCCATAGTTACGGTCCATCATTCAGATACACACACTCACACACATACTCACATATGTAAGTAAAGACAATTATTTTTTTTTTCCTACTTACTTCGGCCAACCATGGAACCATTTATTTGATAGACTTTATCGACATATAAACACACACACACACGTGTGAAGAACCTTATTTTCATCTAAGTGGCCATAACTGTATTTCTACAAAAGGCCACTCGCACATTATGTTTCTCATTTATTTTCATTCCTGTTTTGTTATGAATATTAAATTGTTTATTTCTTAATGTTCGTTGTTGTCATATTCCATTTGTTTTACGTGCTTGTAAAATTTGTGTTGTATTTTTGGTTGAACTAAACGTGAATGTAATACCCGTAAAATACGGACGAGAACTCACTCTCACTCGCTACAAATTGGAGAGTAACATATTCACTAAACAATAACATGCACCCACTACAAATGTAGCTCATGTTTTTGCTAACTGTAAAGCTTTTGTCCGCGTCATTATCTTGGTTTGATTTGGTTTCTTTGTTTAATGGCATATCAACTCTTTTTAGATTATTTAATGCCAAAGCCACTCTCCTAGAAGAACAGTAGTGGTACGATTTAACCCATAGCTGGGAGAATAAGGGGGTTCATTTGCCAAGGGTATTTGCCCGAAAGTGAACGTAATAGCGCGACTGGAGTACGAACTCGCGTACTACGATTCCGCAGTCCATCGCTTTAACCATTACACCACGAGGACACCACCGTCATTATCTTGTATTCTACCGGTAATTCTTTTTATACCTCTGAATAAACCATCTGAGAGATGACTTATGGAATTTTGGTTAGCGATCCATTATTCTTCAAAGTTCAACTACACTTTTTATTGTTGTCGGAAAAAATACCAAATTTCAGCAAAATACAGTTTCGTACTGATGACTGAATTTGTTTCGATTGTCCTAGTTCTTCACGTTGACAAAACTACTGGAACCCAACTTGACAGTTTATGTATGTGAAGGGGGTGGCGAGTGACTCAATGATTTACAACTCAATTTATATACAAAATATCAGAGGTGAATATATGCACTATTACTGACATTTTACTCCATGCTTCTAATAATAATACACCCTATTGTAACCAATGAAAGAAGACGACGTTTGCCTTAAAATCTCATTAATATTCATATAACGTGAGACGAGTACAGTCGTATATCTTGTAGGTTAACTAGTGCAAAGCTGTCAAGAAGTATTCACTTTTCGATGTGTCAATCTTTCACTCAATCGGGCAATTGTAGTAAACAGGAAATAAACAAGAATATCGTTGTCATGACAATTTTTTTAAATTGGAATTGCAAATCATTTTTTCCAACAATTTGTTTCAAAGTTTTTAATTCATTTTATTACAATTATTAAAGTAGTATTGTATTTCTTGCTTCAATTTTAATTCCTCAATTTCAATTCCCTTTTACAAACATTATTAACTTTGGATTTTAAGAATGTGTTGCGGGACTGATAAATATATCGATCCCACAAACTTTTAAAATATAATTGATTGACAACGAATTAGACAAAAATGACAAAATAAAGTGATTGTTTCGAAAGGGCAAATTTTATTATGGCGGATCGTAAGTCGGAATAGCGTACGGCGGACAGTCGCCGCTGCCGGAAGGGGGCCGTTGGTGCTGGATCTAGTCGCTGGTGCTGGATCTAGTCGCTGGTGCAGGACTGGATAGCTAGTGCAATACTGGTAGTCGTTGGTAGTCTGGTCTAGTGTTCGCTGGTGCAGGACTGCATAGCTGGTGCAAGACTGGTAGTCAGGACTGGTGGTCACTGATGCAGGACTGGTAACTGCTGTTGTAGGACTAGAAGCTGCTGGAGCAGGAATGTAGTCGCTGGTGCAGGACTGGTGGCTGTTGGCGCAGGACTGGTAGCTGCTGGTGCAGGAAGGTGGTGGCTGGTGCAGGAAGGTAGTGCGTCGTGCCGTCTCGGAGTGTATTAGGTTAGACTTCCGGAATTAGTTTTGAAAAGGTCTTTTAGATTGAGAGACTTCATCGTGCCGTCTCAGGAGGTATTGGAATAGACTTTATGAGTAGCCCTGAAAAGGGCTTTTAAGCTGATAGGCAGGTAGTCTTCCTCCGTCGTCTGCTGGGTGGAATAAAGACGTCGGCTTTAGGGGAAGCCTGGAGCAGTGTGTCATGGGTAGCTGCAGCTGATAAGGCTTCGGTCGTAGATTTGACCAGAGGAGAATCGGATTCCTCCCACACCCTTTGCTGGCGTCCAGCCAAATCTAGTTGACCGTTTTAATACCGTCCCCTTTTATGTCTACAGCGCGTTACTACCCGCGTGGTCTAAGTAGAATGAATTTGCTTATTATCACAAAATAGTAGTGAGAAACATCATTCTACTTCGACGAGGTTTTTTTTTTATTACAACCTATTTTGTCCTACCGCTGCGAACTGTCCTTTAAAATACCGACTAAATTTAATATTTTTAAATGAGAGTCTATGTGGAGCGATTTAGTTCCTTTACAACCAGTCTCTAGATAGCAATTGGCTGACAGCATCAATGACTCATCGCTTCTTAGAAATGGGGTTTGTTTGTTTTGTATTATGAGTAGCTGGTTGACTACGATAGATATGATTAAGCAAAGATTAAGGTTGGTTTGGTCAATATCAATAATTGCCCGTCTTTATCAAATCTTTCTGTAATCCAAATAAAGTATGTGAGGTGATCCATTGGGAATTGTGCAAGAAAGGTAATTAACAAAAAAAAAAGAAAAAGAACTTGTCCTTTGATTGGTTTTATCGTTTCAGTTGATCATAGAGTAAAAATTTTTAAAAAGTGAAAAGATAAACAAACACTTTAATGTTGATAGCTTAAAAAACGCTGTAGAATATGAAAGTGGTGGTGATACCAAATGTAATTGGTGTCCTTAAAACGGTTCTCAAAAGCCAGGAAAAGAGACTTGGGGAACTAGATATCAGAGGATGAATGAAGACGATCCAGACCACAGCACTATCAAAATAAACTAGAATACTTAAAAGAGTCCTTGAAACCTGAAGAGAGTTGCTGTCCGTTAGATTTTAGTTTAAAAAAAAATACCCGTTAAAATCGGTGTGAAAAACTTGCATATTATGAAAAAATTATGAACAATAATTCCATAAAAGCTAAAATTGCTAAGTCAACAGAATAGCAAATAAAAACTTTGTGGAGATAAAGACGATACAATCAGTTACATAATAAGTGAATGGAACAAACTCGCCCAGCAGAAGCACAAGAGCAAGTATAGTGTAGCTGTCGCTCTAAGTGTACCATAGTTTTAGACATGTATCTTTTGCCCCCTTTTCTGGTAGATTAACGTGAACAAGCGTAAAGGGGAAACAATTATATAAAGACCTATATCTGTTAAAAATGCCAGAATGCAAAGTGACTTCTGCCCAGGCTAGGGACCAGTTGTAAGATTTGGAAGGAATTTTGTTTCTTAAGAATTGGACCTTACTAGTTGTTTGATACTGGTTACGGCACACAGGTAAATTTATTTTTCCAACTTTCCTGTAAAATTTCTGTATCTTATAAGACCCTTTATTGTAAGAATATTAATTGTTTAAACCCTTTTTATTTCAGTATTTCACGATGTCTTGAATTGAAGCAGAATAAAACTAACGTTCAGTCAAACATCAGTCGAGACTTATGCTTTAATTTTCAACCTTTAAAAAACATCAAGGAGCAGTTATATATAGGTTTTGTTGAGATAAAGAGGAGACAATCATCTACGTAATAAGTGAATGCAATAAACTAGCCCAGAACATGATCAATTGTGGACTGTGCAAATCAATAAAGTCTGATCATACAAATCAATAGTGCAAGGAAAATGAGAAAAAATTTCTCAGGAACTTTTAGATAAAAACAGATCGTCTAATCCTGACCAGAAGACCCAACCTTATGATAATTAACAAAACTAAAAAGAACCTTTCACTCCGGAAACTTAATTCCCGCAGACCACTGAGTGAAATCAAAGGAAAACGAAAAATTGGGAAAATACTTTACAAAGAATTGAAAAACTGTTTGAAGAATTGTCTTTTACTCATAAGCTTTTAGGCAATGAAATGGGGGACAGTTAGTTCCGGAAAATATGACACGCGTGGGTTCCTTTTCTATTTTTTTTTTTTTTTTTTTTTTTTTGATTTGGTGATACACGTGGGTTATGGACCATTGTATGAGTAATTAATTAATATGTGCCAGAACATTTTTATGATGAAATCAATTTTAATGAGAAACATTGAAATTTTGTTCCTATAAAAAGAAAATAGGACCAAATTATAAACTTGATGGTTACAAATCAGATTTTCAAAGAAGCCACATAGTACCAGATTCGTGCAACATCTTTATAACTCTTTATCTTTATCGTGGATGTAAGAAAATAATGCCTTCCCTTGAATTTGGGTCTATCTTTCGACATCACATGTTAACTTTATAATTCAAATTAGCTTTTGTTGGTGCTCGTTCTTCCACTGGATAAGATGTATTTGATAGCCACTGTTGGAGTGAAGTTGATACGCTTTTCATCTCCGTTAATTTAACTTCTGCTTATTGACTTTATCTCTAACTCAAGTGAGATACTTTATTTTCCCTCGCCACAAAAATGAAAGTACCTTTTCATCACTTTGGATCGTCTTCTCTATGCTCTGCTTATCATGAACGCAGTACACATTTCAACTGTTTAATACATGTGTATATAGTGTAATAATATTCCTATTCTAATTCTTGCATGTTTTTATATATGTATGCATTGAATTTTATATATATCTTATATGTTTATATGAGCTAATCTCGTCTTTTCTTTCCGTTTATTCAGTATTTGTATACTAAAGGATTCAATGATGTAAATATTTGAACTTAGTGTGTAGCAACGTGACTAAATATCCTCCCTAGCAACAAATACCGGAAACATCTCTAATAATAATTCTGATCGGACCTATTGTAACTTATATACTCACAAAGCAAAATAATGACCAGATTATTATTGAATTCTATTTGTATGTAAGTAAATTAGACGCTGGTAGATACAATTAAAGTGCAAACTTTATGCAAAAGAATGAACCTGCAAGAGAAATAGAGGGAACTTTATTTACTTATAAAATCACATTTTGGGTTTAATTATATCTTGTTCTCTAGGTGAATTAGACAAGATGCAATGAAAGCAGATAGTATAAAAACTTGTATTCAATATTCACGATTAAATAGAAAGTAAATGAAGAAATAGTTGGGTGTGTCAAATGTTTTGCAATATTTTGGTAACATGTAGGGCACAATTCGACTGCTCCTGATACTTTTATTAAGGTCGTGAAGGTGTCAAACTATATTGGACTGAGGGATGCCGAGCTTGCCTGATACTCTTCCTGTGTTACTCGCCAGATTTGCTCCTATAGCTTGAAACATGGTCTCAGAATCAAGAGTTTTATACCTGACTTTGCCTGATTGTCGAGGTTTTTAGCAAAATTTCATCAGCCATTGTTATCAACTAAACTTTTACCTTTTGTACAATAAAATGTTTTTGGTTGTTTCCGCGGCGTTATAGCTCCATTCGAACTCGTAAAGCATAGATTTGCGAAATAGACGATGTTTTACTAGTTTAGCGGTAAAAAGTTGTTATATTACCTCGTCGCTATATTGTTGGAAATTAAAGGAGAAGAACGAAGATGCCGTAAGGTTTTCAAGAAGGTTTAATGGCAGCCGGAATAAAGGGTACCTTTATGCTGCAAGTCTCGTTGAAAGGAAGGAAGGAAGGAAGGAAATAGTTATTGAGTCGAGAAGGAATTATAGCAGCTAAATGCCTGAGCAAAATATGCGTCGCTACTGTCAAGGCAATGCTGAATGTCTTAGCGGAACACGCGTCGCTATTGACATAGCAAAAGTCGTGTTTGCTGTTTTAGGACAGGAATGATGTAGTCACCCATAAATGTGTGTTCCTAGTTGCTGTAGGAAAGAGGCATGAAAGTCTCCAGAAGAGGTTGCCCAGGAATGAGGTAGCTGGATGTCTGAGCGTGATTGCGCGTCGCTGGAGACATGGCAAAAGTTAGAGGCGACATAAAGGTGTTCCTGTAAGTGCTGGATTCTCTGCATCTAATTTATATTCAACTGGGAACCCTTGGTCTAAGAGAGTAGACTCAAAAGGCCCATAAATTAAACGGCTTTCCTCATGGTGTTGCGATACTGCGGCTACGAAGGGAGCGAACAGAAAGTCCTGTTCGAAAGGTTCTGAGGAAGAGATAGTTTGGCTGGTTTTCACTATTTTTATGTTGTCCGGGAAAATGGTCCGGGCTGAATAGGATAAGTCATCCTCATTGGGTAAAAATATGTGACGATCATAACATTCAAATTAATTTACGCGCCAAACAAAAATACGAAGTTCTTTCTGCTATACTCGTTTATCTTTGCGGCTTTTAAACCGAGTGAATTAATATTCGTGTCAACGTACAAAGTCACGTGATACTGTCGTGACCCGCCTAAAGATATAAACAAATCGGATCATACGGCGACGACCGGAAATGATGAAACCTTCCAAAGCCATGACCTGCCGTAACAGCTAAAAAAAAAAAAGAGGAAATAACTAACGTTTTACAACATTAATAGAGCCCGTTTTTTAAGAGTAACACTATCAAAATAAAGTAGATTATCTTTTGAAGTCACATTTCGGCCGGTCGTGTTGTGTGCCACACGAATCTGGTCGGGTTTGTTTCTTCACTCGACTTACCTCTGGCCTCAGGGGGTTGTCACCCCAGGCTTAAACCCTCCACGGAGGGGTCAGGTTAATCGCCTGGTGCCTGAGTTGCCCCTTTAAGGGGAATGCCGACGGAGCCCGAGGCATTTCTGGGTCTGCCGAACACGTCTGGGATACAGCTCTGCGACCAGATTCGCCTAAAAAACGGCCTCATGCCACACTCGTACGCTGGTGGTGCGTATGACAAATATCGGCACGCTCGTTTTCCCGTAGTGAAGTTCTTAAAGGCGCAAGCATGGTTAAGCCTTAGCCACCGTTCCCGATTTGTTCGCTCAGCTTCGCAGAGCAAAGGCACGGTTAAGCCTTTGCCATCAGTTCCCGATTCGCTCGCAGAGCTAAGGCAGGGTTAAGACTTAGCCGTCGGCTCCCGATTCGCTCGCAGAGCTAAGGCAGGGTTAAGACTTAGCCGTCGGCTCCCGATTTGTCTACACAGCTCGCAGAGTTAAAGTACGGTTAAGCCTTGGCCATCGGATCCCGATTCGTACGCACAGCTAAGGCATAGTTAAGCCTAAGCCATCGTTCCCCTGTCCTTTTGCAGCACTAAGGTACAGCAACCTTAGCTGTCAGTTCTTTGTCTGTTCAAGTGACTTAGCAGAGCTAAGACACGACAGTCTTAGTACACCAACAACGATGGCACACCTCTACCAACTACGACCAATATCAGCTACTCACATTGATAATCTAGCTGACTACACCAACAACTACTTACATCTGTTCTTGTAACCTCGATAAATAAATTGTCATATTTGTTATACTGTTATCTCGCCTTTGTTTCCTACATTGTTCTTTTAGTTGTTATTACTCACACGCTTAACTCTAAAATAATTTGCGAGATTGGCGTGTTTATCGGCTCTGCAACAATACTACGGCTCAAACTACTTTGGTTACTTGATATATTTGCTGCAAACAAGAAAATACCACAAAAAAGGCATCACTTTTAACACACCCAAGTAAAATAAGCTCATGTTTAAGATAGTTTTTCTTTATTATCCTGTTGACTATTTCACTGACTTTCCTCCCACTACTTTTTTTTTTGTTGTTTCTTCCTTATCAGAGACTGATTAAGTAAATGTGCTAAATTACATTTATCTCACATGTAACACAAAACGGCATTTAAATAAAGTCAACTAATACAAGTTTTTGTTTTTCACTGGAGTTTAACATCGTTGAAACAAAACAGGACAAAAATGTTTTTTACATTTATGGTGAGTAACAAATTAAGATGTTCACATGTTTAAGTCGGTTTTTGCTTTTTATTTTTCATTATTTTGTTTTTTGTTTTTTTTTTAATCATAAAGTTTACAAGTTTTATTTCAACTGCATTCAAAACTATTTCTAATAGAGTTTTGAGGTTTGAGTTATAAGAGAAATAAAAAAAGAATTAAAGTTTTTACATTTTCAAAGCGTTTTTCTCAATTCATTATTCATTTATTGTTCGTCTTTTTGACAAAGCAACAAAACTTTTAAGAACCTCTATTCTATAAATATCATTAATTTTAATTCGAATCTCACAAATGGTAGTATATTTTCGTAATTCAAAGGCTAGTTTCAAATCTTTGTCATTTAACGGGATGACTAAATAGGTCGGCAAGGTGATCCACTCAGAGATGTGCAAGAAATTTAAATTTGATTATACGAACAAATGGTATATGCACAACCCAGTACCTGTCCTAGAAAATAGCACACATAAACTCCTATGGGACTTTGACGTACACACAGATCACCTAATCTCGTCCAGAAGATTAGACTTAATCAACAAAAAAGAGAATAAGCAAAATTGTCGACTTTGCTGTCCCAACTGACCATAGAATAAAACTGAAAGAATGTGAAAAGAAGGATAAGTACCTCGACCTTGTGAGAGAATTGAAAAATCTGTGGAACATGAAAGTGACAATTGTACCAATTGTAATTGGTGCGTTTGGAACAGTAACTAAAGGATTACTAAAGGGACTGGAGGACTTGGAAGTTGGCTGACGAGTGGAGACCATCCAAACTACTACATTATTGAGAACGCTCAGAATACTGAGAAGAGTCCTGGAGACTTGAAGAGACTTGCTGTAACTCAAACTCCAGTGAAAGACCATCAGCTAATGCTGATGTGAAAAACCCTAAAGGAGTAAATGATAATAATATTCACTTTCTTCTCCCCTTTTTTGTATATCTCCAATGCCTCTCTCCACAGAACTTAAAACACAGATTGTTGATATAAAACTACAACTAAAAATAAACCACCTATTCTATATGGAAGATTTAAAGATGTAAAAAATGATGATGATTTCAAAGGTCAGTTGTAAAATGATTTCATGACAACATAGGAATGTAATTTGGTTTGGAAAATGTGCGAAAATCACATTTAAGAAAGTCTCATTTGTAAAGTCAAAAAACATCACTCTAGATATAAACATGGGAACTACAAAGTTAGAACACAATAAAACTTATAAATATTTAGGAATTAATGAAGGAAATGATATCTCAATCATAATATAAATAAAGACAAAATGACCAAAGAATTCTATAGGAGCTATATTAGAAACAGAATTGAATTATCAACAAGTAGTGATATATAGATCTAATATAATAAACTGGATGTTAGCTGAAATAAAATGGATATTAAAGTTAGGAAACTAATAACCTACCACAGAATGTATCACCCAAGAGCAGCAGATACAGAATGTCTCTATGTCAAAAGAGAAAATGATAGAAAAGTATTAATCCAACTAGAACTGACTTACAAAACAATTACGATGGGATTATTGAAATACTTAAAATATAAAATTGACTGGATGTTACAGTTAGTAAAGACACACGAGAAACTAAAGAAAAATATTTAATTAGTAAAGAAAGTAATAAATTTGCAAATCAACTCAATCTCATACTGAAATTAATTGACATAAAAAATAAAGCAAGAAAAGTTACAAAAACAAAGAAAGAAGAAAAGCACAAGGATTAAATTAATTAAAAAGGCCTGGAAACAAAATCTCAAACGTGGACGATATCCACAAAGAATTAGAAATACTGATATATATATATATATATATATATAGTAAAGACTAGTCGATGACTGAAAAGTGCTGGACTGAAGGCAAAAAGACAAAGGGGTTGATAATATCAGCAGAAGACATGAGTCTACCAAGTAGAAACGCGGTTTGGTATACACTAAAAAAAAAAAAAAAAACAGCTTAAACCCAATATGTAGGAGTGTCAAATAAAAAAAACCTAATCAATTGATCACTTAGTTTCCGCTTTGCCCAATTCTAACACTAATAGAACATAAAGAAAGACATCATAAAATAGGACATTATATTCATTGAAAATTATGTAAATACTATGGAATATTGGATTATGCTAGCAATAGTGAGAGCCCTTGGAATGATCAAGAAACAGACATATAGACACATTAACAGTACATCTGGGAGTGCCAGACAATATGAAATACAAAACATTGTATTTTGCAAAATTGCTTATCTTCTTAGAAGAGTACAATCAATGTGACTAAAAATAACACATAAAGGAAACAGCAAAAAACATAAATACATAAAATACATATAATCACTATCTTCCCTCACACTCGATTTTGGGTCAAGACTCAGTGAAGGATGGTAAGAAACTGAAAATAAAACTAAAAATTAAATAATAATAATAATAATAATAATAGAAACGGGATCTCTCCTCATAGCAGCACAGGACAACGCCATAAGAACCAATCATATGAAAGTGAGAATAGATAAGACACCACAAAATAGCAAATGTAGACTATGCGGTGACAGAGACAAAACGATAAGCCACATAATAAGCGAATGCAGCAAATTAGCACAGAGGGAGTATAAGGCGAGACACGACTGGGTCGGCAAGGCGATCCACTGGGAAATGTGCAAGAAATTTAAATTTGACCACAATAACAAATGGTATAAGCACAACCCAGCACATGTCCTAGAAAATGACACACATAAACTCCTATGGGACTTTGACATACACATGGATCACCTAACCTCGCTCAGAAGACCCGGCCTTATAATAATTAACAAAAAAAAAAAAGAGAATTTGCAAAATTGTCGACTTTGGTGTCCCAACTGACCACAGAATAAAACTGAAAGAATGTGAAAAGAAGGATAAGTACCTCGACCTTGTGAGAGAATTGAAAAATCTGTGGAACATGAAAGTGACAATTGTACCAATTGTGATGGGTGCTTTTTGCACAATGACTAAAAGATTATTAAAAAACCTGGAGGAGTTGGAAGTTGGCGGACGGGTAGAGACTATCCAAATGACAGAATTGCTGAGAACGGCCAGAATACTGAGAAGAGTCCGGGAGACTTGAGTAGACTTGCTGTCACTTAAACTTCAGTGAAAGACCATCAGCTAATACTGATGTAAAAAACTCTAAAAGGATAAATAATAAATCATTAACACACATCTCAACGAACAATATCACAAAATTAAATGAACTAATCAATGCAAGAACGAGATTAGTGTGTGCAAAAATCGATGTCCCGACGTGAGGAAACCATCTCTGGGCGGATGTGACGTCATCCATAGAGAAAACCCGTCGAAAATTGAATCAGGCGTTCTGCCTGCATATGTGTCGTTGACAAACCCGATAAGCAAAAATCTCTCAACAAGCTGATAAATCGAAAAAGGTTAAGACGAAAACCGCCTCTTTCCAATAAGCAATACTCGAGGTACTGTTTGTATATAAGAGTGTATAAGAGACATTTCAATTTGATTACTTTTTCTTAATGAACTGTGTTTATTTCATCTATTGTTGGTGTTATTATCTATAAAAAAAAAAACTTTCATAAAATCGGATCGGTTTGGTTATTTCTTCTTCTTCTAATGCTAACACGATTCTAGCTCGATGATTCTGCTGGTGGATCAGAAAATAATCTTTGGACCCGATAACCGCTCAACAGGATCAATCACAACGTGGGCATTTGAGAAGATCCCCAGAGAATTATGTCTAACCTGTAACACTGGACCCAACAGAATCATGGCCAAAATTAAAATAGACGGTGGTCCAGTGGGATTAGGTTACGGCGTTACATCAGTGGTGAAGTGTCGAAGAGTCGTTGTTACATTAACCGTTGCCGTGACAAGGATCGTGTTACATTTACGTTGCCGTGACAAGGATCGTGTTATTTTATTGGTGCCGTGACCAAGGATCGTGTTACAAGAGTATCTCAGGAGAATGAGGAAACTACTCGAAAGCAAACTATATGGTAGAAATCTCATCAAAAGAGATAAACACCTAAGCTGTCCCAAGATACTCGGGACCATTCCTAAAGTGGACAAGAAGGGCACTAAAGCAAATAGACCGGAGGATAAGAAAACTCGTGACGATGCATAAGGCTTTACATGATAGAGATGACATAGACAGACTGCGTGTGTCAAAAGAGGAGGAAGAAGATTCACTAGCATTCAAGATAGCATCAATGCATCGATATAAAGACTCGAATATTACATAAAAATGTACAGGATTAATGATTACAACGACGAGAAACAATACACGCAACACATGCATCAACAGAACAAAAATAACAAGGAAATAGAAATATGAAGAAAAACAACTGTATGGATATTTCAAGCGACAAACAAGCGAAATCTCACTCGAGAAATCTTGGACATGACTGAGAAAGTTAACCATTAAGAGAGAAACTGAATCTCTTCCGACGGCTGCATGAAACAATGCCATAAGGACTATGTCAAAACAAAAATTGACAAGGCAACAAAATAGCAAATGTTGGTTATGTGGTCGAAATTATCAATTACTTAATAAGCAAATACAGTAAGCTAGCGCAAAAAGAGTATAAAAAAGAGTATAAGACTATACACGACTGGCAGGGAAAGGTGATGCACTGGGAATTGTGCAAGAAGTTTAAATTTCACCATACGAACAAGTGGTATATGCACAACACAGAATTCGTCCGTGAAAATGAGACGCACAAACTTGTCTGGAATTCTTTGAGATACAAACGGATCACCTGACCTCGACTAGACGACCTGATCTAGTGATAGTCAACAAAAGAAAAAAAAGAAGAAAAAAATTGAATCTATCGAAAAGTGGATTTTGCTCTTCTGGCTTATCACAGGGTTAAATTGAAGGAAAGCGAAAGGAAGGATAAGTACCTAGACCTTGCTAGAGAAGTGAAAAAAACAATGGAATATGAAAGTGACGGTGATACCTAATATAAATTGGTGCGCTCGGTACAGTCTCCAAAGTATTGATTAAGGGACTGGAGAATTTGGAAATAAGAGGACGAGTGGAGATCATCCAAACGACAACATTATTTAGATTGGCCAGAATACTAAGAGTCTCGGAGACTTGACAAAACGTACTGTCACTCAAACTCCAATGAGAAAATGTTGTGATTAAAAAAAGTTAAATTAAATAAAATAATTCCAAAGTGAAGCATTTGCCAGAAACCACTGACAGGAAGCGAAATTTGCGCATGCCTGAAAGCAGACTTACGGGTAGGAGAAAGAAACTCTTTCTTATTCAGCAGTGACCTTTTTTTCTCATGGTACTGGTAAGGAAAACCACGTGTCCTCTTAGCGAGACTCTGGCTCCCTCTCCCACCGCTAGACTTTCAAAATCACGTGTTCTTTTTAAGCGGACGCAAGCAACGAAGACGTGTGCAGATTAGGTTTGTAATCTGATACTTCACAATGACTGCTGCTAGCAAGCCGACACCGCCGAAACAAACGTTATAAAAAACGCCCTCTGGACATGACCACCCCGACTTTGGACTCATCAACCACAAAAATGACAAGTGCATTTCAACACCTTATTTGGAAGAAACAACTCTTCTCTAATGGCCCGGGAAGTAATTTCCTTGCTGCAGAGTTGCCGTATGAACCCAAAAAATAAAATTTAAATTTAAAAGGTATCTTAGTCTCTTTTCTTCCTTCCTTCAGAAATTATTTTGCAGCCTTCTACAGACATAGAAGAAGCCAACGAATTAAAAAGGGTGGAGAGGAAAATCAATGGAGTCAGATATCTAAACCCAAAACCGACAATTACCAACTAAACAAAACAATGATAACCCCAACAAGTTCTCCCTAGCCCCATAAAGCCATCAGCTAACGTTGGTGTGAAAAACTCTCAAATGAGTAAAATAATAATAATGATAATAATAATCTCCAACAACCTTGAAAAGAGATTCGATGAACTGCTGGATAGTTGAAGAATTGAAGCCATTCAGACCACAGCACAAATAAAATCGGTTAAGAAACTGAGAAAGGTTCTGGAGACCTGAGGAGACTTGCTGCCACTCTGATCCCAATAAAAATAGCATCATTTTGAGTTTTTGTGAAAAAATCGAAAGGAGTAAAATAATAATAATAATAATAACAATAATTTGTGATACAAACCGATCATGAAATCCCAACTAGAAGATGAGATTTGGTGATGATTAACAAGAACTAATCGTCTAGTTAACTGTGCCTTGTTAAGATTGTCGGATTTATACTCCCATATTTTTTTAAATGGCCATCGACGATCTCGTGGAGCAGAAAATTTTTAGAAAAATAGGATCCAAGATTTATTAATTCTCGAAACAAGGTTGGTAAGGTTACAATGGATTAAATAGTTTCGGGAAGCTGATTGGCCAGAATAGTCATCTGCCGTTGCTTTCAACTATGTCCGTGCAATTTGATTTTGTCCCACGCAAGAATGAATCTTGCGTTTGGAGTCGATCACGTGACATGGTCACCAATTTATATCCTACACTTTTGATAGCTCACTCTCTCATTATTCGCCCTCCCAGCTAGTGTGACAGCAAAGCTTCAGACAACTTGACAGTTCTCACTCTCTCATGCGCTATAACAGCATCAGACATTTCGCAAGATACTATTTCAGACACGCAATCTAAAATGGGAACCAGCAAAAGCACATTCATAGTTCAAATGAAATTGGTATATTTGCCACACATCAAGATTCTAAACTTGACATGGACCTGAAATTTGCCTCACCGTACAGATACACACACATTTAGCTAGCGGCCAGACAAATAATTTGCTGCTACGTACTTTTTACATTCTCGGCACACTCACACTCACACAGGTTCGAACAACACACGCGCTCACGTCATATCTTTATTAAACACAACAACACACCACACGAAGACATAACAAAAAATATTCAAACATTTCTCTACCTTGTATTGTTTTGTTTTTTTGTTTTGTTTTGTTTTTGTTTTTCTCTTAGTTGTTTGGTATATATAATTATGTTTTATGTTAGCATATCGTTAAATTTCTTTTTGTCAGCGTCGTCTATATTGTTTGTGTTTTAATATCACCCTTCACAAAATTTCGGGAGTTACACATTTAATAATAATAAGAAGAAGAACTTGAAAATAATAAGACGAACAGAGACCACCCAAACTATTGCATTATCAAGATTGACTAGAATACTGAGAAGAGTCCTGGAAACTTGAGGAAACTTAGGGTCACTCAAACTCCAATGAGAACCCATCGGCTTGGAGCGGGGCCAATAAGAACGTCGACTCTGCAAACTATTTTTTATTTTATACGTGTGAGTAAACTGACGGCCGGAAGACAATGAAGAGAACAAAGGCGAGGCAACAGTAATAACAAATGACAATTTATTTCTGCCGTAGGTTACAGAATTATGGTTTTACTGACGATAGAAATTGTAGCTACGACTGGGGAAAGATTAGTCGTCGAAGGTTGAGATAACTGGTGATCGTCGATGTTGGTAGAGTCAGCTGGTGATCGTCGTTATTGGTGGAGACAGCGGGATGATCGATGTCCCGGTTGTACAGTACTTTGGTTTAACGAAGGGGATGTCGATGTGTCTCAAGTGTTGATGATAGTCCGAGCAGTAAGTCATTTGTGGACTAGATGATGCAATTCTGGAATTGGTCTGCGGTTGGTACTGGTAGCTTGGTTGCGCAGGATCAAACGAGTGTTGAGGCTAAGACTGCCGTGTCTTAGCTCAATGTAGGCGAGAAACTAACAAACGGACGAGTAACTAAAACTATCGTGTCTTAGCGTTGCAGTTTCGAAGAACAAACGAACGAGTGTTGTGTCCAAGATTACCGTGTCTCAGCACTGCGGACCCGAGGAACGAGTGTTGAGGCTAAGACCGCCGTGTCTTAACACTACGAAGCTGAGGAAACGGGTGAGCGAACGAGTGTCGTGGCTAAGACCGCCGTGTCTTGACACTGCAAAGCCGAGTGAACGGACGGGGAAACCTTGGCTAAGACTACCGTGCCTAAGCGAGCAGGAGCCGACCGGAATGGTTAAGACTGGGTGGTCGTATTATCCTTTTCATGTTTGCCTCCAAGCCGTCTACTTCGACAAGTTCATGAGAACTGTGAGAGATACTCCAACACTAGGGATGGAAACTTCTAATAGTCCTTAAAAAGGACCTCTTCGCATGTCTACGTAGGTGTAAGGCGAATGCGACCACTAGATGTAGAATTACGCCTTGAGAGCTTCGCTTACGCGTCAGGATTCTAGAGGGCTAGTCCAATATTTGTCTCCCACCTCCCACCAGACAAGAGTTTACACAAGGTCAATGATCCGAAGGTCGATTATAGTGGGGATTTAGGACGGAAGGTCGAGCACGAGCCGAGGCTCGAGCCCTGCAGGACTATGCTGGTCATCGACCCACTTAGTGCAATGTGAGCCTGATGAGCCTAGCTGGACTTGGACCTAAATCTGGGTCCAGGCACGTACGCCTGCTTATAGCTTAAACTCGACAACAAGGTCCAGTGCTATACAAGAGGGGCAAAGGTATCACTGATGCAGCTTACCCAGTCGACGTCGGAGGCCTTACGGCCTCAAGTCTGCCTTTGCTGGACAGGGCCCGTACCGATATTTGTCTCTTCCTCCCACCAGACTGGACTTGACACAAGGTCAATGACCCGAAGATCGATTATAATGGGGATTAGGAGAGGAGAAGGTCGAGCACGAGCCAAGGCGCGAACCCTGTTATTCTATACTGGTCATCGGCCCATTGAGTGCAATGTGGGCCTGATGAGCCTTGCTGGACATGGACCGAAATCTGTGTCCCGGCACGTGTGCCGGATTATAGCTTAAACGGGACAGCAAGGTCCAGTGCTATACAAGGGTGACAGTGGTGTCTATGATGCCTGGGGCCTTACGTTTTCAAGTCTGCCTAGGATTTGTCTATAAATAGAGTGAACGGTCGTATCACACTACACAGCCCCCCCCCCCGCGTGGACAGCAAGTTCGTCTATAAAGAATTATCAGTTGTAATCCAATTCTTCCAAAGCCTGAAATAGGCTTCGAAAGATAAATACACACACACTCTTTTATTTTGCTATAGTGTGTGACTTTCGAAAGACTTGCACTGTTGTGTTGTAAACATTTTTTTTCCCTTTCTTCGTTGTTACGGCAGGGTTAGGGCTACGGATGATTTTATCATTTCCGGTCGTAGCCGAACGTTGTGTTTTTAAGGGTTTCGAGTGATCTAGTTTGTTTACGTTTTTGACAGGGCACGACAGGCTAACGCTGACGTGAAAAACCCTCAAAAGAGTAATAATAATCATAATCATAATAATAATTGGTAAATTGTAAAATTCAAAGTCAAAGATATGCAATGATTTATAAGCAATGGACAAAATGTCAGCAGTAGTGTAGGTAAATAAGTTGTTTAACCAAAGAATTGAAATTCCTAAAATATTCCCTCGAAAATTAAAACACGGAAGTTTTCAAGTGGAATGATGCTACAACTTTTCCGTTTTTTTTCAGGATAGGTCAATTTTAACGGAACTTAAATAACGTGCCTATTATTTAGCACGAACCAATGACTGTTCGCGGCTGTCCAAATTATTAGAAACATTCCTCACTCTCTTTCAGTCGCTCTCACCTAATTGTCCTCACATTTTACTCCGTGCCTTTATCGACCCAGCAGTCGAGAATCACTTATGTATTTATTCAGCGTAAACTCAACTAGGTGGTAGTCTCTCTTTCTCTCTCTCTTTCTCTCTCTCTTTCTCTCTCTCTCTTACTCTCTCTCTCTCTCTCTCTCACCATGTCTCTGTCTCTGTGTCCCTCTTTCGCGCACGCGCTCGTAATTATTACTACATTCGGACATCAATCATAAACTGGACTCATCCACGAAGGTAAATACTTTGTATATTTTTATATTTGTTGTATTGTACTTTATTGTATCAACAAATATTGTCTAAACGGTCTGAGCTCGATTTTTACTTGAAAATATTTCCTGATTTAGAACAACGCTAGATTTTGAACCCAAGTGAGAATATAGATAATAATTGGTAAATACACAACAACACTCATCTTTTTCTTTTATTCACAATACCAGACCAGCTGTAATCATTGTAAGAATGATTCTATAAAGAAAACTATCATGTTAAATCAATGTAAAAACTTTACATTAATTTCAAATTGTTTACAAACTTGAAATTAATGTAAAGTTTTTACATTTTAAAATAGTTTAGATTAAAAAAAAAAACAAAAAAAAACGTGGCACTTGGTAATTTGAAAAGTTTCATTTAGTATTTTTCTTGATTAAAGTAATTAGTATCACAATTTCAAAAAATAATTCTTTGATAATTATGAGACACCAAACCAACTAAATCTGATTTAAGGTTTTCGGTAAAAATAGATAACGCAACTTTCTTTCTTTAAAGTTATTTGATTTGGGATAGTTGAAATTTACTCTGCTTATCTGAGTTTGACACAAGGCCAGAAATATGAGGTACCAGATATTTGATTCATGGGGCTTGGGAAATTATTTGGTCATTTTCTCTCTCCAAATAATCAGAATGGTGGCATAATTTGCTTTTATTGGGGATGCTATATTGGATTTGCTTATTCACGTCATCTCTCATGGCCAGGGAAATTACCTGGCAGTGCTCATCTCCTCTCTAAATACTGTGTGACGGGTAATGCTTCCGGCTACTGGTTCCAAGCGTGACTGTTGTTGCGATGCCATACTTAATGTTGGTAGTTCATCCCCAAGGGCCAGGAAAATTACTGGGCAGAGTCCATCTTCTCTCTAAATATCTTTTGAGAGATACTACTAGGTTGAATCCATAAACTCCATGTCGTGATTCTACACTTGATTTTGTTTATACTTGTTATCTTAGAAAAGCTGGGGTAAATATTGGGCAGCGTCCTACCATGACTACTGTTTGATTGTGACATGACGTCACAAAAGTAGTCCACGAGGTTAGTAAAACAGTCAGTAATCATAATGTAATGAATTATTGTAAGAAAAATGATTTTTGAAAACTTTTGAAAAATACATTTAAAAATACATTTAAACTTTTGAAAAATACATTTAAAAAAGAAAGAAACAGGGTTGGGTTTTTTTTTTACAAAACTTTATTTGATATCACTTTTTAAAAAATGTTGCGGAATGTTACGTTAAAGTAAATAAACTAAATATCATGTTACATTTCAGTAAATTTTAATGACTGAAATTCGTTCATTTTATTTGTTATAAATTTGGAAATATTTTTTAAAAATCAAAATCGGCATTGTTTTAATTTCCATATTTTTATTTTTATTTCAATAATCACTCTGTAAAGTTACAATATAGTAATTATTAAATGAATATTATTCTTATACACTAAATAGCAACAAGTGAATTATGAATTCGAGAACTAAAAAACAATAATTGTATAAATAAACAAACAAATAAAAAGCAAATGATAAATAAAACATAAATAAGAAACAATAAAATGAAATACAAACAAGCAAATAAATTGGATACAAACAATAAAAAGATTTAAAATTCAAAATTTAATCCTTAGAAATAAATGGGTTACAGTTTGAAAATTTTAAGACACAAACAATAATTAAATAAACAAACAAACAAATTACAAGTTTGAAGTTTTCTTTTTTTACTTAACTTGTTATGATATTATTGTTTCCCTAGAACAAAAACTATTTAAAAGAACATTTGTAGAGCCCCAGATAAACATTCTTTGTATTTTTTCTAAATTGTGACCCTCATAGCAAGTGTCAACATTAAAAAGAAGTTTATAATCTGCAAAAACATTCAATGTTATGTGTCTGGCTAATTTCCTTTAATTTACTGAATAAAGAAAAGAATGATGTTTTATCTGCTTATCAATGACTATATGATTATATATCACAAAATTTGTAGTTGTATCATTAGGATATTAGGGAGAACCTCTATTAATCCCCGCAAAATAGCTGTTTATTTCTGGTATTTCTTCACATTATCTCTTTCCAATATTAAATCTTTGCAACTATTGCATTTAATTTTCTTAAAATCTACATAGCAGCAATAACCTACTAAGTATGATATAACAGAAAGAACTTCTCTACATTTATTGATATCTTCTTCTTTGCCATCAATTCTAAATTTGTACATATCTAACTTTTGCTCCTCTGTCACTTCATCCCAGTTTGGGTCTTGTAAATTTTAAAAATCAGTTTTAATGTATTTCTGATTATATGGTAAGCTCAATTTTAAAATTTGATAGCACTCTAATTTCTTTTCACACTCAAACATTTGCTGTATCAAGATATTATACTGATCCCCACTAAGTTGCCAGTATTGACTAAACCTTGCCTCAAGATGATCAGTTTGAAATTTGCCAAGTAATATGTATTGCATTTTCAATTCTTCTATGCAATACTTTGTCAGTTCTAGAAATGCATAGGTTGTATGATGCAAAGCAGTGAAGCTTTCCTTAGTTAATTTACCATTTCTTCCAGAAATACTATTCCAAGATCCTAACCAGTCACTAAAATATTCTTCATTCACTCTAAGTGGATAACCATATTTATTTCTAATCCGACAACTTTTATTTGGTGTTTTTACATTCATAATGAATGTAAAAACACCATATATGTCCACCAAATATAAAATATGTTTATATATTCAGTAACTTCTGCAAAATTAGGCAAACATTTCTGTTTTCCTCAGGTCAATAATCTCTGAACAGTGTATTCATTAAAAATTTGCTGAACTAAATAAACATTTTGCCTTTCAAGATTAATAGGAAAAAGAGCCTTTAAGGTCAATTTATTACAATATTTCAAAATTGACTGAGATTCCCTGGCATGAAGTTTCTGTAAGGTCCAAAATGGGGCACTTTGGATACTATCTAATTCATGATTTTCATTATGATAAAATTTTGGGAACAGCATGCATTTATTTTCGTATTTTTGTCGAATCCATGATCATCATCATCATGTCGTGCCGCCAGCACGGATATCCCTGACCCTCTCTCGCCACTTCTCCCTATCATTCATCGCCTCCAGCAGGTCTTCAGAGTTACATCCTGTGTCCTCACATAGTTGCTGTATTTTGCACGGCCATTTGTGGGGGTCCATAGGAGTACATCACTTATGAGCTCGTCCTTGCTTCTCCAGCAGTGTCCCGCGTGTCTGGTTCGTCTAACTTGTATAGTTTTCGTGATGGGGGGCAAGTGTCCGTATAGTTGGTGTCTCGTGGGGTGTTTTCACCAGGACTTGTTCAATACTGCTCTCAACATTCTTGTGTAATTTCCGTCTAGTTTCTTCTCCAGCCGTTTAGTTAGCGTCCATGTTGTGCATCCATATAGCAGTATCGACACAACCGCTGCCTGGAATAAACTGCGTTTCATTTTATCGGTCAGGTCTGATTTCCATATGATCGAGAGCCTATCTATAGCCGTCCATGCCTTCGTCAGCCGTGTGTCGATGTCTTTTTCGGTTGATGAGACGCTACTTCCTAGGTAGGTGAATTTGTCTACGAGTTTCAGAGAGGCTCCGTCTAGTATGGCAATGTTGCCCGTTTGGTTGTAACACATATATTCAGTTTTGTGCATTGACATGGAGGCCAATACCAGCTGCGGCTTGTTCCAGACTATGCAGTAGTGTCTCTGCTTGATTAGGCGTATTCGCCCGTAACGCCAAGTCATCAGCGTAGTCGGCGTCCGTGATTGTTTTTGCGGGGTATCTTTTGCTTCTTCTCTTTGTCAGCTCGAAGCCATTTTCTCTGATTTTGTCGATCGAAGTTCTAAGCACGTAGTCTAGACAGATGATAAAAGAGGTACAGGGCTAGCGTGTCTCCTTGTAGTACTCCTGCAACAATGTCGAAGTATTCCGTGTCTCCATCTGGTGAACGTACTTTCACTTTGGTGTTTCTGTAGAGAATCATTATCGCTGCTACGGTTTTTTTTTTGGTAGGCCGTATGATGGTAGGATTTGCTCCATCTTTCCTCTGTGTATGGAATCGAAGGCCTTGGTAAAGTCGACAAATAGTAATGTCGCCTGAAGGTTTTTTACCCGAACGCCTTCAAGGATTCTACGGATGGTCAGTATTTGTAAGGTTGTGGATCTATTTCTCCGGAAGCCATTTTGGTTTTTCCTAAGGATGTTGTCTATTTTGGGTTCTATGCGGTTTCGTAGTAGGGCATTGTAGATTTTGGCTGCTATGGATGTAAGTGTTATCCCTCGGTAGTTCTTGGCTAGTCCGAGGTCGCCTTTTTTAGGGAAAGGAAGGATGCATCCCTTCATCCATCTTTCTATCCTATTTTGACTATAGACTGTATATAGAGCAGTATATCGTCGAATCGTCTAGTCTTCCACACTTCTGGGGGGATCTCGTCTAGCCCTGCAGCTTTCCTATTTTTAATTCTTCTAAGAACTGAGTCGAGTTCTTCTTTGGTGAAAGGACCTAGTTTAATGTCTAATTGCTTACTGATAATTCTGGTGATCGGTTCATCCGTTATTTTCGGTGGGTTTCCTAGTAGATTTTTGAAATGCTGTTCCCACAGTTTTACTCTTTCTTGTTGGCTTGCAGCTTTCAATTTTGCTTTGGCTGTGCTCTTCCTTCTACTTACTTCGTTTATTGTTTGCCAGGCTAACCTGGATTGTCTATCTTCCACCGAGTCTCTAATCTTATCTATCTGAATTTGTATGTATTCTGCCTGTTCTTTTAGATATATTCCTGCTGATTGATATTGTACCTTTTCTAGTTTTCGGGCAATTGTGTTTGTTGGGTTCTTCCGATAGCTTTTGGAGGCAGTTTTCACGAGTGCACGTTTTTCTCTAACCGCTAGCGTTTCCCAAGGGACTCTATATTTAGTTCTAGGTTTTGTTGGAATACACTTTGATGCCGCCTCAAGGTGTGCTTCTACAAAATTTTCATATTCGTCATTTAGGGTACCTTTTTCTGTCTTCTCTTGTAGTGCTTCGAATCTGTTTCTTAATTCTAATGCATATTTGTCTCTAATATCTCTGTTGTTAAGTAGGGCCCAGTCATAGTGCTTGGTTGTCGCTTTTCGTGTGGCGTTTTTTCGTAGGCTTAGTCGTACTTTGGCCGTAACTATTCGATGATCGGAGGACACACCCTCGAAAGAGGAGTATGCCTCGCAATTCATCGCACTATTTTCCCATTTCCTGTTTATAAAGACGTAGTCTTTCTGTGCTTTACTTTTGTTCGCGCATGTTTGGTCCATAATTTTCCCTCCCTTTTTTGTAAGTTTGTATTGAGACATGTTAATCTATTTTCTATCATGAAATCAATTAGATGTTGTCCATTCCTGTTTGACGTGTTGTGTAGGCTGTATTTGTTATTTCTGTTTTTCCCGATTTATGCATTCATATCTCCACCAATGACTAGCAGGTTGTGTTTCGGAATGCTACGTACTAGGGAGGATAGCTCTTCGTAGAAGGTGACTAGTTCGGTTTCTTCGCTAACATTGGTAGGGCTGTAGCAGGAGATAATTGTTGCTTTGGGGTTGCCATTAAACGTTGCGGCCATCATCCTTGGTTGTATTCTCTCAATGCTATTTAGTGTTTTTAACGCTCTTGGTCCTATAAGCATTCCCACCCCTCCTACCGATGCATTGACAGAGTTTTTCCATGCCGATACAGTCACCAGCATCCATCCATTGCCAGTTTCGTGATATTTGATATCTTCGGTGTGCGTGTATCGGTGTTCTTGTATGCAAATTACGTCTATCTTATGTTCTACGGCTGATGCAGTTAGCTCTGATAGTTGGCCTATTCTATTTAGGGTTCTAACGTTAGATGTCGCTATCTGTATTGTTTGCTGGCATTTTAGTACTTTTTGTTTGAGCTCTATAGCTGATTTTTCGAACACTGAGGCCATGGCTCCAACCTCAGCAGGACGCACCCCTTTTTTACCCGCGCGAAGAGCGATGCGGTTTATGCATGTGGTTTGAGTGTGAGTCATGGTTATCTTTCGATGGCTGTTTTTATTCTCATTTATAGAAGCTACTCTTATAGATGAGCAGCAGTAGTTCCCCGATCGAACTGATAATCCTGAGCGTTAAGCCGCAAGACTCACACGTTCAGGAAATGTTAGGCATTGCGCATTCAAATACCTTCACGTACATCATGCTGCTTCCCATGTGTACGTGAAAAAAAAAACTTTTTACCTTCACTTTTAACTTAGTTAAAGTCCAGGACTGCTGTATATTTAAATTCAAAGAAATTTTGGGGTATATTTTATCCTATCATCCGATTCAGGCCCTAACAGGTTTTTATTTTATAGGTAAAATTCGATTTTGACTTGGGTTGCTATTTCTTTTTTTTTTTTTTTACTGCTATGAGGGTGTGCAAACAGACTTCTAAGCTTTAGAAAAGGTTCTATTCCTATTTGCCCTGTATACTAAAGCATTCGACCAGGGTCATTTTTTTTTTTAACTGCTAAACATGTCTACATATATAAATAATTATATTCCTCATTTAAGAACACAATATAGTAGAGACTTAAGACATAATTATTTTAAATCAAATATGTGCATTGTCGAATCCAACTGTTCCTAATGCATTTTAATATATGGACTTAGTCGAAATGGAAGAAGAGAGGTTGAGACTTAATAACTGGGCGAGGATATACAATGAAAAGCTTTGGGGAATTGCAAAATAAAGATATAGCTTTTTTATTTATAGCATTATTAATTGTTATAATTGATAATACTTGAAAGCCTATCTCATTAAAACCAATTATCATTCGCTTTGACTATGTCAAATCAATTCTCAACTTTAAGACATTTAGTTGGCATATCTTTATATTGTGGGAATACACCACTAAGCATAAAAGCAAAAGCACTTCAATGCTGTTGTCAGATAAGCCAACAATATTACGACATTTATAATCAAATATAAGGTTTTTGATGAATTTCTTGAACAAATAAAGATACAGCTGCATTAGTGACTTGAATTCATTTTTAATATATACATAAGAAAATTGTTATCATGTTGCTCAATCAAAGGATTCACATATGTTGATAAAGGTCAGTCTTTTAATGGTTGAATTGCTAGGTAAAATTATATTTTTCCTGTCTTTTAAGAATCTGTAACCTTTAGGGGAGCAGTTATATAACAATGAAGAAAATGTTATTTCTGTTCAATTATCAAACTTATTGTGTGTCATTAAGTTTAGCTGCTCATATATAAATTTCATTGAATTAGAATGTTTCTTTGATTCTTCTTGCACCAATAGTAGAAATAACATTGCCAATCTTAATATAAAAATAATATTTAAAGGTTCGGTTTGCTGTAGTTCTTTGTCCATTTTCTTCATGTTTTCTATCTAAATTTCAATATAATTTTGATTCGTTACATGTTTAAGAATTTTACAGTCCCCTATTTTATTAATTTCCACATCTCTACAAAATACATGTACTGCAAAATCAGATTCAATTACAAGAGGCAGATTGATTTTTGAATGTGGGGATTTGATGATGCGGCATATAATAAGTGTCTCTTGCTGCCTCACAACACTTCCGGTAAGACAATTAAATTTCCCTTCAAGATCATTCATATAATGGAATTTTTTCTGCTTTTTTTATGCTAAGTCATCAATAATACTTTGATTTAAAGCACTTTTAAGGACAGAATTCTCCAGTCGGATTCTCCAAGAATTTGGTGACTCTCTAAAGGTTTTCTATGAAGATAAATATGAGAGACAGTTAGGTAAAATTCTTGGGATAGCATCATCACGAAGATATGTTTTTTGAAGTTTAACTTCAACTGTGACACCTGTTTTTTCGTCAAAGGTTGACGATTCTCTCTTTATGTCCTCCGGTCGAAAACATACTCAAAAAGATTTTAAAAACCAAATTGATTTTAAATTCTTGTGAAAGTCTAAGACAATCAGCCAGCAAAAATCTACAATATGAAACATTTTTCTTACAATTTTAGGAAAAGTAAAGAGAGTGTTGTGATATTTTTAAGGAATGTAATTTAATTTATTAATCCAACAAAAGATAATTAGTGATAAAGCAATGTACAAATAAAGAGAGAATTTTTAACATTGATTCATTTTATAAATTGAAATGATAAATAAAAAAATTTTCTATAAATAAATCAATTCTAGAAATTCTTAAGTCATTAGTATTATTTTTTATGCCTATAAAAAATTTTTTTATGAATTTATATTGAAAATTTCTTAAAAGTTTATTTTTTTTAAATTAAGGTTTTCCGCTTTTAAAAACTTTGGCAACTTTTTTTAATGTGTTGTGAATTACAAAAACCTGAAATTAACTTAATCCTTAAAGTTTCAATTGAATTTGATAACTTTTTAAAGCAAAACTTTGTTTTAATCAGTTGTAAATTACATAGGCATAAAATTAATTCAATTAAAGTTTTTTTCACGAATAAAACATTTTTTTTAAATTGTTAGAATTATTAGAATTATTTCTTATGTCTATAAAAATATTCCTGAATAAATTTATGTCGAAAATATATTTAATGCTTATTTTTTTTTAAATTAGATTTTAGCTTTTAAAAGCAACACGAGTGATAAATGTATCTTAACTTCCTCGCTAGATTTAACTTTGTGTTGTGAATTACAAAGACATGAAACTAATTTAGTCATTAAATTTTCAATAGAATTTACTTATTTTTTCATACAAAAAAAAATTACTCACTCTGCTGAATTTAGCAGGTGAAAATTCTCTCTTTTGATTGTACGAATCCAAACGTCAGATAATTCTTTATCTTTAGGAAAAGAAAATGCATGAAGTTTAGGGCCGTTTTTATAATTTCCATTGAAATTTGGCACAACACATCTATAAGGCATTGCTTTTGTTTATAAATCAATTCAATATTTAAAAGAAAATATTAATAAATAACTTAAAATACTGCCGTAAAATCTAATACACAGCCTTCTCGAAAGATGATGACGTCACATGACGTCACAATCGAACAGGCCTTTATATTTCGGTGGTCAAGGCCCTACACCTATAAAAAATATATAACTAAGGTAAGTGGGTTGTCTCCCGTGATCGACCCCACTCTCTAAAGGACATGTATGACATCATATAATTGCTCGGCACATCTTTTTAAATTAACCAATCGCTGGCTTCCAAGAATTTGGCTCTAGATATCTACCATATGTCTAAGTCTCTTTCTATTAAGAAACTCGGTGCTAAACCCAAGCCGTAAGAAGTACGTTAAACTTTAATATATACGACATAATGACTTCAATTAGCTGGACTATTATATGTTTATCTTGTATTATATTATATAGACACAAACAATAATTGTTTGCAACAGTATTATAATACTTTTAAAATACCATCGAGTTCATGTTTTTCCCGATATTAATTTCTTCTGTTTTCAACATATTTACTGTACAATTTACTATTTTTTAAAATATTTTGCAAACAATTTTACCCTATTTTTATACTACATACTATGTGTCAGTTTATACCGGCTATGTTCATTAACTTGAAATCCATTAATGTGCCGCGACCTGCCTACAAACGTAAACAGATCGGATTACTCGTTCGCCCTAAAAAATTACATCCGGGTACGGCCGGAAATGACAAAGCCCTTTTTCGACTCTAATCGGCCGTTACAACTAAGAAAGGGATAAATTAACATTTATCAACATTTGCAAAACACTTCTGCCAGAAATAATTCTATAAAAATTGAAGTAATACTCTTCGCTAGCCTATACCGGGCTAAAGAAATGCATATTTTCAACGTCCTTTTTTTATAGAAGAACTTTCTATTTGTGTGGCGCGACAGAAGTGGAGTTCCATTTCATATGAAAAATGCTTCGGTGGCGAAAAATTTGGAGGTCTACACGGACGCTCTCAGGGGCCACTCGGCTCCACGAGACTGGATCCTACGTTATCGTGGTTGCATTCACCTCACCGCCACTTCTAGTGGCAGATTCAACACCTTTTTTTCTCTACAAATCGCCTTGCTACAAGGCTGAATCCCACTTCTAGTGGTCGATTCACTCTCCTCTTTTTTTTTTTTTTTGCATCGATATGCACTAAAGACTCCGCTCGTTCGTTCGGCTGCGCAGCGCTAAAGGCACGGGTTAGCCTTTAGCTACCACTTCACTGCCTGCGCGCTTGATAGTGCAGAGCTTTGGTGGCCAAAGCCTTAGTTACCGTCCGATACGACTGCACAGCTTTGGCGCGCAAGCCTTACCTACCGTCCGATACATCCGCACAGCTTTGGCGCGAAACAGCCATAGCTATCGTCCAATACGCCCGCACAGCTTTGGCGCGAAACAGCCATAGCTACCATCAACGATACGTCCGCACAGCCATGGAGCACGACAAAGTCATAGCTACCGTAAACGATACGCCTGCATAGCTATGGTTTACGACAAAGTCATAGCTACCGTCAACGATACGCCTGCACGGCTTTGGCACGGCAAAGCCATAGCTACCGTAAAGTATACGCCCGCACAGCTAGGAGCACGACAAAGCCCAAGCTTCACTGACCCACTCGCTCGACTTCGTATGTGTTAAGGCCTGGCAAACCTTAGCCACGGTTTCCCCGTCCGTTCACTTGGTCGGTAGTACTAAGACACGCCCCAGTGTTAGTCACCAACTCGCTCGACTCAACACAACCAAGCTGCCAACACTGACTTCGACCTCGACGCTCCCGCAATGCAGTCCACGTAACGACTTGCTATTACGGACTACCCTAGCATTGCAACATCTGGCTCACGTATGACTCGCTGTACGAGCTAGCAACCAAATCGACACCCTCCCCCGGTTAACCCAATCTACTGTCAAAACTGGGATATCGATCTACCGACCACGACGCTCCAGCAATGCAGCATCCAGTCCACGTAACGACACGCTGTTACGGACTGCCGTAGCATTGCAACAACTAGCCTACGCACGACTCGCTGTACAGGCTAGCAACCAAATCGACACGCCCCCGGTTAACCCAACGAACTGTCAAAACCGGGACATAGATTTATCAACGACTCGACCGACCTCAGCTTCCCGCTACGATCGTCCAGCTGCATTTAACGACTCGACCGATCTCAGCTGCCCGCAACGATCGTCCAGCTGCATCCAACGACTCGACCGACCTCAGCTTACCCGCATCAAACATCCAGCTGTATCTCCACGATTCGGCCTACGCCAGCTACCCTCATCCAGCTGCGCACATCTACACCTCGACCATGCCAGCTATCGACATGACCCATCTAGCTGAAGACCACATACAACCACCACGGACTTTACATACACGTCTGTAAATCAGGCAATAAATCGTCACTTTTGTTGTATCAGTTATCTTGCCTTTTGTTCCCTTCATTGTCTTTGGCTATCACTACTCGCACCGCATTAAACTTAAATTCATTCGCGGGGTCGACACGCTTATTGGCTCCGCAACGAATGTACAATTGTAAACTTTAGTAATTCCTGTCATCTCAGCGGGCTTCATCCATCTTCTCTCTATATATCACATGAGACGTAATATTTGATTGTTTTCTGTATGTCGTTCTAGATTAGATATAAGCATCTCCTCTCATACGGCTAAGAGGATTCTTAAGCAATATTCATTTTTTCTTTTCATATTCTGCGACTTGTTATACTGTATTAGTTTCTGATCAAATATATAAAACCCTTCGTGATTTATTTCTTAAATTGAAAGACCAGGATGAGGACATAAAATGAAAAAAAAAGTCCAAGCAAAATTTAAAAAAGCTAAATTTCATCAGAGTTTAAATGTATCTCTAAAATTTTCGTGAATTCTTTATTGTGATTAAACCAATTTTGTAGTTTAAGCGTTTTCTAAAAATAATTCAACATTCAGCTAAGTTCAAAAATAATACGCTGGACAATTTTATTTATAAAGTAATAAAGACAACATTCATTGAGCAGCACAACAATACAGAATAATTAGAAAACCAAATAAGTGAATATTTTCGTATTACCCAAAGATGTATACGTTCGACTTGGCTAAAAAGTTAATTTCGGTGTCGTTTGTGTGTTTGTGTTTGTGTGTAGTAGTAGTAGTAGTAGTAGTAGTAACCCGGCGGCAGTTTATCAACCTTTAAGGAGGTAAATCAAAAAGAGACAAGGATTTTGAACCTTTTATTTTTTATATTTCCAGGCTGAATACAGTTGTTATGAAAATTATTGTAACACTTGGTCCAAATTTTCTGGATTCTGCGGTGGTGAAAAAACAATACGCTGATAAATTAGGATCTTCTTATTGACGAGAATAACGAAATTGTAAATGAAAAATTAAATAATAAAGTTGATTTGTTCAATATGGACTAACACTTGCCGTGCAAACGGCATTTGCGTCCTTTTCCTGAAACTAGAGATAGAACATTCTGTGTATGTATGTGTTTGTTATAAACACTTCAATTTATTTCAAAACGTTCCTAACTAGATGGGAAAATGGACTAGTTAAGTGAAAACTTAAGAAATGCCACTAGTGTGTTTCTGATCTCAGAGCCATACTAACATGGTTACAATTTTAAAAGTTAGTTGAAAAAGTTATATCTAAAGAAATCATTAGTTATTGGAGAGCGGCTTTACACTCACACAGAAATTTTGCAGCTTTTTTTAGATCTCACATCAGAATAACACAAAACTTATTTTTCTCCTTTTACTTGATTATTTAAAGCATTTGATTGTATCAGTCATAGACTGAAACTTGAATATTTTAAGTCTGTTGTTTTCCGTGATGATTTGTTCATATAGATTTTCTCTTAAATTAATGGTCTTGTGAGAACACAGAGATTCCATAAAAAGAGGCAGGTATACCATCTATGCCGATGATAATCACTTGTACAATCATTGCAAATTTGAAAACTCTATTTTAAATATAAATAATGATCTTAGCCAAATTGTATTTATTCCGAAAATTATTGCTTAAAGTTGAATGCTGAAAAAAGCAAATTTATTGTGATTGGGTCTCGTCAAAACCTTTGTAGCAGAAAGAACTTCGTATATTTGGTGCGTAAATAATTTAGACCGTTGGTCTCGTCATATAATTTCACCCAATGGGGATGACGAATCCCATTCGGCCCGGATGACTTTCTCGGTAATATCGAATTCGGTGAAAGCCCGCCAAACTACCTCAAAATCCTTCAGACAGGACGGACGTATTTCTGTCCGTTCTTTTATCAGCAGCAACTCACCACCATGAGGATAGAGCCGTATAATTCATGGACCTTTGGGTCTACACTTCGAGACCTAGGAGTTCCCATATGATACACCCTTTAGCGGCCAACCCCATCTTATCAACTTCTTTAAACTATTACTATTCTTGGCCAGTGATTCATCTAGTGTGTCCGCCGGGGTATTTCCCATTTCTTTACGGCCACAAAAGAAATACAACCGAGTGAGTGGGAGAAAAAAAAACCAACAATATGGACTTATGTCAGTTCCAAACGCAAAAAAAGGGAGTATGTGTGACCTTGCATTCCCCGTGCATCTATAGACTATCGCTGGCGTGTATTTTCACGATACTTCTACAAAAAGGCACCAACAATGCCTTCTCGCGTTGGTTAACCCTATCTCTGTGTAGCACGTCAGGTCTTAGCAGTCGCCTTTCTGACTTCTGTTGACTCTGTCATTCTCTGGACAGCCGACTCAAAGCCGACCGCACTCCTCTGCCCTCCGTTGTCGACTGCCTCTCCACGTCTTTCTTCGTCCACTGACCCCTGTCTTCTGTCGGACCTCCCTTTCCTCCTCCACTTCCGGTCTTGCCGAAGATCTCGAGTTCAAGCCCTTTGTTCGGGTTTCGCGCCAAAACAGACAAAGAGATTGACTGCTTGGCGTACCATCCACATAGTGTCACACCCAGTTGCAAATGAACTAGACTTATTAATCCCGCCTCTGACAATTCAGCTACTTCATTCCTAGACAACCTTTAAGGAGACACCGATTACTTCAATCCCACAACAACAAGGACCTCACATCTACAGCTGAACATTTACTCCTGTTCTAAAATCAACAACTCAATATTTGTCATGTCTACAGCGATGCCAATCACGCTCCGACATTTAGCTGTTGTAATTCTTTCTCAACTTAATAACTATATCTTCCTTCCTATGAGACTTGCAGCATAAAGGTACCCTTTATTCTGGCTGTCATTAAACTTTCCTGAAATCCTTTCGATATCTCATTCCGATTCATTTATTTTCCTTTAATTATAACGTGAAAGTAACCCGTTTCACCTTCTCGTTATACCTTTAAAAAATGAAAAATAATCTGTTGGATCGAATTATAACTTAGAATAACGTTATCAAAAGAGTGTATGAAGCAAAAATTTCCCTATTACGTTTTATGACAAGACATGAAGATTTCTTAATTGCTGAGACAATATAGCAACTTAAAATATGAATTAACTTTTAAGAATTTGTAAAGGAATCATTCAAATTGAATTTAATTAAAACCTCCAGTCTCTCTCCTAATTTAACTATGATGATGTCAATTTATAAAATTTAACTTTCAACTTCTATAAATATGACCAGCTAAGTTCTTTTCTAAAAGAAAAATAATCTTTAAAATATAATAAACAACAACAAGAGATTACTTCACAGTCTTGAATGTTTAATATAAAAATCATAAAGCATCTATTTATTTGTGTGATCACAGAACTTGTAATGAAATCCATGATTATTTCATTAGAAATAAATTTTATATAGATCTTTCTTTTTACTTAAAGCAAATTAAAAAATATGTTTTATTTTATTTGTATATGTAAAAAATTAAATGAAATTTCAAGAGTCATTAATTGAAACAACATTTCTATGCGCCTTTTTCACACAAAAGTGGAAAAATTATTTATCAAATTGTTTGTCAATTATTTGGATTGTCTTGAATGGTTTCATTTGGAAAAGTTTTTTTTTTTATTTTCTTTCTTTTAGACTTTTCTGATGAAGTTGAATAATGTAGAATGTTTTGTCTTAAACTTGAAGATTTTTATTTAGTAAAAAATGAAATGTTTACGTGTCAGTGTTATTTTGTTAGTTACTTGTTTCTTTTCATATTCGTTTTTTCTAGTTCTTTAATTGTTTGTTTTTTTTTGGGGGGGGTCGTGGATCTTCAAAGTACTTGTGTTTCATTTAGTATTTTATCGACGAAAGAAGAATATATTTTGAGGTAATTTAACGCTCCCCATCAAATACTTAAATTTTTTATATGAAATAAAAGTTTCTTCTTCTTCTTCTTCTTCTTCTTCTTCTTCTTCTTCTTCTTCTAATCTGATGTCAATAGGACTTTTTTCTCGGTTTTGGTTTTTCGTGATCTCTCACTAAGCTAGAAGAATTATTGGGCAGTAAGAATTTTATTATTATTTTGCTCCTTACACCAACCATAAATAGTGATGTGACACAGACTTGGCAAGGAGGACAAAGGCGTTGAGTAAGGTTTAACATGCCGTATTTTTGTTTGGCGAATCATACACGAAGAGTTGGCGAATTTGTAGAATCGCTGCAGCTGAATATATCGTCGGAGTCGTTTCTGCGATGACGAAAGTTGCCAAAACAACTCCCTGCTCCGATCGAAAGCGTAGACTCGGCTGTCTAATCGTTCTTTGCGACAGCGAATCCAGAAGATCAGGATCGGGTCTTAATGCTCCGGGCAGGTCGTAGGTATAGCTGCGTCGTCTGGTATCTGGAAACGGTCGGACACATCGGGTCGCGGAGGCCGGTTGATCGATGTCCCTGTTTGTTAAGTCACTGGTTGGCCGGGTGTGTGGTCGACGTGGGCCTCAAAGAGTTTGACGATAGTTTGAACAATGGCCTTGACTCAAAGTTTCCGTAATATCTGGAGGCGCTGCTACGTCATCGTCCCTGAAATACTTGTAAAAGATCCTTAAAAGGATCGAAGATGGGAAGCAAGACTGAAAAGTTTTAAAAGGACAGGTGTTGTGATTTTCGTATTTTAGACCTGAAAAAGGCTGGCGATTGACTTTTGTAGTTTAGCTCTGAAAAGACTGTTTTGAGACGGCGGCTGTGATTAGTTGGATCTTGACATCTGCTGATGTTTGGCGTCTTCTGATCGGAGAGGCGTCTGGTGGTGATGGGATGGTACCAGAGAAAGAAGCTCGATTTACTCCCTTCGCCTTTCGTGCGAGAAGCCCGCTGTCAACGGGTTCTGTGAGTTCAATGACTGCTTTTATATAAAAGAGAAGGATCGCGTGTCTGATGGTCTTCCACGTGCATGACCGTGAGCAAGAAGCTTCTTTTTAATTATGAAATGAATCATTATACTGGGGAGAAGAGCTTAAAAATGCAACCCATTTTGCTCAACAGTCAGAAACTACTTTCGAAGTGGTCTACAGTATACATTTATTTCGAAAATAGCCAGTGTGTTGATAGTGGAAAATTCCACTCGTTGTCGAACCCGGCGATGTTATTATTGTCGATACCAAGATTCGTTACCGGTAGCGGTAAAAAAATTTCATTACCTGACGTCACTGATGACAGTGTTTTTTAAATTGGGATTTTAGATTTGAGTAGCCGGTGAGGCTACGATAATTTCTTCATTAGGGTACGGGGTATCATCACAGTCATTATTTACTTCACAATCCTCAACGTGACCAACAGACACTCCCACAATCCAAGGAAAGACAATTATTGTCTCCCTACAGAATCAGTACAGTTATCATTTATTTCTTTATCATCTTGTATCCTGGCTGTTATGGCGAATATTTATTTTTTCTAAGTGTTGTTCATTAAAAAAGGGGGTAATTTTAAGTAACTCGGTTTAATAATGTCTTTTTAATTCATCTTTATTGAATTTATTAAAAAAGAAAAGATTTTTAAGGTTAAAAACCATCAAATAATTTATGGGTATAACAATATGAGATATATAAGAACAAATGAAAATTATTCTCATATTTGGGATTATCTTTCAAACAGTAAATTAAGCTTGGTTTCTTTCTGTAGCAGAAAGAATTTCAAAATATTGTTAAGCGTGGGAATCATTTTGACCGTTGTGGTCTCGATCTCATATTTTCACCCAATGAGGATGATTTATCCCATTCTGCCCGGATGACTTTCCTGGGCAATATAAAAGGCGGTGAAAACGCCCACTCTCTCTCTCCTCACATATTTTTCGAGTAAGACGGACCGATCCTCCTTTTCTCTCTAACTCCAGCAGCCGACCACATCACCATGAGAAGAGCACATCCAATTTATGGATCGTTGTTTTCTAGGAAATCATTCCATTATCATTTATTCATCCCACCTAGACCAACGGATCCTCGAAGCTTCAAATTGGATGTTTAATGCCGCTTCTGACATCAACAACTCAATTCCTGCTCTGACATCAACAATTAAATTCCTGCTCTGTCTTCAGCAACCCAATTCTTGCTCTGTCTTCAGCAACTAAATTCCTGCTTAACTATTTACAACTGTTTATTTTTTCTATTATTACTCACGGCACAAGAAAAATTCGTCTCAAGCTGCCATTAAAACTTCCCTTTTGAAATCTATCAATATTCTCGTCGTCTCATTTGTTTTATTTATTTTGATATAACAAAAACAACAGGACTCATCAACCTTAACTGCCATTTTTGTATAAATGGTAACATTATCTTCCCTCATGATATATTTTTTTAATGGCATATCAACCTTCGTGAGTTATTTAATTCAAAAGCCATGCTCGAAGAAGAAAAGCAGTTACACTATTTAACCCCTGGGAAGATAAGGGGGTTCGTACTCCCCACCCCCGAGGGTATTTTAGTCTAAAAGTAAACGTAATAGCCGGATTGGAATTCGAACTCGCTTACTTTAAGGCCACAATCCAACACTTCAGCCTCGACACAACGTAAAATAATAAATAAACAAAAACAAAATGCAAATAAAGTATTGTTTAAAATCATTCTAACACGATTTAATTTATTTTAGATAAGAGTGAGATTATTTCTTTTCTTTAGGATTAAAATATTTGCAATGTAAAAAAAACTCATTTGACGGATTTATTTACTTAATCTTATCTCACTACACAAACTGTTTCTGATTTTATTTTGGGGTTGTCGAATCAAAATTCAAGCCCGATCCACCTCACCGAGTCCAAACACTAGATTAACCCAATTCCTAATTTTTAATTATCCCCCATCAAGCTGAAAAACTTTTTTCTTTTCCAAATCACTTTCCTTCTCATATATATTTTTTTGAAAATAATTTTAAAAATCAACTATTTTTGTAGTCACTAAAGTTTAACTTAACATAAAAAAAATAAAAACTTATAAAAATAATCACTTTCAATTTTGAAACAAGATTTTTACATCGTATTTCAATGACGTTATATCAATTAATGATTGAAGAATGCGGAAGAACCAGCGGAATCTTGAGTAAAATTTATTGTATGAAAATTACTAGTTTACATCAGCATTTATTCTCATAAAAAACAAAACATTTTTAAGATTTATAACTTTTGGCCAAATTTTATTTTCCATTGGTTAAGAGGAAAAATCAGGAAAAATGTGTGCATCTATTTATAGACATACACGTGTGCTCATCATATCACACACACACACACACACACACACACATGTGTATATAAAATGTATAAAATGTACTTTTCTATATTTATAAATATAGAGTATTCCTTTGAGGGTCTTTCTAAATCAGGTTGGTCTTCCTCTTAGCCATCTATTTGGGTATATTTGTCTCTTCTAACTAACAACTCTGCCGATCAGTTAGTCTGTCCTAGATAGACGTGAATTTTTTTAAATCAGTATCCACGTATGCCAATTCGATACTTTTTCAGTGTTGCTCTGAGCGACTCCAGATGTATTATCGCCTTAGGACTTTCTTTGAGTCTTTGAAATCATATAATAAGTGAGTTATTTATCCATTTGGCCTTTCTGTTGTGTTCTTTCCATCCCCACATTTTTCTCCAAAATTATTTTGCGTCCTTTGCACCCGATTGTTGGTATGTCACCGCGCATTCTCCTCCTACTTGTTGGTCGAATTTTATTTCGTTATTTTGGAAAGTCCAGATTTAATTGTATTGCTTGACACCAGCGTTAATTTATGGTCTTCCACTGGAGTGTGAGTGACAGCTAGTCTCCTCAAGTCTTCAGGACTCTCCTAAGTATTCTGGCCGATCTTAATAGTGTTGTAAGTTGGATGGTTTCCACTTGTCCTCTTATTTCCAATTCCTCCAGTCCCTTTATTAATCCTTTAGTGATCGTACCGAGCACACCAATTACCGTTTGTATCTTAAAATCCCAGCTTGTGCGTCTCATTCTCCAGGACAGATTCTGGATTGTGCATATACCATTTGTTCGTATGGTGAAATTTTAATTTCTATCGCGATTCCGAGTTGATCACCTTCCCCACTCAGTCGTGTCTAGTCTTATTCTCTCTTTTATTATGCTAATTTGCTGCTCTCACTTATTATATGATTGATCGTTTCGTCTCTATCACTTCATAACCTACATTTGCTATTTTGTTGCGTCTTATCTATTCTCGCTTTGATATATTTACTCTTTTTAGCGTAGAACTTTCCTTCATTGTTTTAGAATATCCTATTTTATCTGTATTGTTTGGTCTTGCTGCAATACAATTAAGGATGATAATTAATTATATTTCTCAATTATTTCATTTGTGGTGATGAATTGTAAGTTGGCAAGAAACTTTTGAATTGAAATGTAGATCGCATTGAAAAGGTCGTATGCGTGCACATTCGGTGGCCAGGATTTCAGCTCATGTCAAAAAAGGCTTTTGTTTTAAACTCGGGGTTTTTGACAGGGTATTGAAAAATAAACACTTCGTCAGCAGAGCTTTGAGTGATGGGCATGGCTGGAAGGTTTCAATGATGACGTCACACAAAAAGGTAACGACGTGTTCTTATATCATTAGTGAATGAAATAATTAAGATATCCAAGCAGAGTTATTTATTTCAGCTGGATAGTCGAATTTAGAGTTCAGAGGTGGGAGCAGAGGGTCGAAGTTGCCACAGCCTGTGGGGCGAAGGACCCGTTAGGGGCGAAGAATTCGATGTCAGGTTTTTTGTTCGTTCGTCTCGCACAGATAAGACTATGCGTTTCTAGTGACATGGCTCATTCTTTTACTATATCTTTCTCTCATAGTTCGATGGCTGAATGCTATGAAATGTTCGGTAAGAAATAAACTTTTCATATCTAAAGGAACAACGTAGTCGCTTTGCATTTTGCGAAATATATAATGCATATCCCGAAACGTAACACTGTCTGGGTATCTTTTTAGCCTTCCTTCTTTCGCCAGTACCTTCTGATTTATCTCTTCGAGTTGTATCTTTAGTTCCAATTGTGTTGCTGTTTTTTATCCCAACATATTCTCATGTTTTTCTTCAGTCTTAGCATTTTTGCTTGTTGTCGTATATTTGTTATTTGTGTTTCCAATCTAATTTCCCATCTGGGTTTTGACTTCCTATTCGAGTTCTTCAGGGGAAATCCGATTTTTCACTGACTAATTTCGCACCTTTATAGATTAAATTGTTTTATTCCGTGATGTTGCTCGTTCGGATATTTCTTAATTAGTCATTTATTTTTTTTTCAGTTTCTACTTTGACTGTTTTCCAGTCTTGGTTCCTGAGCGTAGGCATTGTGGTTCTCTTTTTAGACAGAATTCTTTTTATAATCTCTAAATTCATTTTTTCTTCTTGCATTTGTATTTGTTCCGTTGTGTTTGGGTGTGTAGTGCTTTAGTTAATGTGACTTAGCGTTGGCCTTTGTTTTCTGTTTTTTGTTGTTTTGGGGTTTTTTTTTTGTATTTAGCGTCTCAGTTACTGTATGAAGAGCCTGTGGATATGTTTCCCAATAAATTTGTTGGTGTATTTCTAATATTTCAAGGTCCGAAAAGCAGTCTTTCTTTATTATTGTCCTAACCGAGTCATTGGTTTGTTGTCTTAAATCTAGCACATTTTACCCAAATTTCTATCATCCTGTTACTCAACCGTTTTTGTGTCGGGTTGCTCCAAAAATGACAGTAAAGAGCAAGTTTATTATCTTCCCTCGTCCATTTTCTGCGCTGTAGTCTCAGATTTGAATGGTTACTTCGGTTGTTGTGTATGTACCTGAAAAAAAGAACGGCCAACCTTCGCAGGATACCTGTTGGGTCCTCCCTGCAGGCTATCAAGGGAGCACCTACCGATCATGAAATCAAAACCGGCTGTCTTGGCCCCACATTGACTTATGTTTCGATTTGTCATTTTTTCATGGCTATACCAGATCCAAGGATTGCTTATTATCTGCACACCTAACACAGATATAACCAAGAATCCTGATGACCTTGGAACTTTTCCGCGAATTATAAAAAAAAATTCACTTGGTTAAGTTTTAACTTAAAGTCCATCATCTTCATGTCGTGCTATCAGCACGGATCTCCCTGACCCTCTCAGGCCACCCTTTTCTATCGTCCATCACTTCCGGTAGGTCTTTTAGGCTACATCCTGTATCGGAACAGAGCTGTTGTATATAGGTTCTAGCTGGTCATCCTGCCTTTGCTCGTCCATGTGAAGGAGTTCACAGGAGTGTGTCACATCAGTTCGTCCCTACTTCTCCAGCAGTCCCGCATATCTGGTTCGTCTAACTTGGATAGTTTTCATGAGAGGTGGTAAGTGGTCGTACAGCTGCTTCTTTGTGGGGTGCTGCCTCCAAGTATTGTTCAATATTGCTTGCAGTATTTTTGCATAGTTCCGTCAAGCTTTTTCTCCATACGTTTAGTTAGCGTCCACGTAGAGCATCCATATAGCAGTATCGACATGACCGCTGCTTGGAAAAAAGTGCATTTCATTTTATCGGTCAGGTCTGACTTCCATATGACCGATAGCCTATCGATATCTGTCCATGCCTTTGCTAGTCGTCTGTTGATGTCTGTCTCGGTTGATGAGATACTGCTTCCTAGGTAGGTTAACTTGTTTACTAGTTTCAGGGAACTACCGTTTAGTGTTCAGATGGCGCCTCTTTGATTAAAGCACATGTATTCTGTCCTGAGTGCGTTGATATGGAGACCTATGCCAGCAGCTGCTCGTTCTAGACTATGTAGACAGTTTAGCTTTCACAGTGCTCTTCCTTCTGCTCCCTTCGTTTACCGTTTGCCATGTTCTCCCAGATTGTTTATCTTCGACCAAGTCTCTATTCTTATCGATCTGATTTTGTATGTATTCTGTTTGTTCTTTTAGTATATGTTAGCTAATTCATTTTGTGCCTTTTTAAGTTTCAGGGCATTAGTATTGGTTGGGTTCTTCCTATTGCATTTGGAAGCAGTTTTCACGTCTTCCCGCTTTTTTCTAACCGCTAATGTCTCCCATAGGACTCAAGGTTTATCTTTTTGTTTAGTTGGTATGCATTCTGCTGCTGATTCTAAGTGAACATTGACGAAGTTCTCATAGTCGTCATTCGGAGTATGTGTTTCTGTCTTCTCCTGTAGTGCATCTAATTTTTTTCTTATTGTTAACACATATTTATCTCTAATATCCCTGTTATTAAGCAGGGACCAGTCATAGTGTTACAATGGTTGTTATTTGGGTCGTATTCCTTCGTAGGCTCAGTCGTATTTTTTCTGTGACAATTCGGTGATCGAAGGACACACCCTCGAAAGAGGATTATGCCACGCAATTCAATGCGCTATTATTCCATTTCTTATTTATAAAGATGTAGTCTATCTGTGATTTAGAATTGTTTGCGTAAGTGTAGGTCCATAGTTTTCCCTCACTTTTCTGAAATTTTGTATTGAGGCATGTTAATCTATTTTCCAGCTTGAAATAAAGTCCATAGTAAGGTTATTTTTACAATTTAACTGATATAAGTAAATCCAGAATTATTTTTAGGTATTCCTGTATCATGATTTTAGTTTTTGCTTTTTATAGCCGAGACCATTATAATCTCATTCCTGCTAAAGTTAGCTCCTTCAGAAAGATGATTATATTTCTTCATTTCTATCTTACCAATTTCGTTCAGGACGCTACTTATTCCCCCCTCAATCACTGATTCAAGCCACCTTGTAAATATATTCATTTAACACCACCTTATGTATTCAAAGACAGTGCAGAGTTTGAAAGAAAGCAAAATAAAATCTAAAACATGCGTTTAAATATAGAAGCTAAAGACATTTCGTACGAACCCTTTCGTTTTTTCATTCAAATCACAGATAATATTCAGCCAAGATTTCGTTTCGTTTCGTTTCGTTTCGTTTCGTTTCTACTTTTGCTGGGTTGATCAATTAATTAGATATTACAAAAACGGATTAAACTGGAATAAAAAAATTGAAGATTTATTAAAAGTAGAGATGAAATAATTTCCTTTTTAGATATAAGTTGTTTAGTTTGCAATAAGGCTAACATTGCCGGTTTGCAAGAGAGTCAATGTTGATAATTGTGTTTTGTTTGTTGTTGTGTGTGTGTGTGTGTGTGTGTGCTGATTTTATTATAATCTATAATCAAAATTTCAGACTTTTGGTCTTTTATTGGTGATTTGTTTACCACTACGTCTTCGTAGTTTTGATTTTAGCTAAAATAAAATTTAAAAAATGGTGCCTAGAATGTCTGCCAAATTTTGAATAGGTTTATTTATTTATTTATTTGTCGGTTTATTTTTTAAGGCACAAGTGATTTTGAACAGATTTGACTTAATTTGAATGATACAATTCTACAAAATAATTTCTCGTATAAGAGTAGGTAACGAGGTTGATGGTGGTTTGCTGCTGGAGTTAGGAAGAGAGCATCGGTCTGTCCTGCTCGAAAAGTATGTGAGGAAGAGAAAGAGCGGGCGTTTTCATCGCCCGGGAAAATCATCCGAGTAAAATGGGATAAATCATCCTCATTGGTAAAAAATATGAGATCGATACCTCAACAGTCAAAATAATTCCCGTGCTAAATAATAATTTGAAATTCTTTCTGCTACACTCGTAAAAATTGTTTTACAGTGTAAACAACTTCTCAGAAAGAAAATTTTCTGATTGTAGTGGTGGTGGTGGTGGTGGTGATGCTGTTGTTGTTTAGCGGGTGTTGGAGGTTACATTAAGACAACTTTTTTATATTGGATTTTGCTCCAATGATTGTTCTTACAAATGACTTGATGTTTGATACAGTAAAATGAAAATGTATACGAGTTAGAATGTTTTCTTTAGAAATTCTCAGATGGTTTCTTTACTTTTGTGAAAGGGGCACTTAGTTAAAAGTTTGCAAAGATCTAGTGATGTCATTTATGGTTTATAGATATTCTACGACTTTATAAAATTCAAATAGTTATTCCAAACCTTTTCATTAACGAGAACACCTTCCATTGAAAAAGATTTTTTTCACAAACACCACTCTGACTCTCATGGACGCCTTCGTGGATTTCCAGGCTTGTGGGGGGAGTATGTAATTTGGTTATTTCAGTAGATTGCTCTCTAAATTATTCCCACCACAAATACAACACAAAACTTTACAATCGCGCAAAAGAAATGGAATAGAACACAACGAACATTAAATAACAAACAATTTAATATGCATATAACAGAATATGAAAAACAAAATACATGATATGTAAATGGCCTTTTGGAAAATAAAGTTTGAAGAAGAGAATAAATTTGTTGAAAGATGTGTGTATGTTCATGTTATCAGAGTCAGTAAATAAGTCGTTCTTACTTACATTAAGTTTATAGCGGGTTTTATGATTGTGGCGACAGCGTGTCTCGTTGATGAAAGAAAGTTTGTCGGGTTTTCCTTTTGAATATAATTCTCGGCCATTTGAAAAGAGGTCATGAACTTTAGTTGAGGAAGGAAAGGAATTGGTTGGACATAGTATCGGCTACTGGCTTAGTGGCTTGTGTTCGTCTGTGTCTTCGTTTGTGTGTAAGCTTGTATCTTGTGTGTCTGGCTTCCTAACTCTGTGTTATTTATATCCTACAGGTGGATCAAAGAATCGCCCTAAAATCTTGGCGCGTAGACATTTATTGACCAATCAGATTTGTATTTTACTATTTTATTTTCGAGCCTAAATATTTTCTGTTAGTTCACTTCCGATCCTAATTTTCTAGAATGTTCTATTCCATGTTTTTAGCTGATTGGTTGAAAAATATAAAAATGTAATTTAAATGCTAATGCGGGTTTGATCCTAAATTTCTAGAATGTTCTTAAGTATGTTTTTATTGCTTATTTTAAGACTAGAAGAAATTTGTACCCCATAGCCTTCCGAGATCAAACTAAAATGAAGATAAAATTAAAAAATAAGATAAAATAAATGTCAAATAGAAAAAGTTTGTCAACTCAATGACAAAACGAATTAAATGGAACTTTGACCCTTCATGAGTATTTGAAGGATCTTTTTTATTTTTTTATTCCAGTGACCTGAAGCTCGATGAAATGAAAACAGAAAGAAAAGATAGGGGAGAGTGAAAAGCAGAATACAGAGAGAGGGGGAGGGGGAGGGGGAGGGAGTAGATATGAGAAAAGAAATGATGAGTGAAGAAGAGAAGAACCGGATATGAAAAGGAAAGAAAAAGAAAGAAAGAGAAGAACAATGAAAACAAGAGTGGTGGTGGTGGAGCGGGGGGAAAGATTGCAGTCAGTATAGTAAAGCTTAATCCAACCGCCTCAAAGGAATGACTGTTCCGTTAATTCATGAGAGGATATAGTGAGTTGTTTGAATAAAGGAGTGACATTCAAACAAATTTAATACGATAATATTTTGATGTATCATGCAAAGATACACACCTTTTAATTTGCAGTTTTTGTTATTGTTTCATTTTTCTTTTCGTTTACAGTCAGTTGTGGAAATAAATTCAGTGAGTAACGATTTTAATTCTTTTTTTTTAACTTAAAGTTACTTGTCATATCGTTAATGTGTTTTATCAAGTACACAGAAAAAGAGATTACACAGAAAAAGAGATTACAAATCAACTTGAAGTCTATTGTTGGACGTCTTAGGCAGCAGACCAGACAGAAAATCCAAAATAAATATTTTGTCACGAAAAAAAAAAAAAAAAAAAAAAAAAGGAAAAAAAAAAAGGAAAAAAAAAAAAAATGTCTGATCATTTTTTACTTCTGCGTAGATATTGACAAAACTGAATTTAAAATAAGAACAGTTTAGTCCAAAAATAAGAAGCTAGTTGGAGTAAAATTAAGTTTTCTTTAAAAAAAAAAATGAATCCAATGACAAGAATTTCATATGTTTGTCTATCTGTGTATGTAAAATTTTATCACTCTTTTCTGGTCGAAATTTACTTTTTTTCATTAGATCTGTTTATCAGCCAATTCAGAAATAATGATACAGGTACTTTCTTTAAAAATAATGAAAGCGAAAACAGATTTAAGTATTAAACGCGTTATCACAAAATAGGAATGAGTAATATATATCGTAATATCATATTATATAATCATATATATAAGTTGATCGTGTGTATAGAATAATCTATAATTTTAGGCATACAAATAATTAATGTATGATAATTCCCGTGTATAGGTCAACCGTTGCGCTAACAAGACACCGTTTTTATCGACTATTAAATACATTTTAAGAAAATTTCATTGAAGTTTGTGGTGGTTTTATGTCAGGAACATAACTAAAAACAAGTTTGGTTTGGTTTCTTTGTTTAATGGCATATCAACCTTTGTACTTTATTTAATGCCAAAATTATTCCCCTAAAAGAACAGTAGTGGTATGATTTAACCCCTAGCTAGGAGGATAAGGAGGTTCATACTTTCCACTAGGGTATTTGCCCGAAAGTGAACGTAATATCGGGGCTGGAGTACGAACTCGCTTACTACGATACCGCAGTCCATCGCTTTAACCATTACACCACGAGGACATCCACTAAAAACAAGATTCTTTTATAAACAACACAGAACAGAGCGTGACGTTACATTTTCTTTTCTGGTCCCGTCATGTGTCCTTTCCTGCTTTTTCACGAATCAGTTTCCCTAATACAAACAGGGTTATGTCCCTTACATCAGTGTAGATTCATATAACAAAGTTTATGTTCATATTCTGTAACAAAATAAAACATCTACGTTGGGTTTGTTATGACAAGGCAGTGGGGTCTACCTGGTCGATATTGGTGCAGTAAAGAGAATCAGAAAATTGCTAGCCAATTTGGATTGTAGTTATTTATATTCCTTTTGAACTAATTCCCTTCCATCATTCACATCACTGATTACCACAACAAAACATCTCGTCTATGGCATGTCATGATGTTTACATAAAAATAGAATATGGATGAGTGAGCACCTAAACAAACTGCAATGTCATAAGCGCTTTACTTAAGTAGTAGAAATAAGAAGTTCCGTGTGTGTGTGTGTGTGTGTGTGTGTGTGTGTGTGTGTGTGTGTGTGTGTGTGTGTGTGTACATGCACTTTATTTTTATTTATTTATTTATTTATTTATTTTGTTTCTGAGTAAAAAGATAATGGCCCTCTTTGCTTGGAAACTGAACGCAACACAATCTTCCTACCTATCATCATCCCTAATATAACCTTGTGCTATTCTAAACTAAGTTTATTCAATATCAAATATTCTCTTAATTATGAATTGGGAAAAGGTTCCTATTGATTGCTCTATTGATCTGCTGGAGTAAAACTTAAGCCAAGATTATGTATCACTGATAATCACCCGTGTCATCTGTCTCACAAATTTCAATGCCCTACACAATCAAATTACTGGAAAATAATGCATTCAATAATTAAGTTGTAAACGTTAGATTATTTTTTTAAAGAATGACCAATCTAATAATTGTAAAGTCATTGTGTCATCAAAAGTGTATTTGATAAACTTTCGACTGAATTGAAGTACTTCTCGGGTGAAGTACTTCTGGGTGAATCAAAAGTTTTATATTTGCGTTTCGAACATAAGGTGATGTTTTCCGTCTGGTAGAATTATGAGTGGGTAATTCACTACTAGTTCGTTTCAAACAGTGGAAGTATCAATACCAACCTGTTCTCTGAACAACTGGAGCAGTTGTATGGCAAAAATACCCTGCAATTGTCAACAGGAACTTAGCTCTTCTGCAGCAAGACAACGCAAAACCTTATATCGCCCAAACAACCTGGAATAAAATCCGGAAACTTAAGGGAATCAAACTAATACCCCATTCAACATAAAGTTTGAACTCTGATAATTGTTCTAATTCATGGCTCACTTCTGGATATGCTTCAACAATCAGAAGGAAGTGGAAGCTTCTGTAAATGAGTTCTCCATCTTGTAGGCCAACAACGGGTATCTGTGTGAGATCAAAGAACTGGTATCTGAGAAGGATCAAAGAACTGGTATCAATGAGGGATCAAAAAACTGGTATCTGTGAGGGATCAAAGAACTGGTATCAATGAGGGATCAAAGAACTGATATCTGCGAGGGATCAAAGAACTGGTATCAATGAGGGATCAAAGAACTGATATCTGCGAGGGATCAAAGAACTGGTATCAATGAGGGATCAAAGAACTGATATCTGCGAGGGATCAAAGAACTGGTATCAATGAGGGATCAAAGAACTGATATCTGTGAGGGATCAAAGAACTGGTATCAATGAGGGATCAAAGAACTGATATCTGTGAGGGATCAAAGAACTGGTATCAATGAGGGATCAAAGAACTGGTATCAATGAGGATCAAAGAACTGGTATCTGTGAGGGATCAAAGAACTGGTATCAATGAGGGATCAAAGAACTGATATCTGCGAGGGATCAAAGAACTGGTATCAATGAGGGATCAAAGAACTGATATCTGTGAGGGATCAAAGAACTGGTATCAATGAGGGATCAAAGAACTGATATCTGCGAGGGATCAAAGAACTGGTATCAATGAGGGATCAAAGAACTGATATCTGCGAGGGATCAAAGAACTGGTATCAATGAGGGATCAAAGAACTGATATCTGCGAGGGATCAAAGAACTGGTATCAATGAGGGATCAAAGAACTGATATCTGCGAGGGATCAAAGAACTGGTATCAATGAGGGATCAAAGAACTGATATCTGCGAGGGATCAAAGAACTGGTATCAATGAGGGATCAAAGAACTGGTATCTGTGAGGGATCAAAGAACTGGTATCAATGAGGGATCAAAGAACTGATATCTGCGAGGGATCAAAGAACTGGTATCAATGAGGGATCAAAGAACTGATATGTGCGAGGGATCAAAGAACTGGTATCAATGAGGGATCAAAGAACGGGTATCTGTGAGGGATCAAAGAACTGGTATCAATGAGGGATCAAAGAACTGATATCTGCGAGGGATCAAAGAACTGGTATCAATGAGGGATCAAAGAACTGATATCTGCGAGGGATCAAAGAACTGGTATCAATGAGGGATCAAAGAACTGATATCTGCGAGGGATCAAAGAACTGGTATCAATGAGGGATCAAAGAACTGATATCTGCGAGGGATCAAAGAACTGGTATCAATGAGGGATCAAAGAACTGATATCTGTGAGGGATCAAAGAACTGGTATCAATGAGGGATCAAAGAACGGGTATCTGTGAGGGATCAAAGAACTGGTATCAATGAGGGATCAAAGAACTGATATCTGCGAGGGATCAAAGAACTGGTATCAATGAGGGATCAAAGAACTGATATCTGCGAGGGATCAAAGAACTGGTATCAATGAGGGATCAAAGAACTGATATCTGCGAGGGATCAAAGAACTGGTATCAATGAGGGATCAAAGAACTGATATCTGCGAGGGATCAAAGAACTGGTATCAATGAGGGATCAAAGAACTGATATCTGTGAGGGATCAAAGAACTGGTATCAATGAGGGATCAAAGAACTGATATCTGTGAGGGATCAAAGAACTGGTATCAATGAGGGATCAAAGAACTGATATCTGCGAGGGATCAAAGAACTGGTATCAATGAGGGATCAAAGAACTGATATCTGCGAGGGATCAAAGAACTGGTATCAATGAGGGATCAAAGAACGGGTATCTGTGAGGGATCAAAGTACTAGCAGAAAGATAATTTCAGACGGTGCAACAGGATCCCCTCTACTTTCAATACTCGACTGCTTTTGTATTAACTTGAACAATAAAGCAAATAAATTATCAAAATATTACAAAACATTTGAGTCTTCCGAGCAATTATGTACTGCAAGCAATGGATATAGCAGGTTAAAAACTTTTTGATTGATAAAGAAAAGATGAAAACAAAAACATGCCAAAATAAAGAAATTAGGAGAAAGAATATCTAAAGAAAAACTGTATAATTGTAAATTCATCCCTTTGTAATATTGTTTTTTCTCTTTTTTAGGTTTTGATTCAACTAAAGCCAATCCAGACGAACTGATTAAGAAATTATGTTGGCCTGTGAAATTCAGTTTAATATAACTCTTTCTTCCATTGAATATGCAACCAAAATTCTTTGGATTGCATTAAGCCCGATAATCTTTATAATCGGTATGACTGCCAATATCCTTGCCATAATTGTGCTGTACCGTCTCCAACAACAATCTGTCTCTGTAGGGGTTGTGTACAGAATAGTGTTGGCCATTAGTGACATGATTATCCTCTGTACGGGTCTTTCTCGCTATTGGATTTTATATCTGTTCGACTGTGACATTCGAAATATCAGCAACTCTGGTTGTAAAATCAATCTATTTGTTATTTATGTAAGTATGCAATATTCATCATGGGTCCTCGTGTCACTGACAGTTCAACGTTGCTTTGTGGTGTACAACCCTTTACGCTTCAAGAGCATATGGACAGTGAAAATGGCATGGATACAACTGAGCATATTATTTCTTATTCTCGCCTTAATTGACTGTCATTATTTTTTCACCAACGGAATAAAAGATGGAGAATGTGACTCCTTGAATAATGACTTTTATTATTTTGAAGAACATTATTTTGTCTTTATCGATTTGGCAGTGCTTTGTCTCATTCCATTTTTAATCATGTTTGCAGGAAATTTGTATTTCCTGAAAAATATGCGCAGTGTCCGTGAAATGCGTCGGAGTTTGACCGAGGGTCAACGAACATCTCTTCCCCGACGACAAAATACCAAATTAATTATGAAAATGACTTGGCTTTTTCTTTTTACAACGCTACCTATTTGTATCGAGATGATCGTTGACTCATTTATCAAAAATAAGGAAAAAGAAATGGATTTGTCTAAGGCCGTGTGCTATTTGTTTCAGTATTTTGGAATCTCGCTCAATATCTGTATTTACATCACAAATGATCGTAGATTCAAACAACAACTGAAAATGTTATTCAACTTCAATCACACGTAAGTACACCTGAACTCAAACTTCTCTACTTTTAACCTTGTTCTACACAACTCTTTACCGTAATTCATCTTAAGTTAACAATTCTTATAGGACAATGTTTGATTTGAAGACTATTTCTAAGGAGCTTAAACTAATACTTAATTTGAGTTGACCTTGTGCATATTTTCATAGCTTTGCCAATAAGAGAAAGATGATGGAGGAACATTGAAGATGGAGTTGCCATTTCGTGTGTGAGAAGAGATGGCGAGCCGGTCATTTCACAAAGTTGGTCACCAAACCAACTGCACAAAATAACACTTTTTTACCTGACAAATATGACACTATTGACCGATAAGTGCCCTAGTAAATATATAACGTTTGTCCATAAATTTTCTATATAACTTGACAATTTTTTTCATAATATGGTCAGCTAATTTACATATTTTGCTTTAAGGCCTAAGTAAAAGAAAACAAGAAAAAATCAGATTGAAAAACAATAAATGTTTCATTCGTTTTTAATCTGATTTTTTTATGGTCCTTTTTCTTTCATTTTTTCTTATCTTATCTTTTCTTTTCTTTTTAAAGCAATTGTTTTGTTGGTACTTTTATGATTATTTTCAGTTGTGATATATTGATTGATATCAATTTTGACCTCTTTTTCGTGAACCGGAAACTTATCACAAATCAAACCACCTACCTCAAATGTTGAGAAAATTTTTTTCAAAAATCAGGAAAATATATCTACTAAAGTAAACTACTTACTCTCAAAAATAAATCTTCATTTATTTTTTCATTCAATTTTGATTTTTTTTTTTTTTTTTGTGAGGTTATATTTCAATTTTTTTTTTAAGTCACCAAATGTTTAACCCGAAGTAAAAATCGTCTGTGGTTTATCACAGAATTTTATTTATAGTTTAGATTTGTGCAATTATTATTCATAGATTTTGTGGGGGAATTTCCATGAGTTTGTGTCAATGAACCAAAAACTTATTTAATCTTTTAAATTTTGCCTTAAATGGATGACAAGAAAAACAAAAACTACTATTAGTGTATGTGCTATAGGGTGTTACTGCTAATGATTCTGGGGCTGCTGAGGCTGCTGAGGCTGTTACTGCTGCTACTACAACTGCTGCTACTACTACTGCTGCTCTTCCTCTTCTACTACTACTACTACTACTACTACTACTAATAATAATAATAATAATAATAATAATAATAATAATAAGCCAATTACTCTTTCTTAACTTTATTTCTCCTGATTGTCTCTACAAACACTAAAAGATAAAAGGACAAGGGGGAAAAATGATCAAAAAAGGATTATAAATAAATATTACTAGCATTCTTTTATGCAATTAACAAATCATCTGGAAGAAATACAACTTAAAGAATCTACAACAACAAATGGAGAGAAAGGACTAAACATGCAGATGTAAATGGTAGATACTAATAAATTTGTCAAATGTGGGAGGATATGTTATTAACAATAACAAAGTACCAGTCAGTCGATTCTTTGTAAAAGTTTAGGTGTTTCTTTTTTCACTGTCAACTGCTTTTGGTGTATGGCAAATCTCAATGCCAGTTATATTTGCTTTCTCTCAATCCTTGGGATTATTTTGTAAAGTTGTAATATGACAGGTAACCATTCATTAATAATGATAAAAGAATTGAATGCGATTTCCCTAATTTTTCACTCTCTGACCAGCAGATAAACCTCCAGGTCAATCCCCTCAGCTGAATTTTTGCTTCTTCTAACTTTGTCCTTCTTCTAACCTTTTCCTTCTTACTTTTTCCTTCTTTTAATCCTTTCTTTCTTCTAACCTTTCCCTTCTTCTAACCTTTTCCTTCTTACTTTTTCCTTCTTCTAAACCTTTCCTTCTTTTAATCCTTTCTTTCTTCTAACCTTTTCCTTCTTCTAACCTTTTCCTTCTTCTAAATTTTTCCTTCTTCTAGACTTTTCCTTCTTTTAACCTTTTCTTTCTTCCAACTTTTTCCTTCTTCTAAATTTTTCTTTCTTCTAACCTTTTCCTTCTTCTAAACATTTCCTTCTTTTAACTTTTTACTTCTTCTAACCTTTTCTTTCTTCTAACTTTTTCCTTCTAACTTTTTCCTTCTTCTAACCGTTTCCTTCTTCTTACTTTTTCCTTCTTCTAACATTTTCTTTCTTCTAAACTTTTCCTTCTTCTAACTTTTTCCTTCTTCTAACCTTTTCCTTCTTTTAACCTTTTCCTTTAACTTTTTCCTTCTTTTAACCTTTTCCTTCTTTTAAATTTTTCCTTCTTCTAACCTTTTCTTTCTTCTAACTTTTTCCTTCTAACTTTTTCCTTCTTCTTACTTTTTCCTTCTTCTAACATTTTCTTTCTTCTAAACTTTTCCTTCTTCTAACTTTTTCCTTCTTCTAACTTTTTCCTTCTTCTTACATTTTCCTTCTTTTGCCATTTTCTCTCTACTAACCTTTTCCTTCGTCTAACTTTTTCCTTCTTCTAACCTTTTCCTTCTTCTAACCTTTTCCTTCTTTTGCCATTTTCTCTCTACTAACCTTTTCCTTCGTCTAACTTTTTCCTTCGTTTAACTTTTTCCTTCTTCTAACTTTTTCTTTCTTCTAACCTTTTCTTTTCCCATTATTAGCTTAAACTTTGCTTTACAATTTTTTTTCTCTCTCTCTCTCTGTCTTCCCCATTTTTTTTTTTTTTTTAATGTTTTCTTTGTTCAAGAATTTTACATTGTTTGAGATCACATTTTAAAATTATTCCATTCATATTTCTTATTCAGGAGAGTTTCTTTCACCTCTTTGCCGCTCGTTATTAAAAGACTGGAGGTATCTAATGTAAAATGATGATTAACAAGACCGTCTATCAAGACCATTTACTAGTGACAGCAGAGAATAAATTATATTATTCAATTTACTGAACGCAAAATATTTTAGTCCATCAGTTTGACACCAGAGCAGAAACCAGTCTTGTTACGATGGAAACCGAAACTGCTCAGATATATATATATATATATATATATATATATATATATATATATATATATATATATATATATATATATATATATATATATAAAGAATGTGCCAGAATACAAAACGCCAGTTTCCAGCCAATAATTTCCTGGCACAGTCTTGTGAAAGGTGGTTTAAAAATTAACCAACTCATCTATAGAGACAGCATCTGCCACTCATTTAAAAGGTTTAAGGTCTGGATTCTTTGCCCAACATCTAAGGTAAATTAAAAGAGAAATACTGATGTTCCTGACCTATTTTTACCATGGTCCCATTGAATACTTGCTTCCAGCTGGGTCCCTACATTAAACCGACTTTGTGTCACACTCCAACACTGTTCGAGAGTGTATAAATAGCATTCCCTTTTTCCTGACTATATGGTGTAATGTTGCCACGAAATTGGGTTTCCAACTCGGATGAAATATTTCTTCTTCTTCTTCTTCTTCTTCTTCTTCTTCTTCTTCTTCTTCTTCTTCTTCTTCTTCTTCTTCTTCTTCTTCTTCTTTCCCAACTTGACTAAGAAAGTCGCAATGATAAAAATCTATCGGTAAAAAAATTTCTTTCTATGTATAATTTTCGGTCTCAAAAGAAAACTCTTAAGACACTCTCTGATCTTTTCTTTCTTTGATGAAAACACACGAATTTGTTCAGAACCTTTTTTTTACTTAAGTGATTTTGAAGACTTTTTGAAAGAAGTTGGCGTGTCTATTCATCTTTTGTAAAATCATAACATTATGTTGTTGCTGAAAAAAAATTGTCTTAATCTCTCTTTGTAATATCTCAAGTTTCTAATATTGGTTCCCATGATTTTTGTCAAGACAGATAACTTATTAGTTTCTAATAAACTGGTAATTACCGTATTTAGCAGTGATATTTACTCCGCACCTGTCAAATATTATTAATCTGATACCAATCCTAAACATTCTATTGTTCCTTTATACTGGATGGAAAAGACAATTGATATTTCCGAGCATTTTGTTGTTGTTGTTCTTCTTCTTTTTCTTCTTCTTCTTCTTCTTCTTCTTCTTCTTCTGTTTGCATAAGGACAATTTTGGTTCACATACTCTGGTGGCAAACTGATGTACCTAGGACAAATAAATATTTCACATCCTACCAAAATATTTAGGAATGCATTACATAGTGTGATATCTTAGCAGCGAAACTTGTGGACTATTGTGTGTGAATTTAAATGTTACTGGGATAACCATACTTCTGACCTAGGATTAAACTGGGCTTAGTAAATGATAACAGAACTTGGTGTCTCATGGGAAGGGCGATAACTTACCAGTGTTTAGGAGATTTTAGAATTAATGCCCTTGTCATCGTTCATCTATTATAATTATGATGATTTCTTCAGCGACACATATTCATCATCATCATCATCATCATCTTGTCGTGGCAGCAGCACGGATATCCCTGACCCTCTCTCGCCACCCCTCCCTATCGTTCATCGCTTCCAGCAGGTCCTCAGGGTTACACCCCGTATCCTCAAAGAGCTGCTGTATGTAGGTTCGAGCTGGTCACCCTGACTTTGCTCGGCTATATGAAGGGGTCCATCGAAGTACATGCCTTATGAGCACGTCTTTACTTCTCCAGCAGTGTCCTGCATGTCTGGTTCGTCTAACTTTGATTTTTTTGGTGATAGGTGGTAGGTGGCCGTATAGCTGCTGCTTGGTGGGGTGTTGCCTCCAGGATTTGTTCAATATTGCTTGCAGCATTCTTGTGTAGTTGCCGTCAAAAAATATCAAATCAGATCAGGGTTCCACTAGTTAAGTTTGAAGAATTTTAGTTTATAATGTTAATGCTTTCCGTTCAGAAGAACTTCCTCAACTTTGGGAATTGGTTAAATTTGAAAGAAAATGATTTTTTGTTGAAAATACAATGGCAACTTGCCATCAATCCTAAAAAATACATTTCATTGCTGGGTCAGTGACCCAATGTGAGTATTATGACCATGACTCATATACCTGCATACTGGCTGACTCCCAAGAGCCAAGAAAGCGAACCGTGGATTCTGTTATATATATATATATATATATATATATATATATATATATATATATATATATATATATACCTCAGGGGTCCTGCATTCTAATTAGTCAAAGAGGGTTACACACGGCCTCTACATAATCTCGATAGGATAAGCAGTTTACCTGTATTTAGAGTATTATTCTATTTTTTTAACCTGACGAAGATTCATGAATCATGGTGAATTTGACAAGTCTGTTATATTTACATATTCTGTCCCTCAAGGGCGAGGAGGGATCATTGGGGGAGACTTGCTGGCACATGTTCCCCTGTTTTAGTTTGAAACATGCAGTCCAGTATGGAGGGAGAGAATTCTCTTATACGGTATGAGTCAGCCCTTCATTTTAAATGACGAGAGGTTGATGGGCCAATCAAACCACAGGATGCCTGTTGCTGCGGAAAATGGGGTAGAAAGAGGGACTGCTAGCCCGCTGATCTTTCGCAGTCTAGGGGACGAAGCGAAGGAGGAAGGCTCGGATTTGACGAAGAGAGATCCTTGCCGACAAAGCAAGGATTTCAACAAGGGAAAAAAGGGTGGGGATTTCTCTGCTCTCACTCAGAGGTAGGCGTCGCGTTCCATTCAAGGTTTCAAAAAAGGGAAAAAAGAAAATTTCGTAGAAGAAAAACAAAAAACAAAACAAAACAATTAATTACCAGTCATCCCGGAGGGGAACTCCGTTGGCCGAAGCCCCCTACCAGAATCGACATTTTTCCTCCATCTTAACCCTAACACGTGCGCGCAGCAAGAAGCCATTTTGCCCTAAGAAGAAAATTTTATAAGGTATGTCCGAAAACTTTAATACCAACGAAACAGGAATGGGAAGTTTTCCTAGGTAAATTTCAATCTCCCGTTTTTTTTGGGTGGGGGTGGGCTTCAAGTGACTCAGCCGAATTACCGCCAAGAAGACGCATAGACATTTTGTTGCTTTTAATTTTATTTTGATTCGTTTTTGGTTTTGTTTTGTTTTGTTTTGTTTTTTGCATTAATAAATGCGCATTGTGGTTCATTAAGCCAGCCTTGTGTTTTTTTTTTGTATTCGAACATCTTCAGTAAGGAAGAAATTTTAGTTATAATTTTATCGTGTTGCTAACACAACTTTTAATGACGTGCCTTCCCCACGAGGACCGAAAGGAAACCTAAGTGTAACAAACATGGAATATAACAAGTCCAAATTCTGTAAGAATAAAAATATTCCTTCCTTTTTTTAGTCTACGAAAACAGTTAAGAATTGAAACTATTATTTGATCATCAATAAATCTGACGCCTCCTGAACGTCTCCCTATTGATGAGTGCTTCTGTAATATCCTTTCGCAATTTGTTTGTTGTCTAAGAAAGAAACGAATCAGTTAATAAGATGAGGCTGTTGATTTATTTAGTTGACAAACATTCTACTGTTTCTCTCTTTTTATACAAATGTAAAGCATCAGAAACCTGAAGTCTCAGGTGCTGAGCTGCAAGCAGGACCACTATCAGTCAAAAGTGCCAAATATTTAAAAATGGCTGTTATCGTTTTTCCCTAAACTAAAAAAATAGTTCTTGATGAAGTTGATTATTTCAACATTTTTAGATTCTAATATTAGAAGTATGTAACACTTCTTCCAATGCCAAATATTTTTCCTCTTTGTTTTTTTATCTCTTTTATCAATTGGTTATTTATGCTTTTAGTTTGGTTTTTTTTCTTTTTTTTTTGCAGTTTCTGTTTTGTTCTTCAGAAGGAAGTTTGCAGCTTTCAAGCGATTAATAAATTTATTTTCTTACATAACTGGCAGGCATTTTATCGTTTTATTATTGCTTGGGTTGCATTTTTTTCTGGATTTCGTTTTTCCTTTCATCATCATCGACTCTTGGTGGCATTGGACCAGCTGTTGAGATAATTTGTCGTGAATTAATGTGAAACCTTTCTTCAGAAGGCAAAGATTCCATCATAACCTACTGTCTTCCAATTTACCATTTTATTTAGGGTTCCGCTGAGGGATTTAGTTTGCATTTTTTTCTTTCTGTCCTTCTTCCGATTATTGATCCCTTGTTTCCCTTGGAATCTAGATTGAGGAATCGTTCACAGTTAAAAATCAATGTGAGTATGTGTGAAATTTGTTGACTATTTTCAATAAAAGAGATGGATGTATTTTTGATTAAACTTTATAGGACTACCCAACCGGATGTAGGAAGTAACCTGGGAGTGATGGGACACCAGAAGGAAAAGATTGATTTATCACTCAAACAGAGAGAGAGAGAGAGAGTTATAGATTACAGATAATATGAGTCAATGATAATATTGGTATTGAGACAAGGGTAGTAACAGTAGACGACGACGGCGGTGAGGTGAGGGACAAGCAAAGGTTACATCTAACAAGCAACAGCAGCAGCAGCAGCAGCAGCAGCAGACAAGACAGGCAAACTTAACATAAAGAGGGGCAAGAAAGAAAAGAAAGAATTTTCGAGATATAGTATGGTAGGTAGCAACAAACATTTTCTGAGGGTAAAATCAATGTTTTAAGGAAAATTAAAACTTGCATAAAAGTTTAAGGAAAAAAAGATCATCAATATTCATGAAAGAAAAAGATTTTTAAAAAAAGACTATTTACAGATACAAATTAACCCTTTTTCCTGATAAATAAATTCAATTCTCAAAATCTGGTTGCCCAGTCGGCTGGGGCTGTAGAATACACCGGCTACTTCTCTGCAGAGAGGTATGAGCGCCCCCCCCACTCATGAGTGTTTTGGATATGACACTAAACAATCTGATGGTGAGGTTCCAGTAATGCTGGAGCTTTGGGAATATGGAGTACCCCTTATTGCCATTGCTCCCAGGTTCACTCTGGCCCGGAGTGTTTGAACCTTATAGGGTCTTATCTATGGATCAAATAGAACTAAACAGTGTACTTATGCCAAATTGAATTGTTTGACATTGAAACTGTATGCTTATGCTTAACTGAATTGTTTGAAATAGAACTGTTTTTGTATGCCAAACTGAATTGTTGAATTGTTTGAAATAGAACTGTTTGTATGTATGAAAATGGATTTGGCATAAGTAACCTGCAATGGTCGATATGCCATAAAATCAAACCAAATCAAAATCTGAGCCGAGTCCATCGATAGACAGTGGGAACTGATTTTCTACTTGAATTAATTACAATTCTGTGAAGAAGAATCAGAATACAAATTTGTTAATCATGATAGCAAATAATTGTGTGTACCTTTTTTGGGTGAACAAAGTTGCATGTCTAGTTCATTTTTATTGATTTCCTTGTTCATAGAAGACGTCTAGTGATTGATACTGAAAAAAAAACTGAGTGAGGGCTTAGTATATCTTACAATGAATGACATCTCTTGAGATATTCTTTATTTCACTTTGATTTTTTTCTTGCTTTATTGAATTCCCTTCCAATATTGCAAACTATATCTACCCAATCTTTCCTTTTAATGTCTTCAAAGATTTATCTTCGTCATAGCCTTCTATTATTTTTGTTACTGAGGTTACTTCATTTAAAAATATCACTGTGTCTAAAAAGCTTGATAACAAAATTCAAATCATTTTACTGAAGAGAAAATAAAAATGTTAATTGCTAACTTTCCTGACATGATTTTGAATCCCAAAGAAAAAATTGAACAATAGTTGAAAATTTGTAATTGAAAAATCAGAATATCTTTTCAAAATATTCACATGAATGCTATTTGGCCATTATGTTAAACTGCTAAATTTTAAAGTTACATTTCTTAAAAAAAAAAAAAAACAAAAAAAAAAAAAAACGGAAAATGATGATTTTATCAATTTACGTCTTCATTTTGCTTGTTTAACTCAAGATATTTCATAGCAATGAGATTGAATTAAAGTTTAAAATATTGAATGGGAACTGCCCGAACAATTTTAAGACCAAATTAGTTGCCCTCCAAAGATTAAAAACTACAGATACAGCGTATGATTTCCGTGACGGCGGCAGCAGGGGGGGGTGTCACTGATTTGTCTGAACGAAGGCTAAAATGAAAACTTTTCCAAAGAAATGTTCTCCCTTTCCTCCCGCAATTCTTGTGAAAAAAGATTATCTCTTTGTAGCATGAGAAACTAACTTGTATATCTTTTTTTTTCCATCTTTCTTTTCTTCCACTTCTGTTAATCACACCGTTTCATCACTTCACTTTCTCGTTAGGCAGCTGTACAAATAAAATATAGATCTTTCCAATTTTCAACACTTTAACTACCCTGTTCAACCGGCATAACAATCCATTTGATACTAAATAATCATCACACCAATAACCACCTTAATTATTGAGATATGCATAAATGGAGGTAATTGCAATCAGAAGAATTATATTGCATTAGTCTTACAACTCTTATAAGCCTTTTTTGCCTATAACAATGTCCCCTGAAACTGGCAGGATATACGCAACAATCTCAGATATCAGTAAGGTCTCCAAGTACGCACCAAAATGATCCACTTCATGACTAAAAACGAATATATATATATATATATATATATATATATATATATATATATATATATATATATATATCTTTGCATGTTTAGTATTGAAGAAAAACCGTAGAAAAATGGTTTTGTTCCACTCTTCTAAATGCTATGTTATGACAAGCCATGAAAATCAGTCTCCAAAATCTTTTTTTTTTTTTACCTATGCTTAAACTTGCCACTTTTTACATCGATGCAGAATACTATTTCAGTCACGGGTCATGCCTTTAACTCAGTTTGGCTCGAAGTTACTGAGACGAACTTCATTTTCGCTATTTTTTCAGCTAGCCACTCACACTATTTTTACAGAGAAAAAAAGAAATTTTAAAAAATCGATTTCTCACTTTAGAATTCCAAGTTGAATAAAAGTCATTGTTTTTTGTTTTTTTTTAATGTTTCTATCCCAAATTGATGCGCATAGGACACTAATTATCACAAGGAAAGTTTTTTTCGTAATTTTTCTAAATCCAAAATTCTTCTTAAAGATTAAATGTTGTCTCTTCACAAAATAATTTGAATAAACGCTTTTTAGGAATTTTAAATTTGACCTTTTATTTTCAATTTAATGTTTAATGGTCACGTGTTTTTCTCTCCGATTCTTTGTTTAACTTTTCTTAATTCTCTTTTCAGTTTTACTCGGCGTGAGACGAACAGTTCTATGACCCAGCAAACATTAGCTAGTGATGCATCCTTTAAATCGAGTCTATCTAAAACGAATCTGCATGGCCAGATGGACAGTATAAAAAGAATATCTGATACAGACCTCAAATCGGATGAACACCACTTTTTGTCAACTCACATGTAAGAAAAAGGATATGATGTGAATCGATATCACAGAAAGCAAAATATTATTTCTTGTTGATTTTCGTGAAGGGGGATATGTCTAACATGTTTACCGTAAATATGTTTGCCTTACGTCAAAAAAAACAAAGCTTAGTCTCACAACACCATCTTTCTCCCATTGCTAAATGGAGTGAAAAATGTTTCTTTATAAGCAGGTCACGATGATTAATGGAGAGGAGTAGAGTTAGGTGAAGAATTTCACCCTTGTCTTGGTACTATGTAACCTAATACTATCTGTTATATTGGTGACTTTCTTTCCTCCAGAGAGAAATTGAATCAAATTAGGGATTGACTATTTTGATTGGTACTATGTAACTTAGCATCATGTGTCTGGTATTACTTGGAGAAGTGTGAGTATCGTTAAGTAAAATCTCTTTCGTTTTAGGAAAAGAAAATGACAGTCGGGATCATTTGATGTGCATTGCAATCTTAGGAAAGGAATGTCAATCAAATGTGTGTGTCTTACTAAAAAATACATTGAGACATCGTTAATTTCACAAACAACAACAACAACTCACAGAATATTTGGATGTAAAAAAGACGCGCGTCTTGATATTTGGGAGGAAATGAATCTTAATGGCAGCAATTGTTTGGAAAATTGTGAGTCGAGAAATGTTTTGGTTTAAAAAAATTGACTAGGATGCAAAAACTTGAACTGAATGTTTACAAAGTCACATTTATATAAAAAGGAGGGAAAGTTTTTACAGATTTATCAATTCTCAAATGTCAACTTGATGTTTTTGATCCAAAATTTTAAAAAGTTCTTTTAAATAAATTCTATTAAACTGTAAATAATAAATTCAAAATCATTTTACATTCATTATCTGCACAAATGTCATTCAAAGAAAAAGGCTTCATTCATTTCCATAGTACGTTCATATCATAATTCATAATCTCCAACTCCCCAATGAGGATCGATGAATCAATTATAGTCATGAAAATATCCCTATATCAAATATATCAAATTGTTTCTTTTGCCAATATTGGGTTTATCATTACCCACTGAGGGAACTTACGGCTATGATATATTAATTCTGAATGAAAATTTTTAACTCGAATAATTTGATTTGTCAAAGTTGCCAATAATAAACTGTTAATTAGCAGACCTCATATTTAATTTAATGTAAAATCATGGATCGCATGTTCAATTAAAATCATTTCAAATTGTTAATTAAATTTCTTGTTGATTTTCTTATTTGTATGCTTGATTTATTTTGTTTGTTTGTTTGTTTGTTTGTTCGTTTGTTTGTTTGTTTTGTATTTTTTTTTAGGGAAGGGATTTGGGTCTTTTTACCTTTAAATGTAATAAAAATTTCTTTGCATGGTCGTCATTACTGCCCATACAACATGGCGGGGGGACATCAGGTACATCAGTCAGGGTAGAAAACTTTAGGTACATCAGTCAGGGTAGAAAACTTTAGGTGCATTTATCGAGGTAGAACGCTTAAGAAAAGAAGTTTCTCATTATTAAAAACTTTACACAGTCGAATGTTCAGGTTGATTTTTATCATTCAATAAGTACAATACTGTAGCTGATTGCTGAAAAAAAAATAAGTGGGCAACATTTACATAATTACTGTACCAACCTGGCTGATATATTTATTGCTTGTCTTTACAAATGAAGGAGGTTCATTATAATAATCATATGATGATGAAACTTATCAATATGAAAGAAAATAGTATGGCTTCAAATAGAGGTGGAGAGTGGGATAAGAGGCTGTTGTAAACTATACCCCCCTCTACCTTTAATACAAACACACACACACACACACACTCACCTTATTATTGCTATGAAATAATGTAATTCACCACAATTATACGAACCAGTTATAAGATAATAATACCCACACGTTTTACTATCAATAAGCACACACACGCACACGCATGTATGTGTTATAAATACTTATTGCTAGTAAAAAATAAAAAGTGCTTTTTAGGCAGAGTAATATGTAATTAATGTTAAATGTTAAAATGTGCAAAAAATAGTTGATGGTGGGCCGAGAAGGACCGCTGTTTGGCCTTGTGGCTTCTATTTTCTGTGTCCAACCACGAGCTGCGCTTTAGAGTTGATTTTGACTTTCGGAAAAGAAAACTGCCTTTGCCATACTAAAAGACATAAAAGAAATTAGATTCTTGTCTGCTGAATTCTGACTGCACTAGTGCCGAAGACTTCATATATATTCGTATACACACATACACGCCACACCTATGCTTGTTACACTATTATATGAGTACATGTGTGTGTATATGTATGTACGTGCAAGTGTATACATGTGTATGCTTGTGAGTCGACCATAGGTATGTATATGCGTATGTGTGTATATGTGTGTGTCCATATAAGTGTCTGAACGTATTTACATGGGAACTCCTAATTCAGCCTAACCAGTATAAAGCGCAAATGTCAGATAAAAATGGATCCGGGATTTAAAAAAATATTACACACCTTTTAGGGTCTCCTCGAAACATAGCCTAGCTGTACTTTTATGTCCAGTTTATGGGTGGCAGAAAATCCGGAAACCGGAATGTTCAACTCTGGATATTTCCATGTACAGTCAGTCTGCTGAGACAGATGAGACACAGGAGAACAGATACAGAGGGACAAAGTGGACTACAAACACAGAGTAGACCAGAGAGCCATGGGAATGGGTAGTTGCCCGAAAAACTTGCAGTCAGGTTTAGTTTTTAGTTGAGAGGATTTGGTTGAGAGGTGTTACATGGCTCCTCCTCCTCCTCCTCATCCTCATCCACCGCGTCTCTTCAAACAACATTCAACTTTTTTTTCGCCTTTTTTCTTCCTTGTGGAACCGTCTTGGACTTATGTATTTCGACTCGGCCTGCTGAGAACCAGCAAACATAACGAGGGGTCAGATGATCATGCGGCCGAAGATGCGTGGTCCGAGGACGTATTCTCTTATTCTTCTTGTTGTGGCCTTGTTAGGGGCCAGAAATAAAGACACAATAGTGGAACTGAGTTAAACAAATGTATTAACAAAGAACAGTTAAACAAACATGGACAAATGAGAGGGTTACCAGTGAGACTGTTCGGTCCGACCGTCAAGGCTGTCTGTTGGAATGTTGCCTTCTACCTTAGAGCAGTACCTGCAGTTATTTATGGCTGGGAGAGTTTATGCGTACGTGGGTAAATTACCATATCACATATATTCTCATACAGATATACTCGCTCAAACACACACACACACACACACACACACACACACACACACACACACACACACATATATATATATATATATATATACGTTACAGTTACACGCATACACATTCATACTGACGCGCTCACACCCATAGCCTTGTACCCTAATATGTGTACTTCGAGAAGGAAGAGCTATAGTGTCACATCCTCAAATCCTCAAAATATTTTCACCATTGATAATGTCAATAAATCTCAAAAATAACAATCATGCAAATAAACATGAGTTTTAAATACTTTTCAACAATATCCAAAACTTAAGAAGTTTTAATTGCCTCACCAAACAAAAAAATTAATTGGGGGATTTTAATCACTTCCATAAAAGTAAACAATGAACTGGATTAGTCTAATCACTCACTTCACAAAAATCATCAGGGGTATCTTAGCTGTTTAACTAATGAAAAAAAACAAAAAACAAAAAAAAAACAACGACAATGAATTAAGGTAGTTTAATTACTCAATCGATAAAAAAACATTGACTTGTGGGGTGTCTAATATCTTTTAATTCATCCCAACCAGTAAAGGAAATCCGAAGGAATTTTAACTTCCACTAACCAAATAAGTTTAGAGAACTGTTAACTCATCCCCAATAAAGAATTATCACTGTAATATTTCAAGGATTATTTCCCTCATCACTCGGGACCATCAAAGAATCTCTGCAGATGGTTTAGTGTCGCGAGAGGATATATCATCTCTAGAAAGCATTAGTACTCCTGATCTTCTAAAATTACCAACCTCAGCCAAATAATCCTAGAAAACTTTTACACCCCCCTCCCACCAACAAAGAAGTACCACCATCGCTTCACATCATTTTCCAACATTTTAACCCTCCCAACCAATAAAATGAATCCAGGGGAATTTTAACCATCCCCGCACAAAATATAGTAAAGAAAAAACTTTTAACTTTCTCTTCTGTACTGGAAGCGTAAGTTCTCCTGACCTTCTCACGATAGTCAATATGCCATTAAACAAAGAAACCAAACTAAAAATCCAACCTTCCAAAATTTGCTATCATCGAAAGCATTATGGTATACACATTCTTCTAGTCTTAAAATAAGCAATAAAAACATACTTAAGAACATTCTAGAAATTTAGGATCAAAACTGCATTAGCATTTAAGTTACATTTTTATATTTTTCAACCAATCAGCAAAAACATAGAATAGAACATTCTAGAAAAATAGGATCGGAAGTCAACTAACAGAAAATATTTAGGCTCTAAAATAAAATAGTAAAATACAAATCTGATTGGTCAATAAATGTCTACGCGCCAAAATTTTAGGACGATTCTTTGATCCACTATTACGGTATAAATAACACATAGTTAGGGAGCCATTGACTTACACTAAGATTAAACCACAAGCCACTAAGCCAGTAAAGCAGTAGCCGATACTATGTCCGGCAAATTCCTTTCCTTCCTCAACTAAAGTTCATGACCTCGATACAGATGGCCGCGAATCACATTCAAAAGAAAAACCCGACAAACTTTCTTTCATCAACGCGACACGCTGTCGCCACAATTATAAAACAAGACATGAACTTAATGTAAGTAAGAACGACTTATTTACGGACTCCGTTAACATGAACATACACACACCTTTAAACAAATTTATTTTCTTCTTGCCAAACTTTATTTTCCAAAAGGCCATTTAAACATCATGTATTTTATTTGTTTTCATATTCTGTTATATGCATATTAAATTGTTTGTTGTTTAATGTTCGTTGTGTTCTATTCCATTTCTTTTACGCGATTGTAAAGTTTTGTGTTGTATTTGTAGAGGAAATAATATAGAGAGCAATACCCGTAAAATATGGATGCATATCTACTGAAATAACCAAATAACATACAACCCCCACAGCATCAATATTTAACTTCTCTTCCCAAATAAAATGAACCCAGCAGAATTTCAATCAACCCTGCACAAAACAAACTTCAATTCGTTCACCACTTTATCTCTTCTCCGCATGCTTCGACTTGTCACCTCGGTCGCTCTAATGTCTCTTTCGTGTTGCCATCTTTGTGCTTATTTGTCGATTTGCAATGATAACGTGTGCCCATAATTTTATTACCTTTATTTCTTGGCGACTTTTAATCATTGCTCGTTTAGCCTAAACGGAGAATCAATGAGAACATAAAGAAGCATTCAATCTCTCGTGTTGAGAGTTTCTCATTGACTGACTGATGATCTTATTCTAACTCTAAAATTATTTTGGTAAACTGACTGATGCCATCCAATGAGAATCGTGATCTCAGATTAACTCCGACAGTTAATCAAACAGATTAACTCGTGTATTTTCACTAGTTTGACGTTTCAGGACTTAATTTGAATGCTACACTAGATGTAAAAATAGATCACACCAATCTTATGTAACGCCAACAATTATCTAGTTATCTATTTATATATCAATTTATATATATATATATATATACATATACAAAACTGATGAAAACTATATATAAAAAGTAAGTAAAGTTGTCGACCGTAATGGAGGGCGACCAGAAGGCTCACTTTTCAATAGCTACTACACCGAGGTGTAGGGGAGGGCGCTACTCCTTTCCCTGGATTGCTCCACTTTAACCTAGATACGTACCTTATATACGCTGAGTGTTAAGCAAGGAGGTATCAAGTACCATTTTAAAAGTCTTCGGTATGACGCTACCTGGGATTGAATCCATGACTCCTGGACCATTGGCGAACACTCTACCTACTAAGCCAATGAGCCGGTTAAAACTATATATATATATATAAAATGAAAAAGTCATTTGTTTTGCACTAGAAATACTTATTTTTCCATTTTTTTCCTTCTTTGTCAATGCACTTCTCGATTATTTACATTGATCAAATATTATCTGGTGAAACTTTCAGATCAAAATTCTGCCTATACCACCGAGAGATTCATTGATCCATCTCCACATATAAATGAATCAATCGAATTTTTAAGATCCAGTTAATTGGTCTCACAATGATTCGGTTTCGGTTTGTTTCAACTTAGTGCATTGATGACGAAAGGGGTTTGGAGCAAGTCTTATCATCACACATGAAACATTCACCAGTTAGAAAAAATCATGGCTAAATTATCGATTTAAAATTTCGTATATTTTTCTGTCAGGTTATGTCATTTCAGTGATGGTAAGACAAGAAATGATAAAAGTGGTGTTGAAGTGATTTAAGTTCATCTGACTTCACTTTATAAACTTTAGATGGCTCAAAATTGTTTTATCTCTCATTCATAATAAATAATAATTTATAATAATAAATAATAATAAAGATATTCAGGGGAAGCAACAAGCACGAGAGTGTCTGGAATATTTATACTTCAAATTGGTCTGATGCACCCGGAAAGCAAATAAAATCGGCACTCACAGCATTAAAGGTCTTATAACTTTTTGTAACGGGATAACCGGAAAATTTCGTCATAAAATTTGGAAGGTCTAATTCATTCAGAAAGAAAAAAATGTCTTTCGCAACAATCTCCTCTCTATTCCTATTAGAAATCTGACACGAAACCTTTTGAAAAACAAATAAAATTCCTATCTTGACTCTGGAAATAATTTGCGTTCCCACCCGCAATTTCGGGTATTGAAGGGAAACCTGGTTCTTCTAGAACATTATCAGCAGCTGAGAAGAACTATAATCAACCGGACTATGAGGATCTCAGTGTCATCTTTGGGGTAAAAAGCTTCCATCAGTATATTCGGGCTATCCTTCCAACCCTAAGCCACTCATCAGCCTCTTTGGTCTGATAATGCCAACTCAAGATGCTCTACCCCTAAAAATTTTATCATGGTTACAACTACAAATACTACTACTACTACTACTAATACTAATAATAATAATAATACTAATAATAATTATAAGTGCTTATGACTACAGAATAGAATACAGAGCCAGTTTATGCATTTTCACTGCTGATACAATGAGTTGTCTCCCTCTGTCGGAAACCTTGATGGATTCTGGTTGATATGTGTAATTACATTAACTAAAATCCTGTCCTTTCAAAGATAATTAGAGCTGTACAAATTGGAATGAAGAAAAATCTCCGGCATATTTACGCACTCGTCAAAATGAGTGTGGTTAGTGGATGTCTACTTTGGGGCTATCAGGTGGTTATTTCACACCGTCTCAGACAACGAATTTTAAACGAGCTTCACCAGCTCACTTTGACATAGTCAAAATGAAGGTCCTTGTCCGACTTTAGGTGTAGTTGTCTGGTATAGATATAAAAATTGAGGGAAAGATGTACAAGTACAACCCCTCCCAATGCTTTAGACTCATCTGCAAAGGTAACTTTACAAACCTGGAAATGACCAGTTGAACTGTGACATGAGGTTCATGTTAATTATGCAGACTATAATGATCAAAACCTGCTCGTCATCACAAATATACATTCAAAGTCGATTAATATTTAGACAATGAGTGTAACAACTACGTCATTGAAAAGTTAAGCCGCTTTTTTACTTTCAAAAATAATAAATTATAAATGATTCTAGAAATACGGAGTCAGAGCTCTTTAAATGGAATGTGATCCGACTTTAATAATCTGTCAAACTTCCTGAGAAAGAAAAATTACTAAAAGAAGCAAAAACAAAAGACAAAAATTATTTAAAAAAAACAAACAAAAAACTACAAAATAACACCTACGAAATCCACTGTAGAAGGTGGTGTAGCGTTACTAAAATATATTTTTCATACAATCGACTAAATTAGGAAAAATGATAAAATTATACATAAATCATTATCATCATTAAAAGTCCAACTGGTTCCCTCCCCCCTCTCTCACTCACCATCCATCTTTATCGTCCATCCCTTTTCTGATTGACCCTTTAGACACTCTACATCCACTGTGGCGGCTGATGTGTGTCCTTACTGATGGGCCAACATAGACGGGTCCATGTGTAAGAGTCAATAAGAGAACGTTGCTTATGTTCGCCCTTTCTTCCCCAACCATGGTCAGTATATGTCTTGTTCCTCTAAGGAGCGTACAGCTGTTTTGCGGGGTGCCAAATCCAGGATTTGTGAAAAAAAACTTTTCATTTTTATGTTGTTTCATCTATCTTAATGCATTTCGTGAGCGTCCAAGTGGTGCATCCATACACTATTACTGACGCAGCTTGGAAGAAATCACGTTTTATTTCATAATAGAGATCAGATTTCCATATAATCAATAACCTGTCAAAAGCCTTTCCGAAGCGTATGTCAATATCGCTTTCAGGTGATGAGATATTGCTACCGAGGTATATGAACTAGTCTACTTACTTCAGAGGCTCCTTTTTATTTATAATACATAAACTATTTTATTTGCGTATACGTAGAGGCCAATGCCTCCTACTGCCTGCTCCTGGCTATGCACTTGGGGTTCGGCTTGGGCAGATGTATTTTCGAGAACTACTAGATCATTTGCGTAGTCTGCGCCTGTCATAGTTTCTACAGGATATCGTCTGTTTCTTTTTTTTAAATGTGAAACTATTTTCTTTTCTTTGATGTACGTAGTTCGTAGTCTAGTCAGATTTTAAACATACATGACGATAGTGTATCTTCTTGCAAGACTCCTGCGACAATGTTGAAGAAGTCGGTGTCATCACCAAGTTGTGTTTTTATAAAACACCGGACCGATAACAGTTTCTTTGGGGATACAATATGCTTGTCATATTTACTCCATCTTTCTTCTGTGTATGGAATCAAATGCCTCAGAGAAATCTACGAATAGTAGTGTAGCCTCGAGATTTGTTGTACGTACTCCTTCGATGGTTCGACGGATAGTTAAAATTTTTGATGTTGTGGATCGATCTCTCCGAAAGCCATTCAGATTTTTCTTAAGAATTTTCTTGACTTCAGATCGGATACAATTGAGAAGCAAGACAGGATAAACCTTATCAGCTAAGGCAGTAAGAGTTACGCCTCAGTCGTTCTTAGTGATTCCGTGGTCACTTTTCATCCATTTCTCTTTTGTGTTTTCTTTATAGACAGTGTTGCATAAAGTATGTCGTCAAATTTCTTTCTCTTCCATACTTTAAGATGTCCTTCCTTGAGACTTGCAGCTTTTTTACTTTTAATTTAATCTTCCCAAGCGAAACAATCCTTAGTCTTCTAATAAAAAAGAAAAAACAATGATGAAAAAAGAACTGTCAACTATTTAAGATAATTGAACATAATTTATCTGATATCAAAGAGAATTTATGACCCATTAAAAGGCATTTTTCCATCCTAAAATTTCCTTGCATATAAAGAAAAAAAAATCTTCTAAACGAAAATTCTGCCACACAATCGAATAAAATTATTCTGTATGTTGGTTCAAATGTTGGTTCAAATGTTGTGAATAATGCTGCGTTTTAGTTGCCAAAAGTGGCGGGCAGAGCAGGTAATATTTATTTGATTCCAATGGCATCGAATCAAACAGAAATTGAACAAAACATCATTGCATAAAATCGGAGATAAAAGCGTCTAGAGACGAATATTACGATTATTGAATAACAAAAGGAGAAGAGACCAGATTATACAGAAAAAAAAAAACAAAAAACTTTCGCAGCTATGAATCCATAGATGCGATCGTAGTGCAATGGTTATCGTCGTAGGAAATGGACACAGCAAACCGAGTTCAAATCCTTGCATCTCACACTGTACTAATAACTTTGGTATGAATCCAATTATTCTCCCTACAGCTTCGTGTAAGTAGCAGGTCAGACTGTGATCTTTAACCTTGGAATGGCAACGGGTCAAGGAGAAAGAAAACTCTGAATTCAAACCTGTTAAACTCTGCTTAAAAATTGACCTTGTGTCGCATCCAGCTCATGACGGAGGGGTTGGGTAAATACACACATCCATGCATCCATCAATAATGTAGTCAGCTTAAGAGCTGAAGCGATTATGTATTTTTAGTGATCGGTAGTCATGTCCAAATAAAAACCAGAATATTTCAAATGCTGATTTTTAAGGCTCTCTTAATTTGTATAATTGTCGTAATACACGTCTCTTATTTGCTAAAATGTGCCTGACGAAGTTTAAGAAAGCGGTATTTCTTCCAAGCTGTGGGTGTGTCAGTGCTATTGTATGGATGCACCGCCTGGGAGTTCATGAAACGCATGGAGAAAAAGTTAGACGGAAACTACACAAGAATGCTGTGTGCTGTTTTGAAGAAATCCCGGAAGCAGCCCCTTACGAAATAGCAGTTGTACAACCTCTTACCTCCCATCTGACAAACCATCCAAGTAAGACTAGGAAAATTGCTGGGCACTACTAGGGGAAGTAAGAACTAATTCATACGTTTCTCATAGACTGATACACGAAGACGTACTTGTACCGGAGGTGCCAGAAACGATGGACGATAGGTGCGGATAGAGAGAGAGAGACAGACAGAGACAGAGAGAGGGGGAGAATCAGGGAACTCCCCGCTAGCAGCACAACTCAATGATGATGATGATGATGATGATTTATTCAATTTTTTTTTAAAAAAGCTGAAATAATTTTCCTGCTGAACATATATTCGTTTAAGCAATACAAACGGTTTAAGAGAGGACTTCAACAATCGTGATGAATTAAAACTTGGAAAATAGGGAGAAATGAAGTTGAAGGAAGTTTGTTTTGTTTTTTGTTCTTTTTCATTTCATGGAATTCATTTTTTCAAATCTTGTTCTCAATTCTCTGTCAGGATATTTAACTTTAGAAATAAGAATTTCATTAATTGATTTTGACCAGATTACAATTTTCATGGTTAATAAAAAATATATCAGCTGAAAAGCAAAAATGATAGGGTTTTTTTAAAGAAGAGTTATTTCCCTTGAATCTTACACCAAAGTTACCTACCTTTAATCAATGACTCAGGTATTGGTCGTTTCTTAATTTCAGAATTCACTGTCAATGATATTCCTTCCTGAGAATGGATTCTCTCATTTTGTCATTAATCTCGACAGAAGGTGTATACGAATAAGATTATTTGTGATTGTTGGGAATTCTACGTTTGTTAGGAATCTGCTGATAGCAAATTCACCATAATAGAAGACTGAAATCTGGGGGTGAAAGTTTGACATTTGAAGATAACTTCAGGATTATGTTAATGATTCTTTAATTCCACTTTGGTTTTCTGAATATTTAAAGCAAGATTTTCCAAGTGGTACATTATTCATGAAGATGAAAGCGGCAAAGCGACTTCGTATTCCAAATGAGATTATTTATATTTCCTTTGCAATTATTTTCTTAGGAAATGCAGGATTCCTCTACCCACTAAACCTTCTCCCGCAATCAATTATCTTCACAAAGATAATTGCTCAATGATTAATTGGGCAAACTCCTCTTACATAACTATCTTACTTCTCCAAACGGTCGACACAAAAAAATCCCCCCCACCTGCTTTATCAACTTTGATAGGGATATCGTGAATTATTTTAATATGCCGGTTATCCACTGACCGATATTGAAACGTCCTTCATTTGGCCAGAAAATTTGGACAACAAATTTACCTTTAAAAAAATGACAATGTGAGACTGGTCTCTGGAGGGTTTTTTTATGATCGTCGTTCAGTCGCACAAAAGTTGAAATCAGTGCAACACAAAAGAATTCCTCAGTAACAACAAGACCAACCAAATCTATTTCAGTATAAAGACACGTGCTAAAGATCTTTATCATTTGCATACAATATCAACTTGCTTAGTGATAAGATTTAAGTGCTTAAGAAAAAAATGGTTCCAAAGCGTGTCCATTCATCGCGGTAAATTCATCATCGGTTAATTTATCGTGATAAATTCATCGCAAGATAAATTCATCAAATGGTAATTTTATCATCAGGAAATTTATTGCATGGTAAATTTATTGTAGGTAAATTAATTGAGGCTAAATTCAAAATTTAATCATTGCTTTTAAGAATTTAAACAAAAGAACGGATAGAGTAGGGGAAACTTTATATTATAAGAGAAAGTAATCTGATACGAATAATTTATTTCGATGAATTTCCCAATTAATTTTTCTAAGGCTCATTTCAAGGGAAAAACTTAAGAATATTCAGGACAAAAGAACAAATTGTCTTATTCTCTTGAGTGAAGCTACCGAGCTTAAAAAATCTTTATACTAAAATGTTTTAGCAAAAATTATGAGCCACCGGAATGTCTACTGTAAAATTCCTTACACATTCAAATTTGTAAATATGTGAATGTGGATTTTAAGGAGTTATTAGTAAAAATTTCACGGTCATTATTTCTAACTTTCAGGTTTTGCAAAAAGGACGGAAATTTAGCCAAATTTCTGAAACAAAGTACTGTTACATAAATTGATTTTAACTGAATCAATGCGTAAAAATGTAGAGAACTGACTTTTGAAAATTACTGAATTTGTCTTAATGTAGGTGGTCCGCCAAGCAGACGATTCCTTTGTCTGTTTTGGCGCGAAACCAGACAAAGGGTTTTGGACTCGAGATCTCGGGTGACCGGAAGTGGGTAAGGGAACGCGAGAAGAGAGTTGGACAAAGGAGCTCGAGGAAGGCAGTTGGCGAAGGGTGACGCGAGTGACCAGTCGACACCGGACAGCAGAGAGACGAGTCAGCATGAGAGAGGGTCCAGACCAGTGAGTGAAGTCCGGTCAAGATAGGTTGGCATTCCAGTAGCGTTGTAGAATTTTCGCTAGAAATCCACGCTAGCGTTAGTCTACATATGCACAATGTTACATAACTACCCTTCTGCACTTGAGTTAACCCAAGCATATTGTTCGTTTGTTCTTTTTTTTTTTTCTCCCGCTCCCTCGATTGTATTTCTTGTAGCCGTAAAAAAATGTGCGATGCCCCCCGATCGGAACCACTAGTTGATCACCGGCCAAGAAGTGAAATGGTTCGAAGAAGTTGATGTAACGTGGGGGCCGAGGGGTAACGTCACATCAGATTGCAAGAAATCATCATTAAAAAAAAAACATTAACAAATCTTTTTAAAAACCGCAAAACTAATTGGGGTTGCTCGTGGACATTTTACGTAAGACCAACATTATGGTGCACCTGTAAAGAAGATTAAGGTTCGTTGTGAGCGTCTGCAATTTGAAGTAGAAAAATAATAAACAACGATTTAATCCCTTTACACAAAATTTAATTGTTTGGTTAGGGTAACCTGCAAGCAATACGCATATAAAATTCTTTGACTCCCCTGTCCATTTATGGTGTGGTGAAGTTTGCAGGCTTTCGTCGATAAGACAAGTGTGTGTGTACACGTATTTGGCTAGTCAGTTCAGGAAGCAAGGTAACGGTGATCAGCTTATTTTGTGTTGTTAACTCCTGGGCGGCTGCAGGTTAAAGTGAGAGAATTCCTTTTTTTTTCTCGCAGAAGGTCAGGCTTTTTGTATCCTTCTGCCGGTGGATTTGATTGGTTCACTTCAACCAATTTACTTCTATGAGGGAATTCGTCCGCCAGTGAAGAATACATCTAATTACTGCCACACATCAAGTGAGAATCAAACTCACAACCAATGGCCCGCTTGTCTAATTTTAAAACCATTGTACTAAACAAGGCTACTTGGTGTTGCTCATGCCTTCATATTTTTATTTATTTATTTATTTTTTATCAAAGGAACTTTTGAAATGAACCAACATTTTTCAGTATTGAAATTCTGAAGCGACACATTTTTATTGTTTCTTTGGTATCGTCAGGATAATATTCAAAAGGCTGGAAAAATTCATCCATCTCCTTTAGGATTGATATTACTCATTAGTTTGTTTATTATTTCTTTTCTTTTTTTCTTTAAGAAAAGAGCAATTTCTTATTTTTTTTAGATTTTTCAAAGAATTTTAGAATTATTTGTAAATATTCTAATGCGTAACGGTTATCGGCATGAAAAACTATTTCAGTTTTAGTTGAAGATACTTATATTTACTTAGCATTAATATTCTTCGAAAAGGCATGAATCCATATATTTCCTTCTCCCTCTCCTATATCTTGATAAAATGCTACGTCACTGGAATGTCACAAGAGAAGAGAGCGAGTGAATGAACCCGGGCTGTTGGAGCAAAATAAGATTATCTCAATAATCTCTTAATAAAAGTCAATAACTTTGTTGATATATTTCTAACGGTATTTTATTTTCAGTTCTTAAAAAATGTTTTAATAACTCAATATTCTTCGTTGGTATCAGTGACCTTGTTTTTCTGATTTCCAAAATGATTTTAACAGTTGACATTATAACTCTTCACTCGACTGACAATAAAAAGTGAAGGTTCTGATTGAAATAGAGAAATTTCGATATTGCAGATAATATCTGTTTATTATTATACAAGGCAAACTATAATTTTCAGTGACTATTTAATGAGATCCCAATTTGCTTTTATTAATCCTGAATTTGAAAAAGTCAAACGTATTTACCAAATTCAACTCAATCCATGTGAACATATTTACATTTTTTTTTTTTTTTGAGCGGTGCCGATCTGATCATTTCCTGCAAAATATGTCAAGTGATATAATAAAAAATCAAAGCAACAAAGATAATTTCAATAAGATTGTCTTTAATTTTATAGGCAACATAAAATATTTACACAGATGATTAACCGAAGAAACAACATTGAATGTCTTTTTTTTTATGATGAACAGAAATGATAATGAAGTATGGAAAGTGGCGATTAAAATGGCGATGTTTGTGACAGGAGTAACAAAAAGAAACGAAAAACTCGTCCGATGACGTTTCGTTTCAATGATTTGGGAACCACAGGCCACTAACTGTCTGACGTCATCGATGACGTCAACAGCTTATCACAGGATCAATTTCACAACGTCTCGAATTAAAAGCTTCTTTTTTTTTTCTTTTTCTTTTTTTGTCGATGGGTATTGCAAATAATTATAAAGTCCACAGCCAAACAAATTGAAATATGAATCATCAAAATGAATATCAAGCTTAACGTCTCAAGAGTGAGTTATACTTGTTTTTCGAGGGGTTTTAGAGGGGATTGGTGGCGAGAGACAACATTAAAAAGGTGACCTTTACTTAGTTTTGAACGCTTAACGGCTGTAGGCAGATACAAATAACAAAACACACGTTGGCAGAGACTCGTCTTAATAGGATTTTTGTAAGTGTGTGTGTTAGTGCCCATATGTGCATATATGTAAATGTCTATGTGTTGATATGCTTGTCTATGTATCTCTTTTGCTACAAAAGAAATACAAACTCTCTCTCTCTCTCTCTCTCTCTCTCTCTCTCTCTCTCTCTCTCTCTCTCTCTCTCTCTCCTCAATAGGAATTAATACCGATACATTATCACTGTTTCTCAATGGTTATCTGACATATTTCCCATTATGAACCCTCCTGCAACTCGTAGCATCTGATAAAAATGGTCGACAGTAAGATTCGTTCCAAAACAGCTTGTTTTCTTTACATGGATGTAGAATACGCCAACTGTACCTTCTGCAGAGGAATAAGATACTCCCCAAGAATGTCCTCGATATGAAACTAAACCATCTGATGGTGAGACTCCAGTCCTGGAGCTTTGGAGAATGGGAAGTACCTGTCTACTGTCATTACACCCAGATCCACTTTGGTTCAAACAGAACTATTTAATCATTTTCTATACTTGAAATCCTTTAACTATGTGCAAACAAATGATTAAATGTTAAATTGAATTATAATTATTATTATTATCACATAGCAATATTTGAAATCATTTAACTGATTACAAACAAATTAATAGAATTATTAGGGTTAGATAGCAATACTTGAAACCATTTACTGTCCTGGGTATGGCATTAAACTGCATCTGATGGTGAGGCTCCAATCTTAGGGTTTAGGTATTGTGGAGTAGCCCTTTCATTACCATTACTCACTGGTCCACTCTGACTAAAAGCTCTTGTACCTGATGATGTACCATCTATGGGTCAAATAAAAATATCTAATCATTTCCAAGACTTGAAAGCATTTAACTGTGTGCAAACAAATGAATAATGTTAAATAGAATTATTAGTGTTAAATATAAATTCTTGAATATATATATATATATATATATATATATATATATATATATATATATATATATATATATGATTTGGCATTAAATGACCATAGAACACAAACATCTCAATAACCTGCTTGATGTTTCTATCGTTGCTCGACATTTTGAGTGAACGGCACGTCACTATGTCAAGTTATGTAACAATCATCCATTTTCTGTGCCAGACAAAGTAAGATTAATTTTTGTCATTGCAAATTAATACGTTTGTTACCCTGTTCAACATAATACTGACGTAATGCTTATTGAAGCAAAGAAAAATGCTGTCATATTTGGGTAATTTTTTCAATTGCCCAAATATGATAGCATTTTTCTTTGCTTCAATAAACACAAAAAGAAGAGACGCCCTTTTTTATGTACACATAAAAGTCTACGTGAATGTCAGTCGTATCATTATTTCTAAAGTTATTTACTCAGTTTAGTTTGGTTAATTTGTTTTACGCCACATCAACTCCTCATGGATTATTTACTGAGGATAAATTTGTAAACGTTTCATTATAATCATAACTACTTATATTTTTAACTTGACGTTGCAATAATTTTTAATCAGCCTTTTTTTTTTATTTATCTCTTATAATCATTTGTTTTCACAGTTATGCGGTATCATTTATTCCTGTTTAATATTTTATATAGATAATTTTTACAAACATACATGGTTTTACGGATTCTTACCCAATAGTAATAATTTTTCAACAGATCTATTTGAGCCATAAAACCCTAACAGATACTAGCACTCGGGTTCAGAGTGGACAAAAAGTAATCCGAAAGTTGTACTCCACACTACCCAGAGCTCTAACACCCGGATGCAGTTTAAGGTCATACCCAGAAAACTGAGATTAGTGTAATGTGGCACACGTCTCATAGTCCCACATTGAAAGGATATTTAATTAGAATCGAACTCTTCTTTGCACTGGTTAATTGATTACTTAACTCTTATTCATTTACCAATCAAAGTTTATATCAGTAGAAGTACAACAAGTCCGAAGAATAATAACAGTACTTTGTTTTTGTTTGGTATGGTTTCTTTGTTTCATATCAACCTTCGTGGGTTATTTAATGCCAAAATCATCCTTGTAGAAGGACTGTAATTGAACGTTTTAACCCATGACTGGTGGGATCAGGGAGTTCGACACAGAGTAAAAATCAAAGAAAACGAGAGCAAAAACTGAAAAAAAAAAACCGTATGGGACATGAAAGTTGAAATTGGTTCACTTGGAACGATCCCAAAGGTTTGGTAAGGGGGGGGACTGAAAGAGTAAGAAATCGGATGACAAGCCGAGACCAAGCAAACTACAGCCTTATTGAAATAGGCCAGAATACTGAGAAGAGTCCGAGAGACATGAGGCTACTTGCTGTCACTTAGCCTCCAATGAAAGACCATCAGCTACAAAACCGAATATGAAACATTCGCAAGGAGTAATAATAAGAATAATAAACGCATTTGCTTTCCCCAATTTTCTCATTATAATTTTCACTCCATTATCTTCTTCCAAATCAATACACATAATTGTTTACAGTAAAAGTTTAAGATAAAAATCCAGTTAAAAGCGATCTATTCGGTGATGGACCAATTAATCAACCTTTGTGTATCTGTCGATTTTTCTTAATAAACAGTCTCGCCTATAAAAATGAGGCCACTCCCATTTTTTTTCAATAAAAACTTAATTTACCTTCGAAAGCAAAGATACCAGGATTTTATTATTGTAGAACATTATAGGATCAAAACGGATATTATTAAGTCTCATTTATCATCAAATTTTACAGCAGTGACACTCTGTAAAAAGAAAAAAAATGTAAAAAAAAAAAGAAAAATAATTGCAAGAACTTTGCAACTAAAAAATAAACTTGCATGAAAATGATTTGTCCCAAAGCTATTGAGTTTGGCGATGAATAAAGCCTAATAATAGTCGTTTTGATCGAATGAGATTCCATTGAACATATTTTAAATTCCTCAATAATTTGATTTAGAAGAAAATTAACTTTTAATGAAGAAAATGTTCACAGTGTTCAGAGTGATACTGTGTATTCTAATCGAAAGGAGATGTGAATTCAACGAATTAAATGTTATCTGCCCTGTTATTTACTTTATAAAGAGGATTCCTTTATAGCGGAGGCATTGTAAAAAAAGGGGGGGGGTATGCAATAAACAAAAATCGTTTTTTTTTTATATTTGTCTGACATAAACATTCAGGAACGACGAAGATAATTTGTTGACACATCAAAGGAATATATGCGTGCGTGTGTGTGTGTGTGTGTGTGTGCGTGTATGTACTCGTCCAATTTAAATATTGACAGCTATTTATGTGTTCTACCAAATTCAACATTCCCATTCGCGCGTGTGTGTGTGTGTGTGTATATACTCGCCCAATTTAAATATTGATAGCTATTTATGTGTTCTACCAAATTCAACATTCCCATTCGCATGTGAAAATCTAAGGGAAGATAAATGTAAACGATTCTAAGTTCTAATTAAGCAAGAAGCATAAAAAAAAAAGAGATGACAAGTCAAAATGAACATTAATTAAAACATTCGTTTCTATCCAAATTGATAAATATGGAGGATGGAGAATGAGCTGAGAACTTTTTTCTTATTTCGTTTCAGGTTCTGTTTTCCAAACATCGAAGTGTTCTTTTCTTTTTTGGTTTGGTTTTTTGTTTTTAGTTTGTCTTCTTCTTTTTTTTTTTTTTTTTGCTTTCAAGAATCGCAGTTGAACTTGGGTATTAATCGAGGAATAAAGATCCTTTGACTAAAGTATTTTTTTCTTCCAAATCCTGAGAATATTTCCAAGTCTGAGAATATTTCCAAGTCTGAGAATATTTATTGCTTCAACAACAATAAAATTTGAATTTTTTCCTTTAATCTTTTCATTTTTCCAGTTTAGTAAAGTTTGACTGACGTTCGAGAAAGGAGACGAAACTAATAATTGTCCCTTAGATTAAATCAATCGGCGTGAATCATACGGCATCAAAATATCGACCTAAGCAGCAAAGCTCCTCACAACAAACGCCGTACAAGAATATCCAAATGTAAATAAACGAGACATGTTTTCCAATCACGGAAAAAATAAAAACATTCAAAGCAGAAGTTTTAACAGCTTTTTTGCACCAAAATCTTTTTGAATAAAATGTTTCAACATACGAAAAAAAAGCAAATTTCGTTTTTTCATAGTTGATACGATGTGGGTGGTGTAAAAATGCTGGGACTACTTTATCATCCTTTATCGGCAGTCCATTGTGTTCACAACTCGATTCGTCGAATATAATCAGTTCATATATATATATATATAGGCCCATTGGCATTACGGTTAGAGTCTTCGCCAATGGCCCGGGAGAAAGTGGTTCAATACTAGGTCGAGTCATACCAAAGAATCAAAAAAATAGTTCATTATGCCTCCTTGCTTAACACTCAGTATTATAAGGTACTGATCAAGGGTAAGTGGAGTAATAATGAGAAAGGAGTTGCGCTCTCCCCAGCACCTCAGTGTAGTAGCTAATGAAAAGGGATCCTTCGACTACGGTCAGCCAACTTTATTTAGATTCATCAAGTTACTTGCCGCTAATTTTTTTGTAATTTTACCGTTTGTAAGAGACAATACAGTATGGTGCTGTCCAGGATATATGCTTGGCTTTAGAATGTCTATAAATAAGAGTTGAGGATCTGGTTACTTTAGGAAAATAATTCTTCTTATAAAAGTGTTGTATCCTTTGTAGAAGATCAATTTCTGTTGTTAAATAAAAGAATCTCATCCACCTGTTAAATTTGTTCAAGACAATTTTTGTTGTCATTTCTGACTCATTGATTTATTTTGATCTCTCTCTCTCTCTCTCTTTCTCTCTCTATCTCTCTCTAAATGCATATGTACGTGCCTCTTTTCCTCTCTCTCTCTCTCTCTCTCTCTCTCTCTCTCTCTCTCTCTCTCTCTCTCTCTCTCTCTCTCTCTATTTCAAACGGAACTATTTTTGGAACACTTCGGCTGTACTTGCGATTCGTACTCTCCTCTCTCCACAGCCAATAATGAAGGAAACGTTGAACAAGTTTTCAGACCATTCTTTCCATAATGAATCATCGATTGTTTGCCCGGCAATGAGAGCTTTCCTCTCGAAGAAGTACAAAGTTCCCATTTGTTAGAGACTTCATCAAAATATGATTGATAATCAGCAGAATTAGTTCTTTGTTTTTGTAAAGTCGATTCTCTTCTCACCGTTTGGCTGTTGTTGTTATTATTATTGTTATTGTTATGGTTGTTCTTTGCTGGCAAATTATCATTGACTGTTGTCGGGTGACGACAAACATCTTCTTGTAATACGCAAGGTCCTATTTCCTCCGCTTCTGTTTTATAGACTGGCAGATTGTAACGCGATTCTTCTTTTGTACTTCTCGGTATTTTCTTCATATCCGTATTTTCTTTGGGGAAATTAATCTTGACACCTTTCCTCTGAACCTCACGCATACGTCTGCCCTTATAAGGAAAGAAACTCTTAATATAGTTGAACAGTTTTCTAACAAGGTTGCCCCGCAGTAAGATGTATAGCCACGGATCGATTATCTGATTGATTGATGCTAATCGAACAGTGATCAAATCCCGACCCAACTGAATTTTGCCGCTCAGTTGAGATTGAAGAATGTTAACCTGAAAATAAATAAAATGCTACAAATTAATCACTTAACATAATCGTTCGTTTTTCAATATCGTTGAAATGTTTATTCTTTCATAAAATGATGCAAAAAACAGATATTATATTCCACAATTAGTTCTAAATAATTCCAAAGAGTCAAAACAAATATAATTTAAAGAAAAATTTCTTGACCCTTTTTATTCAAAAGTTGTCCAATTTTTTAAATGGTCATTGACCTTTAGGTCAGTCTGTATTGTATGAATCTTAATGAAACTAAGGAACAGATATGTTGTAATTAGCACTGGCAATCCCCCCCCCCCCCCCAGCTAATGATTTGTTCTTTTCGTATAGTTATACTTAATTTAGGGCACCCCAAGTGATGTAATGGTTAGCAAGCTAGACTAGTAAACTCACTCGAGTGAGTTCGAGTCTCATTAGGTGCTCCATTCATATGGCCTTGTACCATATCTAAGCAAAAAGCTTAGTAAATTGCTACCTAACTTAGAATTCCAGCCCCGAATCGCTGAATACTTGAATGGTAAGGAATTACGTGCGCCCTAATATTAAACAATCAACTTACATATATCCTTAAATATATTTGTTCATAAAAAAGTTATAATAATGAATTTCACTCAAACTGTGAAATACTCTCATATAACTGAATTAAAGAACGAACAACAACAATTTTACTTAAAATTTTTTTAGCGGAGTTTTACATCCTACAAAAATAAAATGAAATGTGACAAAACTACTGCGTCTCGTAATTTTTCACTTTTTAAAAAAATTCATCTTGCAGTTACATTTCATCTCGATTTTCTCGTTTGAAATATACTTCAACAGTCGTGTGTGTCAAGAAAAACGAATAGTTTCTGACACTATACGGTAGCCGCTCTTACCAACAACCTCAGTGCCTAACTACAGTGGACGTGACCAACATGAGGGGTTGAATGGGCAAATAACGTGAGGTAAGAGATGGTCAGACTCGAGACTTGGGGAGATTCGAAAAGATCAGTTGCTACCGGAACAACGAAGAATTAATTCGTATATTTTAGGGCTAAGTGAGAGCGTCTCGTTCATCGAGAGACAGAAATTATTGATCAACAAAGGCTTTTCATTCATCGACGAAAAAATCCATTTGTTTTAAAATCCTTCTTCTTCTTCCAGTTTAAAGGGAACTTGAAACATCGGAAATAAATGCGAATGGGATGTATTTGTAACCATATATGTTTTTCTGTTTCTTTGCCACCGAAAGCAAATGACAACCTCTTCATCTATTTTGGGGTGTCCTCGTGGTGTAAGGGGTGTCCTCGTGGTGTAATGGTTAAAGCGATGAACTGCGGAATCGTAGTACGCGAGTTCGTACTCCAGTCGCGCTATTATGTTCACTTTCGGGCAAATACCCTTGGGAAAGGTATGAACCCCCTTATTCTCCCTCCAGCTATGGGTTAAATAGTAGGACGGACTAGGTTCTTCAGCCTTGTTGAGGCAACTAGTCTAGGAGAAGGAAAACTCTGAATTCAAACCTGTTAAACTCCACTTAAAAATTGACCTTGTGTCATATCCTGCCTGAGCGGAGGGGTTGGTAAATAGTACCTCTTCATCTCTACAATCTTTCTTCGAAAACCTTCGAGCCCCCCCCCCCACAATATAACACATTCTGGAAGCTCGCCTCTCATAGACAACACATTAACCAATTCAACCACGGAAATCGTTGTCTTGATTTAAATTTTACACTAGTTTGTTTTTTCCCCTAGTAGTTGTAGTAGTTGTAGTAGTAGTAAGAGGAAGAGGAAGAGGAGGAGTAGCTTTAATTTAAGTCTACTCTTGTTATTTTGCATATTCTATGATTTACCCTTCGAATGGTCTAAATAGTGGAACAGTTGGCGCCAAATGATTTCCTGATTTTCGTTAGAGTTTTACGCTGTTTATGATTTTTTGTCCTCTACTTAAGGTTCGTGAGTTGATTGGTCATCATTTCGTTCATAATGGCGTTTCATAGTCACGTTAAAGGCAATGGAAATGTGAAAATACGAGAACTATTGCGGTAAATTATGCTGAGAAGGAAACCACAATATGCATTCGGTTTTTTAATCATACTTTGGTTAACTCATGTGTGTGAAAACTATTTCCGCCGTTCATTTTGTAAAATAAATGTATATGGAATTCAAATGTTAGCAACGTTTACGGAGGATATTTTGTATTGGCAGAACGCTACAACTCAAAAATTGTTTGGAAAGTGAGTGACTGTCCATAAAATGTCAAAAATGTTTCTGTCTCAATTTTATAAGATTACTCAAATTTTCCGAAGAAGAGTCTTGGAAAGATAAAATCTTCAATTGCATTATTTTATAAGTTAAGATTTTCGAAATCAATAAGAACGACCGCAAGGAGATTATGTCGCACTAGTTTCTGAACATGAAGCTAAAGTTTGAATTAAATAACTTTTTTTCTTCTTAATTCTTTTAAAGCGATTATATGAAATACGTTTGAGGATGTAAAAAAGACAACAATCATTTTCATTCCAAAATAGAAATGAAGTTCATTTTTGTAGCCTCGAAGCCATTTTACTTTTTTGGCGAACAATTCCGACGATCCGTATTTCAACCGGAGTCAATGATGAAATTTCAAATGATGTTTTTTTTTAATGCAAACTTTTCCCACTTGAAATAAAGACGCAACGATATTTATTATTTGGCCTTGTACTGTACAAAGATTCATTTAGTAAACATCACTTGAAAAATTCTGCATCTAACCTAATTGATATTCAACATATAAAAAAACACAAAAATAACAATTTTCTGACAACTTTGATTTTCGAAGAAAATAGCGCTAAGAGGAATTATTAAGAGGAATTTTACCAGATTTTGGTAATAATTTACGATTTTTCTCTGATTTACGTGTTCTGGTTAGGATTATATTAGGATGCGTCGTAAGATCGACAATATTTTGGTACGTGCTAGTTTTTTTGGTGTGTATATCACGTGACCGAAGCATTTCAAGCCGTAATAGGTACTTGCCGTGCTTAGTCGTATCGTGGCAGTCGATGCATTGATTTATTCCGTGTATAATTTTAAAGTTGCAGAGCTGTACGTGTAACGAGGTCAAATTCGGGGAACTTTTGGCTTTACGAATTCGAACTGGCCAATAACACCCGCTGTGAAAGCAAATCAAAAACATTTATTGGGCAAAAAAGGTAAAAAGATGCATTCGATTATCGTAACAAGACGCTTGGGTTGCAACAACCTCGACGATCAGGCAAAGGTCAGGTAGGCCTAAAACCTGTGGGTTCCCAGGGTCTCATGCTCAAAAATATAAATGCAAATGTAACATTGAAAGCATGAGGCAAAAGCTTGGCCTCCCCCTATCCAGTGGGGCTCATTCCCTTCACGAACTCGACAAAACCATTCAGAGCTGTCGAGTTGTGCCCCACGTTACCAAAATATTGCAAAACTTTTGACTCAGCCTAGTAATTTAGATTACTACACAATGTAAAAGTTGTTGTTTTTTCTTCATGCGGAATATCCAGTGGCTAAAAGTAATGAACAAAACATTCTACTTACATTGAATGGCACCCAGCAGACAAGAAAAACGATGGTGATACACGATAGGAACCAGACCATTTTAATTTCCATTTCGATTTTGAGTTTGGGTGGCAGGACTAATGGTGGTGGCGTCGACGGCGTGATTTTTTTAATGGACGATGATGGCGAACTGTTGATCTTTCGCTGTCTGCGCATGTGCAGAAGTGTCGAAGCGACTACCACGTTGCAGACGACCATGATAGCGATGAGGATCAAGTTTAGAAAACCAAATAAGACAGCGTAAATAGAAATAGATGTGTCCGGTTTGCGGTGAAATTTTAAGAAACACCAAGTACACGGAAACTGCAATGAGTAACGACCAAAACCCAAGAGCGGGAAACTACAAAAGATCATTACTATCAGCCAACACATTAAAATGGTCAGTTTAGCTTTTCGGGCAGTTACTAACCTGTGAATAAGAAGAAAAAAAAAAGGAATTATTCTTCGATATTTTGCACATAAAAAAATGTTCCAAATTTCTAAACGTTTAAATATATCTAATCAACTAAAAACAAATCATCAAATAATTACTATTGTGTTTTATACCTTTGATCATCGGTAGAAATATCTCATCTACTGAAAGCGGTCTTAGTATATTAATGAGTAAAGCATGAACAGCTGTTGACAGGTTAATGACTCACTGGAAGTCTAATCTCTCTGATAAAATGAAACAAGAATTCTTCCGAGCTGAAATTGTGTCGGTACTACTGTATGGTTGCATCACTTGAACTTTAACGAAAAGCCTGGGAAAATGGTTCGATGGGGACGACACCAGGATGCCATGTGTTGTTTTGAACAAATCCTGGAAGCAACACTCTACAAAACAGCTGCTGTACGGCCACTTATCACTCATCTCACAATGAGTACTGCTATAGAAGTAAGAATGAATTCATACGCGTCGTTTTCCGATTAAATTCAGTACATGGACTCACCAGTGTTGGCTGACCAGCAAAAAGTTACATCAATCAGATCTGTGCAGACACTGGATGCTGTCTAGAAAATTTAACAAGTGCCATGATCGATAGGGACAGATGGTGAGAGAGAAAGTCAAGAAAACCCGTGCTGTCAGTTCGCTTTGATGATGATGATGGTTTTCATTATTTTCATGGAAGATAACTTCTGAATTGTAATAAGAAATGTATCGATGTATGAAAGCTGGACACTAAAATAATTACAACGAAGTAGGCCTCCTACCAAAATAAGCAAAAACTGAATAAACACCAATATTGCCTGGCACAGAGGGATAATTATAACAATTTTGCTAGACAAGTGGATTTACTAAGAGTATCCCGTCCAACATAAAATGTGGCTGTATTTGTTTATGCCATATAAAACTGAGGAAATATTTATATGAAGCAGAACCGGTTGGAGAGTGACTGTTTGAACAATCTTTTGTCTGAGATTTTCAAATGAAGTATGTTTTTATTATTATCCGTGGTAAAATAAAATATTTCTAAAATAAAGAGACTAAGATTTATAAATGACGTGTCGGATTGCGAATGATTTCTAATTTCGTTTTATGAAATCATTTCCTTAGTTGAGTAATTCCAAAAGCACGAGGCATCCAATGGAAAACGAACTCGCGAATAATGGTCAGTTGGCCTTGTTTGCTATCTATTATACCAAGTGAATTTGGATTTATGTAGCTGTGTATTGAATCATTTGCTTTGAAAAAAGATTCAAAAAGGGACCCGAGGATGAACCATGAATGTCATCACGAATAGAAGACATTCTAAAGCATAAACGTGAAATGATTTAAGCGCTTTCAAAAAAGCTGTCGAATTTTTTTCTCCTGATTCTTTGTCATTTATCTGCGACGAGGAAAGTGAACAAATGTCTCATGGCAGGCGCTGGCGATTTAATGGTTATGGTCATTGGTATTTACTTTTAAATTCCAAGGTTTCAGATTTTTAGTTCGAATCGACTCTTCTTTTAATTGAGTTTGTATTCTTATTATTATTGTTTTGATCATTAGACTTCGATCGATATACTCTCTGTTCTTGATCGTCTTGTCTGAGATTAAGTATTCTGATTATTTAGCAAATTATTTGAACCAGCATATTCATATTCATTATTCCAAAATATCAAAACCCTTTTCTCTTGAGAGGAGAAAAAAGTGAAGAAAATGAAATGAAAATTGCTGGATCCACATACAATTGAGGCGTTTGTGGTGATATGGTTATCGTCGTAGGAAATGGATACGACGACCCGTGGTCAAAACCTTGACGAGGCTGTTTGCATTGAGAAAGGTATGAATCTAACTGTTCTTCCCCTAGCTATGGGTAATTAGTAGGATAGACTGAGCTCTTTGAGCTTGGTAAGGCAACCAGTCTGAGAGAAGGAAAACTCTGATTTCAAACACGCTTTAAAATTGATCTTTTGTCTCACCCTGCTCGTGGCAGAGGGGTTGCGTAAATATATACAACTGAAGATGGCCGGAGAGCTCAATAGTAAAACCTACTGATGGAAATATCAACCATGATGATCCTAATACGAAATAATCAATATTATAAAATAATCAAAATTATCACATAAATACATGTTTAACATATAAAAATGAAAAAAAAAAGAAGAAATCAAATTAGTTACTGAATGTGGAAAAATAAGTTTGATAAGATCTTTACCTGTGGTAGAAATATGTAAATTTGAGTGAAAGTAGGCGTTCTATGGATAAAATACAGATGAGAAGAGGTGTTATCAATCCAAAAAAGACCATCATAATTCCATGAAACATACACAAAGATCCGGTCAGTTCAACTTTCTTGGAATAACTAAGCAATGGAATTGGACTAGTAACCGCTTGACCAATCAGGTCAGTCCAAGCAAGTCCACTAAGAAGAGGGTAGTAAACTGTTTTGCGAACATCTTTGGACAAAGTAAATAGTACAAGAAGAGCGGCTAAATTTCCAACAATGCCAGACAGCATCATAGCCATTGGCACGTACATGTTAATATTAAGTTCTTGCCTCTCACATATCGACACACTGTTGCAATTGACTGCTCCGGGGATAGACAACATACTGTTGTTTGGACAGACCATCTCATCATAACTGTCGATATTGGTCAATATATGGTTAGCCATCGTTGCAAGTCTGCTGGCAACAAGAATCCTGCAAAAAGAAATGGATTTATTAAAATTTCATCACATAAAGAAAGAAATTCACAAGTTTACAATCTTGGGAGGATATCTTTCTGCTCAGTTAACGATCTATTAAGAAGTGACAAAAGAACGTGAAACTATGTGAAATATTTTCGGAAGTTGTGCACATCTGCTTTGAAATAGTTGCAATTTCTAGAGAAGACTGTTCTACAGGACTTTATAACAAAATGATAAATGTTTCAGTAGATTTTCTGAATTGTACAACAGTTTTAACTTTGAATCGAGATATTGAGATACCATATCAGCTAAATACCTTGTCAACCGCTCCAAGACTCTTACTGATAGATCGAGAGAGAGGTAGAAAAAATCGGATTAAAATAAATCAATATAAAAAAATGAGATCAATTAATTGATTGCCAATATTTGAAAACCGCCTTTTTTCCATCTAAAAAGCACAAAAACTACACCGATAATGTGCTATATTTTTCGTTAATAATAAAACCCGTGTTTTCGTTTTCCGTAATAATTTACGTTTAATATTGTAGAGAACAGAAAATAAAATAATTAATAACGTATATCTTCGCTCTAAATCGACTTTATTTTTGTTTCTCCTCGTTTTAACCCGACTAGAAGCTATATACTAAAATTCTCCTGTCAATCGACAAAGTTTTGATTCTTCCTCGGATTTCTTTCATCTGCAACTTAAAAAGAAACAAACTCTCAATGAATGTTTCACACGTTCATTAATGATGAGTACAATAATTCCTTTCATTTCACCCATTTTTTTCGCTCCTCTTATGAAAAGTCTAAATGATTTCACCAACATCAACAATTTCATAGAACTTTTGTTCTTTGCGAAAGATTAATACTTCTGGTCTTCGGGACTGAATTGGATGATGAGTTGAAATTTAAAAGTCTCATAAAATCTTATGTTCTTGGACATATTCTGGTATATTTGCATTAATCCAACCCAGGTCGTTTGCACAATTCCCAACAGGTCACCTTTCCCACCCAATCATGTCTATTTTCTACTATTTCTGAAATGATTAGCAGCTTTCATTCATGATTATTAGTTTCTTTTTATTTTATGGCTTCACACCGGCCCTTATTGATGGATTTACGCTTAATTCTGAGTGACAGCAAGTTTAACCAGGTCTCCCGATCTCTTCTAAGTATTCTTGTTGATTTTAACAGTGCTGTGGTCTGGATGTTCTCGATCCTTCCTCTAATTTCCAGTTTTCTCCAGTCTCTTTTCCAGACCTCTAAGGACCGTTCCGAGTGCACTAACGACGATTGGTATCACCGTCATTTTCATGTTCCACAGTTTTTTCAACTCTCTAGCAAGATCCAGGTAATTGTTTATTTTTCCTCTTTTCTCTTTCTTTTACTTTTATCTGTGGTCCACCGGAATGGCAACATCTACAAGATGACAAGTTCCCTCTTTTTGTTGTTAAATCACATAAGGTCAGGTTTTCTGGTTAGGATTTGACAATCATTCGTGTTTCGAAATCCCAGGGAATTTAATGAGTCTCATTTTTTTTAAACAGATTCTCATTTGTGCATATACCATTTGTCACTATTGTCAAACTTAATTCTTGTACGATTCCCAATAAATCTCTTTTCCCACCCAGTCATGTCTGCCCTTGTATTCCTTTTCTACCAATTTGTTACATTCGCTTATTATATGATTAACCCTTTCATCTCTGTATCCACTTAACCTACATTTCCTTTTCTCCAGCGGATTATTATCAATTTTCTTTTGACATAGTTCTTATTTTGTGCTGCCATTAAAAGAGATTCCGATTCTTTTTTCAGGTTTCCACTTCTTAATTATTAAAAAAAAAAGGTTTCTCGTCACTTTATTTTATGTATGAATTTTTGTTACGTCATAATAATACCATATTTGGTCACATGATAAATGTGGCTTCACTGAGAGACAAATTTCACCTCGACTTTTCTATTGACATCATTATTTTTAGTTTATTTTTTGTCACCAAAAATTGTTGCACTTTTTTTTTTTGCTACGTCCATTGTCAGTGTCCAAAGACAAACAAAAACAAAATAAAAAGAAAAAGCAAATGTAAATTTTTTTAAGGTAGGTAGATTTGTTTGGCGCAATAGAATCTTCTTGTTCCCATTCATCCCTCATTTTAATGTACTAAGTCAAGTTTGGTAAATATAGATTCCCACATTTTAAGTTTTACTAGATTTTCAAGATTGACTACCCCCAACCTTTTCACACCTCTATCGCCAAAAGAAAAAAAAAGGAGTTTTAAACGGTTATAATTGATATAAAATCACCAAAAACTCTGAGATCTCATGCGATAAAACTTAATATCAAATAGAATCATTATTAAATAGAATATTATTATTGTGGAATGTAGTAAAATTTAAGATGATTTACATTTTCACTGAATATTTTGATTTTACGACACAAATTTCGTTAATATGTCAATCATTTATTTCCACTGAGAAAACAACTTAACAAATTATATTTGAGTTCTTTGACTGTCTTTAAATATTTAGACGTCGACTTTTAGAGAATCTTGTTTAGCAAAGTGTTCAGGAAGACCTAAGAAAAAATAAATCATAAAGAATTTCAGTTGAAAATATTTTTCAGCTAATGGCAGCCCATAAAGACTTGATGATGAGAGTTATCACTTTTAAATGTTAATTGACTGATTTTATTGGCTTGTCAACTCATCTTGAGTTATTTTTAGGTAGATTTTTAAGAGTTCTTTTTTGGCACAAAGTTATATGAGATCAAGTATTCCGACCTAATACAAATAATTTTCAAACATGTATTTGACCCATAGAGTGGACCTGAGAGTAATGGCAAAGAAAGGGTGTTCCACGCCCCCACCCCCGCTCCAGAACTCAACAACTGGACGTTCACCACCAGATGCAGTTTACTGTCATACCAAAGTCTTACCCCAAGAGCGAGGCTTGGATACAGTCAACGTATTATAAGTCCCGCTGACAAGACATGATCACTTTTAAAATGGAATAGACAGTGAATCGTTGCTAACTGACAAGATGAGTATGGAAAATAATCTTTAAATAAAAAATCTATTCAATCCTAATTTTAAAAAAACAAACAACAAAACAATGCTCGTGTTTTCAATATAACAAGATGAATATTTACTTCAAGATTTGTTAATCGAATTTCTTTTCGAGTATCAAATGCACCGGAAACTTGTCAGCAGGAAATGCTGTTTTTGTTTTTAAACTTAAACATTTTATATTGAAATAGAAAAACCCACTTTTTTCTCTAAGCCGTAGTGACCAGCTTTGTCGTGTATTTACGAGTGACATAAGCAGTTGGTGTTCAATCCTAATTTTTAGAAAAATCAAATTCTACTTTTTCGATGCAATATGACCCACTAATAATTCAAACGTATCGTAATGATCTTTCATTTTCTAGGATTTGATTTTACGACTTTCTAAGTGATATATATATATATATATATATATATATATATAGAGAGAGAGAGAGAGAGTGTGTGTGTGTGTGTGTGTGTGTGTGTGTGTGTGTGTGTGTGTGTGTGTGTGTGTGTGTGTGTGTGTGTGTGTGTGTGTGTCAGTAGGTGATTGAGAGAGCTGAATATTTCTCAATCGAACACGTGGTTGTTATTCGAACCCAGATAAAAACTATAATTTTGAATGCTGATTTTCAAAGCAATCCTTCTATTCATGGAAGAGTAGCACAATTTGGTCTTAATTATTTTTTCTCTTTTGACTTTGTGTCGTACTGGGCAAACCTTCGTAAATACATATTAAGTTTAAGGTCACTTAGGTCGAAGGAACTGTATCTACTATGCTGCTAAATTCGGTGTATTTTACAACTTCATTTGCAAATAAAGTCAATTCCTACTAACACGTTGTATATTGTGTTTGCTAAAAGAAAAACGAAACTTTCCAGAAAAATAGATCGTCAAACACAATCATAGACTCTTGTTTTTTTAAGTGTCCGAGAGACTTGCAATCAGATATATCTGGCATCCAAAACAGTTCTGTATGGATCTATAGACGTACACGTTGCAATCAGTCTGTTTTACAAATACAAATCTCAAGTAATATATATATATATATATATATATATATATATATATATATATATATATATATATATATATATATATATAATTGGCGTCTTGTTTACTCATATAATGTCATTTAGGAGTCTAATAATTTCTTTACTTTTAAAATTTTCACAAATTTATTAATTTCCAATCCAACGATGACTTACGTTTTTGATATTAACGATGGACAAAAGTTGTTTTTTAAAGAGAAAAAAGACCGTTTTCTTATAGACTCGATATATATTTACCACACCTTCCGAGACGGCATGAAAAAATTCGTTAAAAATCAATAAACAATCCTTGTTTTCCGTATTTAGAAAAATATTCTCGTGTTTACATGTACGGTCGCACGCACGTAAACACACACACACACACACACACGCACACACGCACGCGCGTGTCTATGTTTTCTTAAATACGGCAAACAAGGATTTTCATTGATATGTGTTCCGTTTTAGATATGCAGATTATATATGAAATAATAAATCTATAATTGTCGTTTAACAGATTCATTTTAGTTTTGCTCCAATGTCAAAAGAATGTGACATTCATGAAGAATCGATTTATTGATAATCATTTAAAAGTCTGGTGTCTTTGTCATAATAAAAGTCCATTGAGAAATTTTCATCGAGAATACATGAAAAAATCGTGTAATGATATTACAGTCGAATAATATTAATAATAAAATATATTAAATCATTGATTGTTGTAAAGATTCTAATCAGTCACAACTATTTTCTTTTTATATTGATAATATTCAAAATTTATCCGAACTAAGTAAGTTTATAATCGGTAAATTTACATAAAAAATATTGATGTTTGCTTTTTGCTAGTAACAAAACCAAAGAAAGAAAAACTTCTCGATTTCTATTTTCAGTGGAAGCATCTCAGTCACGTGACCTCTGATGAAAATCATCAAATACATGCAAGATAAAACACCAACAACTTTGATATTTCATGATCAAGTTTACAATTATTCATGTCGATAGAATTTGTAGTTTCTTTGTAAATATTGCAAATTTTGCTTCATTCATTTGTAGATTCAAATTTGATGAATGGAGAGGGTTGAGCTGATGACTATTTCCGCCATACATATTTTCTTAGCTCTGTCTCATAACAGTGCCAGAGGACAGTGTTCGAGCCGAGGATGTCAAAGGCAAAACCCTATCAACTTAGAAGACAAACACAACAAAATCACTTTCTTCACTTTAGCCTTGTGACAGATAAAGCTAAGCATAGTAGGTATAAGAATGCATTTTGTCTTGTGGCTAAAGTAAATGTTTATTTCCATCCTCACTAGTGCCAGCATTTGGAAATATCAAAATGCATTTTTAAAAGAGAAAGAAAGAAAGAAAGAATAAAACTTACTCTGGCCGAAACTGTGCATTTTTTTTTTGTTCGTTAATCAGCGTCGAAGAATAGAAAAATAAGTTGTTGAATTTTTGAACGATAAAAGATCATTGTTCGTCCAGGTTAAAAGCTATTGACAGAAATTTTTAGTGTGTCCGGGAAGAGACAACTTTTTTCGCCTTCTCCTCTTCTCCCCACCCCACCCAAAAATAGAGAGCATATCATTTGTTCGTTTCGCTGCAAGCTTTCAAGTATGTGTTTTTGGTCGAGTAAGCAGTTCCGGTAAAATGCTTTATTGAAAAAAAAATAACAGATGACCAGGACGCTATCAAATCCCCAACAAAATGCAGTTACCATCACAGAAAAGAGAGCTGACCATTGCTCAGTTAGTAATAACCGTCAGTTGTCAATAATGAATATAAATCCGGGAAGGACCCAAGTTCGAATCAAAAACTACAACATTAATATTTTCCAATTTTTTTCTCATTTCTGCAGCACTTATTTTAGCGTTCCCGAGTCACTTATTGAATTCCACAAACATTTATCTACAAGACGATCTTGCTAGCCACTCCATCACGTGAGACACTCAGCTAGGATTAGTTAGAATAGATAAACTCTTTTTCCGCACAAAAACGAAACAAAAAAAAAACAAAAAAAAAAGAGCCATAAAAGAGCAACAAGTTTGTTTTTTTTAAGTAAGTTTCCTCATATATTTGAAAACATAAATGGTTCCTTTAAAAAAAAAGAGATTTTAAATCTCTTTGCATACTTTCACCTAACCGAAATACTCTTTGTTTTATTGAATTTCTTTACAGGGAACCGGGACTTGGGGTTAACTGCAACAAAATTTGATCTAAAACTTTCTAGTCATTAAATTATTCTTCCCTCCAGTCCAATATTTATTTCTTCTTCGTTAAATGCACGAAGATTTTCTTTATTCATTTTTTCCTAAATGAAATTCAAATATTTCTTTTTATTCGCTAAAAACTTTAATCTATCAAAATGAGTAAAAAATTGTAATGTGCCAGTTTTCAAGTTAGAAGGTGCCGAAATCCCTGCGCAGATCCATGGGGTCTTACTTGATTGACAGATGCCAGAAAATTGTATATCAAATTGAGGAACAATATGATTTTTTGTAACGAAGTAAAATTTGCACAAAAAATCATGTTAACTGAAAATGATTTTAAGCAACTGAGGCTTTTACCAATTTTTGCCTTTTAGTTTGTATATTTTTTCAACTTCATTTGTTTTTTCTTGGAAGTAAAAAAAAAAAAAATAGAACATAACAAAGCAACTTATATATTTTTATTTGGGGAATCCAAAAATTGGCGTTTGTTTTTAGTGTGTATATCACGTGACTGAAGCAGTTCGTGGTAGGTATCCGCTGTGGTTAGTAGTACCGTGGAAGTTAGTGCGCTGACACGCTGTACATTGCTTTACTCCACGTCTGATTTGAAAACTCCACTGGTGAATATGCAATGTAATCTAATTCGGTAATTTATGGTTTACGAGTTCGAACCGGACCATAACTTTGCGGAAATAACCAAAAACATTTGTTGTATGAAAAGTGAGGGCGCCGTTGATAACAGAAAGTAGATGGTTGAAGAGATTTCGCTCGATTTGCAACTTCCTCACCGATCAGGCAAGGCCAGGCCGAAAACCGTGGATTCTGAGGTCAGGCTCCAAGCCTGGGAGGGAAATCGAGCGAATATCAGTTGGAAAGTATCGGGTGAGTTCGGGCCATCTAACAGTCCAGTGTGGTTTGTCACCTTGATGACCTCGGCAAATCTGGCGAGGAGAACTCAGGGCATCTCACAGTCTAATGTAGTTTGTCACCTTGTCGACTTCGGCAAATCCAGTGTGTAGCACTTGGAGAGTATCAGGCGAGCTCAGGGCATCTCAGAGTCCAGTTTGGTTCGTCACCTTTACCACTTCAGCAAAAGTATCTGCCTCTGCCAAATTGTGTTTCCCGTTACCAAAATATTGCAAAACTTTTCACTCATCCTTGCGTATAAATGCTCATAGACTTAGTATTTGTGTGATGTAGATTCACATCTTTTCAACAAATTTAGTTTCTACCAATGCCGTCTTCATTTTTATTTAGACTCGCAAAAGTAATATCCATAAAACCGTCCATATTCAAGAACGGTACGAATATTTTTCAACAAATTTGGTTTCCAAGTTAATTTTATGCACGTATAAATTTTAGACCCCTAGTTGTAATATTCATGTAAAATTGTCGATAACCAATTAAGGATAATCGAATAAAATTGATTTTAACACGAAAAAAAATTGCTATGGGCAAGAATCCGGGATATATCCTTCCCATACTTAATATCTTGCAAAATGACCTTTCACAAAACATTTTCGGGATATTTATTTATCAATCGATCTAATTTTTATTCTTCAAAATTTAATAATTTTTTTTTAATCTGATAAAATGTGTTTTGGGCTAAAGAGAACTCCTCTATGAAAAGTGCCCCGTAAGTGGCCATCACTCTAAAAATGTGTAAATAATTCCGTGAAAAATAAAAACACTTGGCGTCTATCAATAATGACGTCATCAACCACTTGAGGAAGACCAACGTCAAAGTGTGAGAATGAGCACAACGCACTAGCACACACATACACACACACACACACACACACACACACACACACACACACACACACACACACACACACACACACACACACATATATATATATATATATATATATTCCCATACATATATACTTCATTACATACTAGCAATTTATGCAAGTGGTCGATTTTCAAAAGTAGAAACCCGGGATTTCAAATCCAAATTTTTAATGCGAGCAGACTCTCTCCAGTTGGAAGATTGGCCGAATATAATCTTTGAACTTTTAATCCTCTCATTCGACCTAGTTTCAGACTATGCTAAGCTAAGTATATTTCTACTCACAAACACACACACACACACACACACACACACACACACACACACACACACACACACATATATATATATATATATATATATATATATATATATATATATATATATATATATATATATACTATCGCTGATAAATAAGAAGTGCCCAAATAATTTTCTATAGAAAGTTAATATTCTTCTCAACTGAATATTCCAGGATTTCATTTTTTGCTGAAACATTAAACAATTAAATACAATCATACAATTAAAGACTGATTGAATATTATTTCTTACCAAACTCTACAGTATTGAAACCCAGTAACTAAAATTATGTGCCAGTAGCAGTTTAAAAGATTTTTGGTTAGAGACGTTGCAATTTTATTCTCAGTAATAGAATTTCAATGCTGTTGTGTTTGGTAATGAATAATCCTTAATAATATCCATTTTGATTACATAATCTTCCTCTAAAAAGGATAAAATCGTGGTATATCTTATTCAGAAGAAAAATAAAAAGGGATGCCCTCGTTTATGGGTAAAAATACATTTCTATGCCTTTCACACAGATTCTTTTATGCAATCTCATCTATTCATTCAGGTATTGATAGATTCTGCTAAATCAATCACATCGTTATTTTTTCCTAAAATTGTATCTGACCAATCATATGAAAAGTCAGCTAAAAATTCGACGGTCTAACATCGTAAAATTTGAAACCGGATTGCAAGAGAAAGTACCAAGTTAAATATATATATATATATAGTACCAAGTTAAATATATATATATATATATATATATATATATATATATATATATATATATACTGCAGATTGACTTTTCTCTCCATCACACACCGACACATACAAATCTCGGCTTCTTTCTTATTCTCATCAATATACAAAAGAACACCAACCAGAAACTATTTGTTAGCAAAACAATTTGTGCCGGCAAAATAATGTCTTCTTGACACATCACCATTTCCTCTTTTGTTTGATATTTATAGTTTTTACAGAGAAAGAAAAATGATTTCTCTATTTAATGCCATGTGAGATTCTTCCATCAACAGAAGTCAACCTGGTCGTTCACAAATTCTTAATAAGCATCTTCACATAAGTCGGGAAATATTTGTTTAGTTATTTTTCGAGAAAAGTCAACTTATACGCTATCAAATAGGGTAACTTTCAACATAAAAACTTTATCTTCTCACTTCTCTCTTTTCCCTTCTCTTTATTTTCCCTTTTTCTCTTCCTTTTCATTTTCATCGCTTTCAAACTTTTTTGAAAGATTTTTTATGTCATAGACAAACTTTGTAGTTGAATGAGTAGAAACAAATTTTGCACTAAATGACCGATGTGACCCTAAAAATTTAACCGTTTCCTTAATAAAAAAAAATTCTTTTTTCTTTCAGACTCGCTGTTTCTAACCTCCTCGTATTACTTTTTACTCACATTTGACATTGGTGGAAAACGAAAGAGACATCTCGTTATATTTATACAATGAATTGGGTGCTACGGTGATTTTTAGGAGAAATTATTTTATTTATGTATATTTCATCATCATTGGATCCCTCAATATTGATTAAGATTCTCCACACGAGTGTATCTCATAAGATGGTATTATGATTGGTGTGCGTGCGCGCACGCGCGTGTGTGTGCTCGCGAGCGAGCGTGTGTGTGTGTGTGTGTGTGTGTGTGGGCGTGCAAGTAGCTGATGAGGCTGATGTGAAACCCACAAACACGGTGACAGTATGGGCAGTTTTGATATTCATCTGACTTCCCACAAAGTCAGATTAAACATGGAATCATTTCATCGCGGGGGTGGGATGTATCCACTAATCGAGAATCATGCGTTGCTGTCGCAAAACAATGCTTCATCCCCTCGGCATTCCCTATCATTTGGGTGGTGGGGCACTTCAGGCGCTAATCAACAAACTCAGCCCTGCCAGTTCAATAACTCCCACTTGGCGTTCGTGCAAAGTTGCCTCCGGTAAACCAGATGAGTAGAGAGAGCCCGTAGAAAAGACAGCTATTGCCATGAATATAAAATGATTAGTTGGTGAAAGTTTGTTCTCCTGTGTGTTCCTTGCGGTATGTTTTCCTAAAACAACATTTTTTTTGATTAACGTAACTTCGAGTTGGGTAAAATTGTCAACTTTTAGCGAATTTAAATCTTTAAAATGTTTTCAAAATTAATTAGATATCTAATGTTATTTTGCTTTTAATATTGATAATTATGATATTACATTCTTTCAAATAAAACTAAAATTCAACCTTAAATAATAACTTTAATTATTTTTTATTCTTATTAATAGAAAGAAAGCGTAATTTTGTTAGTACACATACATACATTTGTTGTATAAAGAAGAGGAAAAGAAATATATATATATATATATATATATATATATATATATATATATATATATATATATATATATAGTGACTGTAGACACCTTTTCGTTTATGACCACTTTCAAGCCGTTCTGTTCATTTTGGCTAGAGTTGTATCTCTACAATGAACTCTTAAATAGTTCATAAGACCAATCCTTAATTCAAAATAACGCTGACAAATGTAAAACAACAAAGAATCTGGGTGAACTGATGAAGCTGGAATCGAGTTGGCATTATTTTGTACTGCGTAAGATTCACATACTCGGTCTTTAAAAATAAGAATTGCCCACATACATGACGTGTAAGTCCTGTTTTTGTTCCCCCTGCATAATGGAAATTCAATATCCTAATATCTTCCAGCCTTTAATTTATTAACCTCATCCTTTATTCTCTCATCCTCAAATCGCTTTATTCTTTACCAAATCGACTCTTTCCTTTCATTTTTTTGCAATTGGAAAGTTCGCCCAATTGTAAGTGTTAAGATTTAGAGATTTCATAATTTTGTGGTGTCACGAAAGTGTTTTTTAGGTTTATGCTTGAGTCTCTTCCTAAGAACCATTTTAAAGTAAAACATCTGTTTTAGAATTCATTCATCTTTCAAGCGAACAATATGTCCAACACAACGCATTGGATAATTGATAAGTCTAAACTTAGTATTGTGACTTCCAGCCTTTTACGCAAGCTGATGTGTTAATCTTTCGGCTGATGTTAAATATATATCTCAGGCACTTGATGAAAACGTTTTAGCAACTTAATACGGCAACGATATAGCATCCGTGTATCTGAAGCGAATAACAAACCTGTGAAAACACAAGCCTAATAAAGATTTAGCCTTGTGGACAGAAATAGGTCACTTTCAGAGTGTGTGTGTGTGTGTGAGAGAGAGAGAGAGACAGACAGACAGACAGACAGAGTGAAAAGGAAGAAGAGAGAAGGAAGAAGAGAGAAAAGAAGAACGGAAAAGGGAAATATAAATGAATAATCCATTTAAGTTAAATGAATTCTTCCATTTTCTGTCATTTTGTTTTCAATGCATTTTTTAACAGAACGGAGCATAACAAACGAATTTTTGACATTCATACAATAGAAAACGGTAAGAAAGAAGAGAATGCTGGATAATTAAAAGAAACATTTGCGTAAAGCGGAAATGTTTGAAAGATAATTCTTTCGTAAGCTAAGTTAAACAAATAAATTTACTTGATAGAGATGTAAAACTCGATTAAATTGAGTATTAAAGTAGATACAAATGTACAAAGTGAAATGAGTCTGGGCAGTTTTTACTCTTCCAGTATCGGACCTACTTTCAACTTTGCAATCAATACGCGTCCACGGCCAGTTTATTTCATTTAATCTGCACAAGATTGAAGTCTTAAATATCTAAAATTGCAATAGATCAAGTTTTACAAATGTCAAACGACTTTAAAATCTAAAATTATATTATTGCATTGGACTAGAATGATTCGCTTAACTCCTGAGAAGAATAGAGAAGAACATAACATTCTGTATCTCTGTAGGTGGGTGGGCACACACACACACACACACACACACACACACGCACAGACACACACACAGACACACACATGTAGGTATATCAATGTCTATAGTTTACTCAGCGAAGCGTTTATTTTACGCCATTTTTTTTTTTCAACGATCAAAGTTAATAAAACCTTTTTGAACAAACACCTTTAATCAATTCAAGAATGTTTTATTAAACAAATTCAGATTTGGTGGAATTTTCATTAACAAATTTGAATTTCTTTTACTTTTGGGGCGTCGAATTTATCAGATCTGTTATTATTCCTTTTGGGATATCGTACCCAGCAATTCTCCACAACCGTTCGCCCGATCTAAGAATGAGATCGAGGAACCTAAATATTTTTCACACTCTCTACCCACATCAAAAAAGAATTTATATTTTGCATTCGTAGATCGGTAAATCAAATAGCCTTCTTATTCGGACTCCGTAAAATCATTTAAAATACTTTACTGGACATTGATTACATTAAGAAGTGACATTCTCCTTGCTACTCTATGATAATATCTCCTCGTCTCGTCCCATAAAAAGACTTTTCTAACGAGCCAAGTCAATATTTTCTTTTTCATTTTTTTAAATGATCTCGTGTTCCATAAATTAAAGCAGACTTTCTAACGTTATTTCACATTGGTGAATTTCTCCATCGGACTGACCAACAATAAGATCACCTTCAAAATTCCTATTGAAGAGGCATTGTGAAATGATTATGCACTTAAATGTCCTGTAATTAAAGAGTAAATTGATTTTTGTCAGGAGCAGATCTGTATTAAATGTTAAGTCTCAGTAAAATAATGGTGTCGATTTACGAATGTCGGTGAATGTTGAATTATTATTATTAGCGAGATTCTCTTGCAAAAAGTTGACAGTGCGCTGTTAGTTTCTTTATTTACTGTTGTCTCTGCGCCAGAATCATATAAACCTTGCAAAAGTCTAGTGTGAAATTTAGTTGGTTAGTTTCGTTGATTCTTCTCTGTGTTTCATTATTGCGGCTCTGTGTCAAATTCTGCTCTCATAATTGAATATGTGTATTTAGAATTATGATAAAAACAAAAAATCCCTCTCTGGTATAATGCTTATCTTGAAACTTCACCTTTGCATCGAGTCAAGTTTTCTGGCAACTGAGGGCTTTTTTTTCTTACATTTAAACAAATCTGTAAGAAGGAAATTAAAATTGATTAAATTAGAAAACAAATTATACGCCTTTCTACCTTTTTCCAAACCTTAAAAATGTTGCTAAGAACTGATAATCTTATTTTCGTTGCCAAAGATCCTTTTGAATTTTCTTTTGAGATAAAAAGCGAAACGCTGTTAACATGTTCGTCTCAGATTTTATGAATGAAAGATAACATTTTTTTTTTTGGGGGGGGAATGCTCAAGATTTAAAATTGGCAAAAATATTACAAGAAATCGGTAAAAAAAGTTGAACTAAGCGATCACCAATTTATTATTTTTATCTTCAGTTATTTATTTATTTATTTACACCAACCAAATTAAGTATTTTTCTCCGACAGGAATTAATTCTCTCTCTCTCTCTCTCTCTCTCTCTCTCTCTCTCTCTCTCTCTCTCTCTCAGTTATTCACATAGATTTAATTGATATATACTCTACCGCAGGTTTTTTTCAGTTCAACGTTACAACCATTTATCAATTGGTTTATACGTTCGTCCGGAAATCAATTGAAATCAAATCTCGAGATTATCAAGTTAGTTTGACTTTGCCTAGTTTGGTACAAAAGGTAACAGTCATGAATACCCAATGGAAATCGAACTCACTGAATTGAAGAAATGGTCTACAAAATGAACTTGCTAACGATTGCACGACAATTGGCGCGCAATCCATGTCTCCATAGAATTCAAGCACATTTCTGAATATCTGGTCGAAAAAACTATCAATAGTCAATCCAATAATCCCAATGTTAAAAAGAATAATATCTTATATCGAGTGTCTATAAAGATAGAAATTTTGGGACCTTGTGGCAATTATCTTAATGTTCTTCTTTTGCCTGAAATTCGTCAGTTAAAATAAGAAGAGGCAAAGAAGTAACTTCATTGTAACGGTCATTTAGAAAGAATCGGGAAGCAAGGATTAACAAGTTAGTCTCACAGATCATAGCTGCTATTGTTGTTGTTGTTGTTGTAAAACGGCATCTGAATGAGATTAATGATATTTGAAGTAACAAGTAAAATACAACAAAAGCTTTTCTAAATCCGCACTGAAAAATAGATTATACAAATATTTTATAGACTCACTCGCCGAAACGACTATTTCCATGAGATTAGATTCTCATCCAACGACCACCCAGTTGAATAAGATTTCACTTGAATATCTAATCACTGACAATCAATATTTGTCTTTTTTATTCTTTCTATCTCTACTGGTTTAGCAGAATATACCAAGCAATACCTTGTTATAATATGCAGACACAATCCCATGTTTTAGTAAACAAATTCCTTCAACTTTTTCTTCTTTTTACCAATATCCACAAGTTGAACGCATAATTTCATTTCACCACGACAAAATATTTCGAAGGTACAGTGGTTTCATCACAACGAGAAATGTTGCCCCTCATAAACGGGCGTTGCTTTTAAACATATAAATAGACAAAATATTCCACTCAGTTGATTCTATTTTATTGAACAATCGGTTCAATAAAATGATGCTACATTTAACTGGAATCCACGGTTATTTGCGTTTTTAGATTTAATAGAAAGCAATCGTCAAACAAAAGTGTCTCGTCAGTCCTTTAGCAATAAACAAATAGCAACAACAAAATTGAGAAAGTTTTATTCAAGTGTAACAAAAATTTAACAACCTTAAGAAAAATCATTAAAATATCAATACCCCAACTGAAATTACAGTGAAAATCTATTAAGTTTTACTATAAGTATACATTTTGTAAATGAATTAAACATGTATATTTCCTATAAATTGTCTCCTACTTGAAATCATATGATACTCCACCGTTTTTTCTCCAAATATGGTTAAAGATATATACCAGGTTTTATATGTAAACTTGATGTATTCAGTAGCGAAATGTTTATTAAACCTCTGGAGACCAACCATATTTATAACTTGCCTCTCTCAATCAATAAAATATTATGGGTTAAAAAGGCGGAATCTTCTTTGTTATCAAATACGAAACTTTTTCGTAGATACCAATAAAATATCCACATTTATGTGAAATATCTTTGAAATTTTTCATATTTACGAAATTCACGACACATTTAATAAATATAAGAAATTTACATTCATCCTAAAATTGACATTTCATTAATAACTTTGTGGCTGGAGAGTTGATATTTGAATGATTTGCCTTGCGATTGTTTGATTTGAACCAAAAAAATTAGTTTTCTTTTATAATCATATAGCGAAAAACTAAATCCACATAAAAACAGCTAAATAAAAACAGTTAAAAACTAAAAATATTCACTTGCATTTTACATGAGAAGGTAAGAAACTCTTGTAAGCTAATATTTACTTCTAAATATTTTCAAGTACAGCTGCTTCTACTTTTATCGACTCACAAATATTATTTACTCCGAGAGAGATTTTTTTATACATGAGTTAACTGGAGGTCTTTCACTGGAGTCTGAATGACAGCAAGTCTCTTCAGATCTCCTGAACTTTTCTGAGTATTCTAGACAATCTCAAAATCGCTGTATTCTGTACAGTTTTGATTCTGTTAATGATTTACAACCCCTTCAGTGTTTTTTTCTCTTTTTCCCTCTTGATACAAGGAGCATACAATAAGTTTCCAGACTTTTTTTTCGCATGGGCACTTTTATTGATAGTACACATATGAAACTCTAATCCCCTTCCAAGTAATCTCCTCCGGCTACAAGGCACTGTTTTAACAACTTCTGGAAGGCCCCATGGAAGTCCTCTTCTGTGAGCGTGTCAATAACCTTCGTCACGGCCTCTTTCATTTCCTCAATTGTTTCATAACGACAGCCTCTGAGCTTAGGGAATAAGCAAAAGTCACAGAGAGCAAGGTCTCGACTATAGGGAGGGTGACGAACTGTCTTGATGCCCATCTTGGTCAAATAGTCTGTGGCAAGGATGGAGTTGTGGACTGGTGCATTGTCCAGATGTAAATGCCACTGAGCCAATTTAAAGAGTGCTGGCCTCTTCCGACAGAATCTCTTGCTGAACTCCCTTAAAACCTCAATATAGTATTCCTTGTTGACTGTCTGTCCAGTGGGAACCCAGTGCATGTAGATCATGCCAGTGCTGTCAAAGAAAGGGATCATCAAAAGTTTGTGGGTGGATTTGCTCTGTCTGGCCTTCTTGGGTCTGGGAGAGCCAGCATGCTTCCACTGGGAACTCTGTCTCTTGGTCTCTGGGTCATACCAGTAGATCCAGCTTTCATCGCAGGTTACCAGAGCATCAAGAACAGCGGGATCTTAATTGATCAGCTCGCCCATCTCCCTGCTGTCATGACAACGTCTTTCTTTCTGATCTTCTCTGAGAACCCTTGGGACAAACTTCGCGTAAATCTTCCGCATCTTCAGTTCCTTGCGAATAATTTTGTGTACAGTTCCCACACTGACATCAAATTGTGCACTTATTGTCTCTATAGACACACGACGGTCCTTATCCATGAAATTCTTTATGTGGCCAATCATCTCTGGTGTATTGACTTCCTTACTCCTCCCACGGCTCTCATCATCCTTCACAGACTCCCTGCCTTCCCTGAATCTCTTATGCCACTCAAAAACTGATGCTCGATTCATGCAAGATGCTCCAAAAACAGTCTGAAGCATTCCATAGGTTTCTGCAGCATTTTTTCCAAATTTAAAACAGAATTTTATTGCATATCGTTCTTCTAAAGTGTCCTGACATCTAGATTGCATTTTTGAAATTCACCAGGTGTGACAATTAGGCTTTAGTAGGGTGTATTCCAATTGCTGCTGTAGCTGTTCATTTGAAGCTGAAATCATAAAAATTGGCCAGTCATCGCATAAGATGTATAGCAACAACATAGTGAATTTTTAAGAGTCTACAACAATTCTAAATGCCTGTACAAATAAAGTCTGGAAACTTATTGAAGGCACCTCGTACATCTTGTCTACATATCATCTCTTGGTTGTAAAGACCTTGTGTATCGTCAATAATTTCCTTGTCATTTGGTCCATTTTTCTAAGTTCCTTCCTTGTCCATTTTTATTTCTGCCTCTTCAGTTAGAAAAAAAAAAAGAAACCAAAAACAGCTTTATACGAAACAAATATCTCTCGTCTAAATCCTGATGAAAAATGGATGAACACTAAGAGTCATTGCCCATCTTCTCTTTAACAATAAATGCTAATGCTTAGGTAGAGTAAAAGCTGTTTTTTGAACAATGACCAATGAAATTCAATGCCTTCTCATATTCTGTCGCTAATAACAATTGCGTTGACAATGTTTTATCTTAAAATTACAATAAAATATTTAATATCAACCCAAAAGTTGTGATCAGTGTCAAATGTTCTCAAATAATAAACGGAATTATAAATTTCAGCATTTCGATGTTCATGGCCAAGTGGTAAAGGAGGAGTGACAAGTGGGGATTCAATTTCAAATCGAGCGTTTGACTTGTATTTAATTTAATTTTCTTTTTCTTTTTCTTTTTTTTTTTTTTTTTAGTAACTTTTATCTGAAAATTGACCCCTATGAAAAGATTTTGCAAAGAGGAAAACACAACAAAAGATACAAACCTAATGCTTATTCTGTATTTCTGTACTGTGTCTCATCGCTCGTCATTTGGACCGGGTTTTATTATTTGCGATTGAAGAATAACTCGGATATAAGTTAAACTAGAGAATCCACTATGTTTATAATTACTACCCCAGTATTATTAACATTGTCTGCTCTATCCTTTGTTAGTTACGACTATTTCAGATTGTCAGAGTTCCAAAAGGATTAACTGAAAATATCTTCCTGTCAATCAACATACCGCTGTGCAATAAAAATTGAAAAATTATAGAATTTAAAGAATTTATAATTCTTAAATTGTATGTATTTATCAACCCCTTTGCACGAGTAAGATTTGACTCAAGGTCAGTTTTTAAGAGGAATTTAACAGGTTTGAAATGAGATTTTCCTTCTCCTAAACCGGTTGCCATAACAAGGTTAAAGAGCTCAGTCTTCGCGACTATTTACCCATAGTGGATACAAACCTTTTCGAATAGAATTAGCGCATTGGGAAATGCAAATAGCCTCGTCCAGGATTCGAACGTGGGTCTATTTCCTACGAGAATAATTATAACACCACAAGCGCCTAAATTTTCATTTTTTTTTTAAACAGTTCTTAAATATAAGTAACAATTATTTAATCCAGAGATGATAAGGTCTTTTTAAAAGTGTATTCTGGCCAGAAAATAAATTTGTTTTACTTTCTCAGATAAATTATCTCACTTGTGTTTCTACTTCTCAAATCTAATAAGATCTTTACAAAAATAAAACACCTGATGATTCTCCAACTCACTAATGCGAAAAAGTTCAAATAAAAATGTCAAATTTCTATTCAAATCCATGGGATTCTCATGACTTAAAAGCCACCATTTTCACTTTGACCGGATTACCTCTATGATAATTCCATTTATTTCGTCTTTTCTAAAAGAAAAAAAAAACGCCATTTCCTATCGGGTTATCAAACCAACTTGATGCTCGTAATAAACTAAAAAATACTTCTATCGTTGCTCTTTATTGTTGTTGTTTGTTTTTTTTTGTTTTTTTTAGTATTTGTTTGTTGCTTTTTAAAACTAATCATAATTTGATATTTTTTGTGTGTCCTTTGCCATTGGGAATTATTTCATGTCACTTTTCAACATGACTGGAATTTCATTCCGAAACAAACAGGCAAATAACGTTATTTCGTAATGCAAAAATCTCTTTCCTAATCTTCTATAATTGTAATTTAATGGCTGTACCAGATGCACTGCTGTCGTTTCAGTTAAGTGGAGTAAATGTATTTAAATACTTTGTTACTCCATTAATTGGAAGTCAAAACAAAATTTTGCAAAAGATTTACCTCTAAATAATTTCGAAGGAATTCCTTTACATATTTCAAATTGTTTTCGCACTTTTGCAGATATCGAATCATAATCAACTATTTCATGTTTTCTTGATTTAAATATCGAATCTTTGATTGCAAAGGTTAATCTAGGAGCCTATTAAAATATTTAGAAAGGCAAAGCAATGAAAAACTGTATTACTTTTCCGTGTGCAATCATTTTAATCTGTTCGAAATATACAAAGTCATTTTGCCCTAATTTAACATTTACTTACATCTTGTTAATTATTACTTCAATTTTCTAAATTAATTTCCTTTTTTACTTCTTCATTTGACGGCAGGGATTCACAAATTTCTTTTTCTTTTACTAACCAATAATTCTGCGATTATTTATTCGAAAATAATAATGTATATATTTCACCGAAAATTCCTGCTCTATCTATTATTAGTCATAATGAATAAATGAGTATTTAAAATGACCTTCAACATAATCTTAAATGTCTGATGGATACCATGCTTAATCAATATCAAATTATGTAGGGTTCAACCCGAAGTAAAAGAGAAATATTTAAGCTTTAGAATATCTTGCATTAATTTAACAAGTTTTTCTCTGAAGCATTTGAACCAATTCTAAAAGAAGAAAACAATGATTAAACGACTGAGCAAACAGAAAACTTCCTTGTTACTGTCATTTTGTAAAAAGAAAAGAAATATGTATACCAGTTTGTTGAAAGAAGAGCTTAAAAGGCCTAAACACTTACAAACTCTTCTTTCAACTAAGTGGTATACATATTTCTTTCTTTTTACAAAATGACAGTAACAACAATCGTCACTTTGAGCTGTTGCTTTAAGATCAATTATTATAAATGAATTCGTTTATGTGCCTATACATTTCGGGGCAGAATTAATGGAGCAGTGAATAATAACGTAATATTATTGGTTGTCGCATTACATCTACTCTACAATGTGAGTAGCCGATCTTTAAAAGTAAGATTTAAAATTTCAAGTTTAAAGACGCGTCTTTAATTTCAATTGTAGTTACCGATCGATAAATTAAAAATAAATACCAACTTTAAGAAACCAAATGCAGAAACAGAACTTTTTATCTTTCAATTCCAGAGAGAGAATTTGAAACAGTTATATATATATATATATATATATATATATATATATATATATATATATATATATATATATATGAAAAGTAAATATTGGGAGAACAAGAAAAAATTATGAATTAATTCCCTCTCCCCTCTCTCTCTCTCTCCTTCTCTCTCTCTCTCTCCTTCTCTCTCTCCCCCTTCTTTCCCTCCTTCTCTCTCTCTCTCTCTCTCTCTCTCTCTCTCTCTCTCAAGTTCGAAAACGTTGATGACTAAGAGGAAACAGGAAAGTGATGAGTAAAAGTTATCGAATATCTTGTCGGTGACACCCATTAAATTAATATAATGAAGAATCAAAGAGCTCGTTTGCCACACCCATCCGTAAAATGACGAACTGACTTCAGGATTAGCCATCGAAACGGAGTAGTTGAAAGGAGTTTGAATTCCTGTTGAGATAGTTTATGCCGCTTGAGGCATAAATCTAACTTTTCCTGAAATTTAGCTCGCTGCTCGTCTTTCTGAACATAGTCTTGTTACAATAATGGAGAGAAAATGGTGTTGGTGAAAAAACATGGGCAATCCCATATAATTATATTTACTGGCCAATCAGTGATAGACACTGACAGTCACATCGGTTTGCCAGCCATGATAGATGGCGGCCAATGAAGATGAGAATTCTTGGTTACAAATAATGTGCCGCTAAGATGTGATTAAATATCATCATTAACTTTTCGGAGCTTTATTTTATCATGTTTGATCAACATTTAACATTACATTTAAATCGAAAAAAAAACTTAATCAAATAAAAAAAGATTTCGAGAGATCTCTCCATTTTAGTGAGTTATATCCAAAATGATTCAGAAAATCAAAATCTCTTTTTACTTGAATCAATAAGCAGTAAAATGCTGTAAAATGTAATCCCTAATTTAAAATCTTTGGAGTTTAATGTATTTTAATATAAAGGAAAACTTTTATCTTTATTTCAAATGTACGAATAAAAATATCATCTAAGATTCTTTTGTCTCATTTCATTTAAAAAATTTACCAGTTAAAAAATCTGTATTTTTAGCTGAAACTCAAATACTTAAAGTTAAACATCTCAACACACATGCTCTCCAGTAATTTTTATTTATCGATTTATTTATTAGCCATACGGATATCCTCATTCACATAAATAACTAAACAATTATTAACATATTAATTAATGTAAAAACCAAACTGTAAATGCGTGTTTATATATTAGGATATTTTTAACTCTTGACAATCTTTCCAGAAGACCAACTTGTGAAAGCGGACTCACAATGTTAGAAATGTTTATTTATGTATATATGGTTAAGTGATTCAAAATTTATATATTTTCGGGACATTATTCAAATAATTTTGCAAGGATGAACCAATATGAGAACGCTGGCGAAAGAGGTCGGTGTTCGAGTTAAGTTGAAGTCAGAATTTCGAACAATTTTTAAGATGGTAGGCCCTCCCTTCTTTAAATGTTGACGTAAACACTATTTTCCCTTTTTTCCTATTTAGCCTGGGGCTGTACAAAACAAAACTTAACAAATATTCATACAACAACGAAATATACTTCTGAAATGAGTCATTATTTACATTATTTACGAGTCTCTGACTACTATCCCCATCTTGGTTATTATTTTTCACAGCGTTTTCACAGCTCTATCCTCCGACTTGTATAAAAGAAATCCGAAGAAGACCGAAGTGTACAGCGCCTGAAACTTATTATGCATAAAAAGAAATAATAAATACAAGGAAAATAGTCTGAAATGTCAATAATATTCTAGCAATCAAATGTTGAAATCTGTCCGCTAAAAGTTGTTCATTTAATTATAGACTGAACTAAGATTGGGACAATGGTTTAAATGAAAATAACGGAAATAATATAATTAATATCAAAATATTGAATAGATATCTTTAAATAGAAAAAGGAAAAAATGACAAACATTCTAAAAGAGGAACTAATTTTTTTTCTTGCTTAAATATTCACCCAATGACGAAGCATTTCATTCAACCATGAAAAGCTTGAGTAAGTTTTTTTTTAATTGAGGGTTTAGCCATGAACACATTCTTGTTGAAACATGACAGAAAATATTTTGTTCAGAGGAAAACTAAAAATGCTAATGACAAATATTAGTGTGCAATGTTTCATATTTAACTCAATTATATAATGTAATACTGTGATTAATAAATTCTTTCTGATTTCGTTTGGTTTCTTTGTTTTAATGGCATATCAATCTTGGTTGGTTATTTAATGCCAAAGCTATTGTTGTAGAAGAAAAGCAGTTAAACTATTTAACCCACAGCTCGGGGGAGGGGTTAAGGGGTTCATACTTTTCCCAAACGTATTTGTCCGAGAGCGAACGAAATAGCATGACTGTGGTTCGAACTCTCTTTCAATGAAGTCACAGTTGAACAAGTTAACCACTACGACTAGCGGACTCCCTCAAAGACTTTCTCTGTTTATATGTGCAGAGGAAAGATTATAAAAAATATCTAAAATGACCTTCAATATTAAGAAGTAAAATTGCTTGAAACGTCTGGCAATTAAATGTTAATAGTTGTCAACTAAAAGTAGCTCATTTATTAAACTAGCAAGACAGAATTTCACGTCGAGCGAGTAAGGTAGGTGGTGTATGGGGATCGTTAGTAGACTAAGCGAATGATCGAAAGTCAGCTGAACATAAAAAAAGAACACTGTTCAGAAGATTATCACTAAAGATTTGGGTATACGGAAAATCTTTGCAAAATGATATTTAGTCGAAAAGGTAGGACATCATCGAGCGTCTTTAAACCGGACTTGCTTCATCTAGTGATCATTGGTGATGAGACAGGGATTTTTGAACAGGAACTGGAAAGCAAAGCGTTAGAGCAGCCAATCAGCAAGTCTATATGGGGATCCTGTGGTGCATATTTCGTTCAATAGGCAAGAAGAGACAAAAGCTGAGGCCGAACAAATTGTAGCTGCTTCACCATGACAGTGCACCTGAGCATTCGGCAGTTTCTGTCCGAGAGGAACAACTACCCTATTCATCTGATCTTACTTCGTGTGGATTTATTCTTTTCCCCAAGCTCAAGATGATTATCATTGAGACATGTTTTGAAGGCGGAGAGACCCCCAAGAGGACCGTAACGAGAGAGCTGGGGGCATTCTAGAAGAATCCTTCCAACAGTGCGTGGAAGCGTGGCAAAGAAGGGTGGCAAAGTGCATTAGAGTCGAGGGGATTACTATGAAGGGGAAACCGTGTAGTTTGTTATTTGGAATTGAAATAAATTGTTAATGACACCACTCACGTTACTTTTCAGACCCCCCCTATATGTCGTCATTTGTGTCGATACCTTTGGGAGGGTTGCTTTAAGAATGTGTCGAATTAGCTTTATTTGGAAAAGAGTTTAATCTCATGAAAAAGTGGTTATTCCTTCTTTCAATGAGGAGCAACAGCGCGTCCTCCAAAACATTATAAAATACAAAACTACATTTCTACATAAATAGGTGTATATATAAAATATGCGTAGATACATAATTCAGCATAACATTATCGTCCTTCTCTCTTTCTCTTTCCTGCCGACCAAAAAATTGAAATAAAAAACACCTACATTTTGATTAAGGGTCAGTCAATCCACAAAGGAATTTATTCTACTCACCCAAAACTTTTCTGGTAGCACCTTTGTTACAATATCAGAGGAATCTTTTAAATGCCTTTCAAGTTTATTTTTTATTGCTTGAACAATCAGCCAATTAGGACATTTATAAATCGTCGGGGGAAATTCAGAAGCTAGAAAAATGGGATGCGTATGAAGTTCGATTTTTAACTGAGAGAGAAAAATAATTAGTCATTCGAGATGAATAACAACAATTCAAAATTATGAAATTTTTAACCCGATCCAAGGAAGCCTTCAATTTTTCAATCCATATGGAATCTACAGGGCAAAATTCTTTAAGCGAATTTTTTGATTCTGCCTTTTTAGATATTCAACACATTGTTATTGTAATGAAAACAGGACAAGAGATTCTGTCAAGTAAACTTTTATTCAATTAAGAATCTGACTACTCGTCTACTTAACAAGCGGAAATGTACAACTTTTATAGCTTGGATTATCAAAGAGGAGATAATCCATATTCACAATAGTTATTATACAATTAACTCATTTGAATGATGCATCAAAAGAAAACAAATATTTTTCTCAGCAATTGAACAAACCAGACGACAATTTCTCATAATATTGCATAAACGATGTCATAAACATTTTTGGGGTTGATATAAAAAGACCTTCCTCATATAACGATGTAATCTTCCAATCTGCCATCACCAAATTATTATTTGTTCATTAATGCATATTATAATAAACATTACAGTTATTCTTTGTCTTGACGTCGGTTTTATTTGTACGAGATTATTTAATAATGTTATGGATTTGTATAAACTAAACAGTATGTCTTAGTTGAGTTTAGTCTGGCACAAGATCATAAGTATGGAGTACCAATGAGGATCAAAATACCTACATGAGTGAATTGATCTTCAGGAGGAGCTTATTATCTTCAACGTCGGCAAAATTATTCTAAATGTTTTTTTGTTTTGTTTTTCTTTCTTTTTAGCTTCTTGACTTGTTTATGCATTCTACTCCACTGAAAGATATTTCTATTTTACAATCAACAGGGGTTCGAAATTAATTTTTCAAAATATATAATTACCTATAAAACAGAGAAATATTGAATAGAATTAAATTAGAATTGAGATATATAACTAAATTCTTTAAAATGAATTTATAATTCAAAATCTTAACTAAATTCTATAAAAACTCTAAAACCGAAAATACGTTTATTGATAATAAATTTAAAAAGATCAATAAGGAAGAACGGGCTGAAGTAAAGATGCAATGAAATCATTTATTATGCATTAGAGGATTATATATATATATATATATATATATATATATATATATATATATATATATATATGACCCGTTGAACTTTACATAAGATAAATGTAATCCTCGGAGTTAACGGTCAAAAGGAAAAGGATTTATTAAAATCCATCAGATGATTCCGTCAGGAACGGATTATAAATTCTTTAATGGAATACAATTATTGATATTCTTGTTTCTCAATCATACATTTACAGACAGACACACACACACACACACACACACACACACACACACACACACACACACACACACACATGTATATATATATATATATATTTACATACATATATATATATACATGCACATATATATGAATATAAACATATATATATACATATATATATACACATATATATATACATACATATATATACATATATATGTACATATATATATATACATGTATACATATAAATATATATATATATCAACATACATATATGCATACATATATATACATATATATATATATATGTATATATGTATGTATACATATATATATCTTGCTTTTTCTTTTTTCTTTTCTTACTTAATATCTATTTACGGTTATATTTATTTACAGCTCTCTCTCTCTCTCTCTCTCTCTCTCTCTCTCTCTCTCTCTCTCTCTCTCTCTCTCTCTCTTTCATGAATTTCAGAAATGTGTCTGTTATTTTGGAAGAAATAAGAAAAAATCTTATGATGCTTCTCTTCCTGGTCACGTCAGAAATTCATTCTGCTCTCTTTATAGGGAAATCTTTCAATCTGATTTCCCTAATTTGTGTTGCTTGGAATAAGAATATATTAAAGGAGATACGAAGGTTGATATGTCATAAAACAAAGAAACCAAGCCAGAAACTAATGCAAATTTTGTTAAATAAAAATTAATTCTAATTGTTTTCTATATGAATGAATCTTTAATTTCCTTTTTCTTGTAAAAATTCCTCGTTCATCGCGTTTTGTGGGGAGCGTTCCAGCAGAAGGCAATTTCATTTGCTTTCTGAATCAATCACATTTTTCTGATCAATTTTTAGTTAAAATGTTTAGGGCAAGTCAAGAATTAAGGAGAGGGCCGGAACAGACCAACCCGATGCGTGTCCTTCTAATGCAGATGCCTTTAAATCACTCATTGAAGTTAACGGAGTTATACATGTTAGTTTTCAGCAAGATTTACTAATTAACCGAGGAGACTTTCGGTCAAATGAATCAATGTTCCAACGAAAAGAAATGATTTCATTTGGATGTCAATCTAATTTGCTTTATGGACAAATTTTCCGAATCAATTTTAAACCAAGGTTTTCTAAGCACCTCTGGAACCGAGAGGGTATCCACCCACCAATAAATGTCTGAAAAACATTCCTTGAAATTAAAAGTGTTTATACGCCCGGATTCGTCAAGATTGGTCCATTAATCTAAGAATCCATCGGGAAAGAAACGAGATAATTATAGAGAAAGACAGACTAATATGCATGAATTAAATCTACATATTTCAACTGATAGTTTCGTAATCAATACTAACTACATTCTGAAGAATTACGAATGTTACGACAGAGTGCCTCATGGAAAGTACGAAATATAAAACGAAATCTGATTTGCATCATAGCAGATCCGAAGAATCAATAGAGCAATAGACAAAACTGTGAAAATTTTTCTAATTTTGGTAATAATAAACTACAAAATTTAGAATTCCTCAAAGTGCTAAGCTTTATATATACATGGTGGAACGATGAAATTGTCGGCCAAAAGAAAACAACACTTCAGCTTTATTTTAAAACTTTTATTGAAAAAATCAATTCAGGTAACTTGATTATATAGTAGAGCTAACATCTATTCAATGTAGCCGCCTTCAGCCTCAATCACCGCCTCGATACGGATCCGGAACTGGGAGCATGCCTTTTCCACAAGCGCCGGCGGGAGCTCGGTGAATACTCGGCGGATGGCGGCGATCAGGCTGGCTTTGGTGTTGTGGGAGGTCATATTGGTGATGTTCTCGACGTATGACCAAACGAAGTAGTCCAGTGGGTTAAGGTCGGGGGAGGAGGGGGCCAAAGAGAGAAGTGTACAAAGTCGTAGCACTCCTTCTGAAGCCAATCCTGGGTCTCTTTGGACTGGTGGACCGGGGCCGAATCCTGCTGCCACACCCAGGGTTTGCCACCGGTCACCTGATTGCACCAGGGGATCACCACACTCTTTAGCACATCCAGGTATACTTTGGTGTTTACTTTTAAGCCGACTTCGAAGATGTGAGGTGGCATGATGTGGCCCTCACTTGAAACTACACCAAAGACCATAACCGTAGCCGGAAACTTTGTTTTCATCACCCTGGGCACATCCCTGTTATTCGTAGCAATCAAGATTTGCATTTTGAGGGTGCTGGCAATGGTCCTGTTGTCATAACTTGGATCGGTAGAGTGCATGAGTTGTACAGCGGCGCATCTCCGATCTGATTGTCACACCTGGTGAATTTCAAAAATGCAATCTGGACGTCAGGACACTTTAGAAGAACGATATGCAATAAAATTCTGTTTTAAAGTTGGAAAAAATACCACGGAAACATATGGAATGCTTCAGACTGCGTTTCGACTTTCTAGCATGAATCGAGCATCAGTTTTTGAGTAGCATAAGAGATTCAAGGAGTCTGTGAGGGATGATGCGGAAGATTTGCGCGAAGTTTGTCCCAAGGGTTCTTAGAGAAGATCAGAAAGAAAGACGTTGTCATGACAGCAGGGAGATGGTCGAGCTGATCAATTAAGATCCCGCTGTTCTTGATGCTCTGGTGACCTGCGATGAAAGCTGGATTTACTGCTATGACCTAGAGACTAAGAGACAGAGTTCCCAGTGGAAGCATGCTAGCTCTCCCAGACCCAAGAAGGCCAGACAGAGCAAATCCACCCACAAACTTTTAATGATCCCTTTCTTTGACAGCACTGGCATGATCTACATGCACTGGGTTCCCACTGGACAGACAGTCAACAAGGAATACTATGTTGAGGTTTTAAGGGAGTTCAGTAAGAGATTCCTAAGGAAGAGGCCAGCACTCTTCAAATCGGGTCTGTGGCATTTCCACCAGGACAATGCACCAGTCCACAACTCCATCCTTGCCACAGACTATTTGACCAAGGTGGGCATCAAGACAGTTCGTCACCCTCCCTATAGTCCAGACATTGCTCCCTGTGACTTGTGGTTATTCCCTAAGCTCAAAGGCTGTCGTTATGAGACAATTGAGGAAATGAAAGAGGCCGTGACGAAGGTCATTGACACGCTCACAGAAGAGGACTTCCATGAGGCCTTACAGAAGTTGTTAGAACGGTACATTACAGCCAGAGGAAATTACTTGGAAGGGGACTAGAGTTTCATGTGTGTACTATCAATAAAAGTGCCCATACGAAAAAAGTCTGGAAACTTATTTAATGAGACTTGTATGCTTATGTGAGAAGTGTTGGTGTTGTTGGTCCATTTTAAGTTGTTAGAGAGATTTTTAATGGTTTGTGATGTGGGTTGTTATATTTGGCATTCCTAATTTGGTTAATTTGTTGTAGAGAGGTTTTTTTATGTATATTAGTGGGTAGAGAGATCGGTCTATGGGTGATGGCAATAGTGGGAGTATTTTTAAGTTTATTTGATGAGTATATGTTGAGGGCTTTTTTCTTGCGTTTTATAAGAAATATTCAGGGTATTTTAAGCTTCTAAGGGAATGTTCGATGTACTTAAATTCTTCGTTAAGTTATTGTGGGCTACATATTCTAAGTGCTTGTAGATAAGAGCCAATTATGCGGCCTGTTTTGGTTTTGTTTTTGTGATGAGAGTAAAAATGTACATAATGGTTTTTGTTTGTGGGTTTGCGATACACTTTAAAATCTAAATAATTTTGGGATTTGATAATTAGGATGTGTAGGAAGGTTATGATGTTATTTGATTCTTTTTCATGCGTAAAGTTGATGGAGGGTTGAACATTGTTTAATTTCTCTGCAATTTCTTCAATTTTTATGTTTTGGGGCAGGAAAATGAGTATATCGTCAAGATATCTAAAATATGCAGTGTTATTAAGTTGTCTGTATTTAAAAGGGTTGGATTCTAAAAAAACTCTAAAAATAGACAGGCTAAAACCCCGCTAAGTGGGTTTCCTATTGGAAGGCCAGATTTCTGTTTACAGAATTTATTATTAAAATTATTATTAAATTTGGAATAAGCCATGTTAATTATGTGTTTGCAGATGTCGATCAAGGTGTTTATGGGAAGTGATGAGTTGAATTTAATTTTTCTTAAGTGAGTCGCAAGAAGGTTGAGGCATTTTTGATGGGTATATTTATGTAGAGGGATGTTATATCTAAACTGTTCATAGTTTTGTTTTGTATATCGATGTCCTTGATTTTATTAAGTAAGTCTCCGGAGTTTATAACGTGTAAGGGACAGATTTTATCAGATTTCACCCTACTTAACAGACATTATATTACATGAAAACAATATCAAAATAGAGAATGGATGATGGAAAAAAAAAGATTTTCAGCAAAAAATTTCAAGCAAAAATTAAGAGATTTTTCTTACTCAATACTACAACATTATGGATGATTTTTTCTTTTTTCTTTCTTTTTCTTTTTTCTTTCTTTTTTCTTTCCATTTAGACACTCTATTATAGTGAATGTCTTTAATGAAACAGGATACGCTTGAAACCCTGTCCCCCTCCATAATAACACGTGGCACTTAGTGAAGATCTAACGTGCGATCAAAGCAAATAATAGAAAACAACTGTTTACAGTCGGTACAATTTGCTTATTAATTTTGCTTAAATCATTTTAGGAAGAGGAATATAAACTAAAACACTTTGTGTGTATCGAATTCATTCTTCGAAAAACTCTCTGTGAGCGTTGATCCATAATTATCGTTCGGTGGTAATACGCTCTGAATGTGAATTTTGTTATACCCTCGAGAATAAATAGGGAACTAACAATAGCCATACATTGAGCACTCTCATAGATTTATATGATTACCCTCATATATTCTATGTAAAAAATAATCCACACCTACTGTCCTTGGACACTAACTGGATAATCTATATATATATATATATATATATATATATATATATATATATATATGTTGGCTGAATGGCGAAAATGAAAGGCAGTTATATACTTGTCATGCTAGCCGTATTTCATCTAAAAGATCTTTTTATATTTCGAGACCAAAACAGAGCTGATGTAAAACCTAAAAATCAAAATTAGCAGAAGACCCGATACCAGAAGTGGTCTACATCACATGAAACTTTTATTTAGGGTCTTGACATTATATATATATGAGCAACGAAACCATACTCCTTTGATGCATGTGTTATTAAACATGACTGACCAGGAGTATCTTGTAATTTTTTATTTAGTTTTTCTCATGAAATTATTTGCAGCAATTATACAAAAAATGGTTCAATACAAACGCTTTCGACTAATATATTATCCATTTCGAGGAGGGTTGTGAGAAATTAAACCATATCATTGTTGGTTATATTAAAAGCTATTTTGATGTTTGAGAAATTTATTTTTCATAATAATTATAACAAAATTTTAATTGGCAAACATAGTCAGAACAACATGGCCATGTTCGAATGAGATTTTATAAAGAGTGGGTATTCTAGCTTTTATAATTTTATGCTTGAAATATGTTCAATCTCTTTTTACAGTTAGATTTGTGTCTTATTCGTATGTATTTAACCGCTATGGGAATGCTAGTTTCCCGTGTTAGCTTAAGTGATTTTGTATAACACCTTGTCCAATAAATGATAGGCCAATCTTCGAGATAAGGTTGTGTCTGTGTTCAACGTATACGTTTCTGATGTGAGTTTTGTTAGGAACGCCATTGTCAACTGGATTTGTAAATTCATCAACAAAATTAGTCGTGTTAATTTTAGATCATTTATGGAGTGATAAAACCCCATAAATGATGAAAAATTAAAAGTTATGGTTGATGAGTTTTTTATTGTAAATTATCAGTTTAGTATTCTTCATACATTCAACCGGACAGTATTCTTCATACATTCAACTCATGTTGTATTTATCCAGTTTGTAAATCTTATACATTTGGTTGCAATCAAATAAATCGACATTCTTACTCGCATCTCAATGATCTGTATGACTGCTCTTTTTTATTAATTTTTTTCATTAAAAATGAATCGCTAATAAAATTAAGAAAACCGTTGTTAACAGACGCTGGTTTCATTCTCGTTAATTCTTTAAAGAATAATTTTTGAGAAGAAAATGGGTTCTTTCGGTGTTTTGCCTAATTTTTGTGAATTTAGAGTGGTCATCAATAATAATCTGTAATTTTTATTATATGATGGCTTTATCAGCGTTTTTGATAACGATATTCGAATTATTTATTAGTTCTTTGGGGGAGGAGAAGAGGTGGGAGGGGTGAATACAGATGTTATTATTCCAAGTATGACGGGTTTTTAAACATTCGACTTTTAGATATTTTAAATTTGGCTGAATGTTGCTGAGTTTTTCTGATTCTTGCTGTGAGACTAACTAGAAGAGTTTTTTTTATTTCATTTCTTTTAAGGGAGATGAACGTTGATAGAAGATGGAAATTTGGTCTTTAATTTAAATACCTTTTTTGTTCATCTATAAGTTGCCGGGCGGTTTCTCTCAATATCTCTCTCTCTCTCTCTCTCTCTCTCTCTCTCTCTCTCTCTCTCTCACACACACACACACACACACACACACACACACACACACACACACACACACACACACACACAATGTAAAATTTTGATACAGAAAACTGAATAAACAAGAAGTAAAAGTGAATACTGTGCTGTTGACACTTGTTCAATTAGTATCAAGATAATTCTCAATAAATCATCTGTGTGTGTGTGTGTGTGTGTGTGTGTGTGTGTGTGTGTGTGTGTGTGTGTGTGTGTGTGTGTGTGTGTGTGTGTGTGTCCTTGTTACAACTCTAAACTGATATGAACAAAGTGACATCATTATGAATAAAGTTGAATAAAAAATGTCAAAAGGCTGACAGATGAATAGAAATTGATTGAATAGAAACAGCATATCGTGTTTTTATTGACGTCAGAGAAATTGTTTACCTTTTATTTTTTTATATTCTTGCGAATCAGGCCAATCAAACCCCTCCTAGTGTCATGTGTGCCCAGAAACACACGTTTAAATGTGATGTAGTCGTCCACCGTGAAATGGTTATCAGCAAATCTTCAAACAAAAGCCAGATTCTTTGCTTGCTGAAATTCGAGTTTGCGATAAAGGTAGACATTTTTGAGTAAAGGAAAACCTTTTTAAAAAAACGTAACATAGAAAAACATTACAACAATGACGATCATAAAATTGGTTAATTTGTAAGCTCAATTAGAACAGACAAGGGTTTGGAGCTCGTATCGTGACTACGGCAGTGGCGTATTTCCCCAATGGTGCTCGAATCTGGGTAATCAAACCAGGATATATGTATTAAAGAATCAAGAAAACATCTGGATGTATTTACTTTCAACTAAATACCCGTGTACAAGTGAAAGGTAGACCAACAGAAAGTGAAAACAACAAAGCGAGTTCAGATTTGGGCTTCGCACTGCTAATGTTTATTTAGCATAAATGTCATTGAAAAAGTAATGAATCTACACCTTTATAATCCGCTATCTCGACAGATATCTTGACAAAAATCTTCTTTTCATATGCCACAATAATTGACGGAGAAAGGAGTGGGTGAGTGATCATTTGAATAAATCACTCCTCGTAATTACCCCATCTCTGCATAAGTTGTAGCAGAAAGAACTTCGTATTTTTGTTTGGCGCGTTAATTAATTTAACCTTTAGGGTCGACACATATTTTCACCCAATCAAGATGACTTATCCTATTCAGCCCGGGCCATTTTTCTGGGCAGCACCAAATTGTGGAAAAGCCGCCAAGCATTCTCTTCCTCAGAACTTTTTCAAACAGGACAGACGTACTTACTGTCCACTCTCTTCATTAGCAGCCGCATCACGACATAACGAGGGAAGCCATCTAATTTATGGACCTCTTGAGTCTATTCTCATAGACCAAGGGTTCCCAGTTGAATATGAATTAGATGAATTCAATACGCCACATACAGGAACCACATTAAGTCGCCTCCAACTTTGGCCATGTCGACTGCGACGCAAAAATTTCGCTCAGACACCCAGCTACTTCATCCCAAGGTAACATTTTCTGGAGACATTCACACTTCTCTCCCCTAAACAATCAGGACCACACATCCATGGGTGACTACATCTTTCCTGTCCTTAACCAGCAAACACGACTTTTTCTACACCTATGGCGACCATATCTCACTCACACATTCAACAATGCCTTAACCTAACGCTACACATTTCGTTCAAGGATTTAACTGCTAAAATTCCTTCTCAACTCCATAACTATTTCCTTCCTTCCTTCCTTCCTTCCTTCCTTCCTTCCTTCCTTCCTTCCTTCCTTCCTACGAAACTTGCAGCATAAACGTAAACCCTTTATTCCACGCTGCCATTAAAAAACTAACATAGCATCTTGGTTCTTCACTCATTTATTTTCCAACAACATTTAGCGAGGAAAAACAACATAACAATATGCACCAATATTTCTTCGCTAAAGTAGCAATAAAGTTGTTATTGCCATTGTCAACTTTGACAAGGGCCAAACAAGATAAAAAAATGTTTCTTGATCGACTTAATTAAACAATGTATATTAGTTTATCATTAGGTTTTTTGTTGTTTTTTTCCTCGGTTATATAACAAAATATTTTGTGAAGAACAAGGATAATAATTTTGATGAAACTTGTTTAGTGGTTGAGACAGTTGTGCATTTCTCATTGATTCCGGTGATTAGTCAGGATTTTGTGTGCTGATTTTCAAGGTAAGCACTTTGCCTGGTTTTGTAAATATTGAAGAACTGAAAAGAACCTTAACCAATGATCCGTTAAGATATTAGTGTTCAACAAGAAATGGTCAACAAGAAAAATAGTTCACACTAAAATATTCATAATTTTTCAAGTCATTCACAAGAATTTTATCCAATTTACACAACCTTCAAAAATTTTACAAACAATCGAGATTCGAGTGACTGGTTTTTATGGCATTTCAATCCGTCTGGAGTTATTTTGCGCCTAGAAGTTAGGGAATCGCGTTCATTGTATTTTCATAATTACATCTTTTTGTGCAGTAGTTTGTTTTTTAAAATCTTTTTTACTTATGGTTATGTGATATCAATTATTCCTATCAAATACAAATAATTCATATACAGTTGTATGAATTGAAGTAAATAATATGATAATAGCAATCCTTTGAAAATGATTGAACAGTTTTACTTCACCCGTCGAAGAAACCCCATGACAGGATATTACCAGTCTGGGGCCAGAGTGGACCTGGGAGTAATGGCCAATAAAGAAGTATTTTACATTCGCCAGATCTCCAGAACTGGAGTTTCACCATCAGATTCAGTTCAGTCTCATACCCAGGACATTCCTCTTTTAAAAATAGCAGGGGTCCTACCCGTCTCTGCAGAGGATACCGTCAACATATTTTAAGCTTTGCCGATTCGAAGAAAAAACATGAAACAATGAAACGTCAAGTTTTCCGAATCATAAATAATCTTTGTTATAATTAACTTTCAATAATTTCGAATGCAAAATACATGACACAAAATACATGGCACAAAGTTCAATTTTTTATGTGTGGAGGTAAAAAATATTTTGTTTTCAGCTGGTACGGACATTGTATCATTTTTTGACCACTCACCCGAAAGAGGGGAATGCAGAAGATACCACAAGAAAATGATATCTGGGTTTTTCTTCTTCCTTCTTCATCAACCACCAAATGATACAGATGCCATCACTGGAGGCGGATGATTTTGAAGGAAAAGATTTCTGGCAATCAAGCAACTATTTTTAGACGTCTGTCCATTTATAAATAATCCATGATAATCTCATTAAGGAGATTATCTCTCTGAGGAGAGGCTCACAAATGCTTGGCGTGTAACAGCAAGCTAGACTAGCAGACCTACACGAGTGAGTTCGAGGCTCATTGGGCGCCCCATTCATTCGGCCTTGTGCTACATCAAAGCAAAGCGCTTTGTAAATTACAATAATCTCACACTCATTTTTTTCTCTTTCCATTAAGCCTTTTAGCCGACTAACTGAAGCTGAGTAGATATTCACTATCATGATTACCATTTATTATCGATTCTATTTCATATTGGAGCGCATCATTTTCCTAAAAAATCGTTTGTAGTCAAACTTGGCTTTTCATTATCAGCCATATAAGAAATTAATTACTTTTTTTTATCGCGACATAAAAGAATCTTAACATCAAAATGGATTTACTGAAAGAATGACAGGGAAAATTTTATTTGACCAGATAATAACTACTAAAAAAAATTAAACTTCTCAGAAAAACATTTGCTTTCTTTTGAATTAACGTTTGATATCTGCCACATTTGGTGACATTTTAAAATCTCTAAGTGACAAGTTCTTAAATTTCCACTTTTGTCTAACATTCTTTGGATATTATACAAACGACAAGAAAGAGGATGTTTTTGTCAGTGTTATAAGGAAATCAAAATAAAAAAGGGACTAACAATGAATCAATTCACGAGACGTTTTGAGAAACTATTAAAAAAAAAAAAGAACAACGGTAGACTTTATTCTTTTTCTACGCAGTAAACTTAAAACTTTTCTTCTGACCTAAATTGTTTTTTTTAAATTTCAAACTTAAGAAAAAATCCAATGTTAAAATATCTTACGTCTTCTGTTGTCGACCAGTGATGAAATATGTTGAAAATACTTCATAGAAATTTGGATTTTATTAACACAGAGTCGATTTTGTCGGCCTTACAAGCTGTAATGTATAACTAACTTTACAAGCGAATGAATATTACCAATTTCGATTCTCACTGAGTGCCCAATACTTCCGACCTTATGGAAAACTGGGTTAAGCTTAGTAGATGACAACTAAAGAGTTTATTTTTATGACACTCTAAGATTTAAGAATTATATCAAATACTTAATTCCTGCCCATAATACACTCACACACACACTTACATATAATAACCTTTAGTTAAGTATGGTGGATGGTAAAATTCATTACATTTGCAAGTTTACATAATAAAAACAATTCTTTGCGACGCAGCCCTCTCAGTAAATATCAACAAAACTTGGATGGATATGCGCGACAATGCAATAATACAACAAACTCTCTGCAATAACAATGGTCGCTGCGATTTACTTCCAAGTAACGACTTCACAACGAAATACCCCTAAATTGAATCTCTTCTTTTCTTTACAAAGCTTAACAAACTCTACATTACATCCTAAGGCGATAAGGGATTGGTTTTATGTCTACCCACAGCACAACACATGAATTCAATCCACACGCGGAGTATTTTTATATTAGAGTCTTGAATATCATCATCATCATTATTATTATCATCGAGTCATTCTGACGGCACAAGTTTCTTTGACTCTCTCTCTCTCTCTCTCTCTCTCTCTCTCTCTCCTTATCATTCATCACTTCCGACAAGTTAGCCAAACTACATGCAGTGTCTGTACAGATGTCTCCTGAAGAGTATCAAACTTGTTTCTTTCAATTACCGTATAATGATTTCTACTGGTTAGTGAGGACGAGTCATATTGCGAAATTTTAACTGTTTATTTCCTATTTGGACGTAGACTCAGACAAATCTTTGCCGAGACGATTCGGCGATCCAAAAATTCTCCTTCAAAAGAGGAATATGCCTCACAGTTCACACCACCATCCATCAACTTATGAATATATAATCTAACTGTACTTTAGAATTATTTGGGTTGATAGAAGTCCATAATTTTCCTCCTTTTTTTTAAATTTAGTATTTTGGCATGTTAGCCTGTTCTCGAGTGGAAAATTTACTATAGATTCACTATTTCTGTTTGACGAGTTGTTATTTTCGTCTTTGCCTATATGAGCGATCACCGATGATTAGAACTTTGTGTTTGGAAATGTGTCGGACAAGGGAATATAGCTCGTTGTACAGGCTGATGATGTCCACTTCATCACTGGCATTGGTGGGACAGTAGCAAGAGACAATTGTTGTGCAGGGGTTGCCATTAATTGAAGCACACATCATTTTTGGTTGGATTCTGTCCAAACTATCAAGTGATTTCAAGACATGAGGACTGAGCAGCATTCCTACGCCCCTTATGGCTGCATAGAAGGAGTTTTTCCATGTAGATACCACGGCAAATGTTCATCCATTATTGTGTATCGTGGTATTTTATTTCAAGTTCTCTATGGTAGAATCTATGTTCTTAAATACATATGATATCTTTATTATGCTCAGCTGCACACACTCAGGTAACTAAATTTACTGCATCTAAAGTCCTAACGTTAAATATTGCTATGTTAACAATGCTTTTGTATGTAAGTAATTTTGGTTTGAGTTTGAGCCCAGCAGCTGATTTTTTGAACACCGAATGCGCCCCTTGTTTACCTGCGCGAAAGGCGATGCAGTTTGGACATACGGCTTAAATAAGAGTCATAGTAAAATTTTGTTTACTTTTTTTCTTGATCAATTGACGTCACCCTAATAGAAAAATAACAGTAGTTTACGGAGTGAACTATTTGATCTTGGCCGTTGACCTATGAGGTTCTTCCGCTCCTCATCTGGTGAAGTAAGCCGTTGAACCGACTTTGGATTCATCCGCCTTTCTTCACATCTATCATGCTGTTCCCACAAATTGCTAAAAATAAAAAAGGGACAATTTGAACTAAACTGATTTAAAACTTTAAAAATGTCAAGGCATAAATACATAACTAAATTGAAGGTTGTTAAAGTAAAAAATAAAATCAATCCACAAAGCTTGAATCAAATAAAAAGGGATTGTTGGATTTCTACTCACTATCAAACTTTCAAACCCTAATTTGCCTTAAGATACTCGCTAAAAAGCATATAAGTCTGAAATATGACCCTGTGAAACCAGGGAAAAAACTAAAAAATCCATTACCCCTTCCCCGAAAAAAAAGTGTACTAGTGTATTTCAACGGAAGCCATGGGAAGCAGATTTGGATATAAGTTAAGTAAATCTCCATAAACTTTGCCCTAAGGACACATATCTTAACAAGATACTTTCACAAATCATAAGTAGTTCGACTCGCAGTGATAGCTCGATTGTTGCGATTTTACATCAGACTAACACAAACTGAGTAAATAACTTCCTTCTTTTAAGGAGAAGATAAAAATGTTTTTTCGTATTTTTCTTTTTCTTAAGTAGAACACAGAAATTTCATGAGTGCTGGTAACTAAAATATCACCATAACTCTCGTATAACATTACTCCGTAAAAAGTTAGGCTAGAAAGAAAGAAAGAAAGAAAGAAAGAAAGAAAGAAAGAAAGAAAAATATGAAATCTGAATATAAAATTTGGCAAGGGTCCGTGAGATGAAAGAAAAAGATTACAAAATTATAAAAATATCAAAAAAGCAAAATAGATCAAATCAAATTGTCTTATCTTTTAATAGGTGAATCACACGATTTACAGAGTCAGTTGTCTATCGCAGTGGGTCAACAGTTTGAACTATTAGGAAACAACTAAGTGAATTATTTATACACACACACACACACACACACACACACTCTCTCTCTCTCTCTCTCTCTCTCTCTCTCTCTCTCTCTCTCTCTTACACTGCTAAATACCTCTTCTGTCACGCATTCATATTTTTTTGATCACGAATATCAACAAAGAAGAAAAAAAAAAAATTACCCAGAAAGACGCATATAAGCAAGGAGACTTAGCATTACCTGGTTTACATAAATTTCCAAGATTATAGACATTTGCATATTTTTTTGGAATTTGCTAAGCTCAGGTTAGGTTTGGTTTGACATAAGGCCATAAGTACATGGTACCCAATGAGAGTTAAAATAACGACTCATCAGTATCGGTCTGCCAAAATCGATTGCTAACCATTTTTACCTTTTGGTACAAAATAACCGAGACTTTTAGTAATATTAATTTGCAGACCATTCATTCAGTGACTGGATGCCCAATTTTGAGGCTTTCGAAATATTTTTATTTTCCGGAAATTGAACTTAGAAACATTTGGTGCGTTATAACATTTTCAGAACTTGTGCAGAAAAAAAAGAAAATACTTGACTAAATTTTACAAGTGGCTTCGAGATATTTATTAATATTAGCTTAGTCTAGTTCTCAGGTCACTGTAATGGAGGAGTCCCGAAGGATCGAACTCACCTCTTGGTCGTTGATATTTAGTAAGATTAGCAAAGTCAAAGAGTGAAATGATGTGTAGAAAATTTGTGTTGCTCCATTCTTTTGATTAAATCCAGCCAGCCTTTAAAATCATCATTCGAAATCCTGATTTTTATCTGGGTTTGAACTAATGAAAAATTCGCAACTATTTAACTTGCTATTGTCATTTATTAATAAGATTAATAATCATTTAATGGAGCATAGAATTCTAGTTGCTCAGGTAGTGAGTTCAGTGCTCATGCGATTCTCCAATACTGTAGTTATATACCAGACAAAACAGTCTTGCACAGGACTACAATCGTTGAGTAACCAGTGTGAAAGTGAACTTATTGCATAATAAATGGTTAATAAAGTTCTCTAAAATCGTTACCAGTGTAATAAACTTGATCCTCACTGTGAATAGTCTACGGTATCAGATCAGTTTTTAGCAAGTTAATCTCAAACTATTTCGAATGAATTCGCTCCTTGGTAAGTGCGTTGTAATTGCTTACCAGTTTAGGTAAAACCTCTGAAACATTTGTTTATTTTGTATACATTTTCTATTTGACGTTTATGGAGCGATGTTTAACAAGATCTTGCAAACCTTTACTAGTTTAATAAGTTCCATCCCAAATGAATACCTTGAAATTGGACCAAACAAAGCTAGGCTAAGAAAATACCAATAAAACAGTGAATTGTTATCTGACATTGTTCAAAGCGAAACCACACAGTAGAATCAGACACTTCTGTTTGGCCCACATTTTTTTCGTTGTATTTTTTTTAAATTTTTTGTCAGTAAAAGAAAAATCAGAAACGTCAGCATGCTAGCGAAAATTGTCTCTAAAGATCAGAAAACTGGCAAGCAAGAGGAATGAAGAAGTTCACATATCGTTGAGGACAAAATATTATGGATAATAAAAAAAGTTTTGGTCATGTATCATGGAGGATACAATTTGGTTGAGTTTCCCTTCAGAATAACAGATGGAACTCTGAGGCAGTGAAAAGCATTCTTTTTTTCTTTTCTTCTCTTTTTTTTTAATTTGTTATTCAATGCGCCGAGAATCAATGAACATTTATTTAAAGGATAAGACAAAATCAACAACAGCAGTTATATTTATTGTTCACTCATAGTTAATATAATCATTCAAAGAAGTTAAAACCATTAAACTCCGGCGAAATTCCCAGTTAAAAATCAGATAAATTCTTCAAACTTTTCAAACTCGTTTTCATCTTTCTTAAAGTGAAAATTCAAAAATGGGAGATGAATTTTTGGTCAATCTTAACAATGAAATTTCAAACAAAATGTTTTGCGCAAAAGAATATGCTTTTAGGTCAGCATTTACTATTTGCGTGATACTGTCCCATTAGCGAGCTTAGAATATGTTGATTGTACTCTTTGCAGTGCAGTGAATACTTTAACCCAGAAAGGAGTGTCCAGGGCATGACACTAAACTGCATCTAATGGAGAGGCTCCAGCTCTAGCGATTTGAGAAATGTTGAGTACCCCTTCTTGGTCATCACTCCCATGTCCACTCTGACCTGGTGTGGTTGTACTTGCTAGGGTCTCATCTATGGGGGTCAAATAGATCTGTTTGAAAATTATTTGTATCAAATAGGAATACTTTTTTGTTTGTATGAAGAATAGTTATGAAAAGCAATAGTTCTTTACTAAGGATTTTTTCATTCGGGAGTTTTTCACACCAGCGTTAGCTGATCGTTTTTTACTGGAGTCTGAGTGACAGCAAGTCTTCTGAAGTCTCCAGGACTCTCCTTAGTATTCTAGCCGATCTCAATAATGCTGTAGTTTGGATGGTCTCCGCCCGTCCTCTTTATTTCCAAATCCTCCAGTCCCTATACTAATCTTTTGGTGACTGTACCGAACGCGCCAATTACGATTGGTATCACCGTCAATTTCATGTTCCATAGTTTTTTTTCAGTTTTCTAGCAAGGTCTATGTACTTATCTCTCTTTTCGCTTTCCTTCAGTTTGACACTGTGGTCAGCTGGAACGGCATTGTCCACAATTTGGCAGGGGTTTTTTTTTAACAATCACAAGCTCTGGTCGTCTGGGCGAAATTAGGCTATCCGTTTGTATCTCAAAATCTCAGAGAACTTTGTGCATCTCATTTTCTAGGACGGATTCTGGTTTGTGCATATGCCATCTGTTCGTATGGTCAAGTTTGAACTTCTTGCACAATTCCTAGTGGATCACCTTTCCCACCCAGTCGTGTTTAGTCTTATACTCTCTTTGCGCTAATTTACTTGTATGATTGATCGTTTCGTCTCTATCACCACATAATCTACATCTGCTATTTTATTGCGTCTTGTCTATTCTTGCTTTGACATAGTTAGTCCTTATGGCGTTGTTTTGTGCTGCTCTCAGAAGAGATTCAGTTTTATCAAAAAGAAATGGTTACTTGAAACTGTAGAATTATGTATAAATTATTAGTATTAGATAAGATTTGTGAAGTCATTCGACGATGTGCAAAGTATTTGTGTAAGATAGGAATCCTTGATATTCTATTATTGTGAAAAACAACTCTTAAGAAACAACGATAAAAAAATCATTGACATGAATAATTCCTAATCTCTAGTCATAAAAATAACCCTTAGCGAGTTAATATGCCGTTAAAATCAATCAATCAATATTTGCATGATAAGCTCACATTCTTTTCTTCCTTCTTAATTTTAAGGGTGTTTGAATTTTGAAAAATTAAATCATCTTTTCTACATAATGTATTTTTCGTTGTTTCTTCTTTTCTTTTCTTTTTTTTTCTTTTCTCTTCTTCTAAATCTCTGATTCACGGCACAAGGGTAAGCTCATATGGAAAAAGCAATGAACTTTGAAAGGGAAAGTCTGTCTGCCTATGCATCCAAGATCATGGCTTTTACTGGGGTCATATGTAGTAATCATTAGTATCAATAGGCAACTACTCTTGCCGCGTGACATGTCACTTATTTACTCAGTCAAAAGGTCTGGAATACGACGAGTCCGAATCAATCTAGTCTACCATTGAAATGCTTTATGAAATAAGCTCATAACCATTGCATTCTGGTATAGGTCAAAAGACAAATAAACTAAGTTTAACTTTGTCTGGAACAAGGCCACAGTAATAGGGATCTCAATGAGCATCGAACTCATTACAGTACTGTCCTATAAGATTAGCTTGTTAACCATAGCGCTGCAGTAGGCAGCTGCATCACTGGGTTTTGTAGGGAAACAATTCTACAATTAAATTCTTTTGATGTTATCGCCTGGAAACACGGAAAGGAACTGCGCTTATATACTCGACACGATAAAAACTCATTCTTCCTTATCCTGTCATCCACCCACGGCTGCCATGAACTGATGATTATAAATCAACTCTACATAGAATGGCCCATGTCAAAAGAATTAACCTTTTCTCAATCTGCAAATCTTTTGAATGAAGGGACAAAGCAAAACGGATCGATCGTCATCGTTACACAAACAGCGATCAATATTGGAGATTGCTTTCATAAAGCAACAAAACAAAGGCATTTGCAACTGGGTGACCTGTTAAAGGGAGACAAAGAGACAATATATAGTTTTATTTGTAGACATTCGTGGTCGTCTCAATATAATAAAAAAAAAATGATGCACATGTCATAAAAGTTAGCATTGAAAATTTGGTCATTCTGATTAGGTTCGAAAACTGACCTCTTGGATTGTAGGGAATTTGCAACTGTTTCACTTACGTGGCCGGATTTATACGTAACGAGGCACGTAATTATTTGCTGGATTTAAATCTGAGGTTTTCACTGAATAATAATTGTTCAATGGGATTAATATTCACGACTTAAATATTCAAAAGTAAACTATTTGTATGAAATAAATGCATTTTTCACCATTATACGGTGAAATTGTTACCGTATCTATGTATAATTAATGCCATAGGGAATCTATTTAAGGAGATTTGCTTAGAAAATATTTTTGTCTAAGAAATATTTATCAAGATAAATTCAGCACCAGATTAAGTGGGAGGGGGAGTGAAGATAAAGGAATCGTGTTGCGGTTCGTGAAGTTGTTATTTTTTTTTATTTTGTTTTTTCCTTTTTTGTCATAAATGTTTATATGTGGTAATACAAAAACAGAACATCCACTGGGAAACTCTTTATATTTATTAAACACACACCAGCACAAGACCGAAGGGAAGGGGATGAAATGTGGGGGAAAAAAAAATTGTGTATCACCCATTATTCCACGTTAAGGTAGCTTTCTTTTCAGCATTTATTACAAATTGAAATTTTTTCTTTTGATTGATTGATTGAAGACATTTTAACTCGTCTAGGGTTATCTCATGCCTAGAGGTTAGGGAATTGCATTCATTGTACACATTTACGTTTTTGCATAGTTGTTTTTTGAGTTTCTTTTTCTTTCCCCTCAGTTATATGATATTAAATATTCCTTATACAAAGCATCATTCTTACTTGGATACCCAGTCACATTGGCATACAGGGAAGTGAAAGGGCAGACAGAACTGCAAAAAAAGCACCCCAGACACATATATCCAATACAAAAATTCCATACACTGACCTAAAACCACTCATTAACAAATTTATGCTCAAGAAATGGCAAAAATCTTGGGATGATCAAACACAGAACAAGTTCTACCATATTCAAGATACCATAAGTGAATGGCCAGCAGGCTAGAAGAAATAGAAAAGTGACAATCTCCAGACTTTGTATTGGTCACAACCACATTACCCATTCACACCTCCTATAAGGGGAAGACTCTGCAGTATGTCTAACATGCAAAGTACCTCTCACAGTCAAACACATTCTCATAAACTGTGACAGGTTTAGACAAATTCGCCTAAAACAATACCAAACAAATAATTTAAAGAACCTCTTCAAAAACTCCAAACCAGAGGAAATCTTAAGCTTTCTAAAAGAAATCAACCTCTTCATGAAAATCAAGTCAAATATAATAAAACATAACTAAAACTCATACCTTAAAACCTAAAACATGCACAAAAGACAAAAGCAATTTAACCCTTCTGGCATTAAATGACCCGCAGAGGTTGATATGCCGTTAAACAAAACTCAAACTCAAACTTAAATTCCTTATACAAATGATTAGCACACAGTTTTATGAGACATTTAGAGCTGAGGTAGTACCGCGTTTATATACGGTATTGACAAGCTCTAATACCATACTACGACGAAGTCGTTGGGATTTACTAAAGATAACGCAGTCGTACGGTACACGAAGAAACCTCATGGATCCCCCTACAACTAGAAAGAGAGGAATAGCAGATCCCAAAATCAGATAGTGAGTCAGAATCAGGACTAGCATCGACTCATGGAAAGCAGAATACCGATAGGCAGCAAAGACCCAGCTGGACAATTGCAACAATCTGTTCAAAGTATACACCCACCACAGAAATTGAACTAATAAAGACAAAACAGAATTCTGTTACTTTGTTTAGGTTACATAGATATAAAATTTTAAAAAATATTTTAAAAAAATAAAAACTTAAAGGATGTAATAATTAGAAATAAGTTATCTCACTTGTACTAGAACTCTTCAGTAACGTGATATCAATAAACAAAAGTAATTATATATCCAATTCTCGCATATATCTGACGGTCCGCACACACGTGTACAATATCGGTCTCAGTAAAGTCATGAACCAAACAACGTCTTCTTTATCTTGATTTTCACACAATATATTACAATTATATATATATATATATATATATATATATATATATATATATATATATATATATATATATATATATATATATATATCAATGCATATTAATATAAATATTACACAATATATTACACTAATAATTGTGTGGTTTCAAGTAATTATTTCTATTTAATAATAGTCATTTGTTTGCACATAGTTATATGGTTTTAAGGAACTAATAACAATCCTCAATAAACGATTAAAGCTTCATGTATCTATTCTTAATATGAACAATTTAAAGTTATGTGGTATCTAGTATTCCTATCTAAAATGAATAATTTTCAAGCAGATCTATTTGACAGATAGATGGGGTCCTAATAGATACTACCACTCTGGTTCAGAGTGGAGCTGGGAGTAATAGCAATAAAGGAGTATATTCCAGACTGTTCTATAATAGATACTCAGAGTCATCATCAGATAAAGACATTTCTGAGAGAACAACAGCAAAAACAGGGAATGTATGCAACCCTTAATACATCTAATGGATGAATAGTTTTCATTATGTCGTCAGAGTATTTTGCTGAAGTTTCCCTCTTAATGGAATCTTTTAGAACAATGGGGTAAATTAATTAATTAATTAATCTATTCTGACGATGTCTATTTCTCTCCTGATTATTTAGATATGTACACATATGTGTGCCTGTGTCTCCACTGTTGGCAGGGCTTAGAACACACTGACTGTATCGCATGCAGAGTTGTAAGATTCCCCTAAAAAAAGAGAAGTGTCCTGGGTATGACACTAAACTAAATCTGATAGTGAGATTCCAATTCCGGAGATCTGGGGAGTATGGAGCACCCTTTCACTGATATTACTCCCAGATCCACTCTGCCCGGAGTAGTAGCACCTGTTAGGGTTTCATCTATAGATCAAATTCATCTGTTTAAAAAATGTTTAATATTTTAAAGAATAGGTTCCTATTCCATTGTTTTCTTTCTCACATTCTCTTAAGAAATTAACAATTCATACGAATTTCTTCTTAGATGAAATCAATAAATAGACTTTTGAATTAAACAATAAACATAATAATATATGGCCAAATAATTAATAGATTAACAGCCGGTTCTCCGTAAGTCGGAGACGCTCACAACGAATTCAGTTGTCCTAGAAAAATGAGTTTCAGCTACAAACTAAAACTAAAAAATGAAACACATTCGAGAAAAAAAAAAAACACGCTAATCTAATGTAACTGAAAGTGGTAAAAAGGAGTGTCCTAATAATCTTTATTATAATGATCACTAATTATCTGTTTTTGACGAGTTAAAAAGAGACCATTATTACAACAGGTGCTTGCCTTGTAGTTGAAATAGATACGTTTTTACCATGTTAAAAGCTAAGATTTCAAATGAAGGGGAAATACATAACAAAAACATTGTTTATTCCGACCAATGAAATTGCTGCAAAGAAATTTCCTAAGTCCAAAATAATAATTATATCCCTTTACTTAATAACATCACAAATGTATCAGATTCCTTTCAATTTTAAGAAATATAACTTGAAGACTTGAGAATATTCAATAAAGACTTTTCATGCAATGGGGTGCAAGTTATTCCGTTTGTAAAAGCAATTTTCTTTTTAATCCCCACAAAAATGAATTCAAATACAAATCCCTATAAATTTCATTGTTTAGGGCGAGAAGTAGTCACGTGACCAGTGTTTTTTCTTCAAATAACCCGGATATTTAAACCTTTACTATAATCATTGGCCAATCGAGGATTTTCAGGAACCAATCCTTAACCAAATTGTGTCAGAATTATTCAAGAACACACACACACACACACACACACACACACACACACACACATAAACAAACAAACAAACAAATATACGCACACAATTTTCTCAGGTGATATCAAAAGTTAACATCTGCGATAAACATCATCCAGATGTTATTCTGAGGCTCACAAGCCAAACATTTTCATCTGAAAGTCATGAAACCCACCAGACAAAATCATAGGTATGAGCGACTAATATTTTTAATTGCAGAAATATGAATACTATGAATAATAGTATTTACAATATAATTAACTTGTAGATACCAGTCAAGTGTTAAGAATTAAAAGCAGATGTTTTAAAGAAGCTCAAAGTAAAATAGGAACTTTCTAAAAGATAAAAAAATAAACGAGAACATAATAATATTTCTATCGTTGTTAAAATAAGCAAAACAATTAAAACAATGAAATAAACATTCTAGACAAATATCTTCTCTTCAGTCAAGCAGACCAATATCAGACTAAAAAAAAATAGATTTCTTATTCTTCAGACATTCTTTTCCAGACAATTCGAGAGCGTTTCAGTCGTGTCAGTAATGTTGTAGACGAGCAATATCTTCGAATGCCATAATTCTTTTAGTTATCTAGTTATCTTGCAAAGTTCAGATATTTTTTCAGCATTTTTACTTTCTTACCGTTTCATTTTGTGTCTTGCGAGAACCACAATATCCCCTGACAGAATTTTTTACGATAACGAGATCTGCTTTTCTGTTTACGATTGAATGAATTGTTTGAATTATGAAATAGGAATAATTCCATATTTTTATCCATTAAGAAAGTTCCTGATTTGAGATTTTATCAGGAGATCATCTTTCCATCCTTTTCAGCTAATTTGCTGATTTATTAACAACTTCATATTATTATTATTATTATTATTATTATTATTATTATTATTATTATTATTATTATTATTTTACTCACTGAGGGTTTTTCACAACAGCATTAGCTGATGGTCTTTACTAGAGTTTGAGTGAAATTAAGTCTATTGCCTTTATTTTTCGATCCGTTTAGATCGTCCCAGAGAATGTTAGCTTCTTTAGCTTCTCTTATTGGTTCTGGATGGTATTTATACCATTTTCACAAGCCAATATTTCATAATATTTCCATACTTTCCAATGACTGTAATGTCCTATTTTATCATGCCTTTCTTTATATACAATCAGTGTTATTACTGGCCGACCGGACACTCAGTGGTCAATTGATTCAGTCTTTTGTGAGCACAATGTACATATTGGGTTTTATTTATCCATTTTTAATAATGTTTGCTGATAGTTTCTAGTCGATCGGTTCTGTTCCTGTGCTGCTATTATTAATCCCTCTGTCATCGCCTTCAATCCAGCAATTTTCAGCTATTGATTTGTCTTTACAATATCAATATCAGTATTTCCAAGTTTTTGTGTCTATCGTCCATGTAAAATTTTCCCCAGCGTTTTTAATTAATTTTCTCCTTATGTTTTTGCTTCCTTCTTTATGTTTTGATGTATCTATGCTTCATCTTTTATGTCTATTTATTTTAGTGTGTGGGGGGGGGTCGAATTGTTCAACAAATTTATTGCTTTCTTTACTAATTGAATATATTTTTCTTTTGCTTTTTATGTGTGCTTATTAATTGTGGCATCCAATTCTCTTGTAGTGTCCAAGTATTTTTAATTTTATCGTAATTGTTTTGTGGGTCAATTCTTATTGGAATAAAACCTCTTCCACCATTTTCTCTTTTGACGTAAAGACTTTTATATCTGCTCTTGGCTAATGCATTCGGTGGCAGGTTAATATTCTCTCTTTTTATTTCAGCTACCGTTCAGTTTATTATATTAAAACAATATATGTCACTGCTGGTATTACTAGGATGTTAATTACTGTAACTTTTTTTTTTTTGCTTTCAATTCTCTTCTTGATTTGGCACATATTCTCCAAAAGAATTCCCGTCTTATTTTTCTTCATTTACCGTATTATTGATACCATTCACTTCATATTTAAAGGTTCTATTGGCTTCTAACACTACAATTTCCGTGTTTCTATCTAAAGTGTTGTTTTTAGACTTTACAAGCAAGTCTTTCTTAAATGGGACTTTCGTACAGTTGTCCATATTAAATTACATCCCAATGTCGACACTAAATTTCTTTTACAGTGCTTAGTAAATCTTCTAAGTCATCATTATTTTTTTAATCGTATATATAGAATAGATGGTTTATTTTTTAGCAGTAGTTTTATATTCTAAGTCTGTGTTTTTAAGTTCTATGGAGAGCGGTATCAGCTATACAAATATTATCATTTATTATCATTTTACTCTATGTGAGTTTTTAGATCAGTTCTAATTGATAGCCATTACCTAACTCCAAGTAAAATCAAGTCTATTCGGCTTTCCAGAACTTTTCTCAGTATTCTTGCTGATTTCAGCCCTTCTGTGATCTAAATGGTTTAAATCCTTCCTTGGGTCTTAATCCTTCCTTGGATCTTAATTTATAACCCGAGTTTCTTTTCCCCTCCAACTTTTGTTTCTTCGTTTCCTTTTGGTTTCTTTTTTGGGATTCTTAGTTTGTCATTGACTATCCTCACTGCTTCATAAATTACATGATTCAAATCGAACACATTTATTATTATTATAATACTCCTTGCGAGTTTTTCACACCAGCGTTAGTTTATGGTCTTTCACTGGAGTCTGAGTGACAGCTAGTCTCCTCTGGTCTCCAGGACCCTTCTCAGTATTCTGGCAGACCTCAACAACGCTGTAGTTTGGATGGTCTCTGCTCGTTCTCCCATTTCCAACTTCTTTAGTCTTTTTACTAAGCCTTTGGGGCTCGTTCCAAGTGCTAAAATTACAATTGGTATCACCGCCACATTCATATTCCATAGATTTATTAGTTATCTGGTAAAATCTAAGTATTTGTCTCTTTTTTCGTTTCCTTTGATTTTCACTCAATGGTAGACCGAGGCGGCAAAGTCCACTTTTCGGCGGGTTATTTTTTTGTAAACTATGTCTAGTCCGGTCTTCAAGCCGGATTAGGTGATCTGTTTGTATCTCAAAGTCCCAGAGAATTTTTTGCTTCTAAAATTCCAGACAGGGTTCTTGTTTGTACATATGCCAACCGGCAGTATAGTCAAATTTAAATTTCTTGCACAATTCCCAGTGGATCGCCTTCCCCACACAGACATGTATAGTCTTGTTCTCTTTTGGGCCAAGTTTGCTGCATTCACTTATGAGATTAATTGTTTCGCCTCTTTTATCATATAACATACACTAGCTGTTCTGTTACATCTTATCTGTTTTCGCTTTAATATAGTTGGTCCATATGGCCTTGTTTTGAGTTGCTATTAAAATAAATTCAGTTTTTCTCTGAAAGTTTCCTTTCTTTAGCCACGTTCAAGCCTTTTCATGTGAGGTTTCACTTGTTTGTCGCTTGAAATATCCAGAGTTATTTTTCTTTTCATTTCTGTTTTCAAATTGTTGTTCTGTTGATCATTCTGTTGTCTGTGCCGTTTCTGGCTGCTACAATAAGTGTTTCTTTGCTCTTTTTAGGCATTCATCAATTCCTTGTATTGATGCATCGACGCTATCTTCAATGGTAACGAGTTCTCTTCCTCCTTCTTTTCTTGACACGTATAGTCTATCTATGCCATCTTCCGAATGTGAGGCTTTACGCATCGTCATTTGTTTTCTTGTCCTCTGGTCCACTTGTCTGAGTTCTACCCCCGTCCATTTTAAGAATGGTTCCGAGTATCTCACAAAGGGGAAAGCCCAGGTGTTTATCCCTTTGATGAGATTCCGACTGCAGGGCTTGGTTTCGAGTAGTTTTCGTCAGAGATACTTTTTTATCACTTTTTCTTTCATCTCCACTTGTTTGATGGTGTCCGCTTCCAATATTCCTAAATACATAAAGGTTTCATTTTCTCATTGTATTCCGATTCTTTCTTGATTTGGCAGTTCTATTCCTTGTGTTATCTGTCTTTTCTCACATTTTATTATCAGCATGGCACATTTTTCTATGCCAAATTCCATTCCTATATCATGACTGTATATCCCTATTGTCTGTATTAGAATCTCCAATTCTTTTTCATTTTTTTGCAAATAGTTTTATGTTGTCCATGTTCATTAGGGGGTTAATCTTTTCATGCGATATAGTAAATTTGTAGCCTCCAGTGCATTTTCTCAGTATAAAATTGATTATTATAATTATTAATCAATGAGCAAAACTTAAAGTGACTACTAGTTATTTCAGTTTGATTCCAAGACCTAAAAAAATAATCACCGAATTGTACAGTAATATTTATTCTAAATAAAAAAAATCTTTTCCAGAACATACGAAGGCGCCAAAATTGTGATCTTGCAAAATATAACATGCAAGTATCAAATAACATCTGGAATCCATAAAAGAAAATGAGCTAAGAAATAGAATGGCACGATATGCTCATGGCACTTACCACGAATGACATTGTCTTGGATATAGCAAACTCCTTGAAAACGGCTAAATCTTTCCTGTTGAAGATCAGAACTAAGATGGAGGTCTCCAGAGAGTAAATACAGAGATGCACACCAAGATCAAGTCACCTATGGTGGTTGTGAGTATTGGGAGTAAGTTGTCCCACGTTATCTCTTGATCCAACGATGCAGTCACTCTCGATGCCGTCCCCGAGAGCGTCCTCGAGGCTGACCATTGTTTATTTGAATGACCTTTTTCTGTTTTTCTTTGTTGAACATATGGATGATTTCTTTTTAAATGTCATAGATATAAGATCAAACAGCATCTGGTGGTGAAGCTCCAGTTCTGAAGATCTGGGAAGTGTACGGTACCCCTTCATTGTCATTACTTCCAGATTCACTCAACAAAAGTCATACACAGTCGATAGGACTGTTAGCAAATAACTCTCGATAGATTGTCATCCCGTTCAAATCGATCGTTTACCATTTCTATATAGATTTATCTTTTTCTTTTGAATATTTTTTCTTTTAAAGTCATTCTCAGTTATATGATACATCATAAACAGATAATTCAAAATGCTAACAGGAAAACACCTTGTGACTTTAAAGAAGGTTGCTGTGAATTTTTGATTGATGTTCTAAAATGAAGGATTTTCATTGTGCTATAAACAACAAAAATGAAGATGACCGTCAGAAAACACTTTATCCTTCTTATTGGCATTTGTTTCAGCATAGATATATCCAATCAGCCATCTACTTCATACTCTGTCAACCACCGTAACAGTAATGTAATATTTTGTTTAGATATTTTGCAATGTTATAGAGGGATAAGTTATGTTTTACCAAAGAGAATCAAGGAGATTTGAATCTAAACAAATGAAACTGGAACACAATCTCGATTAGCAGATTCTATTATCTGTGTCATTAGCTTTGATATTATTCGCCCATTCCCCGATCATAAATTATATTAAGTGTTGCCTCAGATTGCTTACAGCACCTGCAGTCTCTAAATGGTCATCCATTTAGATAAAGTTTAACTTCAATGATCAAACAGGAAACAGCGCTTTAAGCGTGAATTTATCGTTTGTTTTGTCCCCATGATTACAAAATTGATTAATCAAAGATTTATTCATAATGAAAATCTATTTATAGTACAACTTCAGGGTCAACTTTAACCGGTTTCTCTTTGCCTAGTTATCAAGTTCTAAATCGTACAGATAAGAAAGTAGTTCAATTTGTAGATAATTATGAACAAGTTTAGATAGATAGATAGATAGATAGATATAAAAGTATTTTCTATGAATCTTACACAAAACTTGTTTTATTGTCTGTTTTTGTTTTTTGTTTTTAATAAAGACTTTTTTGTTAGCAGCTGTAAGAATACAATCAGTATTTGTCGACATGTTCACTTAGTTGTACATTTCTGACACATTTCTTCAAATATAATCAGTTGGAATACAATTTTCCTCTTGTTTTCAACAAAGACAATTATTTTGCGTGGTCAAATTGAAATTTGACTGAATTCACTCTGCATTATCTCACAGATAAAAAGATTTTGAAATTTAAATTGACAAAATTTTCTAACGTCAATTTTCTTTTCAAGTCCACTTCTTGACGAACTCCATGGCCCGACATATGCACATGTGTAGACAAATTCACACGAACAAATAAGAACTGCATGCACACATGCATACGTGCACACACACGAGACACACACACACACGAGACACACAGAGACATACAAGCCTGCGCATGCGCATGAACATGCAAACACACGCCGTACACACAAGCACACCACACACATCAATGAACTGTTGTAGTTACTTTCCGTAAAGGGATATTCAGGAGGTTTACATCAATCCTCATTGGGTGACCCAGTTATATGGTTCAATATCCGACAAATCTAAAGTGTCTATGAGCACGTGTATCGTAGGATAACTTCTGTAGAAAAGGATCAAAACAAATTCAATGAAAGGGCTGCTGAGTAAATTTTAGGTTTGGTTCGGTAATTTAAGGACATATCAACCTTCGTGGGTTATTTAATGCCAAAATCATCGTTCATAGAAGAACGGCAGAGACAACATTTAATTCATAGTTGGTGGGGGGAAGGGGGGTTCATACCTTTCCCGGGGGGCATTAGTCCGAAAGTGAACGTTATTACGTGACTGAAATTCGAACTTGCTTACCACAAAGCTGCAGTGTAGCACTTTAACCATTACGTCACGAGAATTCTACCAAAGTAAATGCAAGATAATTTTTGGCAATACGTCGTGGGTTCGATCCTCGGTGATGCCTTCGTAGCTTTGTATTAGATTTAGTGAAGAGCCGCTGACACGAAAAAATAACATTTTAGATTGCAGGAAAACAAATTCAATCAAAGATCAGTTATGAATTGAATCAAAGCCAAATGAGACGAATATTTATTCATACTTCTTGAATTTATAAATGTAAATGTTTTTTTTTTTTTGTTTTTTTTTTTCAGGTGGAGAAAAATCACTGAAACTGACCAAAGAATTCGAAAGAATAAGATAAAAATGGCTTCTTCGAGAAATTGAAAACATTTCATGAAGTGTTTGGGCCAAACTTCCTATCGCTTTTTTTTTTTTCTCTCAACTAAAAGCTTAAAAACTGTTATTTCATTGGAAACACGTGCACTCAACAAATATAATGTATTTATGTAAATATATGTATAACAATTTGATAGAACACAGGATAAAAATTAGTCGTTTGGAAGATAGTCTGACGCCATAATTCAAAGTCTTAGCTAATGTATTGGCTCGTTAGGTTAAGTTTAGTTTGGCTCTAAGCGAAATTGAAAGATTTTATTGCAGCAATTTTACAATCTTACCAGCATAGTGAGTCTTGTCATCACGAAATCAATAAACGGAATGGACACAATTTCTAATTTATCAGATCGTTTTCTTCTTTTGAGTTAATAAACGTAAACTTGTAAATTATTTGTGCATATAATTAATTGTTGATATTTTTTCGCTGTGAATTGTCTAATTGTAAAAATGTCGATGAGTCACTCCTATTGTTTTGATAATGAAAAGCTTATTTCCCGATAATAACTTTACATCATTAACAATCCAGTTGACATTAGAATAAAAACTGTAGAAAAAGGAGTCGCATAACACGTTGATTAAAGTAATACAATTAGAAAAAAGTCAACAACAACAACAACAACAATAATAATAATAATAGAAGAAGAAGAAGAAGAAGAAGAAGAAGAAGAAGAAGAAGAAGAAGAAGAAGAAGAAGAAGAAGAAGTGTTTTTGGTCTCGTTTGTAATCAATTCCAGACATGAAAGGAAGTAAATGATTATATTCATTCTACAATTGAAGCAGATTTGGAATCAAGCATACAAATAGGCATCGATAAAAACATGAATTTGTAAATCCAAGTGAAACAAAAAAACAATCATTTCATACTCAACTCGTTTTGTTTCTTTGTTGCCAGTTTTGTAACGAGTTGTTTTGAAATCAGTTTATTTAGTAATCACATACTTTTTAATCAAAAGATTAATAGATTCAAACAACATTATGCAATATATAGAGAGAGAGACAGAGAGACAGAGACAGAGACAGAGCAGAACAAGGAAATCTGAAAGAAATTTACAAACACCGAAAACGTTAAAAGGTGTCACTATTTACCTGTTTTATAATATGCAGACCCCATTGTGTCCGTCTATCAAGTAACACCCCAAAAACTGCTTATCTTCTGCCTTTTTTTAATACAATGCAGTCGATTTTTTTCTCCTGTTTTTGTAACCAACAAGTGTCCCAGTTAAAAAAAGAATTGTTGATAGTAAGACACGCGTCCAGCATCTATCAGGAATTGGAAGCAATGACACGAATGAACGCCCGTAGGAAGTGTTTACCCGAGTTGTCCAACCCCTTTCTGTTTTGTTTTGTTTTTTTTTTGTTCGTCTTTTACAATTTCTTTCTTCTTTCATTCTTAACTCCTCTTTCTTTCTTTTTCACATCATAATTTCCTCTTTCTGCTCCTCCTATTCATGGTTTTTCATTCATTATTTTCACCACCTCCTCCCTCCCTGTCTCAACATGTTTTGTAATATACTTTCCTGTTTCCCTCTATTCTCGGCCTTTCTTTTCTTTTCTATATTTTTCTTTTTTAATCCACACGCGTTCAGCCTTTGTTCTTTTCCCCGTCGTTCTCTCTCTCTCTCTCTCTCTCTCTCTCTCTCTCTCTCTCTCTCTCTCTCTCTCTCTCTCTCCTTCACTCACTTGAACGTTATCTTCTCTTCTCTTTCCTTTCTCTTTCTTCTTTTTCTGTGCTTTATTATCTAGCTATTTTTTCTTCTTCTTTTTACTTTTCCGGTTTGAAATATTCACCCTCTCTTTTTAAGTCGCTTCCTTTCGTTTTCACTTCGGCTCTTGAACTTTTTTTTTCTATCTACACTTCTTTTTAATTGCCTTTGGCCATCCTATATGACGTGAATTCCTCCCCTTCCTCCTGATAATCATCCCCCCCACCAGTATTTCACCTTATTCCACCTTAACACACGCCTCTACCCAAACCTCTCGGCTATCAAGAATGTTATTCACAAAATCAAACCAGTCGACCAACTGATTTACCATATAAGCAGGCAACACAGTTTACTTTAACACACACATAAATGCATTTTCGCGTGCAAATATTGTTATATTCAGTCATTAATTATTTTATAGATCTTTTGTAGTTATTTGTTTATTTATTGTAAATGAATGGGGGGGTGCGCACGCGCGTGTATTTACATCTTCGAACATTGTTTAGTGATTAACATATTCAATTTATCTTCTCTCTCTCTCTCTCTCTCTCTCTCTCTCTCTCTCACACATACACACACACACACACAAACACACACACACACACACACGTATGATCTTATTTATTGACTTTCGTTAATTCTCTTTCTTCTCCCAGTCTGTTTCTTTCTCTTTTTATTTTACTCTGAGAAATTTTCATTCAACCAATGGTTGTTGTTGTTGTAGTGACTTATTTCCCGTTAATTTCACTCTTTGTGCTCAGGTAAAACCAAATATTTTGAAAGACAAGGCATCCTTATATTTGGAAGACCAGAGTAACATAATCTTCCTAGCCAACCCGATTTGGTTTCATGTCGAAATATACAAAGCTAGGAGGCACTCATGGCGTAACGGTTATCGTCTTAGGAAAGGAACTCGGCTACTCAAGTTCAAACCCCGAACGAGGCTGTTAGTATTTCATATATCACTAATACTCCTGGCAAATGTACGTAACCAATTATTCTTCCTCTAGCTATGGATAAATAGTAGGCCAGACTGACTCTTTAACCTTGATATGGCAACCAGTTTAGGAGAAGGAAAACAATGAATTCAAAACCAGTTCTGGAGAGGTTATTCTTGCCCAAGACATACTACATGAATAGCGCCCCCCCCAAACCAGGTTAAGGTAAAAGTCTTCAAACTAAATTACGTCATTATTTATTAGAAACCTTCAATAAATTCATATCACTCAGTTTATTTACATTTTAATATAAAAAATTCATCGCCTCTCGTTTTTGTTGTTTTTTTAATTTTGTTTTTATGGAAATGATTTTTATATTTTCAGCCTCGTAGAATTATAATCGTTTATTTTTCTTTCATATTTTCTTTTTTTTTTTACTTCAAATAATCTCTCCTTCCTCTTACCTTGCCTTTTTTAGAAGACAATTTCTTTTATGGATGCCCGCCGTAAAGAGATGTTTATCAAGTTCATTTTGCTTCTCACTAGAGCTCCATAATTTTGACCTTATGTCTTACTAAACAATGCTTAGAAAATATCACTATCTTTTATACTTATAACGTTGAAGTAAAACAAATTTGTAGTTGAATATCCTGCAAATAGAATCTCTCAACTACAAAGGAATGGATCATATAAACGCCCTGATGTCTGTGTTGTGAAAAATAAGTCCAAATACCCCGTTTTTTTTCCTTCCTTCTTTCTTTCTTTCTTTTTTTCTTTTTTTCTGACAAAAGCTCCCGACAATAATTGATCCTGTGATTCATTTTGTCTGAAATGGGACTATAGAATAAAATCTCGCTTAAATGTCCAGAATTTTTTGTGTTTTAAACCAGGAAGCAAACAAACAAAACTTCGTTTATTTACTTAGATTTTTTCTTTTTTTTGCGGGGAGGATATTTTTTAAGCATTATAACGTAACATGGTGGCATCTCGGACGACTCACAGCTCTGAAAGTAAATACAGTGAGAACTGAATTAGAAAATTGACTATGGTGTCAGCAATAGTTGGTGTTTAGAGCGACTACAAGATCCAGTACACATCGACCACGTGCTTACCAAAAAATATGACAAATTCCTATAAAATATATCACTGACAAGTTTTGTAGACATCATGAAAAACCTTATGGAAGGATGAAAAATACGCAAACACATATGGATGAATTAAAGCATCATCACTAAACTAGGAAAGCAAAACAGAGAATACAAAATGGCGCTATTTCTTTATGACGCATTAACTATCAACGATGGATTTCAGTTCGCCTCAACAAAAAGGAAGGACGAACTGAACAGTTATTGCCAAATTTGATAAATACTTCAACGGACAGACAAGTGAAACCTATGAATTGTACATTTCTAACGAACGAAACTAATAAAAAGTTGTGTCCTTTGAACATTATGTGACAGCACTATACAACCTAGTTAAGTCTTATAACTTTCTGATTTCCTTTTATGTGACTGCTTACTTCTTGGTGTTAAGGATTAGCTGCTTCGGAAAAGAATGTTGCAACAGTCAAAACTAACATTACAACAATGTAGAAATATACCGCAGCTGTGAAGCCACAAAAACGTAGTTGAAAGAGAACGGAGATTAAGAGGAAACGGAAGAATAAATAAAGTGGCATAGACAATAACTCTATCAACGCGTACAAATAAGCTGTAATTTCTTCGATAAAAGACATGAATATACGAAAAGATACGTGTCTCACATGAAGTCAAACATATTGACTGTGCAAGAATATTTTACAGTGAAGTGTGCGAGAAAACACAACAGAAAATCCTCACCGATCAAAACTAGATATAAATTCAACCGTATTTTATCTACTTTTTCCAGTGACACTGAAAATGCGTTATGTGTGAGTTCCGAAAGAGAAAAGGTATGTTAAACAATATATGCTAAGATAATACTGAACGAGATGAAGGGGAAGTTTCAAGTTAACATTGATGCCACTATAAACTTGATCTTACAGAAGTATGTACAAAATATCAAGTGGGGGGGAGTCCTCCTCGTGGTGTAATGGTTAAAGCGATGGACTGCGGAATCGTAGTAAGCGAGTTCGTATTCCAGTAGCGCTATTATGTTCACTTTCGGGCTAATACCCTTAGGAAAGGTATTGAACGCCCTTATCCTCCCAGTTATGGGTTAAATAGTACCACTGTTCTTTTAGGGGAGTGGCTTTGGCATTAAATAACCTACAAAGGTTGATATGCCATTAAAAAATGAAACCAAACAAAATATCAAGCTAAAATAGGTGAGCAAGAAACTGCGGATGTAGAATGAGACTGAAGTTGCGTCATTCTTTGCGACTCGAGGACCAAAAAAGTATTTAGTTGAGTTTACAGTAATGAATGAAGGCCTCGTCTGATTGCTTGAGAAACAGGCAAGTGAGCAGTAGAACCAAAAATGCTGCACAATGACAATATTGCCTATATCATTTTATTGTCAGAGTTGAAGTAAATATTGACTCATTATTCTGATACATTTAATGGTAAACTGGGATCATTAGCTGGACAGATTCACCGACAGATTGATGAAACTGTCACACTACATATGGCTGCATTTGAATACATCTCAGTGTCCATAATTCTTTGAGTGAAAGAACTGAAGCGACTTGAGGAACTAAATCGCCTCTTTTGATGAAGAAATAGGCTGGTATAGTCGGTTGATCTTCACCACCAAAAAGTCTGGTGGCATCAAAATCTGCATCGATCCAACACTTTTTAACAGAGTAATATTAACTACTTATGATAGAGAAAGTGCAGCTGGTGTTAGCATGTGCAAAGTACTTCATTAATGTAGATGTTACATCTGTATGTAGTGCAAGACAAGAAATCCAATCTTCTAACGATTTTCCAAATAGAATTCGGTCGACACCGATCGCTTAAACTACTACTCTTTGAAATCTATGTGTGTTTCGAAATATTTCACTTCGTTCAAGATGTTTTGAATGGAGTCATATTGTGTTTGATTCAGGTGACGACCTTAAACACAATGCTACGTGAAATGGATCAAGTTAAATAGAGAAGAGGAACAATTTATCAGAGATAAGCTTTATTGGGTACCTTACAATACGTGATGATTTGCTTCCTGATCCCGCTAAAACTGCTACAATCACCAAACTGCTCCTACCTACTTCAGTTGAAAGAGTACGGTGACTTCACGGAACGATCAATTACCTTGCAAGTTTTCTGAGGTGAACTATCCACGTTTATGGCACCTGAGGCGCCTCTGGTGGTGTAATGGTTAACAAGCTCGACAAGCAAACCTACACGAGTGAGTTCGAGTCTCATTGAGTGCCCCTTTCATATGGCCTTGTGCCACATCTAAGCAAAAGGCTTTGTAAATTACCACGTTTATGGCACCTATTCGACTGTTAATTGGGCAAAGATGTATTCTGTGAGAGTGTCTCATGTAAATTACAATTTGAAAAAGAATCTTAGTTCAAAAGGATTTCATAGACTGAAAAGGAGATGATTGCAATTTCAATAGTCGATATATAAAAGAGATACAGATATTGATCAGAAATTAGTGAAAGCCATTTTAAAGAAACTCTCCTCGTGAAAGTGCCTAAAAAGCGACAACGGATATTGCTGCGCATTTAAAAATATTAAAACGTCGATTACTTAAACTATCACAGAAGTTCATGCCTTCGCTAGTCGTATATTGATGTCATTTTCAGTAGATGAGACGCTACTTTCTTGGTACGTGAACTTGTCCACTAATTTCAGAGAACCACCAGTTAGTGTTCCGAAATACCCCTGCCCAAGAAACGTGAAGTAGCCTCACCCGACAACTACGATTGTACTCACTCACTGCTATTACTGCAATTTGCTAACACCAAGGCTTTTGAGTCACCGTGGGAATGACAAGATACTATTCGAATACAAACAGAAAGTTCAATCAGGTTACGACAATCATCACCACATAATCTGCTTGTGTTAAATGAGGGCGACCTTATTAGAAAGCACCTCTACAAAAAAAAAGTGATCATATCTTGGAGAAAGTATTATAAATCATCGCCTGAACAAATGATCATACGACGTCGATCATACCTAACGAGATGTATCGATGAAATAGATGTCATCTACGAAAATTGCTGCAAAATATTGACTGCCATCACTCGACACTCTGTAGCATCTTCACTGCTTCTTGCAACGTCCCCAGGAAGTGTAGTTCGACAGTACCCAATTTCAGTCTGGCTAGAATAATCGAAGACAACCATCTTACTTGAGCTACTTTGTAAAATGATACGATTGTCATGCCAATGAAGATAATGAAAAAATTCATCTATAAAAAGAAGAATATAACATTATAATTTAAAGTACGTTTTCTACCTACTTCCTGTTCAGCACAATATCTCCATCTCACTTCCTCTTATTATCTGAATAAAAGCGGAACCACGATTACCACTTTCTCTCCCTATTCTTGTTGTTGTCATGTTTTCAGCAGCATAATATGGGTAAATATGAAGATGACAATTTCGTTTTCAGATTTGCATTTTTATGCTTTTTCGACTAGTCTAACATTCCTAATTAATATTCATAAATCATTCCGTAAAAACTATTTAATTTCATTTATCTTCATTACATTTTAAAACAAATATAAGAAATTTCTTTCAACTTCTGATGTTCGAGTTTAATTCTCGTGTGAGTTGAACCATAATGAAGTTGAAGCTATACATAATGTATATCATATTTATCATATAGATTTCACATTCTAGAACACGTTTAGAAGTAATTAACCTAAAAAAATTTGCAGATGGAGTTTTCAATTTTTCAAAAATTAAAAAATGTTTTCTAAAGCCATTACTCAGTGACGAAGATTTTTAGGTTTTGGGAGCAAATGATCGAAAAACCCTAATTAGGGAATTCACGGCAGATTTTGATGCATGTTTTAAATCGTATGAGTAATTTATAAGATAAAAATAAGCTCCGTTAATTGGATTTCTTTGAATCTATCATAAGTACAATCTCAGAGCTGAATTATGTAAAACAGAATAAAATTGACTGTTTTTTTTTTTTTTTTTGTTCTTAAGGTAAAAAATGGTTACTGTAATGTCAGCCAACGAGAAAAAAGCAAAAAACATTGACTAAAATGTTACCATCATTCTTGAAAAGTTCTGATGAGGGCTTCCTTTAAAATAGCCAAATAATTTAAGGTTAACTTAAAATAATTTACTAAAGATTCAAATGTGTGTGCATGTGCATGTGCGTGTGTGTGTGTGTGTGCATGCGCGTGTGAGCATGTGTGTTTGGGATGAATATCATTGGATTCATTGTTATGTTAGTCCAGTTGACTTGCAAGTAAAGAAAAAAATGAAAACGGGTTTCATTTTTAAAATCATTTCTGCTCTAAGTTATTTCTTAATTGTCCTACGTCGCCGTTGACCTACTTTTGAGAACAAGAACAAGAAGACGTTTGATACCTTTGCAGGAGGCATAACACAACTGTCTCAGCCGTTTTATACAATTATTTGTTGTTTGTACTTAGAAGTTCCAAAGAGAAATGAAGTTTACTAATCTATACTTTATACCCGAGGGGTGATGAAAAGTTCTCGACTCGACCAAGGAAGAAATGACCAAAAGCTACAAAATGTACGTACTATTCTCTTCTTGGTTATATACTGTGAATTAGACGCATAAATTGAGTATTACTTCTACAGCGATATTGACACTCAATGTGCACCCTCCTATTTCTAATCTTGTGTCTGGCCTTTACATATATATATTGGGCTTGCAACATATTTATCTAATATATTTCCTATGTTTACATTTACTCTATATTTACACATGCGATATTGTTGAGATTTTACAAAGATTGACTTTACTCTAGTGCGCAGGCTTCAGATTGCTTACAGTACCTGGCGTTAAAAAAAAGTGAAAACCTATCAATGTACACAGCAAATCAACTTCAGTGATCAAGCGAGAACCTGTGTTTTAAGTCTGACTTAACCGTAAGTCAGAGGTGATGCACATATTATTTTATATCAAATTAACAATTAGAATTTATATATATATATATATATATATATATATATATATGATTGGTTCGTGGTTTTATGGCATATCAACCTTTGTAGGTTTTTTAAGGCCAAATCCATTATCAGTTCTATTTCAAACAATTCAGTTTAACATGAGTACACTGTTTAATTGACAAAAACATTTCTATTTCAAGCTATTCAGTTTAGTCAAACAGTTCTATTTCAAACAATTCAGTTTAGCATAAGTATGCAATTTAGTTCAATTTGACCCATTGATATGACCCTATCAGGTGCTACCACTCCGTGTCAGGGTGGACCTAGGAGCGTATATATATATATATAGTGTGTGTGTGTGTGTGCGTGTGTCCATTTAGTGGTTGAGGTATATTAATTCTTCTGTTCCTACTTTATGCCATTTATTTTCATGCTCAACTAAAATGCACTTTGTAGAAGACAAACTGAATTAGCGTTCTTTCTGTTATTTATAGGAAGCGATCGTTTTCCTAAGAAAGTTGATCTGACGTCCGCTTTGCGTAGATAACACAAAAATGCGCTCACCAAATCAAGAGGAATCTACGTTTGATCGCAAGTCTAGCGAAATTAATTCAATATTTTACTCATGGTTTGATAATCACTTTTATGCAAAAAAATTCCTTTTGCTTTGATATGAATGACAAAGCATCAATGTTTGTTCCATGCTGGGAGACTGCTTATCACTCTTGACAAGTTAACATCCGAATAAAAAAACAAAGCGAACACACATACACACACACATATCATAGTAAGCGCGTTCCAACTCTACTTGCGTTATTATTAATTCTCTTTGGAATAATATGAACCCACTTATCACCCTAAATATGATTCAAATAATACTACTACGGTTCTTCAACAAGGATGATTTTGGCATTAAATAACCCCAGTAGGTTGATAAGCCATTAAACAAAGAAACTGTCAAACTATATATATATATATATATACATTATACTCACACACACACACACACACACACACACACATATATATATATATTCATGCATTTATGTATATATACGTGTGTGTGTGTGTGTGTGTGTGTGTGTATGTGTGCATACGTATACACATATATAAATATATACATACATGTATATGTTTGATAAAATAATACAAACACTTCGCTTCGGCTTCTTTGAACTGATCCGTTCAAATCTTTGCGTGAGTCGTTTGATGAAATGAATATTTGATGAAATGAATTGAAAAAAGAGCCAGATTTTACCAATTACTTTTGGTGCCAGTTGGAGCAATCTTCAAGAGAACGAACATTGAAACTTACAAACAATGACGCGTATGCATGTATTTAAAGAGTAGGAGGAAGAACAAGTGGAAGGAGAATTTACGAAAAAGAACTTTACAGGAGGTGAGAGGAAGAATTGGCAGGGAAAATGTTAAAAACATTTCACAACATGACTGCGGCATTCGAAATTGATCCTTTTTAAGGAAGGTTTGTTAATCTTTATAGAGAGAGTTTCAAGAATTTTTTTCTTTGTCTGATATAGAGGAGTTTTCTGTTATTTGGTATGTAAAGGAGAGGCACGAATGTTTTTTTAAGGTGTTGAAAGATGAAATTAGTGTCGGATAGGTGAAGAGTAAAACGACTCATACGAAGACTTGATCAATTATTAAATTGGCGGAAACGAAGTGTTTGTCTTACTTAATCAGATATGCTGAAAAGAGAAGATGCTGCCTAATATATATATATATATATATATACAAAATATATATATATAAACAAACATATATATACACATTCATATATATACACACATACATGCACATATATTCACACACACACACACACACACACACTTATATATATAGACAAAGAGCTGCATCCCCCTTTCCCCAAGAAGAGTGACCTCGTAACTGCCAAGAACTACCGAGGTATAACCCTTACATCCATAGTGGCCAATATCTATAATGCTCTACCACGCAACCGCGTAGAACCCAAAATTGAAAAAATACTTAGGAAGAACCAAAATGGCTTTCGAAGAAATCAATCCACAACATCACCAATTTTGACTATCCGTCAAATTCTAGGTGTTCGTGCAAAAAAACCTTGCGGCAACAATATTATTCATCGACTTCTCCCAGGCATTTGACTCCATACACAGATAGAAGATGGAGCAAATACTTCTCGCCTACGGCCTCCCAAAAGAAACCGTAGCAGCCATAATGATGCTATATAAAAACACGAAAGTAAAAGTCCGCTCAACGGATGGAGACACATTGTAGCAGGTGTACTGCAAGGAGACACATTAGCCCCATACCTCTTTATCATCTGTCTAGACTACGTGCTTAGAACGTCTACAGATCTAATGAAAGAAAACGGTTTCAAGCTGGCAAAGGAAAAAAGCAGAAGATACCCCGCACAAACTATTACAGACGCGGACTCCGCCGATGACAACGCTTCTAGCAAATTCACCCGCCCAAGCCGAATCCCTGCTACATAATCTGGAACGAGCAGCGGGTGGCATAGGCCTCCATGTCAACGCAGACAAAATAGAATACATGTGCTTTAATCAAATAGGCGACATCTCCACACGAAAGGGTGGTTCTCTGAAACTAGTGGACAAGTTCATCTACCTCGGAAGCAGCATCTCATCAACTGAGAATGACATCAACACGTGACTAGCAAAGGCATTGACAGCTACCGATAGACTATGGGTCATATGGACGTCATACCTGACCGATAAAATAAAACGCAGTTTTTTTTCCAAGCAGCGGTCGTGTCGATACTGCTATATGGATACACCACATGGATGCTAACTAAACGTATCGAGAAAAAGCCGAACTGCAATTACACAAGAATACGGCGAGCTGTATTGAACAAGTCCTGGAGGCAACACCCCACAAAACAGATGCTCTACGGCCACTTATCTCCTATCTCGGAAACTATCCAAGTTAGACGAACCAGACATGTAGTTCACAGCTGGAAAAGTAAGGACGAACTCATAAGCGATGTATTCCTGTGGACCCCTTCACATGGACGAGCTAAAGTGGGACAACCAGCTAGAACCTACCTACAACAGCTCTGTTCCGATACAGGATGTAGCCTGGAGGACTTCCTTGGAGCGATGGACGATATAGATGGGTGGTGAGAGAGGGTCAGGGAAATCTGTGCTAGTAGTGCTTCATCATCATCATCATCATCTATATAAAGAGACGTGCAAAAAATTGGAAATGTCCGTAACAGGATAGTTTTCATAATCTCCCCAATTTTTCCAAAAGTTTTCCTTTTCCCAGACTGGTTGCCTTACTGAGACTAAAGAGCCCAATCTTCCTTACTATTTATCCACAGCTAGGAAAAGAAGAGATTGGTTAATGTCTTTCCCTGTGTCATTAGGGCTTAATGAATTTGATAAGAACTCAGTTCGTCGATTCCGTTACCTTCGACAATAACCGTAACGCTACAAACACCTCCTAAAAAGAAAAAGAGATAATGTAGCATCCATAGTATAGCCGGGATATTTGCAAACAATTGATATAGCCAGTCAGTAGTGTTCTGCAAGCGCTTGTGGTGCTTCTTCATATGGCATCAGGTATGTTTTAATGAAGTTCTCAAATGCCACAAACTGGAGTGTGTGACACAGTTCTTGTTGCACCCCATTATATGTTCGCCATGTTTTTCGGGGGTGATGGTTTGTTCCAATCAAATTACACAGTCCTCCTCCTACTACTACTACTACTTCTCTATCGTAAGTGGATTATTTGAAATTGATTCTTTAACCAATCGGTTGACTTCCAAGCCACAACAAATTAAACCCAATTGAGCATATTGAGGAAATCTTGTACACGTCTCTAAATTCCTAGCTGCCACATTTTAAAGGACCCTTAAAAGGACAATTCAGTTAACGGCAGCCCTAAAACTTATGTGGATAAATATTACCATACAACAAAGGTGAAGGGAAGAGCTACACGTTATTAGGTTGCTCTCGTTTTTGATAACGTAGATTGACGTCGCATTACTATTTCATTATAACAAGTTTGTTTTTGTTATCTACGAAAAAAAAAGACATACAAGTTCTCTTACATGTAAGTACTTGCTAAAAATATCTAAGTTTCTTAGTCCTTAACCTTGTTCTTCTTATTGCAGTTGTGTTACTAGAGGCTTAACATATTTTCTGGCACAAGGTTCCTATTGGAGCGGTTTGTTTTGTTTTGCTTTTATTGTTTTTTGTTGTTGTTTTTTTTTTCTGCTTCGTATGTTTTGCTTATTTGAAGGAAACCGTGATGACACTTGAACAATGTATGGGAGATATGAACAGGAACAAATTAACAGATTACTAGTATTACTAACTTTACTATTTCATTAATACAAGTTTGGTTATGTTGTGTTTTAAATTATCTTGTCTTGTTTATGTTCAGAGTTCAGCTGGATACGATTAATTTAAATGATGTGTAAACGTTTTAGATATAATACTTTCTGCCATTGAAATGTAAATGTATGTCGACTTTCGGAACTATCCAAAATACAAGTGATATATATTTGTAAGGCAAAGGAAAAAAACTCAACAATTACCATGCAATTAAAGATTTATTTCGACGAGTTATTTTCCGCCTCATCAGAGGGCATACACGTTTTCTTATGGAGAAACCAACGAATATTTCTCTCTCTCTCTCTCTCTCTATATGTATATATATATATATATATATATATATATATATATATATATATATTTGTGTGCGGCATCTGATGAGGTGGGAAATAACTGGTCGAAATGAATTTACAGTAACTGTTCAGAGTTTTCTTTTTTTTGCGTTACAAACATATTCGCTTTGTATGTGGGTGTTTATATATATATATCCTAATACATCTATATCTTAATAGCCATACATCGAGCACTACAATGGAATCATGTGAAGTTTCTCAATGTTCTATGTAGGAATATTCCAAACTCATAATCTCTGGACACTAAGCGTATATATATATATATAATATATATACTTTAAGAAAAACAACGAAACCGGTCACATAGGATTATAAATTTATTTCAATCCTTTAACTGGACCAAAAATACTATTACTTTTTTCGTGTTTTTGGAAATTTCAAAAATGCGTAACAGGATTGAAATAAATTTATTATCCTATGTGACCGGTTTTCGTTGTTTTTCTTAAAGAATTTATTGCTCTGTATTATTGGTACATTGAGCTCTTTACCAGAGAAAATTTTTAAATATTCATGCTTGAATACCTTCTTGTCCTGATGGAATTACTCCCAACTCCGGTTTAACTGGACCAAATATATATATATTATATATATATATATATAGTATATATATATTAATATAATATATATATTATATAGATAATATATATATATTATATTTTAAAAGGTCAACACTATTTCAACACCGTTACTCGAGTTTTTTATGCATAACAAGCAGCAAGTCACGATCATCTGACGGAAATACTTCCGTTTGATGATCGTGGCGTTTTTACACCACGAAAATGATAAACTGTGTAGAAATCTTGTGGATGTTTTTCTGTATATTTCAAGCTTTAAACCAGGTTCGTTTCGATTTCGAGACATTGAATGCTCTTTTAGATTTTCAAGTAGAAACGTGAAGAGATTGTAATTGCTTCGCCATATTTACTGTTCCATTCACACACACACAAACACACACACACAAACACACACACATATATATATAATATATATATATATATATTATAGTATATATATATATATATATATATTTGCTAAAATTATGAATACAGAATATTGTGACAGAGAATATCTATTTAAGTTCTGATAGCTTTGACATAGAGTCAACGGCAATTGGTGACTGTCAGGTTTTTTGCCAATGCGATCATCAGACCAAGTTTTCGTCCGATCAATCGATCCAATCTTTTCTTTTCAAAATGTGTCGTGACAACTCAATAAGAATTATTTATATATTAACGGTGCATAATAGTTTACTTGGTTTGCATATCTACGGAAAAAAAACAAACGATACAAGTTCTCTTACATGTCAATACTTGCCAAGAATATCTAAATTTCTCAGTTCTTAACTTTGGCCTTCTTACTATGGGTGGGTGGGGGTTTTAGCATATTCTCAACCACCAGGCTCCTATTTGAGTTGGTTTTCACTTTGTTTGTTTTTTATGCATTTTGCTTTCTTTTGTTTTGTTTTTGTTTTTGTTCATGTTTTGCTTGTTAGAAAGAAACTGTGATGACACTTGAACAATGTATGTAAGATACATAAAGGAACGAATAGATAGATAGATAGATAGATAGATAGATAGATAGATAGATAGATAGATAGATAGATAATCATTTACAGCCTGTCATTTTCGTTTCACAAAACCCATAAACTTATTAAAAAAAAAGAAACAATCGTTGGAAAGTCAAAAACAAAAATCTAATTGACAAAGACATGCTAACAACTTGTACACGTCATATTTACCTTCTGATTAGCACACACACATGGACACACACATACATGCACATACATGCATGCACATACACGCAGGCACACACGTATGCACACACACGCGCGCATGCACACACACACACACACACACACACACGCGCGCGCGCGCGCATGCACAGATATATGCCTACGCAAATGCTTGTGTATTAGAAACGAAACTCCATTTTTCAAAGCAAATGCAATAAATAGGGACTGGCAATGGCCAAAGCATGAAACATTAACAGGCACATACACACACATACACAAACATACATGCTCGCATACACATATTTTCGCGCGCACACACACACACACACACACACACACACACACACACACTCACACACATATGCATACGTGCACGAAAACATGCATACCAACAAAAATGAATACTGGAAATTATTTACATACATTCTGCCAACAGAGAAACTAAAAGGAAATGTCAGAATTGTCGTCTATATGCATCTGCGTATTAGTGAGAGACGGAGAGAACGTGATTGTTTGTTTTGGGGATTTGGTTGCAAACCCTTTTTCTTTCTTGATGATTTTGTTTCTTGAGTGTCTGGGTGAAAGTGAGACAGACAAACAAACAGATAGATACAATGGTGGTTTAAAAGTTTAACTGAATCGACTAAAGGACAATAATAATTCGGAATAACTTAATGTATCAATTGATGGTTGACAAGAAGAGATTGAAAAAAATTGTCAGCACAAATACCGAAATATGCACACACACACACACACACACACACACACTTAGACGCTCGGACTCACACGCACATATATGTGTTTGTGCGAGTGGAAAGAGAGATAGAGAGACAGAGGCAGCAAGATAGGGGGTTCACTTTTCTTAAATAATACTCACTCTCTTTATGGCAACTACGATATTTTCATGTATTTCGATGAACTTGAGTTTCTTTTCAGTTAAACTGTGTTTTCCGTCATAGAAGGACGATTCTAGCTTTGATTTGATGAATTCTTTTATGAATTTTTCAGATCTTAAACTAGAAGTTCGCATCCCATCTCCATGATAGTTTTAAAAAATATTGATGCTTCTCGATCTTTGCACCAGACATCAGGGTGTGACTCTAACCCACCTTTCTTAATTTAATGGAAATAAATTACAAATTCCATATAAAAGTCTACAAGTCGAACTCAAAGGTAAATTGATTAAATTTGCAGGTAAAATTTTATGTTCAGTAAATACTGTATATAAAATTGATTACAATACCGAGAAGTACGCAATTTTTTTTTTACATGAATGCAGAGATTGGAAGAAAAAGAAAAATAAAGTTTTTATCAAATAAATCTCAAAGTAAAGAAAAAAAAATCATTCCAAACCGGATATTTGAAATCAACGATGCGTCGAATGAAAATTTTACACTTACACAAAAAATTTCAAGTATTTTCCCTTTTTTTACAAAAGAAATTGGCAAATCTCAAATTTCAGTTGTTTCCGTTTTGCAAAGACGAAAAAAATATAGATTGTCAGGATTTTTTAAAAACTTCACCCTTCGATACTTTTCAATTTATATGTGGGTATAAGTTTATTTATAGCATCAACGCTTTTGTCGATACTTATAACATATACGATAGTAGGAATATGAGCAGTTACCTCCATACAATCAAATGCGCATTGATACTCAGACACGTGTACAATCAGACGCATCAATTAAAATACCTACACACAGGATTTAACATATATTTTTGTCTCTCAATCACACATGCGCATACACACACACACACACACACACACACACACACACACACACACATGTATATATTATAAAATATACACATACAATTATTGTTATACAAGCATAGTACCTGTCAAAAAGGATAAGATTATTTACATATGGTTTCTGTTTCTTTCTTTAATGGCACATTAACCTTCTTAGGTTATTTAATGCCAAAGTAATCCTTCTAACTATCTAACCCACAGCGAGGAGGATAAGGGGGTTCATATCTTTCCCTGGGTTATTTGTCCAAAAGTGAACGTAATAGTTGGAATGGAGTTCGATTCCGTAGGTCAGCTCTTTAACCATTACACCACGATGAAACCCCCTTTACAGATGGATTGGTACTTCTGCCTAATATCAGTTTTGTATCTGAACTAGTGGAAATCCTATGATTATTTTTAAAAACTATATTTGCTCAAATTATGCAAATAAAGACATTCCTTATTTGAGAAAGTACAAAAAATAAAACATGTTCAAAAATAAATACAATTTTTTAGAATTAAGAACAAACGATTATTTTTTTATTTCATTTCAATGTATTTCTTTGAATACTGGTATTACTTACTAATTTTAGGAATTATTTGTCTTCCAGTGAAGCTATTCAAGGTCGTTTTAATACAGAGTCCCACAAGCAGATGTGTGCGTGTGTGTGTGTGTGTGTGTGTGTGTGTGTGTGTGTGTGTGTGTGTGTGTGTGTGTGTGTGTGTGTGTGTGCGTGTGTGTGTGCGTGTGCTCGTTACTTCATACCCGAAAATTTGTATATTTCTTATCAGTTTCAATCCTTGGAGCTCGAGTTAAAAGCCAAGATTTCAATTTTGGATAATTAAAAAAAAGCTGCTCCAACTTAGAAAACTGATGAAACAAAATCTTATTCATTTTCTCCATCATTTTGTGTGATGAGAACTGACTTAGCTGATGACGTCAGTAAATATTTACAAGCATAGAAATAATTATGTATCACTTATCTAGTTAAACAAACACGTCGAACCATTCGTGAATATATTTACCTTGATATATAAATATAAACACGTACAACTATATCTACGCCCAGATAAAAAGACTTTAAATGAAAGTAAAAGTAAGAGGGAAAGTTTATTAATTACAGGTATTAACCGTTTCAAAGTAGTTAAAATATTTGTTGAATTAGTAAAAAGTTTCCTGAAATATTTCTTCTTCAAATGAGAAACTTTTATTTCCCCATAACAACCATTATCATTAAAATTGTGTTCGTCTCAAATGCTGTTTCATCCACTTTTATCTGCTCCCCACGCATCTCTCAGCCGGGTTGAATCATCATCATCACCATCATCATCACTTGAACTGAGTCATCATTATCTTTTAAGTCGGCAATCATTTTAGGTGCTTAACTATAAAATATCGAGCATATTCCACACATTTTGTCAGACTCAGCAGAGCTTAGTAAATATTTAACGACAACGAACAATTTTACGAGTATACCTAAGATAGCTCTACTTGAAAAATCGTTGTGACATTATTTTTTTCTCCAGAATTATCTACCTCGTCGGGCCTTGTGCCAGACTAAGTAAAATTTAGTAATTATCTATATATAATCTGATGTAATAACTGACGTAACTGCGCATTTTATACCAGTACCAGTAGTTGGTAGGAATCTAAATGGCAACATTTTCTCCGTCCATAACAACAAAATAAACTCATGTGATAAAATTTCCTTGCTTTTCAGAAAAATCTTATCCATGTCTGCGTCACTTTTTCTAAACATTTTCCAGTGACATAATAAAACGAAAATAAAAACTGAGATTAATTTCATGTGTGACGTGTTCTACGCTTATTGATTATTACGACGAGTTATCATATCATTTTAAAGAGATTTTCTTAGATTCAAACGTTTATTCTAACAAAAAGAATTTAGTCTTTTTAATTTTTTTTATAAATCCTAAAATAGTCATTAATTATCGACGAGCATTGAATGAGAACAATGTAACACTATGAATTAAATTTGGTTTCGAAATTCCCAGATGATTAGTAAATTTTTCATTTAATTTTTGCAACAATATTCAAAATAACACAGAGATTAAAAGATTTTTCAGATTTTTGTCAAGACCAATCATTGAACAAATTGATGAAATAACGAATGACTTCGGTATGTGATTATCAAAGTAAAGATAAAACTTTAGAATTGTACATAGAAATGATTCAGTCAGGTTTTATCTTTCACTTTCTACTTAGGAATGGTTCACAGATCAGAGTGTTAAAGTCATGTGTCAGGTTTTCCCCACAAGATAACAGCACTTTGATCTTGTAAGTACACTAGATTTTATACGTATGTGACTGACTGCTATAAGAATAGAATGTTGTCTATTTACCCAAAGCACACGAGCAGGAAGCGACACAAGGTCGATTTTTAAGCGAGGTTCACCAGGTTTGAAATCAGAGTTTTCCTTCTCCATGATCGGTTGCCATACCAAAGTGCTCAGTCTGCCCTTCTACTTATGCATAAGTGGAGGAAGAATAATTAAATTCATACCTCTCTCTCTCTCTCTCTCTCTCTCTCTCTCTCTCTCTCTCTCTCTCTCTCTCTCTCTCTCAAAGGTCTTAGGGCCATGTGAAAAGCACACAGACTCATCAGGGAGAAGAATTGAGTGGTATTAATATTTTTATGGTGAAGAAATATTGTCCGCTTTGAAAATCAGTATTCAAAGTCCTGGGCTTTCATGTGAACTAACGACACCACAAACTAAAATTGAAATCGTAACCATCTCAGCGAATGAGCTGACTTATATGAATAAATAAATAAATAGGTAATTATACGCAGCATATAGTGTAGATTTTATAAGTATACGAAAGTATTGACAAGTATGAGGAAGGAAAGTCGTACAGCATTCATATTTTAAACATACTTGACTTTAAAAAACACAACTTTTACTTGTGATAAAAAATAGACTATTGAGGTCAGAGACGAAGTCTCAGCTCTATCAACCATCAAATAGACCTTGAATAAACGTGACAGGCGGACAGACAGACAGACAGACAGAAAGACTAACCAAAATTACACAATCACAAATAGAAGCTTTCGTATTTGAAATTTCAATGAACCAGCGTAAATAGCGAAAACTTATTTATTGCTTAAGACAAATATCTTCATCTTTGTTGTTTTGGTTTCGTGACGTTTCTATTGTGTCCAATCTTTTCCTTGTGTCTGTTATGTTCTGAAATGTTGCTGAATCATTCTAGAACGAAGATGGGCAATGATCCCAATGATTCTTACAAAGAAATTGAGAAAATTGGAGCTCCGAATAAAATTGAGACTATTTAAACGACATTAATGCGTGGGAGTTTTGAAGGGTCTTGGAATAAAACTTCATTCAGAAATCCTCAGCGTCTTCTGATATGAAGACACAAATAATTAATGATTAGGGAAAGAAAATTTGAATAAGTGCGCCCTAGTGATGGTATTTGCTCATATCGCGAAATGAAAAATATATACAAACCTCACCAGTTATGTTGTATCCGAGGAGAAGAAAATGTTTATAATTTAAATCCTGGAAAAACTTTTGTAATCATCAGTCAAGTGGTTCATTCAAGTGATGACTAATCCAGATGTGAACTGACAGCAATCATATATTAATATACGAAAACACGACTGTGAAAAGAGAAGCATGTCAATTATATCGTCTGCTTTGTGAACCGTTTCATTATGATGACGTCACAGGAGTAGTTAAAAGTATTGAAGCAAAATGTTTTATTCAAATTAACTTTTCATTTTTGAAATAAGATAATTCAGCATTTTATTAACAAGCTGTTGCTCTCCAATTTGGTAAGAGGACACACTTAAATATGAGGGTAAAAGAAAAAACTGACGGCGTCTGGACGAGTAATAGGCAACTTCAGTAAGTTGGTAGATATGGGTGTTAATTAGTATCAAGAGGATGCATCAGAAGAAAATAGTTGCAAACTGCCCTGCTTGAAAGCTAACAGCTTTTTTAACAGCTTCTGCCTGGATAGGTAAGAAAGTTATGGGAAAGTGATTTGCTAAATTGTTCGCTTACACATTGTTCCGTCAATCATTACAGTACAGAAGTAACATGATATTTTGTCAAGACATTTGACGATGAGGCAAAAATCTCAGTGAGAAGTTAATTCATACTGTTCTTTAAGGAACATAAACAGAATTCCTTTTCAATTTGACAAATTTGTTTCCATTCTGTTTTAGTCCAGTCGTCTGGGCCTGTGGAATACACCGACTACACCTCTGCAGACTCCTTCCCCAAACAAGTGTTCTGATATTGACACGAAACAATCTGATGGTGAGGTTCCAGTAATGCTACAGCTTTGGGGAATGTGAAGAACCCTTTCATAGCCATCACTCCCAGGTCCACTCAGGCCCGGAGTAGTAGCACCTGATAGGGTCCTATCTATTTGTCAAATAAAACTAAACTGTGTACTTATGCTAAACTAAATTGTTTGAAATAGAACTGTTTTGACACTTAACTGTTTGTAAACAAAAACTATACTTATATACTAAACTGAATTGTTTGAAATAGAACTGTTTTGACACTTAACTGTTTGTAAACAAAAACTATACTTATATACTAAACTGAATTGTTTGAAATAGAACTGTTTTGACACTTAACTGTTTGTAAACAAAAACTATACTTATATACTAAACTGAATTGTTTGAAATAGAACTGTTTTGACACTTAACTGTTTGTAAACAAAAACTATACTTATATACTAAACTGAATTGTTTGAAATTTAATTCGACATTAAATGACCTGAAAAGGGTTGATATGCTATAAAACAAAACAACCAATCAATCAACAACCGTTCTGTTTACTGTTGATTAATAAATGGATATCAATAAGCTTTGATGGTGAACATTTGTTCTTTTGAAAAATAATTTTTTTTTAACACAAACGGCTTTCTTATCAATGAGTTTAATTCAATTAAGAATTATCATCAACATAAACCAAATATTTTATAGTGAAATTGTTACATCAAAATTTAACTATCGAACTATCGTGGCATTTTAATGTTGTTGCTTTTTGTATTGACTCATTAACACGAATATCGTGGCTGGACATATAAAATGGTGGGTAAATTTGCTTGGAAGTCTGGTGTTATTTCTTGCAGAATTTCCAACTTTGTACAAAACTCAGCTAACAAAATGAATATTCATTAACATAAATTCAATCAATAAATTTTTTCTAACAATTCACAAGTTTCATTTTAACAGTAAATGTCGTTTTGTTACAGGAAAAGAAATCGGCAAATATCGTACATTAAAAGAAAATTCAAAGGAAAAAAAAGAAAGAAAAATGAATTTATTTGCACAGTTTTTATTTTTCTAAATAATCTCCTTAATAATTAGCTTAATGAAATGCTTTTCCATTTAAAAAGATTGATTAGTGATTTATTATTTATCGACTGTTAGAGTGTTCGCCAATGGCGCGGGAGACCAGGGTTCAATCCCAGGTCAAGTCATACCAAAGACTCAAAAAATGGTACTTGATGCTACCTTGCTTAACCCTTAGTATTATAAGGTGAGGATTAAGGGTAAAGTGAAGCAATCCAGGGAAAGGAGTTGCGCCCTCCCCTATACCTCGGTGTAGTAGCTATCGAAAAGGGAGCCTTCGGGTCACCAACTTTACTTATATCAGTTAATGGATTTACTGATCTAACCACAGATAACACAAGGGGGAAATTAAATGTAAGGAAGATTTTATTGCGACAATTAGGACAGACTTATTGCATTAAAAACATTCACGTTTTTTTCGCACAATTACCACTGACACTCACAGGAAATATGCAACTATTTTTGTCACCACGCTGCATGCATATGTCGGAAGATTGTATTGCATCAATCTTTCAAGGGTTATGTGACCTTGAAAATCAATATTCAATAATCCACGTTTTTTTTTTTTTTACATGAACTCGAACGGCAAATATGCAACTATTTCATCCACAAGGAAATATTAATTTCATTTGGTCATATTTTTACATCGATGCTCAATTACAAGAAAAAGGAATGAGTGTGGTTAGATGCTGCTATTTCCAATTTAAATGCGCAAAATAAATTTTCGGCATTCCAAAGTTTATTTAAAAGCAGAAATTATTTTGAAAGGTCGACACGAACAGATGTTAGCAAATCTACTCCGTGCATGATAAGAAAATTAAATTCACAAGGAAATTCATTAATTTGCGTTAATAATATATGGGGATATTTGTGCGTGTGTTTGTGTCAAGAAAGGTACTCACATCTGTCTTTTAAATTTGGGGCAACACAATTTTCCTCTCTCGATTTAAGATACCCTGTTGGTGGGGCTAAGAATAAGCTGACTCTATCCCCCCTGCAAAGGAGTTAGACCCCCCCAAGAGGGATTCCTGAATATGATAATAAACTACATCTGATGGTGAGACTCTAGTTCCAGAGCTCTGGAGTACATTTAACATTAAAAGAAAACCTACGTAGGAGATAATGTCCAGTCTTTGTAACTCTATCAATTATTCCGTAGGGGGTGATGTTAAATCTCATCTCTGTGTTCTAATTGCTGACTTAACTTCGCTGATACAGTTAAATCACCTCTTTACCTATTAGGTCACATATTCAATTGAGTTCATTTCTACAAGTGAACAATTGAAAAACCATTTAGTATATTTGCTGTTTATAGTTTTCGTATTTTAATTTCTTTCTTTTCAAATTGCTTTCAATTACTTCCTTTCATTGTTTAATCAATAGTCAAATTTTAGAAAAAAAACAAAAAAACAATTCAAATACTTTGGACCGGTGGGCAAACTAATGATATTATAATGAATACAGTTATGCATGCTTCCATAATTCCAAACCCAAATTGAATATATGACTCTGTCCAAATGTCAGCGTACACGGCAAAAAAGTTTTGACTCTTTTCTAAAAGTTTAAAATTGTTACAAACCCCCACCCACCTAACAGTAGTTTAGAAGAAAACTAAACAGCCTAAAAATCCCAATTCTTCCCCCCCCCCAAAAAAAATGACGAAATACTTAGTCTCTCCCCCCTCCCAAAGAGTAGACTTCCCCAAAATATATTTGAATTCATTAATAAGTAAACAGTGAAACAGAACAGAAAGGACATAAACTCGCGTGTGCCAGCAGAAAAAATAGCTTCAATATTAATTCGCATGTCTTTAAGCCTTACTAATTTAAGATGCCGAAAATTTTACAAAATTGTATGTTGCTTTATTCTTTGCAAAATATTTGCTTGTACTGTGTGTTTTAAATGTAAAGACACTTTTACTATAAACCCAAATTGAATATATGATTCAGTCCAAATGTCAGCGTACACGGCAAAAAAGTTTTGAATCTTTTCTAAAAGTTTAAAATTCTTATAGCCCCCCGCCACCTACAATAGTAGTTTAGAAGAAAACTAAACAGCCTAAGTAAAAGTCCCAATGCCACAAAAAACGCATTTTAGTGCCAGTATCAGAAGATAAGTTAAAATATACCGAAAACTCTGACTAATGTACCTTAGTCCTGGACTTTAACTAAGTTAAAACTTAAGGGAAATTTAAGCCCTCCCCTTTTTATTTATTTATTATTTTTACGTACACATGAGAAGCAGCATGATGGACGTGAAGGTATTTGAATAAACCCATCGACGGCCAAACTCAATACCTAACCTGGTCCTGGACGTGAGTTTTGCTCAGGATCGTCTGTTCGATCGGGGAACTACTGCTGCTCATCCATAAGGGTGGCTTCTATGGATGAGAATAAAAACAGCCATCGAAAGATAACTATGACCCACACTCAAACCGCATACATAAACCGCATCGCTCTTCGTGCGGGTAAAAAAGGGGCGCGTTCTGCTGAGGTTCGAACCCTGGCCTCACTGTTCGAAAAATCAACTACATAGCTCAAACAACAAAAACTACTAAAATGCAAACGAACAATACAAATAGCGACATTTAACGTAAGAACCTTAAATAGAATAGGACAACTGCCAGAGCTAACTGCATCGGCCGTAGAACATAAGATAGACATAATATGCATACAAGAACACAGATACACGCACACCGAAGATATCAAATATCACGAAACTGGAAATGGATGGACGCTTGCCACTGTATCGGCATGGAAAAACTCTGTCAATGCCACAGTAGGAGGGGTAGAAATTCTTATAGGACCTAGAGCATTAAAAACACTTAATAGCGTTGAGGGAATACAACCGAGGATGTTGACAGCTACATTTAATGGCAACCCAAGAGCAACAATCATCTCCTGCTACTGTCCTACTAATGTTAGTGAAGAAACTGAACTAGTCGCCTTCTACGATGAGCTATCCTCTCTAGTACGTAGCATTCCGAAACACAACCTGTTAGTCATTGGCGGAGACATGAATCCCCAAATAGGGAAAAACGGAAACAACAAATACAGCCTATACAACACGTCAAATAGTAATGGACAACATCTAACAGATTTCATGATAGAAAATAGATTAACATGCCTCAATACAAACTACCAAAAAAGGAGGGAAAATTATGGATCTACACATACGCGAACAATAGTAAAGCACAGACAGACTACGTCTTTATAAACAAGAAATGGAAAAATAGTGCAATCAATTGCAAGGCATACTCCTCTTTCGAGGGTGTGTCCTCCGATCACCGAATAGTCACGGCAAAAATACGACTAAGCCTACGAAAAAACGCCACACGAACAGCGACCACCAAACACTATGACTGGGGCCTTCTCAACAACAGAGATATAAAAGATAAATATGTAGTAGAATTGAGAAACATATACGAGACAATACAAGAGAAGACGGAAAAAGGTACCCCAAATGACGAATATGAGAATTTCGTCAATGCGCACCGCGAGGCGGCAGCGAGGTGTATTCCAACAAAACCTAGAACTAAATAGTTCCATGGGAACTAAATAGTTTCCATGGGAAACGTTAGCGGTGAGAGAAAAACGAGCACACGTAAAAACAGCCTCCAAAAGCTATAGGAAGAACCCAACAAACACAAATGCCTGAAAACTAAAAACGGCACAATATCAATTAGCAGGCATATATATAAAGGAACAGACAGAATACATACAAAATCAGATAGATAAGATTAGAGACTCAGTGGAAGATAGGCATTCTAGGATAGCCTGGCAAACAATAAACTAAGTGAGTAGAAGGAAGAGGACAGCCAAAGCAAAACTGAAAGCTGCAAACTAACAGGAAAGAATAAAACTGTGGAAACAGCACTTCGAAAACCTACTAGGAAACCCACTGAAAGTAACGCATGAACCAATCACCAGAATAATTAATGAGCAATTGGATATTAAACTAGGACCGTTCACTCAAGAAGAACTCGACTCGGTTCTTAGAAAAATTAAAAATAGGAAAGCTGCAGGGCTGGACGAGATTCCCCCAGAAGTATGGAAGACCAGACAATTCGACGACATACTGCTCCGACACTACAACACAGTCTATAATCAAAATACGATAGACAGATGGATGAAGGGATGCATCCTCCCCTTCCATAAGAAGGGTGACCTCGGATTAGCCAAGAACTACCGAGGCATAATACTTACATCCATAGCAGCCAAAATTTACAATGCCCCACTACAAAACCGGATAGAACCCAAGATAGACAACATCATTAGGAAAAACCAAAATGGTTTCCGAAGAAATAGATCCACGACCTCACAAATATTAACTATCCGTAGAATCCTAGAGGGCGTACGGGCAAAAAACCTACAAGCGACATTACTATTTGTCGACTTTACCAAGGCTTTCGATTCCATTCACAGAGAAAAGATGGAACAAATCCTACTAGCATACGGCCTACCTAAAGAAACCGTGGCAGCAATAACGATTCTCTATAAAAACAGCAAAGTGAAAATACGTTCACCAGATGGAGACACAGAATACTTTGACATTGTAGTAGGAGTACTACAAGGAGACACGCTAGCCCCATACTTCTTTATCATCTGTCTAGATTACGTGCTCAGAACATCGATTGATAAAATCAAAGAAAACGGCTTCGAGCTGACAAAGAAAATAAGCAGAAGCCATCCCGCAAAATCAATTACCGACGCCGACTACGCCGATGACATAGCGGTACAGGCAAATACACCCAACCAAGCCGAAACACTACTGCATAGTTGTGAACGAGCCGCCGCAGGCATTGTTCTCCATGTCAAAATGGAATATATATGCTATAATCAAACAGGCGACATCACCACACTAGATGGAACCCCTCTTAAACTAGTAGACAAATTCACCTACCTAGGAAGCAGCGTATCATCAACAGAAAAGGACATCGACACGCGGCTAACGAAGCCATGGATAGCTATCGATAGGCTATCGATCATATGGAAATCAGACCTGACCGATAAAATAAAATGCAGTTTCTTCCAGGCAGTGGTCGTATCGATACTGCTGTATGGATGCACTACTTGGACGCTAACTAAACGGCTGGAGAAGAAGCTAGACGGTAAATTACACGAGAATGTTGCGAGCAATAGTGAACAAGTCCTGACGGCAAAACCCCACAAGGCACCAACTATATGGCCACCTGCCTGCCATCACGAAAACTATCCAAGTTAGACGAACCAGACATGCAGGTCACTGCTAGAGAAGCAGGGACGAGCTCATAAATGATGTACTTTTATGGACCCCCACATATGGCCGGGCAAAAGCAGGACGACCGGCTCGAACATACATCCAGCAGATATGTGAGGATACGGGATGTGGCCTTGATGACCTGCCAGTGGCAATAAACGATAGGGAGAAGTGGCGAGAGAGGCTCAGGGATATCCATGCCTGTGGCACGACATGATGATGATGATATATATATTCTAGACGGTGTACGTGCAAAAAACCTTGACGCAACAATATTATTTGTCGACTTCGTCAAGGCCTTTGACCCCATATATAGATGGAAGATGGAGTAAATACTTCTCGCCTACGGCCTCCCAAAAGAAATCGTAACAGCCATAATGACGCTATATAAAAACACGAAAGTAAAAGTCCGCTCACCGGATGGAGACAGACTACTTCGACATCGTAGCAGGTGTGCTGCAATGGGGACACATTAGTCCCATACCTCTTTATCATCTGTCTAGACTACGTGCCTAGAACGTCTATGGATAAAATGAAAGAAAACGGTTTCAAGCGGATAAAGGAAGGAAGCAGAAGATATCCCGCACAAACAATTACGGACGTTGACTACGCCGATTACATAGCGCTTCTGGCAAATACACCGGCTCAAGCCGAATCCCTGCTACATAATCTGGAATGATCTGCTGCTGGCATAGGCCTCCATATCAACGCTGACTAGACGGAATACATATGCTTTAATCAAAGAGGCGACATCTCCACGCTAAATGGTAGTTCTCTGAAACTAGTGGACAAGTTTACCTACTTAGAAAGCAGTGTCTCATCAACCGAGACAAACATCAATACGTGACTAACAAAGGCATTGACAGCTACCGATAGGCTATCGGTCATATGGAAGTCAGGCCTGACCGTTAAACTAAAACAGTTTTTTCTAAGCAGCGATCGTGTCGATACTGCTGTATGGATGCGCTACATGGATACTAACTAAACGTATGGAGGAAAAGCTTGACAGCAATTACACCAGAATGCTGCGAGCAATATTAAACAAATCCTGGAGGCAGCACCCCACAAAGCAGCAGCTCCACGGCCACTTACCACCCATCACGAAAACCATCCAAGTTAGACGAACCAGACATGCAGGACAATGCTGAAGAAGTAGGGACGAACACATAAGCGATATACTCCTGTGGACCCCTTTACATAGACGAGCATAGCGGAACGACCAGCTAGAACCTATATACAACAGCTCTGTGCCAATACAGGATGTAGCCTGGAAGAACTACCGGGAACGATGGACGATAGAGACAGGTTGCGGTTGAGGGTCAGGGAGATCTATGCCAGCGGCGTGACATGATGATGAAGATGATATATATATATATATATATATATATATATATATATATATATTACTGCTTACAATATATAACAAGCAGTATAAATATATTCTCCTGTTTTACAATTGTTCCACTGAGCATATGGAACTTTTAGTTACTGAAATAAGAAAGTGAGTAATATATTTTAGTTTTATATATATATATATATATACATATATATATATATATATAATTAATATCCAGTCACTACCCGAAGACAGTGGGTGTGGATTATTTGCGTATAGAATATATGAGGAATTTCATATAAATCTATGGGATTGCTCGATGCATGGCTATTGTTTTATATTTTTTATCCAGGTTTACATAACAAAAATCACAGAGTGAATTTAAATTTATATAGGTTTTTCTTTCTTTTCTTTTTTTTTTCTCCATACACAAATAGAATGTAATCCATTTATTGCTGTTTCAACGTCAAATTAAACGTGTGCAGTCATCTGATGAGTCGGTGAGTATTATGATATTCTCCGCCGAAATAAATTTATAATGACAATTTAACCTGTTTTGAGTTTTCTTCTAATTGCACTATATATATATATATATATATGTGTGTGTGTGTGTGTGTGTGTGTGTGTGTGTGTGTGTGTGCATGTGTATGTGTGTGTGTGTGTGTGGTGTCTGAGTACTGTTCATTTATTCTTTACTTTAGAACATGTTCCCGTATTGATCTGTATATGTGATCATTTAACTTTTCTATTTGTTGTTTAATCTTGAGTAAAGACAAACAACAATTCAGCATTATGAAAATTCTTTTTGTCCAGATTTCAACAAGAAATAAAAGAATTAGTTTCCTGGTTTTTATCCTTCAGTTCCAATGTTATTGACACATGAATTTATCAACAATTCCACATGAAAAAGTTTTTATATGAATTTAAAAAAATACTCATACGTGAAACGATAATTCAGAAATAACATTGAATCTAGGATAATCTATGCTAAATAACAATTAAGCAACATGCTTAAACAACAAATTATCGCAAAAGTGTCCTGGAGATCTAAAAAGACTTGTTGTCACTCAGTCTTTTGTGAAAGACCATCAGCAAACACTGATGTGAAAAACTCACAAAGTGTGAAATAATAATACACGCCGTTTGAATATACAGTCAGGACATAGGAATGGAATTTGGCAGAGAAAAATGTGCCATGCTAGGAATGAAAAGTGGCAAACGACATCTAACTTACGGAATGGAACTACCAAATCAAGACAAGATTAGAAAGCTGGCAGAAAACGAAACCTACAAATACTTGGGAATCTTGGAGGCTGACACCATCAAACAAGTGGAAATGAAAGACAAAATTCAAAAAGAATATCTCAGGAGAACTAGAAAACTACTCGAGACAAAACTCTCCAGTCGAAACCTTATCAAAGGAATAAATACCTGAGCTGTACCACTCGTTTGATATTCCGGACCCTTCTTGAAGTGGACTAGTGATGAACTTAAACAAATGGACCAAAGAACAAGAAAACTAATGACAATGCATAAAGCATTGTATCCTAGAGACGACGTTGACAGACTATATGTATCAAGAAACGAGGGAGGAAGAGGACTTGCCAGCATTGAAGACAGCTTTGACGCATCGATATGACGACTCAAAGACTTCACAGAAAAGCGCGAAGGAGGACTGATTTCAGCCATGAGAAACGATACTGATAAAACGATGGATGACAGAATGAAAATAACTAGGAAACAAAAATTGGAAGGAAAACAACTTTATGGACGTTTTAAACGACTAATAAACAACATCTCACATGACAAAACCTGGACATGGCTAAGAAAAGAAAACTTTAAGAGAAAAACAGAATCTCTTCTAAAAGCAGCACGAAACAACACCGTAATAACCAATCATATCAAAGCGAGAATAGATAAGACGCAACAAAATAGCAAATGTAGGCTATGCGGTGACAGAGATGAAACCATCAATCACATTTTAAGCGAATGTAGCAAATTAGCACAGAAGGAATATAAGACAAGATACGACTGGGTCGACAAGGTGATCCACTGGAAGATGTGCAAGAAATTGAAATTTGACCATACGAACAAATGATATATGCACAACCTGGTGCATGTGTCCTAGAAAATGACACACATGAACTCCTTTGGGGCTTTGACATACAGACGGATCACCTAATCTCGGCCAGAACACTAGACCTAATAATAATCAACAAAAAAAAAGAGAATTTGCAAAATTGTCGACTTTGCTGTCCAGGCTGACCACAGAATAAAAATGAAAGAATGTGAATAGAAGGATAAGTACCTCGACCTTGCTAGGGATTTGAAAAAACTATGAAACATGAAGGTGACAATTATACCAATTGTGATTGGTTCGTTTGGTACAGTACCTAAAGGATTACTAAAGGGACTGGAGGACTTGGAAGTTGGCGGACGTGTGGTGACCATCCAAACTACAGCATTATTGTGAACAGCCAGTATACTGAGAAGAGTCCTGGAGACTTGAGGAGACTTGCTGTCACTTAGACTCCATTAAAAGACCATCAGCTAAAACTGATGTGAAAGATTCTAATGAGTAAATAATAATAGTAACAAAATCAGCAAAAGAAGAAATCTTATCTGGTTTAAAACACTTTTCAATAATGTCAAAAATGAGAAGAATCTTGAATCTTGAAGAACTGACAAACACTTCCTCAAAAGCCATGCGATGAAAAAATATTTTATATAAATGCCATTGAATCAACTTATTGTTATACTGACAACATGCTGAAATTAATGAAAAAGCACCATCACAAAATGCTAAACAATAATGATTCAATAAAAAAAAAACTCCTTTTTCTCATGTATCTGTAGACGTGACAATTGTGGCAATTGCTTGATAGAAAATGTTATATACTAAGCCACAGTAAAAAAAAAAAACAAAAAAAATCCATGATGAACCAAAAATAATATAAAAAAACGATTGCTTAAAGACACGAAAAACAATGATTTTTAGCCACGAAATTACGTTCAACAAGATTTGTTACTCCAACGGCAAAACGCTGAGTTCATATGGGAATATTTTTAAAAATTCAATATATCACCCATTGTTAAATAAAAATTAGTAAAGTAGGCACTGGCCTTCAGGACTGACTAAAAGATGAAGATTTTCTTTAGTGAAGGAACTATTACTATTTTCTCCGAACATAACAGTCTCCTGATTAAGTTGTCAGAACTTCATTGAAAATGTCTACATGAAAATAAGCAGACGCAGTGTGTACTAGTTCATGAGTGAAAAGAAAATTATTAATATTTATGTTTATATGTCGCAAGCACAAAACTGTAACAACATCCGCCTCGGGATGATAGAAGGTAGGGTGGTTGTCGGTGCTTAGATTCAAGATATAACATCTATAAAAGCATTGAACAAAAGGTATTTCGTGAAAATGCCCGGCACGTGAGAGCTTTGGTTAATTAACCGTTTTAACGACGGTTTAGAAATAATTTTACAATATATATATATATATATATATATATATATATATATATATATATATATATATATATATATATATATGACAGGCGTAGATACATTGATTTATACTGATATACAAGATAAATGACACAAACATTCGCTCTGAAAGAGATGAGAGGTTAGAGAGGTTTATCTATCGGATGTGAATTGAACTATTTCTGCCATTCATTTTCATGCGAACACGCGTGTAGATTTATTGGCGAAGGCCTCATGAATATTCATGAATTCATTCAACCAATTGTTAATATCAGTTCACGTGTGTCACCATGCTCTTATTTTCTTTGTATCCAGCCATTATGTTTAAACCAATTTGGGGCGATCACTTTCACGCTGACTTTCTAACTTCTTACTGAGTATCATAACAGTTATCAACACAGAGTACAGATGCGACGAACTGAGTTCAATTTCCGGTTGAGGCTGATTGTATTTATATTTTCATTAATGCGTCTAAGGCATGAACACATTCTATCCTCACTGATTATCCAGTAAATGTCTTGACATTAACAATCCATAATGATCAATCGAAAATAAGAGTAAGCACAAACCACTGTTTCCACTGCGCAGTCAATAGCTAATAAAAGATGGTACAACCATTATCAACCTTGAAAGAGATTTTTCTTGAATTCATATGTAAATCTACACCGGGTAAATAGCAGTTGATAAGCTTGAGGCTAAACAAGCCCAAGTCTTGAAAAAGAAACAAGGAGAGAAACAATAGTTAATACCTTTAACTAATTGCAGTTTACAGCCTTTTTGAGGGGTTCAGATGATATCAAAATGGACAATGTACTTTTTATATAAATGTAGAGTAGATGTTGCCAGGCTAATAGCGTTTGCTCGACGCCGGTTGATGTTGGGCGACTGCTTTTCTGGAGGCATCTAATTTACATACATGACTATACCTCTCTGAACCTCTGAGGTCCTATTCGCTTTGATGCTCTTGAGATCCTCCTGATTATTTTTTGGAACCTAAGAGGTTTTTCTTCGTATCTTTCTTGGTTTCTTCTTATGGTTGATAAAGACCAAAGTTCTTTTTCTTCGTTAGTCTCTTCTGTCGGTTCGTAACCATTTTCTTCCATACCTTGCCGTGTTTCAAAGATGAAGTCATAGGTGTCTTTTCTTGCTTTTCATTCCCTGATTCTTTTTTTTTTTTTTTCTATTTCCATGTTTTCGGGTTCAATTCTGGATCAAAACTGATCTGCAGGGGTCAGTTAGTACAACCTATTTTTCTCTATTATCAGTTATGCTATTTTTGTAAATGGAATTCTGCTTTTTCTGGATTTGATCTTTTCTCTTTTCAATACCAAATATTTTCTTTTATTGAAAATGACATGGTTATGAGGACTCTGATTTGGCTTTCCATTAACACAGAAGGATTAACACGTGGAATCTTTCGGTAACTTTGGTGCCGTCTGGATAGATAAGCTTCTATGCTTTCATTAAGTGGGGAAAATACTTTTAACCCTGTTTTGAGTTTTCACCATTCTTTCTGCAATCTTATTAGATTGTGGGTGATAGGGTGGTGTCTTTTATGAGATGCACCAATATTAGCCAGTCAAAATCTAATCTGCGAAATATACACATCGTAACACATAGCATTAACTAGACGCCGGTTGATATTGGGTTACTGTTTTTATGGGTACATCTAATTTACATATGATACTACAAAAATTCTGGATCGAGATTTTATGACTCCAGAGGTTCGAGAAAATATGGAATCATTGATACAAAACATTTTAAAACTTTCTCAGGCATATTGAAAGGGATTAGTTGAATATTATTCTAAATCCTGTACCACCTGATGTATATAAACTGTTCAGCGAATGTACGGACCTGGAAAAATCTATTAACATTCTTCAGAGAACTTTCATTCAAAAAAAGTAAGATATACGTCAGACGTTTACTTACAGCCTGAACTAAACAGGCTGAGAAACCTTGGATCGACATCTTCAAACAGTGCACGTTCGGCTAGAGGACTGTAAATTCAAAGATGCTACCGTTAAAATTTACAAAGAGGAAACTATTAGTGATGCCTTGATTCCTGAGTTATACTCTCCTGTTATTTGACAGACTTCTTGAAAAACTCACCCACACAGAAGCTGAAAATCAAGCACGAACTATGGAAAAGTCAACCCAAAATACTGAAGCTTATTCTGCTGATACCCAAACAGGTTATTAAACAGCGTCTGTAACAGAAAACCAGACTAACACCTGAACTTCTCAGGAAGAGGATAATCAAAAGGAGTAGGACTCCTGAACATCCGCTTCTGACAAGTCTCGTTTTAAAGAAATATGCCTTTTTCAGCGGAGGTCCTAAGCACCCTATAAATAAGTGCCCGGCTTAAGAAAGGAATTGGTACAATTGCGAGTAGGAAGGTCATTTGGTAAAGTCTGTCTTTTGAAAAGTAATAAGTTTTCTGCTGCATTACTCGTCATAGTAACGGTAATTGCTGGGCTACAAGGAATTCCGAAAGCCACTGCAAAATTCCTCGTAAGCGAAAAAACACTTACAACAATTACCGAGTCAGGAAGTAGTTATAGTTTGATTGAGACCAATATAATTGAGTCTGTAGAGTTAGATGATAAGCTTACAAACTGTCAATATGGCGACTTCTGGCTTATTATTGAAAACAGTTGGAAAAATGAAAATTGAATCTTACAGCAGACACAGAAATATCCAAAAAACTTATTTTGAATGGATAATCTATGAGCTGATAGGATCCTCGGACAGGGCTTTTAGGGCCTGCACAAAACAGTAGAAATTCTATGTGAGGGTACCTCTTAAACTGTGTGGACTGGCTTGCATGTTTAAAAATTCTTCGCCTGACTATAGGCCATAATCTGCGAAATCACCGAAGATAATCAGAAGAAGAGGAATCATTTATACGGAAGGTAATAAAATCCTGTTTGGTTTAGATATAACTGAACCCTGGAGAGCACACATTGTTGGAACTTGGGACAAAAAACGAAAAAATGGTTAACCGTAGATTCTTCACATACGAGGAATTTTTCACCTCAAAGGATGCCTATCCTCAACCTAAGATTACAACAATGATTTCAGAAACAGTGAAATAAGTTTTCACTCTAAACTACATCTAGAATATATGTATTCTCAGGTTTCCCTATGTAAAGCAAACCACCTTTACATGTCTTTTGAAGCTGGGGGTAAATTATATAATTTTAAAAGGATGCTGTTCAGGACCACTAACGGAGTAGCCGGATTTCAAATAATTGTGGATGAAATAATCGAAAAAGGTGACCTTGATTAAACATTCGCTTATATAGATGACTTGATTGTGTGTGGTATTAATGAAATGGAACATGACATTAACTTGGAAATATTCAAATAACTTGCTGAAAAGTACGGTCTCACCTTACTAAGAGTAAATATGTCTACAGGATAACGAAAATAAAATTTCTGGGCTATGAAGTAAGTAAAGGGGTATCAGACCAGACACTTAAAATCTAAGACCTTTGTAGGAACTCCCTCCACCAGAGAATATAAAAACTCAGGAAAATCGTCAGAATGTTCGCCTTCTACAGTTGTTAGATCCTAAACTGTTCCCCAAAGATTAACGAGCTAAATAACAACTCTATTTCCCCTTATAAATATTCCTTTTGAATATTTGAAAAGAGAATAAGAAAAGCTTTAGTACACTCTATAGACAAAAAGAAAACCCTTGAAACTGATACGAGCTACGTCAGCTGTGACATAAAATCAAAGCAGCAGGCCAGTTGCATTTGAGTCCAGAACTCAAAACCCTCTGAACGAAACCACCTGCCCAGCGGAGAAAGAAGCAAACGCGATCATCGAAACAATCAGTGGATGGAGTCATTACCTGAAAGGTAAATATCTTATTCTCGTCAGAGATTAAAAAGTTCGAACTTTCGATAAGCATAAAACTTCGAAGACTAAAAACGACAAAATATATCGCTGATGAATTGAATTCTTCGTTTACAAATATGATATCAGATATCAACAGGGCATCAAAAATGCATGCTCAGATGCGTTAACCAGCGTCCATTTCTGTCGTCCATTGCTCGACTTTAAAAGATTACTTGATCATCAATATCATCCTAGAGTATCAAGAATCATACACTTTATCTGATCAAGAAATTTCAAGCACTTAATCTGATCAAGAAATTTGCCTTCCTCAGCAGAGGAAAAAAATGACTAAAAAATATAGCACGTGCACCGTAGTAATTTACGAGGCTCTTTGCTTCCATGTAGCACAAGATCAAATGAATGGAGCACCGAATGAGACTCGAACTCACTTGTGTAGGTTTGCTAGTCTAACTTGCTAACTATTACACCACCAGCGGTGCCCTAGCACGCGCACCGTGGAAAAAAACAAGAATTGAAAAAAGGCAAATTAATCAAAGTCACTCGAATCCTTTGAAAGACTGATTTCAAGGAACCTCTTCCTTCAAATCGAGAAGAAAACAAATATCTATGGACAAATCTATCGATGAATATAATAGTTTGCCTTTCGACACGTTTGCCACAATTGTATTGACTGACTTAATTATTTGGCATATTTGGTATACCTAGTTAAAACCACTCTGTTTGAGAACCTAGTTTTATGTTGGAGTTGAGAAAAGTTTTTTCAAGAGAAAGGAATAACTACTTGTAAATATACTACATACAACCCCCGGAGAAACATTTGAGTAATGAGGCTGAATGGACCCCACCCCCGCTAAGAGACAATCAATTACGTTCAGAACATCAAATCCGAAACCATTGTACGAGAGGTTGAACTGATTTAGGCGAATTCCAATTTCGCACTTGTTAAGTTACCAAATGGAAAAGAAATTACTGTTTACCTAAGTCACCTCACACTTACCGAGGAAGAAATGACAAATTCCGAAATTGAATCAGTTACAATAGTCTCAAATAGCTCTGTACCGATTTCGGATGAAAATAAATTACCAGAATCAGAAGGTATTTTCGCGCAACCAGTGTCCACTGATTCAACTGAAAAAGCTGAACTAGTAATTCTCCTAGCCACAAAACTGTAAAATTGTCCCCCTTAACGACTCAGGATTGACCATCGAAAAAAGATTTTAAGTTGTAAAAATTAATTTGGTTAAAATTTGGCGGGGTAAGTACATTAATTTTCTTCTTTTGCCAAAATAAAGTATTCCCTATTTACATTGTCAAAAATAAAAATAATAAATAGTCGTATTTTTCCTTATTGACAAAGTGGGGGAGAATGTTGCATTCATAGGCAAATCTCCACTTTATAAATAAGAGACGATAAAACAAGTAGGCTAAACAAGTGTAAACCTTGAAAACGAAATAACAGTGAATACGTGAACTAATTGTAGTTTACACAGCAAGCCATCAGTCATATCAACTCTTTTGCAGAAAAAGCCACATTTTTCTCTTTAGTCGATCGCTCAACGTTAGGTATTTTCCTATAAACTGCTCGTTGATCAATTCACTGATAATGTATTCAAATATTTGCCGGCAGTTCCAACAATAGGATTGTGTAAAAACTGATTTGTAAAATATCAAAATAAAAAAATGAGTTCTTTGTTTTTATGCTTATTGTACTTCAACACAATTGCTGATCAAATTATCATATCTTACATATACAAATGAGAATGTGTGTGCGTGTGTCAATGTAGATGCATATATAGGGGGGGACGATGTACATGTATATACATATATGCGTGTATATATATATATATATACGTGTATATGTGTATATATGTGTATGTGAGTAAATGTGTGTGTGTATATATATATATATATATGTATATATGTATTTATGTATATATGTATAGATATGTAATTACATATATGATTAAACAATGTGGACATCTATTGTCCATACATTTTTGTTTTTATCATTTCGAGTAACCGCATCGATGTTATGGCATCCGGGGGGGATTGGCTAATAAACCGCCCATAATTAGTTCCAAAGTATTTCTATAAGTAACAGTAGTAGCTACTGCTGCTACTATTAGAACCAGTTCAATAATAAACGTTACAACAACACACCACCAGAATAAATGATAAATATTCAACATTTATAAAGTAGTTATGTACCAGTAAAGGTCATTTCGTTTTTGTAATATACACATTCCAGATGATGGCCAAGATCAGACCACGGCGCCATATGCATCAAGTGGGATTTGGTCGAAAGCGAGAAGTTTTCAGCATGAATGAAATGCACGCGGAACCACCATTCCCGTGTGATTGCGTAACACCAAGAAACGGTTACTGTAAACGCGCAATGACATCAACGGTCGAAAGTAAACGCGTTTTTTTTAATCACACTAAAAATGAAGATGAACGTCCAATATAGTCTCTGCTCTTAATTGATATGGCGTATATATATAATTCTTTTAATACCCTATCCGGTGGCAAAAGCTGCTTGGTAGCACCAGGAGTGGCAGCACCGCTTTGAGCTACCAAAACTGTGTTATCACCCTGGTTGGCGGTTGATGAGGGCAAGATTTCGCACATGCTTTCACAAATTGTATGATGAAAAAAACTGTGTGTATGTGTGTATGCATGTATGTCTTTATATATATATGTGTGTGTATTGGTGTGCGAGTGTGTGTATGCTCGCATGTGTGTAGATTTGTATATATACATATATATATATATATATATATATATATATGTGTGTGTGTGAACACATACACACACGCACACACGCACACATATATATATAACATACGCTGTATTTTGCGAATTTTCTGAAAATAATTCTCCCGCTCAACAAAAATTTTAAAAATATATATTTCTGTCCTGGGCGCTTTGGGTGGTATTATGGATAGACTAGCAATGTTTCGCGAGTGAGTTTGAGTCTCATTGGGTGCCCCATTCATACGGCTTTGTGCCTCATCTAAGTTTCTTGCTTAGTAAATTACTAAATATATCTGCCAGCGAAAAGGTTAAGGGAAATGTTTTTTTTATCGTGGGGTATGTATATGATTTGTTTGATAGATGTTTATGTATTTCGAAATCCTGCTTTGTGTTTAGACTCGAAACCTGATCCCTTGAAAATAATCAACTTCTTTAACGACCACGACAGACCAAACATATTGATTCTTCTTGATTTAAAAAAATATTAACAGTTGGTTTGCATACATACTATTAGCGCTCACGTTGCAACAGTTATCGTCGTTGAAATTAAACACGGCAACTCGAGTTCAAATCCTGAACGTGGCTATTTGCATTTGATATAGAGCTAATACACAAGAGAAAGGTATTGATCTAAATAGTCTCCTTCCAGCTATGCGAAAATAGTCGGGCAGACTGGGCTCTTTTCTTAACTTTGGTATAGTAACCATCTAGAAGAAAGAAAACTCTGAATTATAACCTCTTAAAATCCGCTTAAACATTGACCTTGTGTAGCATCCTATTATTGACAGGGGTTGTAATATATAAGATTAGAGAGGGTAGATGTTTGCTGGGATTAATGCAACAATTTAGAACCCCAAATGAAGATGGAACGCATTAAACTTGCAATGATCTGTGAGGCTGGCTTCAAGTCCGCCAATACCCTCCGGTAGACGTTTCTACCATCAAAGTCGTATGTATGCATGTATATACATTGATAATATCTGTCAAAGCCCCCGTGCTCTGTGGTCCAAAACTTCTCATAGTCCGGAGAAGTTTGAATCTACTGACATTAGTTTCTGCTTCGAGAGTTTTTCCTGTTAGTTTCAATCATTTGAACCACAATTGAGCATTTTATGGATTGACTCTTGGATAAAAAAAATCATAACTAATTGCAGTTTGAAATTGATTCAAAGAAATCCAAATTGAACATTTTTCAATATCTATTTTAGCATAAAATTAAACATTATTTGTTTCTGATTTTTAATTTATTGTACAAAATGATTTATAAGATTCAGAAAAAACATAAATATATGTTTAATTTTCATTTATTATGATCGATTCTCTATAAATTATATCCAAACTATATAATTCGATTTTTCATGGGATTAAGGGCCAGTTTTGATGACATTATATGTAATCATCTGGCAATGTTCCCAAAATTACTGCTCCTGCATTTATTTTGATTGATAAATTACCAAATTATAAATTAATGTGTAAGACCTAAATAAAACACATTAATTAATGAAACAGTAATTAGACCGACCAACAGACAAACAGACAGACTTGCTTTCTTGTTCATTTTGATCATGGAGGAATTTTCCTGTCGTTCTTGGAAAAGCCGAAAGAGATTTGATACAATAATTTTACTACTAACATTCAGGAATCCAGAAGTAGCTTAGATCTGGCACGAGTATAGGACACCAAGTGAGAATCAAACTCACGACTCAGGAGTAATTGAATTTTGTTAAACTAGCTTACTAATCATCACACCACAACATGATACTCTTTAAAATACTAATCAGGGTTTAGGCTTGGTACAAGGACAGAAGTATGGAGCATTCAGCAGGAATTGCTATTCAGTAGTTATTAGTTATGATGAGATTCGATAACTATCACACAACGACGATGTATTCATTGAACCTTAATTTAGTTTTTTTTTCATTGTCTCATTAAACAAATATATAAAAAAAACCTAATTACGGTTTAAAAGCAATGACAGTTGTACTTTTATATGAGTTGGCATCCATCAATAAAATCTTGCCTTGATCTCATGAAAAATCAACTCGGCATTGCTGAAATATTTTCAAGTTCTGCATCGATTATTACACATTACAAAATTCTTAGTGCGTTTTGGGTGATAAATAATGTAATGAATTTTGAAAACGTTTAACATAATTTCTTCTTCATAAATATTTATTTTTATATTTTTTTTTAGAATATATATTAGACTGACCAAAGAGTTTCCAGCAAATCTTTTATTATTGCGTCATTATTCAATTGTCAACGTCTTTCCCAGATGTTCAATGACTGTAAAGCCATCTTTTGACTAAATTGGGAATTTTTCTGTCCATTCAAATTGTTAAAGTGGCTGACCATACAAGAAATTTCACAGAACGTAAAACTAATAATAATCAGATGTTTACATAAAAATGTCGAAAATGCTCCTTCCAATTCGATTTCCAGTTTGCTGCGTCCTATTTGTAATCTGAGGATTGAAACTGTTATGCGTCAAAATCACCAGAATACAGGAAAATGTTTTTTTCTTTTCTAATCCATCTATTGAGCTAATTATTCATAGTAGCATTACACAAAAAACATTTATCTTCCATCAATTTCTAATTAAAACATCCTTTTTGGATCCTACGAAATATAAAAAACCCCGGAAGATTCTCTTTAACTTAAAATGTTGAAAGAAATAAAATGAGAAAAGTAAAAGCAAAAAGATTTAAAAACAAAAACAAAAACAAAAAGTATGTCTGTATTTGAGAATTTCAAGAAATAGGATCCATATGTGTATTAAATCCCGTCGCTTAACCGTTTCTTTTTTTTTTTTTTTAAGTTCTGGTTTCATAAATTGGCCAATGAATGTTCACCAAAGCAGACCGAATCTGCGAACAGCATGTTTACATAGAACTTTTCAACTGCCGCCTGTAACTCCCAACACACTTCTCCATGCGATGATGCAATCTTTTTTTTTTTCTTTTTTTTTTTAGAATTTACCATGAATTATCACTGAAGAGATTTCTAAGAAATAAGTCAAATTTTTCATCTTTTCAAATGACTGGGTAACTGAGGACATAAAAAAATGGAAAATTTCACAAACAGAGTACGTTAAAAAGGTTTCCTGAATGTAGGTCAAAATTTTTACTTAAAATTGTAGATGCTGTTTGAACTACATATAAATTAATGGCTCTGGGTTGGAAAAAAATGAATGGGATTGTGTCGCACCAATTTAGCTTTGTTGTTAGGGCTAAAACACCAGTGGGAAATATGCAACTACTTCAGCAACTAAGCAAACCACCTCATGAATTAGTTTTGTTTTAGGACCACATCAGATCCAAGTTGACTCAGGTTGGGTGGTCTGGTATGAGGCAAGAGGGAGCATATCAGATCCAAGATGACTCGGGTTGGGTGTACTGGTAGGAGGCAGAGGATATGCCAGTGCAATCTGACACGTTTCTCTACTGCTAAGGAAGAGACCTTGTTCCAGTCTAACCTTAGTTAATAATAATAATAATAATAATAATAATAATAAGAAGAAGAAGAAGAAGAAGAAGAAGAAGAAGAAGAAGAAGAAGAAGAAGAAGAAGAAGAAGAAGAAGAAGAAGAAGAAGTTTTCATCCCGAGAATTCGAGCACAGAGTGAAAATGGAAGAAACCGAAAAGATAAACAGATACTTGGATCTTGCTAGAGAGCTGAAAAAAATCTGTAAAATATCAGAGAGTTACGGTAATAGCAATTGTGGTTGACATGTTCGCATCAGTCCCGAAAGACCTGGAAAAGAGATAGAAGGAATTGAAAATTTGAGGAAGAATGGAAACCATACAGACCACTTCTTTGATAAGACCGACTAGAATACTGCGAAGAGTCCTTAAGACCTGAGAAGGCTTGCTATAACTCAGACTTCAGGGAAAGACCACCAGTTAAAACTGGTGTGAAAAACTCAAACAAATTTTTTATATTTTCTTCAGCATTGAATAGCCTCAATTTTTCTTTGAATCTTGAATTCTTATCCTTTTCATCTGGATCTCTGAAAATTTTTTTCAATGATTCTTACAATATCTCTCTCAAACTCACTATTTATCCAGCAAAGTCTTGGCATTTCATGTTTTTCTTTAACTTACTTTCTCTTTGTTGTCGCGTTTCTTCGCTGTTATCGCTTGATCCGGAACAACAACCAAAACTATTTGGGAAGAAGATAGCTGTACATATACAGAAAAGCAGTAATTGTCTCAACGGTCGAGACATTGAAATTGGGATAATGGACATGAGAAATAGATTCAACAATCTCACCTGTAACGAAGGAAAAGAAAACTTGCCAATCAATCAACATAGCGGACCACTGGATGGTTACAAAATAAAATGGTGAACATTGCAAAAATACCAAGACCTAGTTCAAGAACTGAGAAAACTGAACAAAATGAAGGTTAGGCTTGTAGTTATTGACACATTTGGGCTTTTGGCCAATAAGGTAAAGTTGGTGGTTTCAAAAAATCAAGGAAGAACTAAGATGCTCCTTGTGTCTGCCTTGATACTGGGAAAAGTGCAGTAACAAGAATAACAAGAAATAAAAATGAATTATTGCAAAATAAAACATTTGGATGATTATTTACGAACTCTTTAAGGAGATTCGTTAATTCTGATTCTATTCAAAATGAATACAGAAAAGAACTTCTTTCTTTTTTTTTTTTTTTTTCCTTCCTGCCATAAAATACTTATAATATTTTATTATTTCTAAGTTATGTGTAAAACAGCATAGAGTTGAAGAGGACTTAAGAGGATTGAAGAAGACTGAAGAGAAATAAAGAATTCATTGGTCGAAACGTTAAAAACAACAAATATGAAAACAAAGGTACAAAAATGTAATCATTAATGAACTCGAAAATATATAAGACACGTCAGTTATATGATTGTAATATTCCTATTCAATTTGCACAGACTGAGGAAAGAGAGAGAGAGGGGAGAGAGAGAGAGAGATTAGACGAAGGAATTTTCACTATTAAAGTCCTGTTTTATATTTCATTTTGTTTTATTGGTACATTCGTTCAAATTGATACCTATTCTTAAAGATCAATAAATCTAGTCAATTAATGTCCGTGTATGTAAATGCAATATATTATACTTGATATCACGGCCATTTTAAGCGCTGAATGGTTTTTTTCAAATGGAAACAGGCTTATCATATTGCAATTATTAGTCGTTTATTACAAATTACATGGCCTCTACTCTTCAACCCGTTGCTACTACGCCACTTGAAGTGCAATTATCAATGGGGAGGTCAAAGCTTCTGAGTTTTAAAAGCAACTTGGAATGTTTTCATTTGAGGAGGTTCTTGGAATTCTGTAACTTCAACAAGTTCTGCAACTCAGTAAGAGAAAGTGAAAATGAATTCCATTTTTCGAATTAAGGCCAACTACAAAAATTTTATTATAAAAAAAATTATTATAAGAAAGGTTGTTTCTAACTTTATTATAGTAGAAAAAAACTAAGCTTAACACAAAACTAAACGGGTAATTTACATTGAGTCTGGAAAATTCTTACGACTGTGTTTATTCATCATCATTTTTTTTAGATTTACTTAAAAGTGGCAAGTGATCGTAGGAAATTAAAATGGTATTCCGAGTTCAAATCGAGGACAAAGTTGTTTGCATTTCACATATCGCTAATACTCTTGAGAAAGTTATGAATCCAACTATTCTCCCTCCATCTATAGGTAAATAGTAGGGCAGACTGTGCTCTTTAGTTTTGGTATGGCAACCAGTCTAGGAGAAGGAAAACCAATGCCCTCTGGAAAGGTATGAATCCAACTGTCTTCCCTCCAGCTATTGGTAAATAGTAGGACAGAACTAGATCTTTAACCTTGGTATGGCAACCAGTCTAGAAGAATGAAAACTCAGAATCTAAGTCTGTTAAATTCCGCTTAAAAGTAATCTTGAGTAGCATCCTATGGATGGGTTGGGTAAATACATGCTCGAATGTACCAAACTTTCCTATGATGCTTGCTTTGTCTTACGTTTAATTTACTGAAATATTAAGACCCTTTTTTTTTCTACCTGTGATGCATTCATCATTGATTCGTACAAGAAAAAATTTCACTTCCTTTTATGCTCCTCTCAATATTTAAAACTGCTTCCGTATTCTACCAACATCAAACACCATCGCCATAACAACATAAACACTTTACATGAAATCTCATTCGGGGATCTGCGTAGGTGAATGTGTAAGTAACAGAAGTTTCATAATAAAAAAAAACGGACACAACACTCGTTATCGGTTTCTTTCAGTAATGAGTCAGCCATCAAAATTTACAATAGCAGTTAAATAATAGCTCGCATGGTCGATACATCGAAAATGTCTGGTCATCAAGAAAAATGTGTACTTTTTAGTATATATATATATATATATATATATATATATATATATATATATATATATATATATATATATATATATATATATATATATTATAGTAATTATCTATACTAATGTTCTCTTATATATCTACTTCTTTTTCCTGCTTGAGGATTTAGACAATTTTATATCTTAACAAATAGAATAGACGGTGTCCAGGTAAAGCCAAGATTTCGACTGTTGATTTTCAAAGAAGTTTTTTACTTATCTGATACATTATAATCTTACAAACGTTTATTTGGGTGCTTTACTCATGTTGCTTTCTGTGTGATTTTGAACTTAGAAAATATCAAAACTCAATTTCAGATTTGTGATTGATCTCTTTGATTTTTTGATCCACCATCTAAAAATGGACTTTTTAACAGCAATTAAAACTATCTACAAGAAGAAAAAAACGCTTTATCAAGTCAAGAGAAAACACAATATTTCTTATCATATGAATTTTCGACTATTTCCTCTAATAATCGAGGTCTGGCAATTTTAAAATCATGCAACTTACAAATAACTTATTTCAATTACTAGTTTTGAATATAGTCGTTTAAAACCAAGAAATTCGATCGAATTGTATATATATAATGATTTTCTAACATTTACTCTGTCTTTGTCTGGCATAGAATAAAAAAAATAGTAGTAATCACATCATCGAGAGCTGAATAGTCAACAAAGAAAACAACCAACGCTCTACGGTGGCGCTTGATGTGTCTGTAGTTTGTTTTTTATTTAGCCCTTTAGTTTGAGTTTGTAGAACCGCGTACATATGAATTCACTTATCTCTTTGAGTGCGACGGTTGTTACATGTCAATGATAGACATATGTTCATCAAAGGCCACGTGATTTATAGAGTGAATCTCTTTGAGGCTATAGTTCTCGTTAAAATTTAAGGCTTTTGAATTAATGTACATCGTTTTGCATCAGTAATGAGAGACTAACAAAATTTAGCCTTGTCTGGCACAGGATGAATGACAAGATGGAAAATTAAAAATTACATTTCTCCCGCTTTTCAAAAAGAAGGAACTTGTCCTCATTGAAAAACCACTTAGACTTAAACTCTAACATCGCCAATCAATGTACAACTTGTTCAGCGATATTTTCAAATAGTAATTTGTTCATTTATCATTTCTGCATATTAAAATTCAATATGGCTGCCAAAACGCAAATTAAATCATTTAGATTTTGATTTTTTTTTAATTACAGGTTGTATGATAAAAGTTTGGGCGGAGGTAAGTAACTTTTCGAGTGACACACTATTTCTAATAGACCCCACTGTAACAGTAGAGTGAGTTCAATTCTCATAGTCGTTGTCTTGTGCCAGACTATGCTAAGTGAGAATGTAATTCGTAGAATGTTGCAAATATTTAAAACACATCGTAGATTTTTAATATTAAACAAAATTATTGCCCTAAGTTTTATCATATATATATATATATGTGTGTGTGTGTGTGTGTGTGTGTGTGTGTGTGAGAGAGAGAGAGAGAGAGAGAGAGAGAGAGAGAGATAAATTAGAGCTCTAAAGTTATAATTATATTTTTTATGTCCTTACGACAGATAAAGAGCACATTTTTAACAATATAAATCAAGCTACAAATATGCCGTCAAAAGTTAATCAAGTCTTTTCACTTTACTCTTTGATTGACTGAGCAAAATGGTCGCTTGAGAAGACGACAATAAAATAACTTTTGATGTTTCTATCAGGAAAATACCTTCTTGTTAGTTGTTACCGTCCCCGAAGACAGTAACAACTAACAAAAAGTATTTTGATAAACCTTCTTCGTTGACAGCATTTAGTAAATTTACTTATTCAGTGTAAATTTTTTTCCTGAACATCAATTACAATTTTGTATTTTTTCTCTTGATAGTAATTTGCTTTCTTAACAAAAAAGGTCAATAGATAAGCGAGAAAATTGCTAGATTTCATAATGACATGCATAAAAATGTATTGTGGGGGGGATTACGAGAGAGAGAGAGAAAGAAAGAAACCCGTATGAGTCATATGACTTTCTGAAGTGGAAATTTACTAAGCTTTTGGCTTAGATGTGGCACAAGGCCATATGAAAGGGGCACCCAATGAGACTCGAAGTAGGTTTGCTAGTCGAGCTTGCTAACCATTACACCACCACAGTCGCCTAATATGACTTTCTGAAGTCATTACGAGAATTACCCGATAAAAAATACTAGTAATAAGTATTTGAACAAACACAGAATCTGTTTTTATTGATTTAAATTGCCGAAATCCTTAAATATTTTAAGCAGACGGATTCAAATGAACTTAAAAGTTTAGCATCTCTAAAAAACAGCAAAGGGAGTTTTCCTTTTCATGATTTCCACGATCAATTTCAAATAAGATTTTAGAAGGACAGAAAAAAAACCTATTTGAGAGGTTAATTCGAATGAAGAGAAATAAATGAATAAATAAAATATTTTCAGATTTTAAGGATTCGGCATCACACAACATGACTAAATGTCTCTCTCGTTGATTGTAATAAAATGTGGTTCTTCTTACGTGCATTATTGACATTTTTCGGACTATTGTCCTCATCTTTGTCGCCATGTGGATAAAGGCGTTGGTTAGATCCAGTGACATATCCAAAAGAGTGTGAGTTCAATACCCAGTGAAGGCAGTGGAGAACTTTCAGAGGGGAAATTAACAGGAGATAACTGATAACTGACATCCATTAAATATGGCTCGTGTAACGAGAACAATCTACCCCGGTGAGCGAAATAAAGCATTCCAACCACCTGAAGAAGGCCAGAGCGAACAACGGCCGAAACGTTATGGCGACAAAGATGTGGACAAGAGCCCGAAAAATGTAAATAATGTACATAATACCTCATCTCAGAAATATCGACAGATCTTACGTGATTCTTGTTTTTATCTTTCAAAACCAAGTGATTAATAGCCAACTGTCTATTCAAATACTTTTAAACGGTGGGATAGATAGATAGATAGATAGATAGATAGATAGATAGATAGATAGATAGATAGATAGATATTCATAGACTTACAAGAGTATCATTTCTATTAAGGGCTTTATTAAAAGATGCATCTGAATTGAAGAGAAGCAGAATTTCATTGCATCCACTCATTTGTGGCGGCGGCGGCGAAATAAAATTTAGGGAGAAATGTTGTGCAAGCATACGAGATGTGCTGAAAAAGTATCGTGAATGAAGTTGTATTTACCGACAGACATCAACAATGAATGAAATATTCATTTTATCTTCAAAAAAGTCCCTTGGCATTCGACACACTTCGGCTTTTTCATTGGTTGAAATGCTTCTGAATCTTCTCATTAATTATGCAAGAAAGTTGTGACATCGTATTTCTCTTAAACGACCTCAAATTTAAACTTTGGTGAGTTCTTGATTCAGGTAACCAGAAAAGAACTTGTGAAACGAAGTCAAGTGAGTAAGATATGTCTTGCACTTGCTCAATCCTCTTTTTCCAAAAACCTATGGATCAAAAAGTATGAAAAATTGGCGCTGAATTGTGTAAATATCATTAATTTATTATACGAGTGGCGCTCAGTTTGTTCACACACATCAAAAAGTCTATTCATTATCACATTATACAAGTTGCTCAATTGTACACACAGCTTCATTTGAATATTTTAATATTTTAATATTAAAAAATGTAACTCTTCGTATGTGCATGTATGTGTATGTAGATAGAAAGAGAGTTTACCTGTCTGTGTAGGTGCACGTATATGCATACATTTAGGGGGGGAGAAAGGGGGGGAGAGTGTGCATGCGTGCGTATGTATAGATAGTGAATGATTCAGCTAATGTGAACGTGTGGGTAGAGCTGGAAAGGTAGAGAGAGAAATTGTGTGTGTGTGTGTGTGTGTGTGTGTGTGTGTGTGTGTGTGTGTGTGTGTGTGTGTGTGTGTGTGTGTGTGTGTGTGTTTGCGGGCTTATCAGTCTTTTTTAACAAGGTCATCTCAATTCCTTAGCTATAGAGCTCCTGACTTTAATAATTTGTTTTCTATTAAAAAGCAATATAATGTGCATTCTGTCAAGCTGCAATTTCATCACAAATAAAATCATTTTCCTTGATTTAACTGAAAATATTTGTCACAATCTGATAATTCATGAACTGAACGAACTGGTTTGACTACATTTTGAGGCATTATCTTCTCAGCCATGAACATTTTTATCCATAATACGAGGAATCCAACTCTGCAGTTTTTTTCTGAAGTAGTTCAATATTTTTTCTTCAATTTTCAGCAACCAATAACAAGTTTAACTATGTTGATAAAGAACACGCAGACACACACACACACACACACACACACACACACACACACACACACACACACACACACACATATATATATATATATATATATATATATATATATATATATATATATATATATATATATATATATATATATATATATATATATATATATATATGTGTGTGTGTGTGTGTGTGTGTGTGTGTGTGTACAAGTATTTAACGTAGGGCACACTTCATGCTCAATCATATATTCTTTTTGAACATTTTGGCTAAATGAGATTTATTTGTTATAAGTGTTTTTGAAACGAATTCATGATAAATATAATCATTGTCAGATGTTCCATGAAAACAAGAAGCTATCGATTCACTGTAGTTGAAGTACGATAGTCATTCAATAATTTAGAGGAATCTATCTATCTATCTATCTATCTATCTACGATGATCATTCAATAATTAAGAGGAATCTATTTACATTTTAGGTTGTTGTGATGTGTAAATCCAGGGAAATTTACAGAAAGTGTGTGATATGTACGGGGAAGCATGTTTTAGTAAAAAAAATGTTTACCAATGGAATGAAGATGAATTTGCTATTACGATATTGTGTCAAAAAGACAATTGATGAAGTGGAAAGACACTGAATCTCCGGTAAAGAAAAAGTTCCAGGCGCAACTGACATGCCGACAAGGCCGATTGCAAAATTGATTTCTATGAAAAATTTGAAACTGTAAATAGTGATTCTTATTGTCAACTACTTTGGCAAGATTTTTCTAGAGGATTTGATATGTTAGAGTCAGAATTTTGAGTTGACAATCATCAGGTGTTTAAAAAACGTTGAAGCCGGTGTAAGATATTAACAATAGTATATATATATATATATATATATATATATATATATATATATATATATATATAAAGTAATAACTAAAGATTTTATACTATTGTTATGAGTGTCAATAATTGTGATTAGGATTATATATACGTGTGTGTGTGTGTGTGTGTGTGTGTGTGTGTGTGTGTGTGTGTGTGTGTGTGTGTGTGTGTGTGTGTGTGTGTGGTATGTTAGGGAAAGGTTTGCGAAATACGAACAAATTAATCAGAATGTCCACGTGTCAAATAACTCAGCGTTTTCCTTATCTCGTTGGACATTTCGGCCATCTTTCAAAATCAAATCCGTCAGGAAAGTTCTTTTTTTTATTCCCGTTTCTTTCTTTGAGGAAACCAACAAAAGTTTCATCAAACATTTTAGTTGTGTTTCACATTTACCTATTTATATGATTTCTAAAGTCATTCAAAAAGAAAATAATTTCAAAATTTCTTTTAATTTACTGATGTTAATCATGTGATTTATAATAAAGAAAGGAAGAAACTAAGAAACCAATAAAGTTTTGTCATCAGTATTTTCTATATGTATATATATAAATACCGATACATATAAGCCATCAAATTTACCGTATTTTAAGGCAAATAAAATTGCATGTTTCCAAAAAATGATCAAAAATATTTCCTAATTATCAAAAAAGAATCCCGCGAACAAATCCCCTCGATGAAAAATAGAATAAAATCTTGGTTAAATTTAAACATGACAAATATTCAAGTAATTAACAATCGAATTATTATTCCCCCCTTTTTATTCTTATTAAAAGAAAAGTATTTATCTGTAATCATATTCTAATTAAACATTATTTAAATCTTAACGTTTTTAGGCATCCAAAAATTAGAAAATAATATCACCGCAAATAAATTTTCGTATAAGGATTTTTACCGTTTTAATTATTTATAATGATATTAAAATCTTATTTTGAACTTTTGAATTTGTAAATTGTTTTATCATTTGAGGTTTTCCATTTATTCTATACATTTTTTATACATTTTCTTCACTGTTTTAGGATTTTAACTCGAAAAATATGAGAAAGATGAAATTCTATTCTAATTCAAAGATTATTCTTTTTTCATATCTCATCTCGTATTTAACAAATATCTTCTTGCGCAACAAAAGACTGTATAAAATAAACTTGGTTTCTAATAATTGTTTAATACCTGAAAGTGAATTAAACATATTATGTTATATTGTGATAAAGGAGAAATGTTAAAGTTTCGAAAGAAAAGCATTCAATGTTTTTGCTTACATGACGTTTTATTTGAAGCGTTCAAATTTTTTGAAACGAAAGCAACTTTATCAAGTTCGAAGCTAATGAACTATGAAGATATTTTTCAGCAGAAGAAAACTATGATGCATTTTCGAAAGATTCGGGATTTATTAATGTTTATAAGAATTATTCTTTCTTATTTTTAATTAACTGTCAGCTAATAAAATATAACTGTGATTGACAAATTTGGCAATGATCTTTGGCAGATAGATAGATAGATAGATAGATAGATAGATAGATAGATAATGAACTGATTAAAAAAAGATAATTAAATATGAAAAGGTTAATAAAAAGTCGAATAAAAAAATTATGAAAAACTAAGATAAAAAAAACCATCAATGTATAAATGGTACTTTTTAAAAAAATCTTCAAAATATTCAAGGAAAAAAAATCCTTTCAAATTTTGAAACAGATGAACTCTAAAGATATTTTTCAATCGGAGAAAATTATCGCACAACTCGATAAATGATGTCTTAGATGAGAACATTTGTACTTGATCATGAAAGAATTTAACTTTCACTTTAAATCTATTTATTTATTTATTCATCTATTTATTCATTTTGAGTAGAGAATTCTGAGAAAGTAGAACCCAAATAAAAGATTTACAGTGCATATTTATTTATTTACTTATTTTATTATTTTTTATTCTTTATCAACCATGACCAAGGACGTTTCACTAGATTCGTTTTTATTGTTGGTTTTGTTTGTTTGATTGTTTTTTTTTGTTTTTTTTTTAGGTGGGGGTGTTTTGTTATGCTTTGCTTTTCAGATATTCTATATTATGTTTGTCCAGTCAGCTAGGGAAGTAGAATACACCGTGACAAGAGTCTTGGATATGACACTAAACAATCTGTTGGTGAGGTTCTAGTAATGCTGGAGCTTTGGGTAATGCAGAGTACTCCTTCATTGCCATCGCCATCGCTCCCCAGTCCACTCTGTCCCGGAGTGGCAGCACCTGATAGGATCCTATCTAGGGGTCAAATAGAACTTTACTGTGGTTTCGAGAGTTCACTGTTTTTGCATTTAAACTGTGTATTTAGCTAAACTGAATTGTTTAAAATAGAACTGTTTTGACATTTATATTGCGTACTTACACTAAACTGAATTATCTGAAATAAACTGCGCACTTATGCTAAACCGAATTACTTGAAATAGTACCGTTTTGATATTCAAACTGCGCACTTATGCTAAACCGAATGACTTGAAAGAGTACCGTTTTGATATTCAAACCGCGTACTTATGCTAAACCGAATGACTTGAAATAGTACCGTTTTGATATTCAAACTGCGTATTTATGCAAAACTGAATTGTTTGAAATAGAACTGTTTTTGACATTGAAATTGTACTTACGCTAAACTGAATTTTTTAAAATAGAACTGTTTTAACTGTCTAAATTTCTGAGACGAAGCTTGATGATTTTTATCATTAAGGGTTTTTGGACTATTGTCTTCATCTTTATGGTTATCCAGCCCACTAACTGGTAAGTCCTCATCATATGTTAAGAACTCAGCCCACTGTGGAGAGAATCAGTGATGCCCCCATTCATTCTAACCAGATGGTGAGTTTGGATGTAGTGAGTCTGTTGACAAAGGTACCTACTGATGAGACACTTGCTGTAGTACGGGATAAACTGGCTGCAGACCCCTTACTGGAAGAACGCGCTTGTATCCCGATAGATAATCTAATGGAAATGTTGACGTTCTGTGTGGAGACAACCTACTTTGGGATGGGATCTAATATATACCGACAAGAAGAAGGACTGGCTATGGGTTCGCCATTGTCACCAGTGTTGGCTAACATATACATGGAATACTTCGAAGAAATGGCATTAGGATCTATATCACTAAAGCCATCTATGTGGCTTAGATACGTCGATGACACATTCATTCTCTGGCCTCATCAGGAAGATGTTCAGATATTACTTGATCACGTGAACTCAATCCGACCATCTATACAGTTCACTATGGAGAAGGAGCAAGACAAAAAATTACCCTTCCTCGATGTATTAGTAACACGCACAGAGCAAGGATTCAGGTCATTCGTGTACCGTAAGCCCACCTTCACCGGGCAGTACCTCAATTTCAACTCCCATCATCTATATACGGTAAAGAAAGGAATAGTTCGTTGCTTACAACATCGAGCAAAAACCATTAGCAACGATACTGATGCATATCAAGAAGAAATGATTAGTCTGAGACACAACCTCCATCGTAACAACTACCCATAGCGCATAACATCGGCCCCAAGAAACCTAGATAGGAGGATAGAGGACAATTCCCAAAAACGGTATGTCTGCCCTATGTCAAAGGACTAGCCGAAAGGATCCAAAAGATATGTAGTCCATATGACATCAGGACATTATTCACGAGTGGTTCAACACTCCGGAGGTATCTCTTCCGGGTCAAGCCACCAACGGAATTCAACATGACCAAACTGTTTTAACATTTAACTGTGTGTGGACAAAAACTATACTTATACTAAACTGAATTGTTTGAATTAGGACTTTTTGATTAAACTGAATAGTTTGAAATAGAAATGTTTTTGACAATTAAACTGTGTACCATGCTAAACTGAATTGTTTGAAATATAACTGATTGTTTGTGTAAAATAGATATGGCCTTAAATAACCTACAAAGGTTAATATGCCATAAAACCCAACAACCAACCAATTTACATTATGTACTGAAATTTCATAGGTGCCAATAATTGTGACCCGGACTATAAAGATAAAGATTAATATTTTCCAAGACAATTGTTACTTATTTTTTAATTTTTTTCTTTTAACCAATAGGTTTTTATCTTAAACCTTATATACACCAGAGACATATACGCATAAATGTGTGTAGACTTTTTTAAAGCATACCTAATATAAATTCTCACTCGTTTTGCCGACCATGACATATTTGTACATGACACACCTGGATTTTAATTTTCGCTTTTGAGAGGCAATTGTTGTTGTTTATTTACTGAAAACTTTATCTCTTTTAATCAATTTGCTCGCATAAAAATATTGTAAAGTCGAATAGCTTCTAACCCCATTTACGTTTCAGGTATTTTAGCAATATAAACATTTTACCTTAGTCCCGTTCAGTTCTTTTATGAAACTGAGATTATTTACTTATTGGTTTTTTGTAGATTACACAGACTTTTATAACTTATATAACAATTATTTCACTCCTTGCGAGTTTTTCACACCAGTTTTAACTGGTGGTTTTCACTGGAGGTTGAGTGACAGCAAGTCTCTCCAGGACTCCAGTATGTTCTCAATCCTTCCTCTTATTTCCAATTTCTCCAATCCCTCTCTCTTCAACTCTCTCTCTCTCTCTCTCTCTAACAGTTTTTCATATTATTATTATTATTATCTTTTTTTTAAGAGTTTTTCTCTCCAACGTTATCGGATGGTTTTTTACTGGAGTTTGAGTGTCAGCAAGTCTCCTTAAAACTTCGGGACTCTTCTCGGTATTCTGGTCGATCTTAGTAACGCTGTATTTTGGATGGTCTCTACTTATTCTCTGATTTCCAAGTCTTCCAATCCCTTTACCAATCCTTTGGAGATCGTTCCAAGTGCACCAACTACAATTGGTATCACCGTCACCTTCATGTTCCAAAGTTTCTTCAGCTTTCTAGCAAAGTCCAGATATTTATATCTTTTTTCACCATCTTTTAATTTTAGTCTGTGGCCTGCCGGAATGGCAAAGTCAACTATTCGGCAGGTTCTCTTTTACTTGTTGACTGTCACTAGGTCTGGTCGTCTGGTCGAGATTTGGAGATCCGTTTGTATCTCAAAATCACTGAGAAGTTTGTGCGTCTAATTCTCTCGGACGGATTCTGAGTTGTGCATATACCACTTGTTGGTAAGGTCAAATTTTAATTTCTTGCACAATTCCCAGTGGATCATTTCCCCCCATCCAGTCGTTTCTAGTCTTATATCCTTTTTGTGTAAATTTGCTGCATTTGCTTATTGTATAATTGATCGTTATTTATTATTATTATTATTATTATAATCAAATTGGTCATACTCTTGAGAAGCCCCTCCCGCCCCTTATCTTCTAGCTATGAGTTAAATAGCATCACTATTGTTCTTCGACAAGGATGATATTGGCACTGAATAACCTGCAAAGGTTGATATGCCATTAAACAAAAACCCGAGCCAAAATAAACTATTTATCATTATTATTATTATTAAATTCAAAATGGAGATTTATGCAATATTGGTGATACACAAAGGAAAACAGAAAGCAACAAAACTATTTTACCTACCCATTCAAAAAAACTCAAAGATGCTAAACAGGAAAAAAAATTCGCCTCAATGACAATTCAAACTTGGCTCGTCGAGTTCATTTTCTATGACGATGACCGTTTCGCTACGCGTGCTTTCCGAGCTTCTGCGATGAAACTGAGGAAAGTGTTAGAGATTTGAGGAAACTTGTTATTTCGGAATTCCCAATTATAACCATCAGATATCAGATGTGAAATGATTATTAGCAATGATATTATTATTATTGTTGTTGTTGTTTTTATTGTTAAATCTTCGTTCACAAATCAAAGTGATGATGATGATGATGATGATGATGATTGTTATAGCTTTATTCGTCTGCTTTTGGTAAGAAAGAAATGCAAATTCTTATAAGAACATTCTTTTGTACCCCAGAGAGTTTCGGTTTATTACTAGGAAACAAAATTCTCCGCTTTTCTTTCTATTCAGAGAAAAATTGTCTTTCTTCTCTCTTTGTTTTTTTCTTTCTCTTTCTTTAAGCATTTTTCTTTCTTTCTTCTTACTTTTACTTTTTTTCATTCTTTTTTTTTTTTTTTTCTCGTATGTCTTTCTTCTTCGTTTTTCCATTTTCCTTTTTTCTTCGAACGAAAAGGTTAAAAGTAATCAGTAATACGGGGGTATTGTTCGATATGACAACAGAGAAAATTGGCGACTTTCCGTGCTAAAACTAATAAATCCAAACCGTGACCTTTGTCCCATCGATGTTGGGTGCAAAGCGGGTAGAAGAGAAAGGAAATACATGTACTCATATGTGTACGCACACTGACATACTGAAACCGATATATAATGCACACATTTACTTTCATACACACACACACACACACACGCACACACACGCACGCATATATATATATATATATACATCATGGCTTGGGTTCGTGAACGAAGATTAAGGAGGTAGTCCACGTTAATTGTAGGCATGTTCAAGGCTGAGAAGGCAAACGCAGAACGCGCATACACACAGATACACACCCACACACATATCCACACATATACATATATATACATATATATATATATATGTATATATATGTATATGTGTGTGTGTGTGTGTGTGTGTGTGTGTGTGTCTGTGTGTGTGTGTGTGTGTGTGTGTGTGTGTGTGTGTGTGTGTGCTCATATTCATATTGAGATAGATTGATAGATTCGTAAATAACTATTAATATATACTGATTGCATACATATGTACGTACGTTCATATTTATTTATGCATGTTCTGCTGCAAACTGATCCATTTTAAGTAATTTATTCACTTCTTGTAAATACATCTGTTAGTCGTATTAATACGATCTAACTCCGTACAGTTAGCACATCTGTCACCAACCAGCAACCTTCACACACATCAACATCAACCTCCACTTACCAACAGATATAGATACATTTATATAAAATAATCCAAAAGGTATTTACGTATCCATTTGCTTTGATCCTACACAATGAGCAAAATATCATCACAATACGTTTTCTAACAAGACATGTATACACACTACACGTAGAGAATCTATCATACATCTACAATATACTTATATTATTTCAATATTATTTAGAAATATGAGAAGCCACTCATTTTCACACTTTCTGAAGCACATACAGACACAGTTAAAAAAGACACACGTTGACATATTTTCGAATATTGCAAGCATTTACGATAATAATCTTTAATAGTACAAATAGAGATAGATAGATAGATAGATAGATAGATAGATAGATAGATAGATAGATAGATAGATAGATTCTATGAAAGAATCCGCTAAACTTAATAAATATTAGTGTAAATATTTACGCCGACGCGCACGCACACACACACACACACGCACGCACACACACACATACACACACACACACACACACACACATATATATATATATATATATATATATATATATAACAAAAGTTTTAAATAGTAAAACATGAAACCATTTAACCGAGTGTAAACAAATGAGCAAATGTTATCAACAAACTATTCATTTACAAATCTATATATATTTATTACATATAAAAGGATTTGGCATTGAATAACCCAGAAAGGTTGATATAGTATAAAACCAACCAACCAACCAACAATGTGGGGTATCTATGTGCAGATATATATTCAAGTTTGTATACCGGTATTTCTAGAGGTTCTAACACATAGTGAACCTAAATTATATATATATATATAATGCTACAACCATCCTTGTAGAAGAACGGTAGTTGGTACTGTTTAACTCATAGTTAGGGGGTATAACAAAATTCAAACTTTTTCAACACGTATTGGCCTGAAAGTGATCATCATAGTTCGGCTGGAGTTTGAACCTTGCTAACTACAATATCGCAGTCGAGCATGTTAGCCACAAAGCCATAGGGACTCCTCAGTTAACACCTAATGCACTCAGGCAACGTTTGTGACATTGAAATCAAATACATTGGGTGACAAGTGACACAATTACCAAAATGAAGTGAGATATTTGTGTTCGTACACAACTCAATGTGTGCAAACGAAATCACATGACAAACACGTAATGTCACGTGTCTTTATCTCCAGATGGGTTACTCAAGAAAAACTTAAACTTTGGAATCGTTTCACACTAAAAAGTCTCAAGACATTTTTACAACCAATAAAAAAAACCAGACCGACAGAAGAAACTGAAATATGAGAGTAGAATTACTTTTTAGGTGATAACATCACTTTGTATGTGATAAGTATTTATAAAAATAAGTCACCCTAATAAAAATCTTTTCGGTTCAAAAAGCTTTCTAGAGTTTCCAAAAATAATCTATTTATAAGCATATTCAAAAGTTCCCATCAGTCTCTTTGAAAACGAGAAATTGAAGAATATACAATCGAAAACCAGTTTTTTCAAAAAATGATGGAAACTTTGGCATATTCCTATTTTTTACTTACGTTCTTAAAATATCGATCTTGGGATTATAATAAAAAGCAGCAAAAATTTAAATGAATTAATTTCTTTAAAAAAACTTATTTTTAACTATGATTTATCTAATTTTAAGTGTTGCATCACAAAATAAAATTCATGAAATTTCTTTTTTTTTTTTTTTTTTTCTGTCACTGAAAACACGCGAAATGTGAAATGATTTTTTATAAAACTGATGCATTTTCAAACACGCAGATATCGATTTTCTTACTTTTTTTGTATTTGATTTGAATTTTTTTTTTTTTTTTCATCTGACTAAAATAAATTTGTATCGACTTGAAAGAATTGACAAAATATCAATATTTTTGCAAAGTAAAAATGTTTCTATAAAGCTGAAACTTTTATTTGTTAAACACTTCAAAGGTAATCGATAATAAGAGTTGATATTTAAAAAGTCAACTTCCTACACCATCAAACGATTGTGATAGCGGTTAATTTGTAACTGATGAAAAGATTTTAACACAGATTCGGGGGCCAAAAGAAATTTTTTTTACCGGCACAAAAATATAAAGGTTTTTCAAGGGTAATCAAATAAAAATTGAATTATGTTTTTAAATTTATTTTGTCATAAAATTTAGCAAAAGAATTGTTTGATATTTTTTTGAATATGTAAAACTTTAGAAATTAAATTAGAAAATAAATAGCATTTATTATTATGAATCTTAGTTTCAAACAAAAATATATTAATTTCAAATATTTAATTAATCAAACGACGCCCTTGTAAATTATTAACGCAAGGAAATAAAATATTTTAATTGTAATTATATTCTACAACTTACCGCCTCTCAAAAATAAAAACTCCTTTTTTTTTTTCTTCTTTCTTCAAAATACTGGACGAAGAAAAAGCTGATTTTGTGTTGGTAATGCCCTGCTGTTAGCCAATGGCCTGAGTAAAGTCCTTCCAAAGGCCTTATCTGGTGCCAAAGGCTTAGACGTTTTGTAGTAGGGGGTTCCTTGTCTGTAAAATGAATTAATTTTGTCTTACATTCTAACCGGTGACTTGTTATTAAAACGCTTCAAGCCGACATAACGAACTTGTTATTGCTGTTGTTGTTGTTGTTGTTGTTGTTGGATTGAATGGGAATAGATAGCATGTTAAGCCCGCGGGACACAGACTAGCGAACACATTATCATTATAATAACTCATACATATACATTCACATACATACACACCAACTCACGCATTTTTAAATCTACAAATTGACAACAACCGACAATTTCATACACACGCGCATCTACCGCATGTAATTCAGTTCGCTCCATTCTTTTCCTTTTCATCCCTCTTTTCATCTCTCATAATTTTTCGTTATCTACCAACTAACACACACACACACACACACACACACACACACACACACACACACACACACACATATATATATATATATATATATATATATATATATATATATATATATATTGGCTTCTGCCTCTTCTTTCCTTTGTTTAAAAAAAGATTTCCTTTTTTACTCGCTAAAAAGGGGCGTGCGTCAGAAACAGTAGTTGGCAAATCCACCAACTACAATTTGCTTCATACTTTCAACTGATTACGTACACTTTCTTTTTAATATTTCCATCTCTTTCGTGTGTGTGTGTGTGTGTGTGTGTGTGTGTGTGTGTGTGTGTGTGTGTGTGTGTGTGTGTGTGTGAGTGCCACATGTAACCTACTTTAAAATTATAAATATTCAATAATAGACACCTTAGATTGATTCACATTCTCCACCTATCTATTGATGATATGACTTTTACAGAGAATTTAACATTTGTCAAAAAATCACTGAAACTTCTTGAACCGACGATTGCACATGTGTCTTTAAAAAAAAGAAGTTTACACCAAACTTGAATTAAGTTTGGAGGTAAAAGATCGTTTGTTGTTTGATTTGGTTTTGTTGTTCTTTTTTTTTTTTTCTTTTTTTCTGCATTGATCAAATTAATCTTCAAAATGAAATTATAGCTGTTGCCGGGTGTCAACAGTAATTTGAGAATTCAATATATGTTTAATACACTTATTTTCGAATCTAAAAAATTACATAAGTATACCAAGGACAAGGTCGTGTAACGGGAAAGAAAGATTGTATTCCGCCACGAACCGTACTAATGCTGGAACTCATCTCAAACACTGCCCACTGCCCTGAACGGAATATATGTGACAATCACAGCTACCGAAACAAATTTCTCACTCTTCTCACCTCTCTATTCTCTCTCTCTCACAATCTCTTTCTTTCTTCATCTCTCTCTCTCTCTCGCTCTCTCTCTCTCTCTCTCTCTCTCTCTCTCTACATATATATATATATATAAGGGTCATTTATAGTGGAAATAAGAGTGAGTTCAAGTCTCAATGACTCCCCCATTTAAAAGGCCTTGTGCCACACATGTTCTCTGACGAAAGCAACAAGCTGGAAAGATACATATATATAACATGCATGTAAGAACAAAATAAATAAATTAAAAAAATACAAATCTCTTCGTGGACCTTCCTATATATATATATATATACATATATATATATATTACATGTGAAGTTTGGTTCAACTTGAATTTTTTCAAAAAAAGAAATATTTGAATAAAATTGATTTAAAACGCATCCAATATTCATGTTTAGTCTTAACTGATCAAAGAGGCTATATTTTGAAGATCAAAAATGTCCTCCTTCTACAACCAACACAAAATTCCCATCGTTGAGAGACTTAGTTGCCGACAACAATTGCAAGTGGAGTAAATTATAACACAATAACAAAAGATGTGTTAATTAATGTTTATAATAACATTTTTATGTTGAATTTGTTAAATTAACTTTTGTGTAATAAGCCTCTCTCGAAGCGATTATTCTTTTCTCTCCGATGACCGATTTTCACACACACACACACACACACACGCACACACACATATATATATATATATATATATATATATATATATATATATATATATAGATTGTTATTGACCCAACAAGAGAGAAGTAAATATCTTAAAATGAATTGGTCTGCAAATGAGTTCAAATTTGGTATTTAGGGTATTATTATTTCATATACTTATGCTCTACACGCGTTTCAGACTTTTACGTCTTCTTCAGGAGATTTTGTATGGTTAATTTCAGTTGTTGTTTTTATAGTAAATATTGTTTTGATTGGATGAAATTTATTTTAATTCCGGGATTCGTATCTGTCGATGTGAATATATATATATATATATATATATATATATATATATATATATATATATATATATATATACGTAAGTATGTATTCAGTGTGTGTGTGTGTGTGTGTGTGTGTGTGCATACACGTACGTTCTGGTCAATTTTACAGTCCTGATAATATTTAGAAAATCAAAATCTAGATTTTTGGACTTGTAAACATATTTTTCAAGGAATTTAACGTGACACCAACAGTTAGTATGTTTATATTCTTATATTCTCTCAACGTTCTTCCTCTTCTTGTTTAGTCATGCAATATGAATTTATAAATTTAGATTTAAACACACTCCTTTTAATTATGTCGACTTTTTTCAGGTGGAATTTTTACACCAATTGCTCCAACCCACCCGATTGCACACACTCACAAATGTGCATATACAAAAATATATTTTGTATAAATTCCAAAAATACCGATATACATTTAAATTTCACTAGTTATAAATTCTCGTTAATATAAAAACTGTCTTCTTTTAATTCTTTCATAATTATCCATTGGAAATATTTTTTCTTTAAATTTTGATCGTCCCCTTCTTTTCTTTAGTTCTTCTTATTTTTATACATATTTCCTGTTACTGTTCCAATGATTTGGGATGAAACGATTGATCCTTAAAAGAAGCGAATGCAGCTAATTAGCACAAAAGGGACAGAAGACTAGGCAGAACTGGGTGGGAAAGGTGATCCACTGTGCAAGAGATTAGAATTTGACCATATTAACAAATGCAGTATATGCACAAACCAGAATCTGTTGTTGAAAATGAGACGTAAAAAATTCTCTGAGACTTAGAGATACAAACGGATCATCCAATCTCGATCAAAAGCCGGTTCTTAATTAACAAGAAAAAGAACCTGACATCTAATGGATTTCGCTGTTCCAACAGACCATAGAGTAAAAAAAAAAAGAAAGTAAAAAGATAGACAAATACTTGGATCTTGCCTGAGAGCTAAAAAAACTGTGAAATAATTGAGTGACGCTGATATCAATAAAAGTTGGCGGGCAATGAAGAGTTTTCAACGGCTTGGAAAAGAGAAAGGCGGAATTGAATATCAGAGTAAGAATCAAGATCATACAGACCACAACATTGTTGAGTTTGGCTAGAATACTGAGAAGAGTCCTGGAGGTCTGAGGAGACTTGCTGTCGCTCAGCTTACAATGAAGACATCATTGTAGTTGGTGCGCTTAGAATGAGCCCTAACGGCTTAAAAAAAGACTAAATGATCACTTTTCTCATTCAGTTGTGCCTTGCTTTGTACTTCTTTCGTGCCAGTTTGCTACATTTACTTATTAAGTGTTTCATTTCTTTCCCCATAAAATCTAAACTTGCTATTCTGTTGCGTAATATCAACTTTCGCTTTGATATAATTGATTCTTATGGCATTATTTTGTACTGCTATTAAAAGAAATTCAGTTTCTCTTTTCAGGTTTCCTTTTCTTAGCCATGTCCAGGTCATCTAATGTTCAGTCTCCCTACTTTGTCGTTCTTACAGTTTTTTTCTCGTATCTATTTTCTAGTTTTTGTTGTTTTACTGTTTGACACCGGATACAGTATAGAGGATCAGCCAGGAGCGATGAACGATTGGGACAAATGATGGACGAACAGTCTTGACTCTCTATGTTATCAGTAAGACTTGATGATGATGATGATTTTATCATGCTTTTCTTTTTATTTTATCAGTGTTAGGATTGGGCCACCGGATACTAAGTGGTCAATTGATTTAGTTTTTTGTTCGTAAAGTCTACCTATTGGATTTTATTCGTTTTTTTATCCTGATCGTTTCTATTGGGTTGGCTCTGGGCCTGTCCTATTATTTTAAACACTTGTGTTTCAGCGGTCAATTCAGTACTTTTCAGCGATCGATTAGTTTTTATTATGTCTATATAACATTTCTAATTCTTAGAGTGTGTCGTCCATATATATTTGTCCTTATTTTACTCATTTGACAGTCTTCTAGACGAGCGTTAGCTGATGGTCTTCCACTGGAATTTGAATAATGGCAAGTCTCCTCAAGTCTCCAGGACTCTTCTCAGTATTCTGGCCGATCTTAACTGTTCTATAATTTAGATGATCTTCACTCGTGCTCTTATTTATAATTCCTCCAGTCTCTTTATCAATCCTTTAATGACTCTACTTAGCGCATCGATTACAATTGGTATTTTACCGTCACTTTCATGTTTCCTCGTTTTTCAGTTCCTTAGCAAAAAAGGTCGAAATATTTATCTTTCTTTTCGATTTCTTTCAATTTTACACAGCGATTTTGCCGGCACAGCAAAGTCCATTGTTCATCTGGTTCTCCTTTTTGGGGTGTGTTGACTATAACTAGGTCTGGTCGTCTGGCCGAGATTAGGTAACCCATTTGTATCTCAAAGTCTCAGAGAAGTTGGTGTGTCTCATTCTCCAGGACGGATTCCGGATTGTGCATATACCATTTTTTCGTATGGTCAAATTTCAATTTCTTGCAAAATTCCCAGTGGATCACCTTATATAAATCGCATTTTTCATTTGTCTATAATGCTCATTTGTCTGCACACAGTTATATGATTTCATGCCTTCTTATCCAATACTAATAATTTTCAAATAGATCTATTTTTATAGATTGGAGCGTAACAGGTACTAGCACTCCGAGTCAAAATGGCAATGTAGGGGTACCGCACACACACACACACACCATCGAGTAGCAAGATAAGAGCCTCATCATTGGATCCAGTTTAGTGTCATACTCAAGATAGCCTTTTTTGTGGGGTCTTATCCCTCTCCACAAGACTTAGATTCTAATTTACGCCAACAGGGTGTATTAATAAATGATTGGATGTTAAAGTTTGTTCATTAAGATTAATTTGAAAAAGATTTTACTCAATAATCAAAGAAAGCCAATGATTTTTTAAAAATCTTCAGCTTTTCAAAAAAGATGAAATTGGAGAAGAAATACCAAAAATCGAGGTAAAAAAATCAAAACAAAAAACAAAAAACCAAGAACTTAAAAAATAAAAAAAAATAAAAAATAAAAGATTAATAATAAGATAAAAAATAAAAATTATAAAGATAATGAAAAAAAAAGAACAAAGCCGAAAAAGAAAGTAACCTGAGCGATACTCGAACCGCGAACGCAAATTTGACCCAAATTTGGGTTGAATCTGTTTAGGTTCCTTTCTCACGACTGTGTTTAGAATAGACATGAATTCATTTTTATTCAGTCCGATTGCCGAGTATATATTCGCAAAAGGAATTCATATAGTCTAGTGAACTATGGGCTGAATATGTGGAATAACATTACATTTCCTTATTCAGAATCGTAGTTGGAAGGAACACTTTTCAGTAGAAATTGTTTCATTCATTTCTATTTTCTATGCTTTTTTCACTGACAACCGATCAATCTAACTTTTGTCCAATAATCCTACTGATATAAAAAGAATCCTAAAAAAATATAAATCTTGAATTATTGTTGACCCAATATTTTCCGCATCAATAATACCCGACCCTCTCCACCCATCCACCAACCTTTGGTAATTCTTTTATAATGCAAACAAATTTCGTGCCGTCGATTTCAACAGTTGTGAATATTTTCACGCTTCAGGAATCTCTCTCTCTCTCTCTCTCTCTCTCTCTCTCACACACACACACACACACACACACACACAGAAACCTCATTAATTTTGCCCGTCTAGTCCTTCCGAAGAACCAACGAGACTTTTTACCTTTTTTGGTGGAAATTTGTCAATATTTTCTTTAGCACTTAACATATAGCGAAAATTACAAAGCAGACGGTTTGATTGTTAGTTTGATCCTAACGATGTGTTAATCTGAGCCAGACTCTAAGTCTTTTCAATCACGGCGGGAAAATAACATTTCTAGAAAGAAATACTTGCAACCAACCAGAAATGATAAATAAGCTGTCAGCAACTATTTTTAAAATGTGAGATTTATTTAGAGATAGTTTCAACATTTAAAAAAATTATTTTCCTCTCGACTCTCTGCGATGAAGAGATAAACGCATGTTTGGTTGGACGAAAGCCCATTTGTATTTGATATCATCTTCATTTTTAAGACGTTTTTCTGTTTCACTCTTCATTTCAATTTTCTAAATTCAAACGAATTGCAATCTTTAAGGCATTTTGTTTTTATTTTATTTATTTGTTTATTTATTTGAATGAAATAGATTTAACAAAAAAATCTAATAAAATATGACTGAGCAAAGGTTTATTTAACTTTATCACAAAAAGAGAATGTTTTCCTCAATATTTTTTGGTGATATTTGCCTCAGGTTCTGGCACAGTTGTTGCTTTTAATCGCATATTAAACCTAAAGTTGTGTTAAATTTTCTCTCATGGAATCAGTCTTGTCAATCCCAAGACATGATATAAATGAAGCGAGCTTGGTCCTCAAGATTTTAAATGCGCAGCAGAAGTAAAAAGAGTGGGTTGTGGGTTGCTTTGACGTCTTTACGGTACAGGCTGAGGGGTCTAAACAGGTTTCTTACACTGTGGGAAAGAGGATAATTACGCTAATCCCTCGTGATAGCAAACAACACGCTATCTTTTTTTCCGTCAGATACGTCAATTTAGACAAAGCTTCGGAAATTTCAGTCTCCTGTCGTAGAGCATTGGTGGTAAGCCAATCTCGCAGACTATTATTCGTAAGTTGAATGCTGATCAGGTATCTCACATTTTATGCGAAACAAACTTATTTTTATTATATCGAATTTCTGGCCTTCAATTACCAATAGTCAAGTCGTGGGAAATAATCTTTTGTTTTACTTAATAATGATTGCAAAGGTGCCAGAGTAAAATATTGCTTGTACTTTGGATATCTCGAATAGAAGCCGTTAAATGCTTCCTTAATTTAACAAGGAAATAATTTTATAATTGTATGTTGAGGTTGCTAAGATTTAAGTTATTGTTTATAAGAAGAAGCACAAATAAGAGGAACAATTCTATTTTGTGTATAGTGTGGTTCCTCTGTTTGTTTTCTGTGATTTCATTTGCTCGCTGTCAAACTTAGAAATACTAAAGATTTTGTCTTTAAACACAGGAATAGTGATGCTGTCAATTCCTATATACCAAAGCGAAACGGTAAATTCTTCCTTTAACAAAAGAAATAGAAGTTAAAGATTTTAAAAAAAGAAAAAAAAACCTCCCCCACGAGCAAGTTGCAACGGAAGGTCAACTTTTAAGAGCAGTTTAACAGGTTTGAATTCGTAGTTTTCCTTCTCCTAGGTCGGTTGCCATTCCAAGGTTAAAGAGTTTTCTCTATTATTCATCCATAGCTGAGAGAGGAATAGTCGGATTCGTACTTTTTCCAAGCGAAAATAGCTTTGTCCAGGATTTGAACCCCGTTCACCATTTCCATTTCCTATGACGATAACCATTATGCCACGAGCGCCTCGACTTTTGGGAGTATCAGCGATTTTGGCATCCCATTGGGGTAAGTCCTAGAAAATATCCTCGCCAAAAACGAAGTCTACTCTAAACATGAAGTATCTATAACTTATAAAAAGAAAAAAGAAAAATGTTTCTCACAATGTCATGTTGAAAAGCATTGCAAAGTAAATCTCATTAATGTACTCAGCTTTTTACTACTAAATATGCCTTCATTGAAATGAAACGTTTATGGAAGTTTTCTATCTGACGTCCTGAAAGGAAATATTTCAATTATTATTTTGGACGACAATCTTCTTCGTTATTACTTCAATCATTTTCTTTTTATACGCGTATGAACCTACTCTCCTATACCCATTGGGTTTGATTATCCAAAACAAGAAGGTGGTTCGTCGGTGTTAGACGAAACTGAAAAGATAGGAGATAGTTTCATCCGAGAAGAATATGAAAAAAGAAATCGGAGGGTCCGGATGAAATGAAAAAAGATTGTCTTAAATGTATGACCTGCTTTTATTCCCGTTTCAGCTTGGATGGAACCTCAACGTTAATGGACTTCTCAACTTTGCTTACCTATCTGACCACTTAACTTCAATACGAAAAGCACGACTGAATATATAGCAAATTCAAATCGGAATAATGTCTTTTTTAGTTGAGGTATCATTTGATTATAATCGAAAATACATACACAGGAAGCCATCATTCTGAAGAAACCACTTATTAAAACTGAAATTTAGCACAATTACTTTCTATAGTTTGGGGTGTAAAATACCTTTGTGTGGTCTTTTCTCTATCATTTATTAGTCGTCTGTCTCTAAGAACTTGAGCCACTTCCGTAAACTTCATTGCCAATTCATTTGTCCATCACCTGATAGACATCAATAATATGTTTCTACACTTATAGCCATTATGATAATAAGAATACTTAGAACATTTATTTAAACATCATTCCTATTTCCGACCTGCCCATAACTCTGTTTGAGTGTCTCCTGACGAACAGATATCAATCCCAGGACTGGTCACAAGTATATTCTTCCTCGTGTTAAATGAAGTCTTAACATAAAATATTGCCATTATTATTTGAATTATTTGTTCTAGTATCCTCATCTTTGTTGTATTGTTCATTGAAGAGTGAGACGACTCTTTCTTGCCTCAATCTATCGTTTGGATAAGAGGATTAGCAAAAGTTTGCCAACAAAATTATCGACGATGTTAGTGAAATATTGAAAGTATTAGTGAATGCAGTATGAAAAATTCCCAGAGAATTTCTCGGCTGAAATGTAAAGATCAAAACAACAAAGACGAAGATATTTGTTTATTCATCAGCTCTGAATTTTTGCATTTTTAGAAATGAAAATTTGGGTCTGCACTTGATTTTCAAATCCGCTTTTTGTTTTCGAAATATGAAGAAAACTTTTTTCGATCAACAATTAATGTAATTAAATTGCTCTCCATTCATTCACGGTTTTGGCCCTGATAAGTGCACAAAAAATACCCCCCTTACAGCCACACCTTGTGCTGACCTACAGGTGTTTCTAAGATTAGAAACAATTATGTAATCGCAACAGAAACGACATTTCACACTAACCAAATAACTTAGAACTCCTTCACTAATCACTGCGTCAACAAGTAATTAACGAGATAATTACTTACTTAACTCTTGTTTTTTGTGGCGGCGTTTGTTTTATTACTTGATCTCTCTCTCTCTCTCTCTCTCTCTCTCTCTCTCTCTCTCTCTCTCTCTCTCTCTCTCTCTCTCTGATTTAAATCCTGAAATAATGTTGCATACGGCAGTGTTTGTCTGTCTGTCAGTCCTCTCTTTATGGTGATGCATTTTTCTGGCTTTCATAAAGATTGAAGGAAATCAGATATCAATGTTCTGTTCCCACTGGTCATACTTGTTCCCACAATAATATTAAAAACATGAATATTCTTGCATTTCGTCACCTTATGTGGATATAGAAATGTACAAGACATTATTATACTAAACTTGTTAGTACAATTTTATAGTTTTAAATAATTAAGTTCGAATCACAATGAAATTAAGATTACATTTTTTTCTTGCTAAAAACGTTTTCTTTATATTTTCAATTTTTGATTTGATTAATGACTCTAAATAAATATACTCTAAGAATTTTTCTAGTTTTTATCAGATAGAAACAATAACATCTTATTCCTTTTAGAAACAATTTTTAGTCAAATAATTTTCTTGAAAATATTTTTGTAAATTCGTAAATTTAAATCTTCAGTCTAAATAGGGATCAATATCAGAAGAAGAATCTTGGAAACAGTGTGTTATGCAATTGATTCTCCGGGCTGAAAAGGAAGACGCATGGCGTTCAGCTGTGACTAACGAGGCAGGACTGACCGAATTGAATTATTGAAAATAAGTTCGTGGGAAAAACATTAACAACATGTGTTATAGAGATAAAACAGTTGGTTGGGGAGAAGGTAAATAGTGTGGGTGAAGGGACGTTAGGGAATGAGGTGAAAAGAGTGTATAGGTATGTAAAAAGAGGCAGAAAAATATTTCTATAAAAAGGGACTACTTTATTGAAAGGAAAACATATTTAGGGCAATACCCTTGCAGGAATAAAACTGATTCTCGCTATGGTACAATGTATCGTGGATTATTCTTACAATTAAAAGTTCAATCAACACTCGCAATCTTGTGACAGACTAAGATTAGTAAAATATGGAGATTCTGACATAAAAAATTACTTATTCAAATTTATTTTCAGCGTTTTAATTGAAAACACACAAAAAAAATAAGAGTATACATACATTTGTTTGTTTTTGTGTGTGTGTGTGTGTGTGTGTGTGTGTGTGTGTGTGTGTGTGTGTGTGTGTGTGTGTGTGTGTGTGTGTGTGTGCACTTAAATATAAAATATATAATTGTTGATGTCTGTCGAAATTTTCTCATTCACACATTGAGACAAGGTCGATTAAACGAGATGACCTCTTAGGAAGCGATCCATACGACTAGGCAGTGTTAAAAATTGTTCCAGTATCGGCTTTCCTCCTAATGGATCGCCTCAAACGCCGAGCAATAAAACCAACCCGTCTTCCTTATAGATGACGGGGCCAGATGCTTTCTGGGGTGGGGGCTATGGGACTGGAGTAATCTATTTCCTAAACTTCCCCGAAAGTATTCATATTTTTATGTATGTCGACATTGTATCAGAGGGATTTTACGTAGGGGTTCAGTTTGCAATAAACGTATTTTGTAAAATGCCTCTGATATGAATCTGGTGACCGATTTAGCAGTACTTTAGAAAAATACTCCCCCATCCATGTGGTTAAGTAAGTAAAAATAACAATGCACATAAGAGCAGTAACTTTTATTTCATGTATTTATGTTGTTTTTTTTTTTTTGTTTTTTTTTCGGGGAGTGAGAGGAGGTGATCATTTAAAAGGGAATACTAAAGTCTGATATCGGTCACAAAGTAAACTTTTTAAAATACCGCGCTAAATCTTTTTAAATTAACATTAACTCATATCAAAACTTTAAGAAATATTTTTCTCAGAATTTTTTTTCAAATGCGTAAATTTAATTCTTGATGTACACGCAATAATATAAACAAATAAATAATCAAATAATATTTCTGTGTATGTTCCATGGATATACAAATTATATTGTTTAAGGAAGAAGCTCTATAATGATAAATTGTAAAAATTACTTTTTGATATTTTTAAATGCTAAATGAAGGCATAATGGTTATCGTCTTTAGAAATGAATCCCGCAATTCGAGTTCAAATTATGTTTGAAGCTGTTTGTATTTCACACAGTGTTATTTGAGAATGGTATGAATCCAACTATTCTCCCTAAAAGTAGGGCAGGCTGGGCACTTTAACCTTGGTATGACAACCAGTCTAGGAGAAGTAAAACTCTAAATTCAAACCAAAAATGGAAAGGGATTTACTCTGTGAAGTTTACCCTGCCCAAGACATGCTACAAAGTTTGGCCCCAGCAACCAAACCACGTTACGGGATAAGTTTCTCTTAGACTTTAAATTCAATATTTTAATGATACCAAAAGACATAACAATGCTATACAAATTTATTTTCTTTCGACAAAAAATTCATAACTCGCACAGAGCACAGATTTGTATATGAAAATCCAACCTTCACAGGTCAGTAGCTAAAATTCGCCTCCTACCATCAATATAATATAAAGAAATGAATCGTTTGTTGCCTTCAACATCGGACAAAAACCATTAGGAGTGACAGCGATGAATATCAAAAAGAAATGAAGAGCTTGTTGCGGAGCCGATAAGTATGTCGACCCCGCAAATGAATTATGTGAACGAGAACAGCCAAAGCAATATGAAGGAACAAAGGCGAGATAACAATTATTACAAGTGACAATTTATTTTGTCGTATTTACAAGCGTACATGTAAATGTCCGTGGCGGTTGTATGTGGCCTTCAGCTAGATTGGGTGATGTTGGTAGCTGGTATGATCGCGTTGTAGATGTTCGCAGCTGGGCGTTCGACGAGGGTCGTTGGCGGTCGGTCGAGTCGTTGAGTTGAGCTAGATGTTTGATGCTGGTAAGCTGAGGTCGGTCGAGTCGTTGAGTTCAGCTGGACAGTCGTCGCGGGCAGCTGAGGTCGGTCGAGTCGTTGGGTACAGCTGGACAGTCGTCGCGGGCAGTTGAGGTCGGTCGAGGTTGGTAGATCGATATCCCCGGTTATGACGGTATGTTGTGGTTAACCAAGGGTGTATCGATCCGGTTGCTGGCTCGTACGGCGGGTCGTACGTGAGTCAGGTGTTGCAGTGGTAGAACAGTCCGTAACAGCGAGTCGTTACATGGACTGCGTTGTACCTTGCAAGAGCGTCGAGGTCGAGGAAAGGCTAGGGCCTTGCTGGGCCCCCTAGCCGTGCGGGCGTATCGGACTGAAGGCTTGGTCGTGTCAAAGCCGTGCGGACGAGAGCGAAGGCTTTGTCGTGTCAAAGCCGTGCGGACGAGCGGACAAGAGCGAAGGCTTTGTCGGGTCAAAGCCGTGCGGACGAGCGGACAGGCCAGAAGGCCGAGGCTAAGATGGGCGTTATCTTAGCGCTGCGCAGATAGCGAAGCAGTAGCTAAAGGCTGGACCGTGCCATTAGCGCTGCGCAGCTTATTGGACAATCGGAACCGAGCGAGAGTTAAGACCGGTTGGTCTTAGAATCCGTCTTCGTGTTTGCCGCCTGGCCGTCTATTTTGACTGGTCATTACTGACCGCCAGAGATGCTCTGACCCGCATACAGAGACCTCTTATGGTCCTAAAAAGGACCTTTGTGCATACCTATGTAGGTGGAAGAAAAGCAGATCTACCACGAGAAGTGGGATCAACGCCGGAAGGTAAGGTGAATGCGACCGCACAGAATGCAGGATTCCTCCTTAAAGAGCTTCGCCAAAAAAAAACGAGCCGTTATTTATCCTACGCCCCACCAGCGTACGAATATGGCACAAGGCCGTTTTTAAGGTGGGTCCTATCGCAGGGCCGAAGCCCAACGCGGCAGGCAGTTCCAAAAATGCCTCGGACCCCGTCGGCATTCCCCTTTTCGGGGCGCCTCAGGCGCCGGGCGATAAACCCAACCCCTCCGAAGAGGGTTAAAGCCTGGGGGCGGCCCCCTGAGGCCAGAGGTGATGTATCCAGTGGTGGAACACACCCGAACAGACTGTGCGGCTCGCAACCACAGCCGGTCGAGAACGCCCCACCACAGGACACAAAGCATCGCCAAAAAAACGAGCCGATTATTTGTCGCTGCCTCCCAACAGACACGACTTGACACAAGGTCAAAAGCCCGAAAGCCGATTAAAGTGGGGATAAAGGGGAGGGGAGGTCGGGAACGAGCCGAGACTCGAACCCTGCTTGTCTGTGCTGCTCATCGGCTCACTTAGTGCAATGTGAGCCTGATGAGGCAAGCAGTTTCACGAACCCAAATGTGGGTCCGGGCACGTATGCCAGTTTGCGGCTTAAACTAGACGCATGGTCTAGTGCTGTACAAGGGGGACAAAGGAGACAAAAATGCAGCTCGCCCACCCGAAGGTAGCCTAGTCGCGCTCGCCCGCCGAGTATTTGTCGCTGCCTCCCACCGAGTGTTGAAAAAGGGCTTGCTGATATTACGAAGGTGCCGTGACACACAGCTCCAGCTGCGTGAATATAAAATTCTTTGATAAAAAATGAGTGTAGCCATAAAGTATTTTTCTAACCTGCTATAGGCTGGCGACGACTATTAGTTCCAGTCTTATCAGGTTATTTTTGGCCGAAGTGCTTTGTAAATGTTATTAATTTTAATTCATCCTTTTCTTTTAGCTATAACGAGATGTCAAGGTCGTTAGAAAGAAAAAGGGCTTAGTCAGTTCCGGTCGTACTCGGATATAATTGTCCTAAAGCGGGCGTGTAACTTGATATGTTTATGTTTATCGGCAGGTCGCGGCAAGCTTAAGAGAGAACTTCTATCGCAACGACACAACCCAGAAAGCATAACGTCGGCTACTAGAAATGTAGATCGGATGACAGAGAACGATACCCCGAAGACTCACCACCGTCTGTCTACTCAATGTCAAAGGCCTCGACGAAAAGATTCAAAACATATGTAGTTTATATGATATCAGGACAATATTTAAGAGTGGCACCATTCTTCGAAAATATCTCCTCCGAATCAAGCCACCAACAGAATACAACACTTCAAAGAATTTTGTGTAGTCCATCCCATGCAGTTGCAATAATGTATACAATGACAAAACGTGCTGCTCTCTAAAAGTAAGGTTAAAGGAACTTCGAAAGGGAGTATGTCGGAAGAGATCGAAAAGTCAGGTATGGCTGATCATATATGAAAAGAAATGCGGAACCATCTGCCCTTGTGGGATGAAGTTAAAATCATAGTGAAGAATATAAGAGAATAAGACGCCTTAGACGTCTTATTCTCCAATATTCTTCACTAAAGAAGCAGCGCTACAGTGACTTGTTGAGCAGACAAAGTATAGCGATGAATACGATTTGGAAACCATTAATCAAAATGTCTCAATAAAAAAAATGCAAAATTAGCTTCGGTAAAAAATAGGTTGTTGGAGACCTTTGGTTTTTTAGTCCCAAAAATCCACAATGAATTGTCATGCAAGAAATATGATGCAGTGGATAAAATTGTCGTTCTGAAAGTGCTTCTGTGTGAAATCGTCTGGAGATTCCGGGTTCAATCCAACCCATCCGTAAGATAGTAAAGAATATTTACTATAGCTTTAATACTTGTGCTTGGTCATTGTTAATGGAATTGTGAATTTGATAAAAGATTCAACTCGATATTCTGAGTAGGTTCTCGAGTGCGATCTAAAACACTTGATGAAAGCCAAAGGATAGATCGGCAGAAACGTTGTGACTACAGCAAGGAAGACAATAATTCTAAGTGATAAATAAATCCTATTGTCTAGTCGAAGAGTTTTATAAGTATAAGTTGAGGGTCCTTAATTGCGTACGTATGATATAGAAAGTGTTCAATAAAGACTAAAAAGTTTAAGACATCGTGTGCCATGCAAGATGAGGTCGTTAAGGGTGCAAGACCCCACATTTTTGTCTGAGGAGGGACAGGTGTGTGTGTGTGTGTGTGTGTGTGTGTGTGTGTTCTACTGAAACCACGAGTGAAATGGAATTTTTCTTTGATGCGCGCTTCTTTTATATGCTACTTTAGTCATGCCATTTTGACGCCTTTAGAAGTACTATTTAGCAAGCAAGAAATAGAATCCATACACATATATATATATATATATATATATATATATATATATATATATATATATATATATATATATGTGTGTGTGTGTGTGTGTGTGGCAGATAAAGGTGTAAATAATTGAAAAAAAACACCGACCTATAAATTAATATCTTTTATTTCTTTAAAATAAACGAAAAGTTTGTTGAAAAACAGAAGTTACGAAGTCTTTTCTTGTCAGAAAAGGGCATAAATATTTTAAACGAGAAAGTGAACTTTCATGCATGAAATATTGCAGTTATTGTTAGCCTAGATCTAAATGGACATATTTTGTGTGCATGAGTAAAAGATCTTTGTATAAGTGTGTAATTATGAAGTGGAAGAGCAACGTTATGACGCTAATGTCACTTTGTAAGTAAAATAAAACAATCAGCAAACGAGATATTTTTTGTAATAATAGATTTATGTAAACAATAACGTATTCGTTTAAATGAAGACAATTTGTGCAGACCTGCTTACCTTATCTATTGCATAACAGAAATGTTTGAACAGTGCAATGATACATTCATATTTTCTATTTTTAAGGTTTATTTTATGTGCATAATTTTTTTTTCTTTTCTTTTTTCAGATATTTATAGTTTACCCAAAATAAATTTTCTCCTCACCTCTGGCTGTTGTAAAATAGTTTCTATAGTTGTAAAATAGTTTCTAAAATAGTTATTGTAGAATAAGTTTCTCGGTCGCCTGTTATATAATTTGGCAAGGGGAGCAGCTTTACCTAAATATGGTTATCTAATTTGCATATTTTGCTTTAAAATTTGCTTATTATAAAAAGAAAACTGGTTATTAAAAAAATAACATTGAAGATGATTATGTTTATCATTCATAATCAGATTTTTTTTATAACCTGTTTTCTTTTTCATTTCTTTTTTTAAATAAACGATGATTTTGTTAATCGCTTTCATTATTATTCTCACTTACAATAATGTTGCTATCAATCGAGATCTGCTCTCAGGTAAGCAACGTTAGCCTAAATGTAAATCGAACCATCAACCTAAAAATGTTAACTTATTTTTTTCAAAAATAAAATGAAAATATTTATCTAAAAATGTGAGTTACTTCACAAAATTGAATCTTCAAATTTTCCTTTCAAATTTTTGTTGTTATTGTTGTTAGTAGTTTATATTTCTTTTTAATTTTATTGTAAAAGGTTACTTGCCAAATTTAGTCAGATTTATTTGTACTTATTATTTCACAAAAAATGTAAAATAGAAATAAAAAAATCGACTCTGATTTACCTCAGAATGTTGTCGTTCAAATCTGGACAATTCTTTTGCATCCAGTCGTTCTTCATGTGAGTATTTTTGTCACGTGATTCAACTTGGCACCGAATGACATGTAGATGTTTAGCTTCATGATGACCTTTTGACACCAACTTGGATTTTTTATCTTAAAGATTCCAAGAATTAGGAAAACGTATGATATCATTTTTTTATCCAAGCTCAACTGACATTATTTCGTTCCCTTTAATATAGATCATTTCATTTAATGATTATTCGAGAATGACCATCTGACCAGTCGTGAGTTTTTGAAAGCACTAAAGAATAATTGCTGACTGAACCGAATGACCTGCGAGAGAAATATACAATAATCACAAAGTTTCATTCAGAAAGAAACGGTACGTGTCGAAATATATTTGAGAATCTGAAGAAATATATGATAAAGCGGCAATTAAACTCGGATGATAAACTATGTACCTGTAATGATCTGTTGTAAGACCAGCTTGTTAACCATTATTCAATAACGAAAGAACCTTCTAGAAGTGGGAAATAAGTTGATAGATAAATGTATGGGAACAGGCAGATGTCATTTGAAGGAAAGTATATATTTTACTCAACTGTTATAAAAGTAATCAAAATTTAGAGCGAAATGTATATTTCATAGCACAGTGAAAAACTAGTTTAGAAAATCTGTGTCTTTGTTTATCAAAATGCCAAAATGGATGAAATACTCAAGATTAGATTGGTATGTCATAATGGTATGTATTTTCAAAATGTTAGGATTTAAAACTAGGTCATGTCATTAGACAAATAACTTTCTTTTTAAGAAAATATATCGTTCCAATTTAACTTTAATAATAATAATAATAATAACTAATGACAATGTATGAGGCATTTACATCCGAGAGACGATGTTGACAGACGATACGTATCAAGAAAAGAGGGAAGAAGAAGACTTGCGAGCATTGAAGATAGCGTTGATGCATCGATACAACGACTCGAAGACTTAAATACAAAAACACGATGGAGGACTCATTACAGTCATCAGAAACGATAATGATAACACGATGGACAACAGAATGACAATAACTAGGAAACAAAAATGGGAAGATAAACAACTTTATGGGCGTTTTAAACGACTAATAAACAACATCTTACACGAGAAAACCTGGACATGGCTAGGAAAAGGAAACTTTAAGAGAGAAACAGAATCTCTCTTAATAGCAGCACAAAACAACGCCGTAAGAACCATTCATATCAAAACGAAAATAGCTCAGACGCAACAAAATAGCAAATGTAGGCTATGCGGTGACAGAGATGAAACCATCAATGACATAATAAGCGAATGCAGCAAATTAGCGCAGAAGGAATATAAGACTAGACATGATTATGTCGGCAAGGTGATCCACTGGGAGATGTGCAAGAAATTGAAATTTGACCATACGAACAAATGGTATATGCATAACCTAGCACCTATCCTAGAAAATGACACACATAAATTCCTATAAAACTTTGACATACACACGGATCACCTAACCTCGACCAGAAGACCAGACCTAATAATAATCAACAAAAAAAGAGAATTTGCAAAATTGTCGACTTTGCTGTTCCGGCTAACCACAGAATAAAACAGAAAGAATGTGAAAAGAAGGATAAATACCTCGACCTTGCCAGGGAATTGAAAAAACTATGGAACATGCAGGTGACAATTATACCAATTGTAATTGGTGCGTTTGGAATAGTAACTAAAGGATTACTAAAGGGACTGGAGGACTTGGAAGTTGGCGGACGAGTGGAGACCATTCAAACTACTACATTATTGAGAACGGCCAGAATACTAAGAAGAGTCCTGGAGACTTGAGGAGACTTGCTGTCACTCAAGTTCCAGTGAAAGACCACCAGCGTTAGCTGATGAGAAAAACTCTAATGAGTAAATAATAATAATGAAATTCCAGAATGGCATATTCCAGGGAGATGCACTTACACCATTACTATTTGTAATAGCAATGATGCCACTCAATCACATACTTAGGAAATGCACAAACGGCTACAAACTTATTAAATCGCAAGAAAAGATTAATCAAGTAATGTACATAGACGACATCAAGGTGTTTGCCAAAAATGAAAAAGAATCAATTACCCCTAACACAATCAGTGAGTATATACAGTCAGGATATAGGGATGAAAATCAGCATAGAAAAATGTATCATGTTAATAATGACAGAAGGAAATTACCAAATTAATAAAAAAAACAGAAAACTTGGAATAAAGGAAACTTACAAGTATTTGGTAATAATGGAAGCAGACAGCATCAAACAAAGAAAGATGAAAAAAATTAAAAAGAGTATATCAGGAGAACGAGAAAACTAAACCAAACTATATAATAGAAATCTCATCAAAGAGATAAACAGTTGGGCAGTTTCCCTCGTAAGATACATCGGAACATTATTAATGTGAATGAGGGAAGAAATTCAACAAATGGTCCAAAGAACAAGAAAACCCATGACGATACCTAAGGCCTTCATCCTAGAGATGACTTAGATAGGATGACGATACCTAAGGCCTTCATCCTAGAGATGACATAGACAGGATGACGATAGCTAAGGCCTTCATCCCAGAGATGACTTAGATAGGATGACGATAGCTAAGGCCTTCATCCCAGAGATGACTTAGATAGGATGACGATACCTAAGGCCTTCATCCCAGAGATGACTTAGATAGGATGACGATACCTAAGGACTTCATCCTAGAGATGACTTAGATAGGATGACGATACCTAAGGCCTTCATCCTAGAGATGACTTAGATAGGATGACGATACCTAAGGCCTTCATCCTAGAGATGACATAGATAGGATGACGATACCTAAGGCCTTCATCCCAGAGATGACTTAGATAGGATGACGATACCTAAGGCCTTCATCCTAGAGATGACTTAGATAGGATGACGATACATAAGGCCTTCATCCTAGAGATGACTTAGATAGGATGACGATACCTAAGGCCTTCATCCTAGAGATGACTTAGATAGGATGACGATACCTAAGGCCTTCATCCTAGAGATGACATAGACAGGATGACGATACATAAGGCCTTCATCCTAGAGATGACATAGACAGGATGACGATACCTAAGGCCTTCATCCCAGAGATGACTTAGATAGGATGACGATACCTAAGGCCTTCATCCTAGAGATGACATAGACAGGATGACGATACCTAAGGCCTTCATCCCAGAGATGACTTAGATAGGATGACGATACCTAAGGCCTTCATCCTAGAGATGACATAGACAGGATGACGATACCTAAGGCCTTCATCCTAGAGATGACTTAGATAGGATGACGATACCTAAGGCCTTCACCCTAGAGATGACATAGACAGGATGACGATACATAAGGCCTTCATCCCAGAGATGACTTAGATAGGATGACGATACCTAAGGCCTTCATCCTAGAGATGACATAGACAGGATGACGATACCTAAGGCCTTCATCCCAGAGATGACTTAGATAGGATGACGATACCTAAGGCCTTCATCCTAGAGATGACTTAGACAGGATGACGATACCTAAGGCCTTCATCCTAGAGATGACTTAGATAGGATGACGATACCTAAGGCCTTCATCCTAGAGATGACTTAGATAGGATGACGATACCTAAGGCCTTTATCCCAGAGATGACTTAGATAGGATGACGATACCTAAGGCCTTCATCCTAGAGATGACATAGACAGGATGACGATACCTAAGGCCTTCATCCCAGAGATGATCTAGATAGGATGACGATACCTAAGGCCTTCATCCTAGAGATACTATTTACCAACCCCTCCGCTCGGGCAGGATATGACACAAGGTCAATTTTTAAGCGGAGTTTAACAGGTTTTAATTTAGAGTTTTCCTTCTCCTAGATTAGTTGCCTCCCCAAGGCTGAAGAACCTAGTCCGTCCTACTATTTACCCATAGCTGGAGGGAGAATAAGGGGGTTCATACCTTTCCCAAGGGTATTTGCCCGAAAGTGAACGTAATAGCGCGACTGGAGTACGAACTCGCGTACTACGATTCCGCAGTTCATCGCTCTAACCATTACACCACGAGGACACCCCCTTCATCATAGAGATGACATAGACAGGATGACGATACCTAAGGCCTTCATCCTAGAGATGACTTAGATAGGATGACGATACCTAAGGCCTTCACCCTAGAGATGACATAGACAGGATGACGATACATAAGGCCTTCATCCCAGAGATGACTTAGATAGGATGACGATACCTAAGGCCTTCATCCTAGAGATGACATAGACAGGATGACGATACCTAAGGCCTTCATCACAGAGATGACTTAGATAGGATGACGATACCTAAGGCCTTCATCCCAGAGATGACTTAGATAGGATGACGATACCTAAGGCCTTCATCCTAGAGATGACATAGACAGGATGACGATACATAAGGCCTTCATCCTAGAGATGACATAGACATGATGACGATACCTAAGGCCTTCATCCCAGAGATGACTTAGATAGGATGACGATACCTAAGGCCTTCATCCTAGAGATGACATAGATAGGATGACGATACCTAAGGCCTTCATCCCAGAGATGACTTAGATAGGATGACGATACCTAAGGCCTTCATCCTAGAGATGACATAGACAGGATGACGATACATAAGGCCTTCATCCTAGAGATGACATAGACAGGATGACGATACCTAAGACCTTCATCCTAGAGATGACATAGACCGGATATTCCCCCCCCCCCAAAAAAAGAGAAAACGGAGGAAGAGAACTCGCCAGCATTGAAAATAGCGTCGATACATCGATACGACGATTCGAAGACTACATAAAAAAGAGCAAAGACTGATTAGAGCGACCAGAAACCATACAAACACCACAATGATCAACAGAACAACAATAACTAGAAAACAAAAATGGCAAGCAAGTAATTGTATGGACAAACAAGCAAAATCTCACACAACAAGAATTGGATATGACAATGCAAGGGAAACCTTAGGAGAGAAATTGATTCTCTTCTAATTGCAGCTCAAAACAACGCCATAAGGACCAACTATGTTAAAGTAAAAATAGATAAGAGTCAACAAAATTGTAAATGTAGGTTATGTGATGAGAGTGACGAAACGATTAATCATATAATACACGAATGCAATAGATTAATGCTAAAAGAGTATTAGACTAGACACAACTGAGCGGAAGGTAATCCACTGGGAATTATGCAAGAAGTTTAAATTTGATCATATATCCACAAACCACAATGAGATGCACAAAATGATTTGGAATTTTGAGATACAAACAGATCACCTAATCCCGGCTAGAAAGACCGAACCTTGTGATTGCTAACAAAAAAACTCCCCAAAACAAGAACCTGCCGTAGAATGAACTTTGGCCTCCCGGCCGACTACTGATTAAAAATAATAAAAAAAAACAAAAAGTAACAAATACTTAGATCTTGCCGGATAATTAAAAGCTATGAAACATGATGGTGACAGTGATACCAATCGTAATTGGTGCACTATGAACGATCCTCAATACTTAGTAAAAGAACTAGATAAGCTGGAAATCGAAGGAGGTGCGGGGACCATCTAAACGACAGCATTGTTGAGGTCGGCCAAAATACTGAAAAGAGTCCTGGACACTTAAGGAGACTTGCTGTCATTCAGACTCCAGTTAAAGACCATCAGCTAACGCTGAGTTATCCTAATGATCCCATTCGGGGAATCTTGGTAGATTATTTCCGACTTTTCCTATATATATATATATATATATATATATATATATATATATAAGGGGAGTAATATTTTCTTCTGATGATAACTATAGAAGATATAGTTCTTAATTATCCAACATTATTTGGCCTTTTTTTCTAGAACATTCAATGCTTCCAAATGGAAAAAAAATCCAAAACGTGCACTTCATAGAAACTCAACTGATTGTATCATAATTTTTTACTATATCGGTTTGTTTGTTCACATTAAAAATTGTTGCCATTTGAAGACGAAATCTTTATAGAGAGTAAAACAGTTTGTATATTCACATTCATATTCAGTTGATAAGAATCAGAATTACTCGATTTACTTTCGCGATTCCAAATATCTCATTTTTGTCTTATCGTCCATCTTTTTCATTTGTTGTCTTATTTTATTTATTAATAGCAAAACAAACCCAGAAATATAGGAATAATCGCTAAAATGGCGTTGGTGAATTTGTATGTATAATGAAAGAAGGTCGTGCCGGTCTCCCGTTGGCATAAATGACTGCTATTTGGCAATGATTTCATGTCAGAGGGGAATGAATCTACAATGTCGATAAAGTATTGCCATCACCGATTTGATGAGATTATGGTTTTAATGAGAAAAGGCATTCCTTTCATGGTATTTCAGATGGTAAATAGGTTTATTTGGCAATGCTCATTTCCTTTCAACCTGACAGATTGTACTGGGTCAGTCTCATAACCCAGAGGTCATCGGGGTGCTATGTTAGTCTTTTGTTATTCATGGTATCAGAAAATAAAGGTTTACTTGGCAGTGCCCATCTCCTCTCCAATTCTTATGTGATAGTAAGTTATATGGTATCAACTGCAGAAAAGTACTCTCCTCCATTAATCATAGTGGTATATACCACTATCCTAATGCTTCTTAAAAATGATGATAATGATGACGATGCAGAAGAGAATTCCTATCTTTCTCAATGTCATTTAGTTCAAAGTGAATAATAACAGCTTCAGTTGAAATTCAAACTTTGTATTCTGATTCTCATTTCTACGCCGATAAGTCAAATAACCTTTTTACAGTGTGGGTAGTTTAACCAATAAGAATCAAAGAAGAACATTATTACCTCGTAATGAGTATTTAAGATGGTGAGTAAACTTTGACACAAGAGCAATTGTAATGCATTCAATGAGAATCAAACTTACTTCATTGTTGAATGGGTTTAAACTAAATATGTTCACTTATCGCTACAGTAGGCGGATCTTTTAGCGCTAAAATTCTTGAAAATTCTCAAACTTTTATTACGTTTTTCTCATTATTCTCAGATGATCTTGATGATGAAAATAGATTGAGGTCGATTCTGAACCAAGTGCGGTTGATTCAGATTCCATTTCTCTAGAAATTTTTGAATTAAAAAATGCTGTATTAAAAAACTAATCAAGAGTCAATATTATCTAAAGAAAATTATTTGGTTTTTTATTGAGGTGAGTGTGCTTCAACGACAACAATCAAGGTTCAAATCTTACTTCATCGATGTTTTGACTGTGACAGTGTCCCACATCTGAAAGGCTAGTGATAAATCAGATTAATACAAACTTTGAATTCATCATCATCATATCGCGCTGGTAGCACGGATATCCCTGACCCTCTCATGCCACTCCTCCCTATCGTTCATCGCCCTAGGTAGGTCTTCAGGATAACATCCCGTATCCTCACATAGCTGCTGAATGTATGTTCGTGCTGGTCGTCCTGCTTTTGCACGGCCATGTGTGGGGGTCCATAAGAGTACATCTCTTATGAGTTCGTCCCTGCTTCTCCAGCAGTGTCCTGCATGTCTGGTTCGTCTAACTTGAATAGTTTTCGTGATAGGGGACAGGTGGCCGTACAGTTGGTGTCTTGTGGGGTGTTGCCGCCAGGACTTGTTCAAGATTGCACGTAGCATTCTTGTGTAATTGCCGTCTTATTCATGAAAAAGAAACCGCTGCCTTTCGTGGGTTGTCAAACTTTCTAGGAGAGTTTTGTAAATAAGAGAATTCGAAAATGGTTCATTCTATCAATGTTGTTCATTGCAAAATAAATAGTGCAGTTTAATTACATACTGAGACGCGATTAACGTGATTGTAAGCAATGACGTAACAATTAATTTCATAGTAAATAAGGAATGATATAACGTTAAATGACCTGATTGTAAGTCGCAAAAGAATGTGGTAGGTTTTCACATTTGTATTGTAGGAATGATTTTTAAATCGAATGTAAGTAAATAACTAAGTTTACATGAACTATGTCTCTTCGTTTACGTTTATGAAACAACTTGCTTCGTGAATTAGATTGTTTCGTTTTTTTCCCTTTGGTGTCAATATGCCATGTTCGAGTACAGGTAAAATTAATCTGTATTTTCTCCTTGAAATATTAGCCTGTATCTTTGACATGACACAACATGTGGTCTTTATATCCAAGTTTATCTCCCTGATTCGGTCTTTTACTTAATGATTATCGAGACACTTGCCGCTAAAAAATCATCAGGTTTTTGCTCCTCAACTCATTATCGCCAAATAAGAATGATATTCGTAGAGAAAGTTCGTTCACTGACTTTTAATAATTTTCCCTTGACGCATTTTCCCTTGATTTGATTAACAGATATTGGCGTGTTCATCACGATGTTGGCGAGATTCCCTTAAAATCAATGGGAATGGATCAGTAAATGATCCATAGCGTCGATTGGCATCATGACAATACGTAATTATTTTAAAACAAAAGGGCAGGCTTTTGTTTTTATAACGTCGCTTTCTAGTGAAGTGATTACATATTCATTATTCTAAGATGATTGACCAGAAGATCCCTAGAAAATGGCGGGACTTTTTTTTTTATGCTTTCAATGACGAAATAGAACAGCTTTGGTAACATGGAAGTGTTATGTAATGACGAGACAAAACTACAGGGCGTATTATTATCTATGAAAGATTATAACTTTGACCAACAACAAAAGTAATGCATAACAAATATTAATAACCTATAAATCTTCAAATTCATTTACTCGTTTTATCTTTTTGTGGTTATTTTTTCAAATAGCGGATGGTTATATATGTTAGATTTTAAAGCAGAAAAGCTGCAGACCTCAACAAAATACTTCCTGACGTATCGAAGACAAGGAAATTTAACGATCCATTTCTTAACACAATAGAGAAATGAACGAAAGGCTAGGTGACCTTGGAATCACTAAAAAAAAAAAATAGACGTTAACTCTTATTGCCATGGCAACTAAAATTTATAATGTCCTTCTTCTCAACCATATCCGACCTGAAGTTGAGAAAATTCTTAGGAAAAATCCGAACGGTTTTTGGAGAAATCGATCCACAACTTCAGAAATTCTGACGATTTATTGAATCATTGAAGAACGTACAAAAGATCTCAAGGCAACACTATTGTTCGGAAAATTGGTCCTTGGCATTTGATTCTATAGACAGATTTTAAAGATTGAGCAAATACTGCAAAGATATGAAACTGTAATTGCTTTAATAATGCTTTACAAAAATACGTAAGCAGTGGGGTTCACTCACCCGATGGTGAGACCGGCTACTTCAACATTTTGTTACTGTCATCTAACAAGGAGATTCATTAGAATCATATCTTGTTATAATCTGACTTGATCTAATAAACTAAAATTAGTTTCACATTAGCAAGAAGTAGACTATATCCCATAGAAACTATGACAAGTGCAGACTATACTCATGATCTAACGGTTCTCACAAATACACCACGCGAATCTCAGCAGCATAACCTGGAGCAAGCAGCAAGAGGCATTGGTCTCTACGTAAACGGAAATAAAACAGAATTCATGCCCACTTTAAGTGGCAAGCCTCTGAAATTAATGGACCAGTTCAAATACTTCGGCAGCAAAGTCTTATCTACTGAAAGTGATGTCAACATATATATTGAGAAGTGATGCGAGGCCGCATTTACCCAACGTCTTAGGTTAATATCACTGAAAATAAAGATAATGCAAATCCTGTATTACATTGGTAACTCTTAGGTTCTCACAAATATATAATCAATTTAAATAATAAAAAATTAGAAAATAACTGTTTTAAGGAACTCTCAGTAAGCTACGAGATTCCTGTAAGGGTTTTAGCGTTGCTATATAGAATAGCAGTGAGAGAGTTGTGTCGGGACTTCCACTAGGATAACTTCAATTCTGGTTTATCCATTGATTCATGGACAAGAGATTCGGACCGAAAGAATCCAAACAAAGAACGAAAGCTACAAAGAAGATAAATTCGGTAAAATACCATTTTCTGACTTCTCTGACCAATTCCTTAATTTTTATGTTTGAGTATTTCCATTTTTCTTCTCGAATTATAACTAAGGCTTATCTATCACCTTTAGACATTTTTTGCCATAGATTTTTTTATCCTCTATCTTTAGATTGAACACTCTTGTTAAACAATTTGGCCTTGCCGTTTAGATATTTGTATTATATGCTGTAATTAATTAAAATCTCTTCTTTCACTCTTTTATTGTAATCAATTATTTTATTGTGCTACGTCAGCTGTCAACACAAGTCATGAACTTCTATTGACAGCTTGACGTTCGTCTGAAATCCTGATGTCTGATAAAATAAAATGGAATTCCTTCTACTGTATAGATACTCCACATCGACTCACACCAAACACTAAGAGAAAAAGCTAAATGAAAACTATAAAAGAATGCTATGTGCTGTTTTGAACAAATATTGGAAGCAACACCTCACAAAATAGTAGCTGTACAGCTACTTACCTCCTATCTCACAAACCATGAATGTATCAGTGTTGACCGACCAACAAAGACTTATATATATATATCAGCTCTGTACGGACACCAGATGCTGCCTACAGAATCTTTCAGGAGAAGTGGCCGATAGGGCCAGATAGCGAGAGAGTCATGTGACGTCGTACTATCAGCATGATTTGATGATGATGTTATTAAAGTAATATATTAATATAATTATACTATATATATATATATATATATATATATATATATATATATATATATATGTCGTTGTCACTAGATTTACCTACTCAACCCCAAGTATCATAATAATCCAACAGAAAGAGAGGAAAGGGTTACTGTGAACTAATGGACACAAAAAATACTGAGTACAGTTGATAAACCACAAAGCTCTGTGTGTTCACCAATAATATCACTCCTACTATTACCATGCTGCAGCTGAAGTCTCAATTTTATTTTCAAATCAACGCTGTTGTTTTATTGTTTTAAAATAACGAGCTGAAAATAACTTTGTAAAAAAACCTTTTAAAAGAAAAAGCACAGCTACTTTTTTTAAACATCTATATCTAAAAGTTTGTTAAAATTTGGATAATAGGATTGGCGTTTAGTCGAATTAGCAAATTCAGCCTCACAGAACGTGTCCAATTATGTGCTATAAATATATTGTAAACTGATCACCCATTTTATTGTTACCACATTTGAACCAACTGTTCTAGTCAATGTTTTACAAACATAAAAAAGAAATGTGTTTTCCATTTTGACTGCAAAAACTTTTAGAAACTGACACTATATCAATGGGAATTCGAATCCTTTTTGCCAAATATCACATTTACTGACGCCGTCCGAACAGGTGAAGCTCTACTTCAGGCTGATAAGTCAAGAAAAGGCAAACTATCAAGTGTAAAATATTCAAGCACGCTGAAAGGAAAGTGTTTACATTCCATTTTTTTTTTTTTTTTTTTTTGCAATGATCAAAAAATGTCTATATTTCAAGTTGATTCCACTGATACTCGGTTGTCGGTGGAGTCAGGAAAGAGAAATCAGAACGATCTGATTATAATTACATTCTAGGAATGAATTCTTAAGTTATGTTCATAAGATTTCCCTCCCCACTCCCCTAGTGGTATGATGTGATACAAGATTGGTTTAATAAGCCAAAATTGTTCAATCTCCCCGGCATTCCTGTAATGGGGGTGCTTCAAGATTCGAACAATAAACCCGACCGTTACCGCTTTTAAAATAATGAAAGCAAATGCTGCCTGGATGGTCTACTAAGAATTCCTTTCTCTCAGCTCACATGAAACAAATATCTATCACACACACACACACACACGAGGTTGATATTTAGTTTTTGGTGTCAGTGAACTGGAGTAATTTAAAGTTATATTTTCTCGCTTTAATTTTAAAGATTAGTTTACGTCTCTCTATATATGTTTTCATTTTGAAATAGCAAAGAATCCGCCCATTTGAAATACAATTTGTATCCATGAAAACTCTTATACTCGGCGGTGATGGTGTTTTATTTTACAACAAATATTTACTTTTAGATATAATCTGTTTTCGTGTCAACGCACTTAACCCAACGCTACTTCATTAATCACACCGATAAAAAAAAGTATATTGTGAAAATTTCAGATCAAAATTTAGCTAATAACTGCATCAAGCAATAAATATATTGATCCAACTTTTATTTTTGAGTGTTTTTCTGTAAGTTTGATGTTTAATAAGCAACTCATCAGCCGATACATTCTTCAGCCTTCTCAAAAGACGATGAGGAAAAGAAAAAAATAAATAAAACCAATCTAAAGGATACAAAATGCAACTTACACCAGAAGACAGAAGAATATATTGGCCTAAACATTATGTAAAAAACAGCAAATAAAGTAGACAGCAGTTCGGAAAACTGTTGGAAAATAAAACACTTAATCTCAGAACTTCCAACAATAGAGGAAGGCCTGAGAATATATCAGCCAAAAGATTTTATTAAAACAACAATAAAGAAAATAGTTTTAAAATATGTCAACTACATTGGTATGTTAAGCATTAGTCTAAGGTTGTCACGAGTGAGTTCGAGTCTCATTGGGTGCCCCTTTCATATGGCCTTGTGCCACATCTAAGCAAAAAGCTTAGTAAATTATCATTAGTCTAAGGTTAATGTGCCAGTTTATTTGAAACTATAAGTCGATAAAATGGGAGATTTGTTACGGAACTCTCAGTTATTCAAATGCGAATGTCTCATTAAAATTTCATTAAAAACAAAAACAAAAATTGTTTCCGTTCGATGAATACAATAAAAAGTTTTTGTCAGACAGAGTTTTCTCATTTGATGGCTGTTGTTTCATCTGGTTCAATTGTAGCTGAAAAGTTGTGAGAGTCAGTGAACCGGAACAAATAAAAAAAAAGTTTCTTCTTCTTCTTCTTCTTCTTCTTCTTCTTCTTCTTCTTCTTCTTCTTCTTCTTCTTCTTCTTCTTCTTCTTCTTCTTCTAAGCATTTGAAGAAAAACAGGTTTTAATTAATTCCACTTAAAAATTCACACTTTTAGAGACGGCAGCAATTATTGTATAAATGTACATTATATGCCTATAAAAGTATGTTGTTAGAAGGTTTGTCATATTAAATGACAATACAAAGAATAAACTTGTAAACTCACAAACGATTAATAGTAAGTCTCGTGTCAATGAAAATGAGTCAAATTCTGTTTAAGCATTAAATCCACAAACAGCAAAATGGAACCTGGCAGGAAAACTTTAAATTAAATCACTGACAGTTTAGGTATTTTATAAGAATTAAAAGATTTATTTTTCCCAGAATGCAACATTATTTCCGACTGACTTTTGTTTATGGCTTATACCAGGAAAATAACCCAACATATGTATACTTTTATGCCTATGTTTATACGTATATGAAAGCATTTGTAGTGATTGCCTCTGTAGTTGTATAGATGTGATTTAGGTCGCTTGTTTGCTTGTTTTGGTTTGGGGGGTTTGGGGGGGGTATTTGCTTGCCTTATTTTTTGAAATTGCACTGGAAAAAAGTGTAAACTAATTCAACTATCATTTAACAGATTTAATCCGAAGATGTTTGTTTTGATATATTTGAGAGTTGACAAGTTGTATTCTTTGATTTGAAATTAGTTTGAAATCAAAGAAATAAATGTAAGTTTTAATATCTAGCAATCCGGGTGAATTTCCATAAATTATGTCGTTTCATAAATGATGAAAAACATTCTTTATTCAATGCACGAGAATCTTGTTTTTGAACAAAGATATAACAATTTATTCTTATAAATTTCAAAATTTGCGATGACCACAGAACTCAATTTTGTTTACAATTGAACTTGAGAAATCTGTTAGAAAATACGACAAAAATCATTAGGAATTTAATCAAACATCTTTACAATACTTACCCTACATAATTATATTTTTAAAATACCCACAGCCAGGTTTACGATGACCAGATTTGTATTGTATAAAATAAATGTTTTATCAGCGTGTAAATTACCCTGACACAATAACTAGATTACAATATTCATCAAATTATTTATTATGATAATCAGAAACAATGTAATGCGCTCTACCAATGAAAACACGGCGTCAAACATGACGTTATCAAGAAAATTATATTCAAGATTGTGCTAATTGCCTGAATTTTTCTATCCTAAAAAAGCAGATCGTTCTCATTATTAACATTTATCAAATAAAGTTTCATTAATATGCAAAAAATGATTTATAAGTTTGTAGTCAAGAATAGAACGACAAGAATTAAACAGTTCCAACTTAATTCAACTCTATGAATGAATATAGAAAACTCATAACTGTTTCATCAATTTATTTGTTGATTTATTTTTCTTTTAAATAAATGAAACTTGATCGTCAGCATATTTTTCACATCAATTGCTCCTATTTATCCTTCGAAAACACAACTTTTTAATATTTTGCCTCCCCAGAAAAAAATAATCAGAGAAACATTTGTATTCCGAGAAGATGAAAACGAATTGAACGATAGAGATTGAATCTGTTCATTTGTCGCTAATTTTGTTGAGAACAAACATAAATTTGTCTTTTCTTCTTCATGTCTTGTGGATGGTTACCTTAATAAAGACTGCAGTGCTTTACAAAGTCTAAATAAAAGTTATTTTCTGATATTTACAAAGCGTCACTTTGTTGATAGCGAAATAAAAATCGTAGGCTTATCAAACAACGTGGATAGTAAATAAAGAGTAAAACCCCGTTGAGATTTGAACTCAAACCCTTTTTTTATCCTCTGTCTTACCATATCAACTCCTTATCGATTAGTTTGTGATAACTTCTCCATTAATCGTCATTTCGATAGTAAGATTTTTTCATGACAGAATTTACTAATATTTATTATTAATAAAGATTCAACACAATGTTTTATCTAAAAAAATTTGAAGACCATTGCATCTAAGAGTCAAGATTGTTTATTATTATGATCGTGAGAATTAATTTTTTTTATTTATTGCGGACTTTTTGTCCTCATCTTGGTAGTTTTTGTGTTGTTTCTTCTTCACTACGTTTCGGCCAAATTTCACCTCTGGCCTTCTTCAGGTGATTAACCGTGACCTCGGATAGGAATGCTGAGTCTTGTAACCGTATCCCCAGTAATTACTGTCTTCCATAGTTGTTGTCTATCGCACCACGTTTTTGACCAAGTAAACCTCTGGTCGGCTTGGGTAGGAATTGAAACTGCTGCGCCACGGGCCCCGAAGACGCAGCGGATAGAGGCGTTGAGTCCCTACGGTTCCAGGTGAGCATTGTCAGAAGAGAGCGAAAAAGTCCGCAATAAATAAATAAAAAAATAATTCTCAGATTAAGAAGCCTCATCTCAAAATGATTCCAATTAAAGACTATTATGATCGTGTTGAATAAAACTTCAAAGTCACTTTATGACTCTAAAATAGTTATTCCGTTATTTGCAATTTAGTCAGAATCAATTATTTAGAATTAATGTTTCAAAAACAAACGGCTGGTGATGAAGATTGTTTTAACAAAGTGTTAAAAGTTTATTTGTCGAGCAATAAACTATCTTATATGTCTCTGATCTTCTTCACGAGGTAAGACAGAACTTGACTTGGAATTTCCCTATATTATTTCCTGTCATTTTCTAAACACGATTATAAGTTATTCGTTCGTCAGGAATGCCGGAAATATCCGTGTTTCTGGTTACTATTTAAAGAAAAATCCGGAATGTCAAACCCTTTGCGCAGGAAGAAGTCCCCCATCCTAGGAAGGGCTTATCCAACATTATCTAACTATTTATTACCAGTTTTAGTTGTTAGTATTTCTAAAAGTTGAATAAATTCTAAAACTTGGCCAAAAAAAGAATTATATAATTTCATTCCTCCATAGAAAACAAATTTAATAGATTTTCAACCAATTTACTTTTTAGTTTTTCTTTCATCTTATTTCTGTTGCGTTTTATTGTAAACTTACCGGACGTTATTCGATGATCTGAAATAAAGAAATACGCTTCATTCGAAACATTTTTCTTCATAGAATAAAGGAATGGAAAGACAAACTTCCAAAGTCCATTCTCGCCGGAAGTTTAATAATGATCAGGCGATTGTAATAAAATAAAACTGAAATGTATTAAAAGAAATTCTAGCCAGGAATTATTTATATGGGATGACGTTTCATCAAAACAAATTCAAATACTATTATATTTACAAGTGTATTAAAAAAGTCTTTGAACATGAAAAAAATTAAGTCTTAAAGTTCTAAGATTTTGTTCTCATGTTTTTAGATCAGGTTTTGTGCCTATTGTAAATATATTATTATCCCTATCAACTGGAAGACGACTGCAACTGATGTAAGTTCGTCTTCTATAATTGAGACTCATAGTCAAAGTAAATTTTATTAATATCTATGATATTAAAATGATGCGGATCGAATTTTAATTGAATTTTTGATTGAAGGAATTTTAATTTTTATGTTTGATAAGATTTATTTTTGCTGTTTTTTATGAAATAATGAATAAACATGTTTTAGATTAAATTTTAATTTCTGATCTGTAAATATCAATAGATTTAGCCGAAAGGAAAATTCTCGGGGAATATCAATAATTTTCAAGGCGTTTCAAGGAGTCACGGGATCATAAAAAAGGTTAATAAAAAGAATCAATAAATAAAAGAATAAAGAATAATAAAGGAGTCACAGGATGATAAAAAAAATTACATGTTAAAAGAAAAAGTGTTCTTAAATGGTTAAGATTTTTCCAGTCTGAATACAGAAACCCCGCCAGTCGGATATGCAGATCTGCAAACATTGCAGCTTCGAAATCGTAAAAAGTTTCGAGAAATGCATCGAGAAATGCATCAGAATCAATACAGAATATTTCACCATCAAAATGTTTGATTTTTTTCTTTTATGATTCACATTAATGTAAAGTGACCATAATTTTCGAAATCGCACATACACACACACACACACACATACTTGCATGTGGTGGGGAAGTCGTAGGAAATGAACTCGACGAGCCCAGTTCAAATCCTCAACAAGGCTGTTTGTAATTCACTTCGCAATAATGCTCATGAGAAAAACCATAAATACGTCTTTTCTCCCTAAAGCTTTAGATGGATATTAAGAGAGACTCTGTTCTCTAATCTTTGGTAGGGCGACTAATCAAAGACAAGGAAAGGCTCCGAATTTAAAACCTGAGGAGTGTTGCACGGGAAATCTGTGGCCCACTAGTGCACAATTCTTGTGATCGTAACCAACCAAAATGTGGAGCTGGTTCTATAAACGAATTCACCACTGTTAAAAAAACACCCAGGGAAGCAGACAAGAGGTCTACATCTTTGACTAAATTATTGGGCATTAATATGTAGTGCTCTACGGAGAGCTAACACACACACACACACATGTATATATATATATATATATATAGCCACAACTTTATATAACAAATAAGACCAATATTACATATTAAGTTTCTTACCTGTTAGATTACATCACCAATAATAATAATGATAATAATGTACTAAAATATACATATATGTTAGTCATATAATTCTAACACACTTTCAAGTAGATCAATTTTGCAAGGATCCCTTAATCGCCAGATAAAAACTTAAATCAATCAAGCTAAAATACAAATCCCTTTATTCCAAATAACTTTAGAATAATTGTTTTCGATAATACAAACTTAAGAAAAACAAAAAAAAATTTACAAATACAAGAGATTTTCATTTAAAAAGACAAAACTCATTTTGGGAAATAGAAAATATATACAATAATTAAAACAAATCATCATAGTTGTGTCAACAATTTTTACACAGACTCCAACATTTGCAACGTCATGAACACCTGACGTTCTAAATGTGAAAATCTAATATAACAAAAGGATATAGAGAAACAAGAAAATATTCAGAATTTCTCGGGACTTTGGACGGAAAGCATCTTGTATACTTGAAACAAAAGTCTTTTTCTATTTTAAAGAAACAATTACATCTTACCATTCTAGCAGTACGTTATTGCGAGATGAATCCACACACCAGGATGTTCATCAGACCTCGATTAAGATGATTTAAAGGAATTGGTGGAATGCAATTCACGCAAAACACTCAAAAATTAGGATTTGACCTCAACACATCACATTCCACGATCTGTGATCTCTTGAAAAAGTTAAGAAAAGTGAGCAAGCAGGGCGTTAGGGTTCCTCATACTCTTAATTAGACGAATAAGGGAAATCGCATAACCACAATGACAAGTTTCCTTTCAACGTAGAGAAATGACCCGTTTCTCAAGAATATTATGACAGATGAGAAAAAAGGGTTCATTCTTCACAATGTTCAACGCAAAATGCTGTAGATTTCCAACGATGAATCCCCGCAGCCTATTCCAAAGGCGAATCTTCATGGAAGAAAAATTATGGAGTGCTTAAAATGGGATCACCGTGGTATTATTCATTTTCATATTTCAAACAGCAATCAGACCCTCAATGGAAACTTATACTCTGTTGCAACAAGGTGTGCTTGAAAATCTTCAAAGAAAATGTCCTACACTCGTCGTCAATAGAAGATTTATTGCATTTCTCGGCGATAGAACAAAGGCCATTTTGAGCTTAAATCGCAGAGGAAAAAAAATATTGGCCTGAATATGTTAAACTCCATTCAGTGCGACTCAGCAGACTTTGCAACAAGTGATAATCATCTTTTTTGTTTTCTACAAAAAACTCTGAATGAGAAAAAAAATTTTCTCACGACTAGGTAAAAACGTTATGGAAAACTTCTTGAGCTTGAAACCAGCTGAATTTTACTTAAAAGAAATCATCAATTTACTTGATAAATGACAGCAAGAGATGATTCAAAATAATTCTGAATATACAATTGATTGAAATTAATTTGTTGTTAAATCATATATAAATAAATTGTATTTTCGTAAAACGAAAATTATTCATGACTCAATCTATTATACAGAAAATTTTCAAACCAAAGTCCCTTTTATTTATTTGGTTACAGTTTCATTGGAATAGAGTTAAGTAATAAGTTATGCTTAATATGACTCAAGCCAATATATATATATATATATGTAGCACTATATGGGTGGCCGGAGCAGACGATTCCTTTGTTTGTTTCGGCACGAAACCAGACAAAGGATTTTTGGACCTGAAATCTCGCCGTATCCGGAAGTGGTAAGGGGACGCAAAGGAGAGTTGGCTGGACAAAAGGAGCGGGCAGGCAGTTAACGACGGGACCCGGACGAGAGCAGTTGGCGACCGGACAGCAAGAAGAGTTGGCGTGGAACCACGGACAGGGGCAGTCAACACCGGACTCCGGAGACAGTAGCAGAGAAGAGAGGGTCCAGTCACGGTGAAGAAGATCGACTTAAGATGTCTGCATTCCAGTAGCTTTGTGGAATTTTCGCTAGTAATCCACGCTAGCGTTAGTCCATATATGCTAACGGAAATGAAGTGTTGCAATACCTCCTTCTGCTCTTGGTTAACCCCAAGCTTTGTTCGTGTTTGTTCGTCTGTTTTATTTTCTCCTGTCCCCCCCCCCCCGATCGTATTCTTGTGTAGCGGTAAAGAAATGTGCGTTACCCCCCTCGAACCACTAGTTGATCACCGGCCGGCCGTAAGAAGCGGAATGGTTAGAAGACTGATCTAATATGGTGGGGGGTGAGGGCGTAACGTTACATATATATATATAAACAGATGATAACAAATGAAAATTTTAGAAGATCGTTGAATAAATCAAAAGTGTACAAATGCTGACAAGCGTAAAAATGAAAAACAATTTAAATTTCACATTCTGCTAGTGGCCGGTAGCAGCAAAATTCAAAATGCTCTCAAAAAAGTGCGAAACAGACAACATAAATAATAATAAAGACACATTTTGTCGATATAATTTTATAAAAATCCTTTCCCTGATAAGTATCTTGGTTTCAGGTTGGAATTGGTGGATGAATTTACCAAGATTGTCTCGAAAGCGCACGGACTTTTCATAGGCCATCATCAAGGGTTGCTTGCATGTATAAAAAAGTGTTTTTGAAAGAGTTTTTTTGAAAGAGTTTTTTTTTTAGGTTTTTTATAACATTACAAAATTACGTAAACGGAGATTTGGATAAAACTGAGATGCTGATGAATTTAAAAAACAGAATATTATCAAAAATTATGGAATATCCAAAAAAAAGAAAAGAAAAAAACTACAGGCATTTCAAAACATTGTTGCTATTTTCAAAATTAATTCTACTGATTTTAAGTTTTTATATGTAGGGCTTCTTGGATTTGTAGTCGTCGTAGCTTATTAATTTCGTGTCCAATTGCAGTAGTGTTTTCAACAAGAATTTTTTCGAAATTTGAATTTGGGAATAGAATGGGTTTTAATGAAAACAAAAAAAATCTTGCTTAAATGAAAGACTGCTACCTAACCACACACACACACACACATATATATAGAGAGAGAGAATAGTTAACAACTAGATTAATATAAAATTCTCAAATTCTAGCAAGTAAAAAAATTTAAAACAATCTAAATTTCCCTTTTTTATTCCATGAGTAATATTTTCAATTTTTAAAATTTCAATTGTTTATACGTATATACGTGGTGCCTTCAAGAAGTTTCCATACATTTTTTGTACAGGCATTTAAGATTGTCGTAGACTCTTGAAAATTCAGTATGTTATTGCTATACATCTTATGAGATGACTGACCAATTTTTATGATTTAAAGGTCAAATGAACAGCTACAGCAGCAATTGGAATACACCCTACTAAAGCCTGATTGTCATAGCTAGTGAATTTCAAAAATCCAATCTGACACTTTAGAAGAACAATATGCAATAAAATTCTGTTTTAAACTTGGAAAAAATGTCACAGAAACGTATGGAATGCTTCAGACTACTTTTGGAGCATCTTGCATGAATCGAGCATCAGTTTTTGAGCGGCATAAGAAATTTAAGGAAGGCAGGGAGTCTATGAGGGATGATGAGAGGTGTGGGAGGAGTAAGAAAGTCAATAGACCAGAGTTGATTGGACAAAGGGTTAGGGTTAGGGTTACTATGTTGAGGTTTTAAGGGAGTTCAGGAAGAGATTCCTCGGGAAGAGGCCAGCACTCTTCAAATCGGGTCAGTGGTATTTCCAACAGGACAATGCACCAGTCCACAACTCCATCCTTGTCACAGACTATTTGACCAAGATGGGCATCAAGACAGTTCCTCACTCTCCAGACCTTGCTCCCTGTGACTTTTGGTTATTCCCTAAACTCAGAGGCTGTCGTTATGAGACAATTGAGGAGATGGAAGTGGCTGTGACGAAGGTCATTGACACGCACACACAAGAGGACTTCGATGGGGCTTTCCAGAAGTTGTTGGAACGGTAAAACAAGTGCATTGCAGCCGGAGATTTCTTCGAAGGGGACTTGAGTTTCATGTGTGTACTATCAATAAAAGTGCCCATACGAAAAAAGTCTAGAAACTTATTTAATGATCCTCGTATAATACAGCAGAGCAGTATAAAGACAAAAATTATTGAAATCTCACCGTCATAGGTTTGATCGATAAATAATAGGTTAGATTTTTTTTTAAATTAGACCTTTCAACTATATATATATATATATATATATATATATATATATATATATATATATATATATATATATATTGTGTTTATGCTACTTGTACTTTTAATATAATCATAGGAAAAGCAAGTGAATATTCTTTATCTTTCTGGATGCAACAAGTCCAGTTTAGTAATAAACTGAAGTAATTGCTCTGTAAAAATCGTGGTATACCATTCCTCCAGGCAGAGATGGTCTGGTTGCCTTGAAAATCAGCATTTATAATCTTACACTGATGAGAAGTTCGCAACAATCTCAGCAACAATAAAGACGAACATAAATTAGATAGTGTTAAGAGTTGTTGAGATATTTTCTTTTAGTTAGATATCGTCAAAAGAAAAATACATTGATATAATGTCAAGTGTTAATCACCTTGAAGAAACGCTTGAACGAAAATTTCAGGTCGAAAGTCATCGGAAGTAACCAAGAAAAGAAGAAGAAGAAAAAGATTTCCCACTCATTTTATCCACTTTTGTTTTATTGTCGGGAAATCCCTTGCAAAAAGAAAGTGAGTGTCTTTGAGAATTTTTCTTTGGGAAATCAAACACTTGGAGCAAAGGAAAAAACATTTCCGTATGAAAGAGCGAATTGCGTTTATATCCGGAACTTCTTGTACACACCCTACAATCTTTTCTTTCTTAAATGTTTCTTTAGGCAACCTCTCATCGAATTGTACAGAATAGCTCCTCCCAACACTTTAAATATCTCGAAAATATATCCCTTAAATTTAATTCTGAATCATAACACAAACATCTTACATTCTGATAAATGTCCAATTCTTGGGTTTGTAAAGTTCTTTTTCATTAAAATACAGACTTTAGATATTAAAAAAGAGGAACGCTATAAGTTGATTAAACATTCAACTAATTGCATCTGCGTTTTTTAAAATTTTGCCAAAGATATATATAGTTTAACAAGACCATAAACTGTTAGAGAAACAAAATTTTGGTTTAATGATTCATAAGATTGAACCATGTTCAGTAGCTATAAGATTCTGCCGTCGAAATCGCTTTTGGAAAAAGAAAGAATGGGAAGGAAATGCAGTTGTAAACTAGCAAATCAATTCCAATTGTGCATTTAGACACCATCTGAGCCCAAACGATAGTTATAAGTTAAATAATAAATAAGGAAATATTCGTGATCCCAGAAGGAAGCCCTTTAATGAACTTCTGAATCGATTATCTAACGTCGACAACAGTTTCTTAGACGAACTTGATGTGCTTCACTTCAAAGATGAATTGAATAACAATCCTATTGGTGATCAATAAAAAAAGAGCGAAAAAGTTCATTAGTACTGAACTATTCAAACGTGAAAACCTTTGGCTAAATAAGCTGCTTCACGAAGTATCTATATGCATCTGATCTTTGGGTGCTTCTCAGAATAGGAAGGATGTGCTTCTCGTCTCTGTATTGAAGAAAGGTTCTAAAGATTTTTGTAACACCTGCCGAGGAATCGCTGTACTCTCCACCGCCGGTAAGTTTTTCACCTGAATTCTTTTAAACCTCTTAAAAGAACACATAACACTTATCCTTCCCGAATCCCAACGTGAAAATAGCATGATAGATATGCTAATCTCAGATTTCCAACTCCATGAAAAATGCAACGAATAGTATCTTGATTTTTATCACTGTTTCATTGATCTAACAAAGGTCATTGATTTGTTTAATCACAAAACACTCTGGAAGATTCGAATGAACTTGGTTTGTCCTTCCAGTTTTGTTACTTTTATGTGATCTCTTCATGATATAAATGTTTGCATAAACTTTGAAATTACCTTTCAATACGAGCTCTTAGGTAAATACATCCGTCCTCATATGAGACTTATTCAATGAAAATTAATGTGACTTGTTTACGCAGCCACAGCATGAGATTCAAGACCATATCGACTGCTTTTCCAGAGTTTACAAAGCTTTCGGCTTGACTCTCAGTGTGGACAAAACTGTTATTATGCATCAACCCACTCCGAGCAGGAAGTTTTTGAATCCTAACATCTTTGTGTATTGTGAGCACCTGAAGGTTTTTGATCACTTTGCCTATCTTGGTAGTGAACTATCTTTATACTATACCCTTGAGAGAGAGAGAGAGACAGAGAGACAGAGATTTCAAACTGGAAAAAAACAATCAAATACTTTGATTTTTTCGAGGTTTTGGAGTCAATGTGACATTAAGGTTCCCAGCAAACCCTCATGTACGCCTTTAAAACCTGAGGTGTGTGCGGGCAACACTTCAGAAATTTCATTAGAACTGCCTTTGTCGGATCCTAAACATGAAATGAATGCCTTTTATACAAGACGTCGTGTCGCTTACTTAGCGTTCAGCGCATGATACTTTGCAGGTTCGATCACCTCGATCATATAACCAACCGAGACATTCCTAAGCAACCTCTTTATGTAGAAATTTCAAATGGTAAACGTCATCCATGCAAATCCAAACTGAGACTCAAAGACCGACTCAACAATTCTATAGAGAATTGGAAAGAATTAGCTCCTGGCAGACTTGGCTGGAGAATCACTATTTACCAGAATTGAACTGGTTCAAACATTAGCAGATAAAACATGTTTCCAGAAAGGGTGAGACAGTAGATATTCGTTATAAGGAAAGCCTCACATGTAGATCATATGGGAGGATATGTCTCTCCAAAGCTGGTCTGGTAAGCCATCTGCGAAGACACGAGCAAACAAAAACCTTAGTTTATACTGTTAACGCGAGAAACAACATATGGTTGGCTTGCAACATGATCTGTAAGTCATCTGGGGTGCTTAAACGTCATCTAGTGATTTATCCCATTCTACCTAGCACTCCTAACACTATTGCATGTGTATTTTACTACAGAATTTTTAAAAGTTTCTCTCGACTTAAGAGTCATCTTTGTGCATGTAATCTTTCAAGTATGGGAAAATAGTTTCTCCTTCCAAGGAATAATCTTGCGTGTATACGAGTTGATTGTCAAAATACACACATATATATACACACACACACACACACACACATACACACAAAAAGCCAAAACATATATACACACACATACATAGCCAAAATACACGCACACACACATATATATATATATAGTATGTCATCGTGTCGCTTATATTCATTGGATTTTGAAGCCGACGTAGCAAAATCTCGGAAGTTTTTGTTTGTGTGTGGATTTTGTAAAAAGTTTTTTCAGAAGGACAAATAAACTCATAGCCACCTGATTATAGTTGAATACATCAAAAATTTTGGGAAGGAAAAAACGTTGAAGACGGGAAACCAACAGAAGTGGAATTCTTAAAGTGTCAGCATCCCACCAGTTTGAGATTACAACGTCGTGTCAGTTATGAATCTGGATGCTACTCGTTAAAATATGCTACCATTCCAGTTCAAAATCTTGCTATTTTTCTTTGGATCATTCCTTCTTTTGCTGATTATATATATATATATATATATATATATATATATATATATATATGTGTGTGTGGTGAGAAAATTTTTCCGGCTGCCACATACGCTGAAATGCAATCGCTCTTCTCAAAAATTAAACACTCCAGATAGCCAATAACGAACCGAGTTCGAACCCGGGACAAAGCTGTTTGCATTTCACATAGCACTAATGCCCTTGGGAAAGGTAAAGATCCAACTCTTCTCTCTTTCTGTGGGTTAATAGCACGGCAAACTGGGCTTTTAAGCTTCTTATAGCAACCGGCCAAGAAGGAAAATTTGATGACTCAGTTTCTCGCTCACGTGATCTGATGACCACGTGGTGGGTATCCCTTTATATAATGTTGTGTGGGACATGATGGGAAGGGTGATCAAGTTTGTGGGTATCATTCATATATATACATATATATTGTTCCAGTGCACATGCATATATCTCCTACACATTATATACAATTTTGGAATATTTTTGAGTGGGTTAGGCATTATGGTGTTCAGGTGTTCATGCATTATGGTGTGTGTTCATGACCATCACTTGCCGCCATTGCTCGTGGTGTCTTTTTCGAGAAAACAGATTTAAAAGTTTCAGAACAAATAAAAATGAATAAATATTTGATTGAAATGGTTCGTTAAGCATTAAAATCTTTTTCATTAACGTTGAGAAGAAAAGTAATGTCCAGTTTATTATGAAATGTCCTATAAATTTCTTTCTTCTTTTTTTCTTTTCCTCCTGATAAAGGCTAAGCATTTTACTGATGAATTGTCTAAGTAATCAAGTGTTCTAATTAACGTACTTTTCAGGTTGATCATTCTGTTTCCTTCTCATCAAATCCCATAGCCAATTCTCCTGTATTTATAGTATTTATAAGGCTAGAAACGCAAACAACCACGTCTAGAATTGGATCTCAGCTCACCGATTCCGTTTCCCACAACAATAACCGTTACGCGAAACATAATTTGCCCATTATATTCACCTTCAGGAGTTCTTTTATGTAGATGGCAGAACATCTGGAATTATTCATTCTTTGCCAAAATAGGAGAAAACATTTCAGATGGCGCAAATCTAATAAGAACAGCATGACGTTGCTTTATAGCGTTCCGAAATGATGTTAGACAAAAGCTTCAATCAACTTCCATTCAGGATTTTAGAAGAAAATTACGAAAGAGAATATTTGAAATTGACAGCTGAAAAGGAAGGTTGGAATTAATCCAGGAATTAATTGGTTCCAAAAATGAAAACAAAAGCAAAAAATAATTGACAAAATAATGGAAACGTTTATTTATTCATTTCATACGATGTCTTTTTTTGGTTTTCGTTTATTTCTACGTTCGTAATAGACATTTTGTATTTTCTCATGTTTCATTTACAAAATCGGAGACAGAATACTATAATATTTTGAGTATTATTTTGTATCTAAACAGGATTATGTTTTCATTGTTCAGTTTGTAAAATATTAAGAATGTAATATAAGTAAAACATTTTATCTAAATAATCATTCAAATGCTATGAAATAAATTCAATTTAAATTTTATCAAAAACATTATCTTAATCATTGATAAAATGATATAAAAACTTTTTTCTTATTTAGGACCAAAAATCCGAGACAAAAGTCGGTGGAATCAGTTCGTTGCATGACCACATAAACATTCTGATATACAACTATTCATGTATAGTCTATAAAGCAGCCATTTTGTAGGAAGAACTATAAACAGCCAAATTTGAACCCGTAAACCAATGTACATAATACAAATGCTCTTATTACAGAACGACTGCGGTTTATCATTATTTAATTGGCTCGGAATATTATAACATTCTCTCTACCACTTCATAAATTAGACATTGAAAGGTACAATCCAAGTGCAACTCTCTTACGCGGGAGAGAGAGAAACCACTTCCATTCTAATTACTGCACACATATTATATTTATAACAGACAACATTATTCAAGTTAGGCCCGATTAAACAAAAGAGGCCATTTTGTGGGAAAAATACACTCAGCATAAAGCTCGGAGCGTTTTGTGTTTTTCAGTTGAATAGATACAGGAAAGAAAGCGGTGAAGCTGTGGTTTGATTGTAACCATGGAACCTAAACGTCCAAGCCATTAGAACTGGTCATGTCAGAGGGTCAGCTAAGCGGAAGAAAGATTTGAGTAGGAAAAATCTGACTTTATAATTGCATGTGTGTTTCGGGATAACGAACACTTCAACCTAAAGTTATATATATATATATATATATATATATATATATATATATATATATATATATATATATATATGTATGTGTGTGTGTGTGTGTTTAAAATTATTAGTAAAAAGATAAAAGCATATGTTATTTTTCTTTTTAAACAGAGAATCTATTCTCAGAAAAAATATCTTTCAGTATATTCAAACAGATTTACGTCTGGAAATTTATGTTGCATTTTTTCCAGAAATTACTTACAGTCAGTTTTGAAAATTGTCGAGTTATATAGAAAATTAAGTGATGAAGACTTTATGGATTTTATACGGATTTGGCTTCCCGTATAACTTATGCGCACTCAGTGTAACGGTTATCGTCTTAGAAAATAAAATCGGCAATACGAGTTCAAATCTTGCCCTCGAGAAAGGCATGGGATAGATAGTGGGGCAAACTATTTCTTTAGCTTTAGTTTGATAACTAATCTGGGAGAAGGAAAACTTTGACACTCTGACTGACAAAAGAAAAAAGAAAAACTAAGATTCCTTGTGTTGGTGTCGATGAATCTGAACGTTCAGAAAGAAGTTGAGAACCTGCTTGTTTTTAGGGAAACCGAGGGACGATGAAAATTTGACCATCCTTCGCATAAAAGACAAGAGCCACTCTCTAAAAATGTCTCACACAATATAGCATTTCGAAGCGGCTATCCATCATACACTTCTCGGACCACAAGGCACACAGTCATTTGTTGTTTGGTTGGTTGGTTGGTTGGTTGGTTGGTTGGTTTTTGGCATATCAATCCTTGTAGGTTATTTAATGCCAAATCCTATTTACAAATATATACTGAATATATGATTTATTAACAAATTGTTTATAGGTAACATTTTTAAACAAGCCAGAGCTCATTTGTACACGGTTAAATGGTTTCAAGTATTGCTATTTAACACGAATATTTGATATTAATCATTTGTTTGAACTCAGTTAAATTGTTTTAGGTATTGCTATTCAATATTAACAATTCAATTTAACATCAGTCATTTATTTTCACACAGTTAAATAGTTAAACAATTTTATTTACCATCTTGTTTAAACACAGTTAAGCGAATATATATATATATATATATATATATTTATATATATATATATATATATATGTGTGTGTGTGTGTGTGTGTGTGTGTGTGTGTGTGTGTGTGTGTGTGTGTGTGTGTGTGATTTCTGATTGAATAGTTTGTTGTTATTTTCATTTCCTAAAAGTTAGAGTAATTTTTGGGCACAAAAATTAAGTATTGCTATTGCTTGCACACAGATGAATGGTTCAAAGGATTGCTATGTAATACCATTAATTCAGTTTAGACACACATTAAAAGAGTTTGAAGTATTGCTATCCAACACTAATAATTCTATTCAAAATTAATCATTTGTTTGCACAGTTAAATGATTCCAAGTATTGCTATGTAACACTAACAATTCAATTCAATATCAGTCATTTGTTTGCATGTAGTTAAATGGTTAAACAATTCTATTTGATCCATAGCTATGACCCTATCGGTTACTACCAATCCGAGTCAGAGTGGACCTTGGAGTAATGGCAATGAAGTTGTACTCTACCTTTCCCTCAAACTACAGGACTGCAGCCTCACTGGAGTCATATCCAGGACACTTGGGAAGGGGTTTTAGGCCTCAGCAGAGATGTAGTTGACTGGGCTGATAGTCATTTGTGCTCACGGCTAATGAAAAAAAAGAACTGTACTTACATTTACGTTAAACCGGTTTGTTAAAACGTAACACAGAAAACGGTTATAACGTTCAAAATCTTTCGATTTTTCTGTAAAATTTTGAGGTAAGACTTTTGCATCTTCTTTCCATCTCTCTTGCGCCATTTATGTTGGGTATTAGAGATAGAAAAACTCTCAAGTTGGACTTTTACAAGTTATGTAATACAAAAGGCTTGCAATTAGGTGGTGAATTGTACTAGCACAGACCAAACTAAAATGATCTCCTTCAAAAGAAAGAGAAAAGCAACTAATCTCGAGTTTGGAGTGGATAAAGAGGAATGTCAGTCAAAAAAAAGGGAAGCATTAAGATTTCTCATGAAATTAGTTAATGGTGCTAAATGATTCAGATCACTAGCACAAAAGGTAAAAAGAAAAGCTAAACGCCAAGTTTTGGAAAATAACATAAGGAAAGAGGGTGGAAAATTGGAACGGTAATTGTCCTGAAGTCAATTATAGTTGTCTCCACTTGGATCAGCTATTTTGATATTTTAAAAATCTCCGTTTCGATTGACCAGAGTTGTTTTATATGTCAATAAAGCTTCAAGTCCACTAAGATAAACCCTTAGTGGTTGTTAGGTTACCATATTAGCATGAAACCTGTCACAGTACAATGATTAATCATTAAAAGAGAATGTGTGCGTTTATCCGACGTAAAATTTGTATATCTGTTTCAGGTTGTTAAGAAGTTGGCAAAATTTTAAAAGCTCTGATGCAATTAGTTGAATGTTTGATAAATTTATAGCATTCTTCTTTTTTAATATCTAAAGTCTGTATTTTAATGAAAAAGAACTTTATAAACCCAAGAAATGGACATTTATCAGAATGTAAGATGTTTGTGTTATGATTCAGAATTAAATTTAAGGGATATATTTTCGAGATATTTAAAGTGTTGGGAGGAGCTATTCTGTACAATTCGATGAGAAGTTGCCTAAAGAAACATTTAAGAAAGAAAAGATTGTAGGGTGTGTGCAAGAAGTTCCGGATATAAACGCAATTCGCTCTTTCATACGGAAATGTTTTTTCCTTTGCTCCAAGTGTTTGATTTCCCAAAGAAAAATTCTCAAAGACACTCACTTTCTTTTTGCAAGGGATTTCCCGACAATAAAACAAAAGTGGATAAAATGAGTGGGAAATCTTTTTCTTCTTCTTCTTTTCTTGGTTACTTCCGATGACTTTCGACCTGAAATTTTCGTTCAAGCGTTTCTTCAAGGTGATTAACACTTGACATTATATCAATGTATTTTTCTTTTGACGATATCTAACTAAAAGAAAATATCTCAACAACTCTTAACACTATCTAATTTATGTTCGTCTTTATTGTTGCTGAGATTGTTGCGAACTTCTCATCAGTGTAAGATTATAAATGCTGATTTTCAAGGCAACCAGACCATCTCTGCCTGGAGGAATGGTATACCACGATTTTTACAGAGCAATTACTTCAGTTTATTACTAAACTGGACTTGTTGCATCCAGAAAGATAAAGAATATTCACTTGCTTTTCCTATGATTATATTAAAAGTACAAGTAGCATAAACACAATATATATATATATATATATATATATATATATATATATATATATATATAGTTGAAAGGTCTAATTTTTTAAAAAATCTAACCTATTATTTATCGATCAAACCTATGACGGTGAGATTTCAATAATTTTTTGTCTTTATACTGCTCTGCTGTATTATATATATATAAACAATTGAAATTTTAAAAATTGAAAATATTACTTATGGAATAAAAAAGGGAAATTTAAATTGTTTTTAATTTTTTAGCTTGCTAGAATTTGAGTATTTTATTTTAATCTAGTAGTTAACAATTATATATATATATATATATATTAACGTCTTCTAAGCATGCTGAGAACACGGAATTCCTTAACTCTCTCTCTCTCTCTCTCTCTCTCTCTCTCTCTCTCTCTCTCTCTCCTTGCATATAAGATCAGTTGAAGATATATTGTCTGTTCTTACTTTTTAGCGAGTATTTTGGATTTTGCTGCTACCGGCCATCAGCAGAAAAATCCCGTACTCGACCCAAACATCGTACCAAATTTCAAACAAGAGTTAAATGTATACGAATCGGATATCTTTTTCTGTTGACATGTATGCAATTAAAAAAAAAGACAACGAGTAATATAATTCTAGAATTAAAATGGCCGCAGAATACAGAGGTTTACTCACAACTTACAAAAGATTCCCATAGAAAAATAAGATGATAGCTTAAATTTCGGCTATGAACACTTGGATTGTTACAAGAACCCATAGACTGGTTATTAAATCCAGATTTTTTAAATTTATTTTTTATGAACATGTCTGTCAACGCTGATAAGCAACTAAAAGAACTTCAATTATTAGAATACCGGAAGAGTCAAGGCTTCCAAAACCATTTCGTTTCTGACTTTGCAGCGAGCAAGTGACTGCTGACCTTTTTTTGTCATTTTTACATTGATAATAAGATGTTTTTAAATGTTCACATATTTACAACGAAAAATCATGTACATCTTTCGAAAATGATCCCCCCCCACTACTTGCCGCAGCACAATGATTCAAGTGTCATCCGAACGAACGAAGCAAAAATTTCAACCGCTTTAATCGAACAAAAAGTAGTTTCATAACCTTCGTCTTTCGGTACCTGGATTTCAAATTGAATGACCAATAGAGACACACTTTTTCAAGGATGCCCAGAATTTATTTCTTTAAGTTGAAACTCCTTGGTGAGAGGTATTCTAATGCTGCTTTCTTGGAGATTTAGACTTATACCTCAGTTTTTTGTTTGTTTATTTGTTTGTTTTTGTTTTTTCTTAGTTTAGAATGTCAAGAATTCTTTTTATCAGTTCAGGTTTAGTGATCCTCGAATCAAGACCTAGGGTAGGGATTATACATATATATATATATATATATATATATATATATATATATATATATGCGCGCACGCGCACGAGCACGCGCGCGCGTGTGTGTGTGTGTGTGTGTGTATTTTTGCTACCTCTGTTGGCTGGTATTTTTCAGTTACATTAATTGTAGACATCTAAGGAGATGAGCAGTTCAACAGAACGCAATATTTTGTATCATATAGGATGGGACTGCTATTTTGTAAATATTTTAATATGTTATTTACTCATTACGAGTTTTCCATACCCGAAGTAACTGATGCCCTTCACTGAAATTTAAGTGACAACAAATCTCCTCAGTTTTTTTTTTTTTTGTTTGTTTGTTTTTTTTGGCCCAGTCGGTAGGGACTGTTGAATACACCGACTGCGCCTGTGCAGATGGCTTAGACTTCCTCAGCGCGTGTTCTGGATATGACATTAAACAATGTGATGGTGAGGTTCCAGTAATGCTGGGGCTTTGAAGAATGTCGAGTACCCCTTTATTGCCATCGCTCTCAGGTCCACTCTGGCCAGGAGTGGTAGCACCTGATAAGGGTCTTATCTGTGGATCAAATAGAACTAGACTGCGTACTGGCCCAGTCGGCAGAGGTTGTAGAATACACCGACTACATCTCTACAGAGGGGTAAGACTCCCCCTCAACCAGTTCCCGGGATATTACACAAAACAATGTGATGGTAAGGCTCCAGTATGATGGGGCTTTGGGGAATGCAGAGTACCTCTTTATTGCCATTGCTCTCAGGTCCACTCTGGCCCTAAATGGTAGGACCTGATAGGGTCCTATATATGGGTCAAATAGAACTAAACTGCGTACTTATACTAAACTGAACTGTTTGAAATAGAATTATTTTGACATATAACTATGTACAAATAAATGACTGATTTAATTGAATCGTTAGTGATACATAGCAATACTTGGAACCCTCTAACTTTGTTGACTAAACTGAATTGTTTGAAATAGAACTGTTTTTGACATTTAAACTCCGTACTCATGCTAAACTAAATTGTTTGAAAAAGAACTGTTCATATGTATAAAAAATGGATTTGGCATTAAATAACCTACAATGATTGATATCCCATAAAACCAAACCAAATGAAAATCCTTAGCTCTCTAGAACTCCAGCGGGTCCCACCTCTGCTGTGTGTCTAGAAGGTTTCAACTCTTCCTCTAATCTCCATTTCCCCAGTCCCTTCCCCACATTCATCGGAATTGTTCCAAGGACTCTATAACTGATATTTCTGTCGTTTTCATTCTCCAAATCTTTTTCGCTTTTCAAAAAGGTTCAAGTTCTTTTCCAGTTTTCATTGTCATATAATTTTACTCGGTGTTCTATGTTGGTTCTTCTCGCCAAAATTGAATGATCCGTCTTTATTTCCAAATGCCAGGAAATTTGGTGACCGATTCTAATCCGTGTAGAAACTATTTGTATGTATGATCAAAGTTTAGTCCTTTGCACAATTCCAAGGGATCATCTTCCCCACTCATTCTTGCCTATTCTTGAATTTTTTCTTTTCCAGTTTGGTACATTCGCTTATTATGTGATTTACTGTTTCATCTCTCTCTCTCTCTCTCTCTCTCTCTCTCTCTCTCTCTCTCATTTTTTCTCTCTCTCATTTTCTTTCTCACTCTCTCTCACTCTCTCTCTCTCTCTCTCTCTCTCTATATATATATATATATATATATAACCCACACTTCCTGTTCTTCGAGTTTTTACATAATTTGTTCTTATGGCTGCTATTTTATGATTTATTAGATTCTGGACTGCAATTATTTGCGATTCAATTTCTCTTTTAAGTTTCCCACAGTTCAGCCATATCAGCTCTTGTGTAATTTCCCTAGTTTTTCTTCTGAAACGTCCATGTAGTTGTTTTCTTTCCCATCTGAGAGACAGCAAGTTTCCTCAAATCTCCAGGACTCTTCTCGGTATTCTATCTGAGCTTAACAATACTGTTGTCTTGATGATTTCAATTCTTCCTTTGATCTCCACTTCCCTACTCTCTTTTCCAGGTTTTTACGAAACATTCCAAGGGAACCAATAACAACTAATATCATCGTCACCTTCACGCTCCGCAGCTTTTTCACTTCTCAGGCAAGATCATAGTTATTATTAGTAGTAGTATTCAATTTTTATCTTCGGTTTCGATTGTTTTAATATCCTTCCTTGGGTTTTTACCCAAGACCTAAGATAAAGGTAGGTAATGATTATATATATATATATATATATATATATTATGTTTTTTATGTTTTTGCTGTTTCTTTTGAGTGTTACTTTTCCACTTACACTGACAGTTGTCTTCTCAGGAGATGATCACTTTTTCAGAGCCCAATTTTTGGTCTTTCATATTGTCCGAGACTGCAAGGTACCTTCTTAAGGTGTTTATTTGTCTCTTTCATGATCATACCTAGGGCTACAGTAGTACTTTTAAGGTGCCACATTTTTTCAATTTCAATTTGTGGGTCTTTTTATTTACTTATTTTATGATATTCTTTGCATGGTATATTATCATCTGTTGGCACTGATATATCAGTTAGAAGTCATGTTTTTCTTTTATATGTCTATTTATTTCAGTGTGAAGTTGAGTTGATTAGCAAATGAATTACTTTCTTTAGTAATCAACTTTTCTTTTTTACTTCTCGTATGTGTGTTAACTAACAGTGGCATCCAATCTGCCGTAGTATCTAAGTATTTCTTTACGCCAATAGTGATTGCTTTCTAGGTTAATTCTATTAAGATTAAGCCTCTTCATATAAAGAAATTCTATATCTGATCTGGAGTGATGCATTCTGTAGCAGGTTGTTAGTTGCCTAACTTTAGTATCCATCTTTTTTACTTCGGTTAGCGTCCAGTATATTAAAACTGAATGTCACTACTGGTATTGCAAGAATGTTAATTGCTCTCAATTCTGGCCAACCTCAACAATACTGTAGTTTGGGTGGTCTCGATTCGTCCTCCGATTTCTAACTCTTCCCACTTCCTTTCCAAGCCTTTGAGTACCGTACCGAGTGCACCAATTACAACTGGTATCACCGTTACTCTCATGTTCCACAACTTTTTTAGTTGTCTGGTAAGGTCCAAGTATTTGTTTCTCTTTTCGTTTTCACTGATTTTAATTCTGTAACAACAGGTTCTCGTTTCTGTTTTTGTCTTTTTTTGTCTCATTTTTTTTTTTTTTGTTTTTTGTCAATTGTCAATAGGTCGGGTCTTCTTTCCGGGATTGGGTGATCTTTTTATATCTCAAAATCCCAGAGAATTTCGTGTGTGCCATTCTCCAGGACAAATGTTGGATTGTGCATATACCATTTGTTCGTATGATCAAATTTCAAGTACTTGCTTAATTCCCAGGGGATCACCTTCTCCGCCCAGTTGAGTCTTGTCTTCTACTCCTTCTGTGCTAATTTTCTGCATTCACTTATCATGTGATTAATCGTTTCGTCTCTATCATCACATAAACTACACTTGTTATTCTGTCGGGTCTTATTTATTTTCACTTTGACAAAATTGATTCTTTCGGCCTTGTTTTGTGCTACTATTAGAAGAGATTCAGTTTCTCTTTTGAGGTATCCTTTTTTAGCCATGTCCGGGTCTTCTTGCGTGAGATTTCGCCAGTTTACAGCTTGAAATATCCATACAGTTGGGGTTTTTTCCTATTTCTGTTTCGTATTTATTGTTGTTCTGTTGATCTTTAGGTTGTCAGTGCTGTTACTGACCGATGAAATTAGTCTTTTTTTGCTCTTCGAGTCGTCGTACTGATGCATCCATGCTATCTTCAATGCTGGCGAGTCTTCTCCCTCCTTCTTTCCTTGACACATATTGTCTGTCTATGAGAGGCCTTATGCATTGTCATCCACTTTCTTGTCTTCTGCTCCAGTTTTCTAAGTTCTTCCTTCGACCATTTCACGGATGGACCCGAGTACAAGGGGGACAGCCCCTTGATAAGATTTCTGCTACAGAATTTAGTTTCGAAAAGCTTTCTTGTTTGTCTGAGGTACTCTTTGAATTTTTTTCTCTCATCTCCGTTGTTTGATGGTATCCGCTTCGAATATTCTCAACCACTCGTAAATTTCTTTTTCTTCAATCGTTCTATTCCTTCCACAATTTGTCTCTTTCCCCTTCTCATTATAAGTATAGTACATTTTTCTATGCTAAATTTCATTCCTATATCCTGACTGTATATTCTTATTGTTTGTATCAGAGTCTCCAGTTCGTTTTCATTTTTTGATGTTGTCCATGCGTATTAGGTGATTAATCTTTTCTTACAATTTAGTAAATTTGTAGCCTCTAGTGCATTTTCTAAGTTTGTGATTGCGGAGTGTCATTGTTCTGGCAAACATTAATGATGAAAGCGCATCTCCCTAGAAGATGCCTCTCTGGATTTTTGTCTCCGCGAAAATTTTTCCTCCAGCAATCAATTCCACTCTCCAGTTTTTCATGGCTTCCCTAATGGATTATGAGTCAGTCATTATTATTATGTAGATTTTTTCTTTCTTTTTTGCTCTTTTCGAACATACTTCCAACGTTGATATTCACGGAACTTATCTTTACTCAAAAGATTTAACTTTGAATTTGTACCAAAGGAATAAGTGAATTTATTCCTGATATATTTGTTAGGGATATTCAGAAAATATCAAGAATCACACCGGCGTGGATCCGGATTAAGTTTCACTAAGTAAACATTCCTTAATTCGTTTTACCCGATGACTCGAAAGCGAAATGGAAATATAAAACCCGGTTATAAACATTATAGTTGATTGCTGCAGTTGGCAGGTACATTTTCTTGAAGTATTCATTTGTTCTTGGTTTCTGGTTGATTTGTTTGTTTTTGTTGTTGTCGGGTTTGTTTTTGTTTTTTTTCTTAAAAGTTTCTAATGTTTATACCATTTTAGCCTTTTGCGAGAATCACTGGTATTAGTTTATGGCTAGATCAGTCTCTGACAGAGACCGAATTCTCACCAGATTTGCTTATCACACGAATCAGGCGTCATAAAAAAAAAGAACGAATAAACACAGGCAAACTACAGAAATATCAGATCGTGACAAACACGGTGGTCTTGAAATTTATAGCAGCAATGGTGTAAAGATTGTTATGTCAACGTTACAAATGGGATGAGCCTGCATCATAACCTGGGCTCGAACACTGACCTATAGCACAAATAGGAAATCAATCGACTATTTTTTCAAGCACCGAACTGGCTTTAGATTTCTACAATAGTAATTCAGCTGCCACTTTAATATCGGCCCAATTCCTAATATGTGATGAGATCATCTTTCTTGTTGAAAACATTAAACAAAATAACATCAAATGTTCTATCTTTTCAGTCTCTTCTTCTCATGACAAATAATATTCTCTTCTGATAAAAGAATTCTAATTTTAGGAATTAGTGTATGTGTATGTATGTGTGTATTGAGAGAGAGAGAGAGAGAGAGAGAGAGAGAGAGAGAGATGCTGGCAGACAGATCAACAGGAATAGAGCAAAACAGAGAGACGAGCTGCAACTAAAAAGTTTTTGGAATCTAAACAGTGCGCTGGTACTGAATATGATACGGACTTTTGTCGATATCCTTTGTAAGCAGTGCCCATTAAGAGCTCACGGGCTAACTTACTTTAAAGGATATCATAGGAACGTTTATTTATGGTATAAGTTAAATTTTAAAATTACCCTAAATTCTAAATAGCACACACACAAACACACACATATATATCGAAAGTAGTACCCAAACAGTGGGTAAACTTGTGACGTGAAATGATTTCCTTTATTATTTAGTGAAGTAGCAAAACTGCGTGTAAATCTAAAATATTCAGACTTTTATGCAGATTATACAGAAATTATGAGGCTTAGAAAATCAATGACAAAAAAGAATTATAAAAATGTTCCAATCATTACTAAAATGATTTTACAACTCAATAAAATAAATTCAAACTTCTTTGTATCCATCATATTTCAAGGGAAATTATCAAAAGGATCAACCGCAAAATCCAGAGAAAATAACCACCCATAGTTACCCCGCAAAAATAATTACCGACGTCGACTACGCCGATGACATAGCGATACTGGCAAATACACCCGACCAAGCCGAAACACTAATGCATAGTTTGGAACGAGCAGCCGCAGGCATAGGCCTCTATGTCAATGCACACAAAACAGAATATATGTGCTATAATCAAACGGGTGACATCTCCACTCTAGACGGAACCCCTCTTAAACTAGTAGACAAATTCACTTACCTAGGAAGCAGCGTCGCATCAACCGAAAAGGACATCGACACGAGGTTAACGAAAGCATGGACAGCAATCAATAGGCTATCGATTATGTGGAAATCAGACCTAACCGATAAAATTAAACGCAGTTTCTTCCAGGCAGCGGTCGCATCGATACTGCTTTATGGATGCACTACATGGACGCTAACAAAACGGCTGGAGAAGAAGCTAGACGGCAATTACACAAGAATGCTGCGTGCAATCTTGAACAAGTCCTGGCGGCAATACCCCACAAGACACCAACTGTACGGCCACCTGCCTCCTATCACGAAAACTATTCAAGTTAGACGAACCAGACATGCAGGACACTGCTGGAGAAGCAGGGACGAACTCATAAGTGATGTACTCTTATGGACCCCACACATGGCCGAGCAAAAGCAGGACGACCAGCACGAACATACATTCAGCAACTATGTGAGGATACGGGATGTAGTCCAGAAGACCTGCCAGAGGCAATGAGCGATAGGGAAAAGGGGCGAGAAAGGGTCAGGGATATCCGTGCTACCAGCATGACATGATGATGATTATTATTTAGTGAAAGACGTTTTAAAATTTGACACGCTAGATAATTTGACAGATGAAAAGAATGAATAATCCGCTCAATTTTCTCAAAGTTTTTAATAAGACAATCTTTTATTTACTATCTATATATACAAGGTCATATTTTGTTGAGAATTTTTTGTTGTAAGTCACCTCGATCTCTGAAGGATACTGATCGTGGATTCAGTGTTCGACTCCTCCTCGTCCACTCACGGTTAATATGCATTGTTTTGTAGGCCGAAAATACAACACACACACACACACACACATGTATATACGAGTTGTTTCCCTACTCCTAGCGACCTTTTCCAACACAGGAATGGATTCTGGAAGTCGTTTTGGGAATAGTGCACGGGTCTCGAAGAATATTTTCGCCTATTTCTTATATCACATAATATAAATGATTTTTCAGTATGAATTTTACCGTTAGAAAAAACATCAGCCACATGAACCAAAAGTAGAAAGATTTGAGTCGTTAACCAGTTGTCAGCTAAAGATGGAATGATCTTACCTTTTGATCATCTCACTGAACATTTTACGTCCAGGCGATGCATTATACATCCGGTACGATCCCTTTTGAATCTTTGCCGACAATCAAGCAAATATTGATGTCGAATGTTGTCTATCTTTACTTGAATCCTTGATGCATATTCTTATGACATTGTGTATTGTCCAAGCAATCTTTCATCCTCTTGACTGACCTGTTTTATGATTCGGAAAGTTTCCGTAAAAGTTTTTCTCTTTTAATATGAAACAAAGTTTCACACATATGTGATTCTTCAATTGTTCAACCTGGAAAAGAAACGACAGTCCTACTACACACACATTTAGTCTGGCACGTGTACCGCAATACTAATCAATGTGGTGTGATGCAGTTTGTTTTTTATCATTATTTACTCATTAGAGTTTTTCACATCAGCGTTAGCTGATGGTCTTTCACTGGAGATTGAGTGACAGCAAGTCTCATCAAGTCTCCAGGACTCTTCTCAGTATTCTGGCCGTCTTCAATAGTGCTGTTGTTTGGATGGTCTCCTCTCGGCTGCCAACTTCCAAATCCTCCAGGCCCTTTAATAATCCTTTAGTCACCGTGCCAAAAGCACCAATCACAATTGGTATAATTGTTACCGTCATCTTCCATAGTTTTTTCAATTCTCTAGCAAGGTCGAGGTACTTATCTCTCTTTTCATATTCTTTCAGTTTTATTCTGTAGTCAGCCGGGACAGCAAAGTCGACAATTTTGCAGATTTTATTATTATTATTATTCCTTGAAAGTTTTCAGTCCACCGTTAGCTGATGGTTTTTTACTGGAATCTGAGTAACAGCAAGTCTCCTTGGGTCTCAAGGACTCTTCTCAGTATTCTGGCCGACCTCGACAATGCTATAGTTTAGACTGTCTCTTCAGTTTTACCCTGTGGTCAGCCGGAACGGTAAAGTCTACTCTTGGGAAAGTTCTTTCTTTTTTTTTTTCACTATCACTGGGTCTGGTCGTCTGACGAAGGTTAGGTGGTCCATTTATATCTCAAAATCCCTGAGAACTTTGTGCTTCTTCTTTTCCAGGATGGATTCTGGGTTGTGCATATACCATTTGTTCGTATGGTGAAATTTAAACTTCTTGCACAATTCCCACAAGATCACCTTCCCAACCCAGTCGTGTCTAGTTTTATACACTTTTTGCGCAAACGAACCGTTTTGAACCGCTATGAGAAGAGATTAAGTTTCTCTCTAAGGGTTTCCATTTCTTTGCAATGTGCATGTTTTCTTGTGCGATATTCGCTTGTTTGTCGCTTGAAATGTCCATAAAATTGCTTTTCTTTCAATTTTTGTTTTCTGGTTATTTATTTTTTTCAATTGATGCTTATGTTGTCTGTATTATTTCTGGTCACTCGAATCAGTCTTTTGTGTTTTTAATGTAATTTTCATGTCTTTGTATCAATGTATCGACGCTATCTTCAGTGTTTCTTGACACATACAGTCCGTCTATATCGTCTCTCGGCTATAAGGCCCTATACATCGTCATGAGTTTTCTTGTTCTCTGCTCAATTTGTTGAAGTTCTTCCGTCGTCCACTTCAAGAATGGTTCCGAGTATCTTTCAAGGAGGACAGCCAAGGGGTCTATCCTTTTGTTTAATGTTAGTGTATGTTTCATTAATTAATCTTCCCAAACTCAACTCATCACCAAACATAACGCAAAGATGAAAATAATAAATTTGGCTTAGACAACCTGTGAAATAGAAATGGTGATTATCAAACTAATTTTTTGCTCGAGAACAGTCTTTCACCCCTAAACACTAAATTTCAAAAAAGTGAGAGGTATTGTAACATACGGGATACTCAAAGCTAAAAGTCCCCGTTTAAAAAAAACGCAAAGTCATCCAATGACATCAATTAACAACAGCGTCATACCAACGTACCGAATGGAATTTTCCGTTACCAGCACGTAAACTATTTTTTTTTAAAAATCAATTCTGCCGGACAAGGCAAGTAGTGTTTAAAAGCTCCTCGGGTTAGTGTAATGAGATATCCCATTATTACTAATATTTAAAAGAGGGGCTTCCTGCTTTTGATAACACAGAATTCCTTCCACTAAAACCACAAAAGAAACATGTTACCTCAAGATAAACACAGCAATAAACAACCCAAGAGATATATTTGGCTGCTCAGACAGCCGCGGGAGCAAAGAATATATACGTATCTCCTCTGGTCATAGCACTCCGACCAAGGCCTTAGCACAACTACAGACCAACCCAGCAGCCCATGTCTTGACGCCAGCCAACAGACGACGCAGGCACCAACCAATTACCACTGCTCTCTTTCAAACAGCTCTTTTTCAGGTTAATTTTTCAGAAAGTCTCAAACCAACCCTTTTAAGAGCTATCTCAGAAAGTCTTCTGAGGATCAGCACTGGTCCCCTTACCTTTGCAGATACCACGAGACAATGACGCGGCAACCAGCCGCACTTACAGCAAACCTGCAGTACCACCTCCAGCAGCACTAAGCAGCAGTTCTTGCATCACCGAGCTGTAGAGACCGGCCTCACCAAGCAGCAGGCACATGAAGCACCAGTTCCTACATCACCAAGCAGCAGTTACCAGCATCACTAAGCAGCAGACACTTGGAGTAACAGTTCCAGCATCACCAACCAGCTCCTGCATCAGCGAACAAGCATCAGAATTTTTCAGACTTGCGACTAACAAATCGCACACGGCAACTCCGATTGCATCTTGGCCCTTGAGGGGACCAACAACCAATTTCATTGTTATCAATTCACGAAACAAAAGCTTGACTCTTCGAATTAATTCTATTGTGTTTGCCATCCTTGCCTAGCTGGTTGTAAATCACTTATTTTTCAAATGTTTGTGGGATGGACGTATTTATCGACTCTGCAACAGAGGAAACTAAGGACCTACAACTTCCCAAATAACGCTAAAGCACAGGTAAATTATATACTTATAAACAATAAGTGAATAAATAACTGTGAGACATACTCAAATTTTGAAAAAGTATCTTCTGATCCCAGAATCGTCACGGCAAAGATACGCCTAAGTCTAAGCAGAAACAAAAAAACTAACAGTGAAAATATCTCGTACAAATGACCCTCACTTATCGATAGAGATAGAAGCAATGAATATACATTAACTTTCAGAAACAAATTCGATACTCTACGGGAGATATATTTAAAAGACATACTTCGAATAATGGATATGAAAATTTCATCACTGTTCACAGTAGAGTTCAAGTTAATAAAAGAAACTCAACAAATGTCAACACGTAGAAACATAAGAAAGTCGAAAGAAATCTGAGCAACATAAACCAAAAAGAGCCATTAGAATAAATTCAAGGCCAAATCGATAAGATTAAATATTTAGTAGAAGATTGACAAACACTAATAGTGTAGCAAATTTTAAATGAAGCGATCTAAGGAAAATGAATATGGAGAATAAAAGTAAAAGCTGCCTGCCAAGCAGAAATACTTTTGAAATTGAAAGAACACTCCAAAAATCTGCTCGGAAACCCTCCAGAAATAACTAGCAAACCTATCCCAAAATCATTAATGGCCAACTAGGCGTCAAACTAGGACAGTTAACGGAGGTAGAACTTATCGCAGTATTGAAAAAAATAAAAAACAAAAAAACTGTACGCCTTGACGAAATACCTCCTGAAATTTGAGACAAGAAAATTTGACGACATACTTCTCCGACTATGCAACGCAGTCTACGAATAAAACCCAATAGAGAAATAAACGAGTGGTTGCATCTATCCCTTTCCCAAGAAAAGAGACCTCGGAATCACTAAGAACTACAAAGGTATAACTCTAATTGCTGTTGCTGCTAAGGTTTATAATGCTTTGCTTCTCTATTTCATTCAATCAAGAAAATTCTTTAAAATATCAGAACGGCTTTCGAAGAAATCGCTCTACAACCTCACTGATTCTGACAATCAAATCATCGAAGGAATACGAGAAAAGAATCTCGAGGCAGCATTCGTAGATTTCTCAAAAGCATTCAATTCCATATGTAGAGGAAAGATAGAACAAATACATCTTGCATTTTTGTCTTCCCAAAGAAACTGTTACCGTTATAATGATGCTTTACAAAAACACAAAAGCAATTGTTTGCTGTCCTGATTGAGATACCGATTTCTTATGGAGTCTTAAAAGGCGATATATTAGTACGATATATGTTTATATCTCACATAGACGACGTACTTTGAAAGTCAATCGATATAATAAAAGAGAATAGTTTCCTGTCAAAAACAGGTAAGAAGCAGATGAACTACTCAGACGAACTAGTGCTTCTCACTTATACAGCAGCCTTAGAAGAATCTCTACTGCATCAGCTGGAGCAAGTAACGAGAAGCATTGGCCTCTATGTGAATGCAAATAAAACAGATTACATGAGTTTTAAACAAAAAGGCGCTATCTCGATTCTAAGTGGTGAGCATCTAAAAATAGTGGACCAGTTCATGTACCTCAGCAGCAATATCTCATCTACTGAAAGTGGTGTCATCATATGTTTCGTGAAGGTGTGGAATAATATTGACAAGCTATTGATCATATAGAAGTCTGATCTATCTGATAAATAAAAAAAGGATTTTTCCAAGCTGTGACTGTGTTCATACCACTATATGGATGCACCACATAGACGCTCACCAAAAAAGAAAAAACAACAACATGGAGACTACTCAAGAATGCAGCGCAAATGCTTGAAAAAATCCTGGAAGCAACAACCCGCAAAACAGCGGCTGTACGGTCACTTGCCTCCATTTTCACAAAGCATCCAAATAAGACGAACAAGACATTGCTAGAGAAGCAAGGACAAACTCATAAGCGACATTTTCTTGTGGACTCCTGCACATGAACATGCAAGTGTTAGCCGACCAGCAAAGACTTACATAAGCTCTGTGCAGACACAAGATGTAACCTAGAAGAGTTGCCAGGATCGATGGATGATAGGGATGGGTGGCGAGAGAGAGAGAGAGTCGGAGAACTCTGAGCTACCAGCACAACTTGAAGATGATGATGATTTATAAAGCCATTTTACAGGGAGGTCATGTAATATTTGGATACTTTTTGGGGGTCAGAGACGGCTGAGAATTACTTCTAAAACCAACATTAAAATGTTTTTATTGGTTGGTCAGATGTTCAAAATTTGCGAAAAAATACCAGGAACAAATGAAGTAAACATTTCTAAATGAATAATATATTAGTAACAAGTTTGCCCAAAACGCCCAAGAAATTTGAACTTATCTCAGCTTCAAGCGTATCACTCAATCTATTTCTATCTTTCCATGGACTTCAAGCATTTTCCTCATTTTAAGTTAGAAAGAAAGAAAGAAAGACGTTGATTTTCTAAAAACTCTATCCCCGTTTCTAATAATTGCTTTTCTTGTGAAGATTTTCTTGCTAACCATACGCAGAGGATCTTTGACATGTTTATAAATACAAACATAGAGAAATACACAAGATGGATAAAGTCGCTTTTATGTTGATGCTGTGTGAGACTTTATTCAGATTACCAGATATTCAAAATAAACTTTCGAGAAATTATGTAAGGGACTCTTTATTTAGCAATTTTTTCCGGATATTTTCTATTTTTACCAAATTTTTTCATGCAGAGAAAGTTTTATTTGTTGAAGAGTTGTCAGATGAATATGTATATGACTTTAGATGATATTAACTCGATTGTAACTGTTGATCTTTAACTTCTTAACATGAATTGCTCGTAAGAAAATAAAATCAATGAAAAGAATTCATGTTCAAAGCAAAAATATTTTCATAGGTTTCATAATTCACTCGGAAAAAAGTATTTCGATTAACAAAACGGTTGATATACCTGAATTTCTTGGAACAACTGAACTTTTTCTTAATGTTTTAATCTTTCGGCTCTTCTATGCAACGGTCTTCCTTAGATGTAATATCTGAATCGATAGGGTGTCTCTTTCCAGAATAGTAAAACAAAATGGTAGCAACCAGAACTTTTTTGCATTCATCTAAGTAGCAATGCTCATAATCATAGCCGTTTCATTTCTTCCATTAAATCAGACGATACAGTTAACTCTTTCTTTACTTAATTTCATTCAACAAAGATTTTTTTCCAACATCTAAACGTGAACGATTGGAACCAAAAGGAAAGAAATGGAATGCTTGATTTTATGAGCATGATTTTCGCCTCGAAAAGAACTGATTATTTTGTTGTTGTTGTTGTTGATGCTGTTGCTGTTTTTTTGGGGGGGTCTGGTTTTGGTTTTGGTTTTTATTTTTATTTTTTTTTACTAATCTCATCCATTGACTGCCTTTTATTTTCAGACTCAAGATGAATCCAAAATAGAGATACGCTATATCCCTGAAATGGAATACTCTTCCTCTATAAAACCACACAAACTTTATATACGATCGTTATTCAATATATATTTATTTTTTAAAGCAAAATGATTTTTTCAGAACTTTTTCTTTAGATGTAAACTCTGTATCGGCCTATAGAGAAAATGATTTTAACTCACAAAAATTTTTCTTTTGAGGTAAATTCCAATCTAACTGATTGCTCAAGGCTTGAATAGAGGTCTGTCATCAGTTTTTTTATGGCTGAGTTGTGCAAACCATGTGAAATTTCCAGAATATGTGATGTGTACGGAGAGAGAAATATTTTAGTCAAAATATATTTACAAATAGGCTAAATTCAAAATGAAGACGGGCCAAGTAGACTTACAATGGCGAGCACGCCTGAAATGGGGGCTTTACTTAATCGGCTCATTTTGGCTGACAGAAGAGTTACAATAGTCGACATTTCTGAACAACTTGACATTTCTGCAGATACAGCATATAAATTGGGCATGATAACCTTGCTTTTTTAACATCAATTGTCATTTCACCTAAACAATACAAGCCCTCATACAGATGTTATAATTTTTAAAAAATCAATGTAAATATATATATATATATATATATATATATATATATATATATATATAGCGAACATTCTCTTTTTATCTGTTTTAATAAAAATAAAAAGTATTTTTGGGGATTTCGAAATTTGCTATATGAAACAACATATCTGCTATATGGTTCCATAATTTTTTAATGCCATCTTTTAGCCAACTTCTAAATTCCATTCTTCAAAAACTTCTTATCTTTCTCGGTCAATAACTACCCAACTATACCATTTTACTGTCTTCTCGGGAAATTTTCTCGTAAGCAAAATTCTGTGGTATTCAGAATAAATTGTAAACAAACGATGTAATATTTAGTGATTATAGCGGTTAAGTAAAACATTTTGATCAAATATTCGGTCACCAAACAAGACGTAACGAAATATGTATGGTCAACAGACAAGATAAATTAATGTCTGTATGGTGACCATACAAGATGTAACAATGTCTGTATGGTGACCATACAAGATGTAACAATGTCTGTATGGTGACCATACAAGATGTAACAATGTCTGTATGGCCACATCACGAGACAAAAAATGTCTTTATGGTTACCAATGTCAGTATGATCATGAGACAATATAAAGCAATCTCGGTATGGTCACCAATGTTTATAAGGTCACCAGACAAGATAGAATAATCTCTCTATGGTCAACACACAATATGAAACCATGTTGGTATAGTCGTCAATGTCTGAAGTTAAAAAATATCTGTATGGTCACCACACAAGAGAAAATAATGTTAGTATGGTCACCGATGTCTGTATTGTCACCTTTCAAGATAAAACTATGTTTACATGGTCATCAGATAAGATAAAATAATGTCTGTATGGTCAACATAGAAAATGTAACAAAATTTACGTTCACCTTTTTATATACAGAAATCTCTTCTGCTTTATTAATACATTTCCAAAATGAATAAATAAACAACTAAAAATACCATGAATGTACATTTCAATTAAAAAACGGGTAACAATTTGGATGTTGTCTGGACGATGGTTTAAGCCATAATGAATAAAACACGCCGCTGCGCAGGTTGGCTCCACGCATCCATCCAGTTGAAATGTAAAAATAAATTTACAATTCAAACTATCCTTTTTTTTCAACCAATTATGAACCTTCCCCCTAAGAAAAGTGTATCAGGGCCGATTCGATCGCAAACGTAGCTATAAAACGATCCACAAAAGTTCAAAAATGTCGAACGACTCCGGGAGACTTCGAGAACGAGAACCCCGTCACGTGTCGCATTTCGTACAAAAGATCAAACAACACTGACGCCCTACCAAATCAAGCCCTGCATTTACAACACTAGACAAAGACTGCTTATAGTTTACCGACCCACGTTACACCACCGCGCAACAACAAAAACAGCCACCTAAGAACAACTTTCACCTCCTGAACTCCTGACCAGTATCTAGTGGAGGAAGAGAGTCAGTCAAGAGTGATTTACACCCACTCACCTTCTGAGTATCTAGTGGAAGAAGAGAGGGCTTTCATTTATTTAAAAATAAGCGAAATTAAATCCATTCCTCTCGTTCGCTTGTTTTTAACAACCGGACAAGATGTAGCAATGTCTCTATGGTCACCAATGTCTGTATGTTCGCTAGACAAGATAAAACAATGTCTGTATGTTCACCACCCAAGATAAAACAATGTTTGTATGTTCACCAGACAAGACCAAACTATGTCTGTATGTTCACCAGACAAGACAAAACTATGTCTGTATGTTCACCAGACAAGATAAAACAATTTTTTTGTTTTTTCGTGGGGGATGCTTGTCTTTTTCCATTCTTTATTAACTAGCAAAAATAAAAGTAAAATATTTAAGAAGATTTCTACATTTTTTATTTTTGTTTTAGATATAGTTGTTGAAATTCCCGCCAAATATATCTGTATTTTTTATACATACCAACCGTAAACGCTACATTTCCGGCAATGTGGTCAGTAGAAACCTTTGATATTGATCATTAACTTGGGAGAGTATCATGTATCAGTCATCAACATCTGAACTTGCAAACAATTTCTACTTGACAGACAATTTTGTCAATTTGTGTTAATGATGCTGTTCCTCGATTCTGTGGCCTTTTAGAATTTGAATAACATTTCATTTGGAAGTCGAGACAAATATCGCCTTTCTCAAGAGACTGAACTTATCAAAGGTCACAATACGATCAGATATGGCTAAATTCACGAAAATAGAGAACTAATACATAATCTGATCAATTCATACCATTGTTTGTTTGTTTTTTTTTTCCCAAGGTCAAAACAACTATTCCTTCTCTATCACTAAAGTTAAGCAATCTTCTGAAAGGTCACTAATTATTGAGAATATTTATACCAGAAATTCAAAATACGGCAAAGTGTTTAATTTTGCCTTTATAAAACTAATGATATATACATGTTTATCGTTTATATTAGAGATTCATCTGATATTTTTGTATATTTTAATTATATCCAATTAATTGTACTAAGTGTAGTCATTTTTCAGCTCAGTATCAAATGGCTACACTCTGATCAATTCCATTTCACTAAGACCAGCAGAATGTGTATTTACTACAGATATTGTGACCCTTTATTTTGCTGTTCTGATGAATTAGGGTTGAGTAGGGGAGTGGAGAAATTTGTTGGCTTAAAGAAAAAAACAAAATTAATATTTTTTATATTTCAATGTGATCACAGAAAATGTCATCAAACAAGTTAGTCATTCGTTTTTCATTATAGACTAGTATCCCCTAATTATCAGCACCATTTTAACAGCAGCAATAAATATCACTCATACTTCTGGCCATGTACCAATTTTAGTAAATGAGTTGTCTTAATTTCTGAGACGAAGCTTGATGATTTTTATCATTAAGGGTTTTCAGACTATTTTCTTCATCTTTATTGTTATTTCCACAACGTTTCGGCCGACATGTCCTCCGGCCTTCTTCAGGTGTTTGTCAAACTCGGAAACCTTCACGGAACTTCGAACTACGTCCTTTATTGAATCCACAGGGGTCGCCTGTTCTGATTCCGTTAGCCATAACCGGGTACAAGTATTAAGTCTTCCTGTATTGTTACTCACCTGCAGTCAGGATTGAACCTCCAACCTCCAGATGATTGTCTCCTTAGAAGCTTAGGGAACCAACGCCTATAACCGTTACGCTATGTGTCCTGCTGGACACATAGTGTAACATATTTAGTAAATGACGACAGTTATATAAGTTTCATGGACTCTGTGGCTTAAAAATTATTGCTAAGTTATCATCATGAGACCAAATCTAGAGTGAAATTTGGAGGAACATGTAGATAATTCAGAATTGTCACTTCTTTGACGCTATCTGTCTGAAACAATAAGAATTATTCCCTCTATTATACAACTGATCTTTTTACAAACATTGACATATTTGGATACTCTTTAAATAAGGGCATATATATATATATATATGTGTGTGTGTGTGTGTGTGTGTGTGTGTGTGTGTGTGTGTGTGTGTGTGTGTGTGTGTGTGTGTGTGTGTGTGTGTCAGATTGTAAAACTCGGTTGAGACGACAATTTTATGTCCTTAATTTAATAAAAACTCCGATTCCAAGAAAAAATTGAATGGGTTGTTTAAAAATATGATTTGTTTTAATTTAAAATGGTTCCATTGTTCCATATAAATTAACATAATCGATGGAATGATGAAATTATTCCTTTTTTAATCACAAATAACATAGAATAGTTTTATTAGTATATATTTACCCAACCCCTCCGCTACGGGCAGTATGTGACACAAGGTCAATTTTTAAACTGGGGAAAGATGATTTGAATTTCAGAGTTCTGCTTTTCTTAGACTGGTTGCCTAACCTAGGCAAAAGAACCCAATCTGCCCTACTATTTACTCATAGCTAAGAGAAAAAGAGATGGATTCATGCCTTTCCCAAGGGCATCAGTAAAACACAAACAGCCATATCCAGAATTTGGACTCAAGTCGCGACCCCATTTCCTTCGACAATAACTATTACCCTAAGCATGCCTCAATCTAGTTGTAGCAGTAAAGCCACATGAAAGTATCTCGATGAAATATGCAGAAAGACTTGATATTAAAAAAAAACATCTTTATCAGAATCACTTCCTTAATAAATGTGATATATATGTTAATGTATGACATAGCTCATACTCCAGTAGCACAGAGCGTGAGTTCAAGCCTTGTTTGAAACTATTTCTTAGTTTGATTTCCCAAATTTTATTTGATGGCTGAAGAATAGATAGACTCTTTATGATTTGGATAAAAGAAATTATCCAAATCATAAAAAAGATGAATAAAATAGAATTGATAACATTAGACAAATAAAGTTGTGATTTGTGATTGGCCAACAATTTCAAGGGACTAATAAACATGCATATAAGCCTGTTCACTAAAAAGTGGCCCTGTAGACATTCCGAGAAATCCATGCACATTATATGGCGGTAAACATCTTAATCAAAAATCAAATTATAAACTCCGATGTCATTCTGTTCAGAAATGTTTTCTTTTTTTTGGGGGGGGGTAGCATTATTTATATCCAATGGCTCTACTTCAACAAAACATTTAGTCTTGCCCTCATTTTCATCTTCATTCAACAAGAAACTGCATCCCAGATAACAACAACGCAAATCGGAATATACCAACTTTTTTATTACCTTCATTAATTACTTTTGATGTTTATTCGTTTAACAGGTCAGGGTGGATAGATTATAATTTTAATGACAGGTATAAATATCTACTGATAAGCGAAAAGCGTTTCTCAGGTCAACATAGTGCAAACAGTTGCTATAGAAACGGAAATCCAACGAGATAGGATTTATAACATGGGGTTGGGTTAAAAAACAACGATCAGATTTTTTTAACCAATCAGAAAACAGTACAATATTCTCTGGGCAAATGTCAGAATCTACTGAAAATTATTTTCTGTACTTTTCAACGGAATGAAAATTGCGTGATCTTATTCTAACTAAAGTAGAGTATTATCATTACTTTATTATTATTATTATCATTATTATTATTATTATTATTATTATTATTATTATTATTATTATCACAGAAAATTTTACCCGATGATTTTTTTTGGGTCTAGCATCCTCATTTTGATTGTTTTTATTTGTATGTTTCAACCTTGTTATTTTCCATAGAATTTCAACGAAATATAACGAAATGTCTTTTACGTCGACCATGGAATCCACAATTGGCATAAGTGGACGTAACACATCATATGTTTCTTGACGTTATGTATCAATTTGATCCCAGATTTGTTTTGAATTTAATTACGCAATAAAACTGCTAATAAACGTATATATACACTAGAAATAGAAATAACTACACAACTGCAGTACACGAATATAATGAATGTTAAAGAGTAAAAAGATTTTATAGCGTCAATCTCCTGTTTGTAGAAATCCAAAATATCTTGAACATTGGCATTCCATTGGTTTTATCTGGATTCGATCACGGAATATTTGCTCTAGAAATATATTCATTTCCTTCGAAACCATATCAAAATAAACACCAAATGACTAAGGCGAAAATAGATAGATAGATAGATAGATAGATAGATGTGAAATGAGATGGTTATTATCTAAAACATTCCTCAATTAATTAGTAATGTTGAATTTCTTATCATAACTTCAGATTTAGCTTGTTGCATTTTCTCTATTTGTAAAATCCAGTGTCGTTATGCGTAATGTTTGATGATAGCCGGTTCCAGAAATACTATTTCTGTATCAGATTACAGAAGAGCATAGATTCATTCGAGAATATAAGACATCTTGATAAATTTGCTTCTTATCAGCCCAAACGGAACAGAAATAATCCCTCCTCAACACCATATATCATCATCATTATCATCATCATCATCAATTTGTATCACTATACGACGAAAAAAAATTGCTTAAAAGATTCCCTGAAAAATACAAAATATAAAAAAGATTTCAAAAGATTTGCTTGGAATTCAGAGGATTTGGGTTTCTTTTTTCTTTTTTTTCCCCTTTCTCGTGAAATTATTCGTTGCTGATTTGAAGAAAACTTTCCTTCTTTCTTTGTCTCCGTGCAAATTGGTTTAGAGTTGCTTTTTTTTTTTTTTTTTTCAAGTTTTCTTTTCGTCAATTTTTGTAAGTTTTTTCTTCGTTTTTATTTTTCGTATCAAAAATAATGACAATCTCCGGTTTTTTTTCTCTAAAATTCGGACGATTTACTTTTAGATAAATTAAAAAGTAAATCGTGGCAATTTTATGCACTTCTTCAGGAAAACTACAAAATATTATCTTTTTAACATCTCCTTTTTTTGTGCAATTGAAAACCAATGGATTCATTCTATTATTACATTCAATACAACCAATAAATAAATACACCTCAAACGATTAATTCTAGATAGATTCGAGGATTTTACAGTTTCAAGGGAAACATCATACAATCAAAACAAATATCATCAGGAATTATCAATTACCAAAATACAAAAGCATTGAAATTCTGTCACCAAAAATCAAATTACAACACTACTTTAACAAAAATGAAACTTTTCAACAATATACGAGGTGTTTCAATGCGGTAGAATTTAACATTAAATAATACCTAATGATATCTGTTTTGAATGTATAATGTTCTAGTAGAAACCTGCCAGGAGCGATGGGTGATAGGGACGGATAACGAGAGAGAGTTAGAGAAGTCTGTGTTGTCAGCGTGACTTGATGATGAAAAATAATAAAACCCTGGGTGTCTTTGTTTTAGAAGATTTTTTTTTCTTAATTATAAAGGATATAATTATTTATGGGCGATAAGTACAAAACTAACTTCTGCAGTAGATGCTGGTTGGTTTCTTTGTTTAATGGCATATCAACATTCTTGGGTTACTCTAATGCCAAAACCATCCTTGAAGAAGGAAGAACAGCAATGATATTATTTAAATCATAGCTGGGAGGGTTAAGAGGGTTCCCAAATCGGAAAGTGAACGTAATAACACGACTGGAGTTCGAACTTGTTTACTTCGAAGCCACAGTCCAACGCTTTAGCCATTACACATTTTCTGTTGTAGAGTGATGTAATGATTAACAAGCTAGTCTTCATTAGAAAATATTTTCAAACGACCTCATGCCAGACTAAAATGAACTTGGGAAATATTTACCTGAGCTTCTGCGATTAAGTGATGGTTAGCACGTTATTTTATAATAAAATTATGGATCGATAAGACACATAGTAGCTGAGTTTTAATTCAAAATATTCATTGTATAATGTTCGATTTATGTTTTTTATATCCACCCCTAATTTTTTTTTATATCCACCCCTAATTTTTTAAAAATCCACCCCTAAATTGTTCGTATTAACAAGGAATGAGATTAATATTTGCACTTCGAAATAAACACTTTTTCTCATTGGCCACAAACTTATTCGAGTCCTCACGTAGATTTGTGCATCGTCCAGCCATGTTAAGACATCGACATGAAAGACGAGCTTCTATGATACGAAATCGGAATTAAATTCTCGTCGACGGTAACGTCATTCTTTTCTTTTCCTATAACTTTAAATAGTCAACATTATTTAACTTACTCTGTAGAAAAAAAGCAGAAATGTAATGATGAAGAACTAGCCAAAAATGAATACTGCGAGTTTACAATCATTATTCAAAAAACATTAATTGGGCGTCTCACTATTAAACTTAGTAAATATCAAGACAGAACACATAGATGAAAATGATAATCATATGAATGTTTCGATCAATCTACGAAAAACACCAACACAATCAGCCAATTTTCGAAGACTGAAATAAACCCAAGTACTTGAAACAGTGTGAGAACCTCACTTGCTTTGGCAGTGACGAACTATGCAAGGTTAGACAATGAAATAGAATGGTCAAAGCATATGCTACATTCGACAAATTTTAGGAAAAGCTGTATAAGAATGTATCCATGTCAAATACAAGGTATATTGAGCAGTTATACTGCTTACCCTTCTATATGGAAACACAGGCTATATACTATACACGGGTCAAGAAATTCCATACTTACATGATGAAGGGAAATATATAAAGCAAATCATGACAATCAACGGAAAAATAAAGCCACAAACCTAGAAATCTTAAGATGCATAGACGTCCCATCTGTGGAAGATATTTCACTGAACCGAAGATTGCTAAGTCACATTAAGAGGATGGACCAAGAAAGACTACTCAAATGATATTCATAGTTTAATGAAAAAAGAAAACAAAGTCAACCCAAAGTTGGATTCAAGAATGCAGCAAAATAAAATAGGATATTGACTCTGAAAAATAAATTGCAAAGAAGAGATTCGCTTTGAGGAGGAAGTTATTAACTCCGCATGTTGGAAATTCATTAAACATCATCAACTTGACGGATTACAAATAATTTTTTAAAGTCGCTTTGTACTTTTCTGATTATAAAAATTAATTTTAGCTTTTAAGATTTCCTATGTGTCAGATTATTTGAAGATATTTAGCAGTGACACTTTGAACTTTTTAACGCTTCACTAAGATAAAATCAACAAAAAATTAAATTTCTGTCAATCTCATCCATCACTTCTGATGTTAACATTTTCACTACAAAAGCTTATAATTCTGGCTCGTAATTTTGTTTGTGTTTTGGTTGAGAAATAAAAACTATTAAACGACTTCTAAAAAATGAGTGCCACATACACCTAAAGAAGGCAGAGGAATATACCAACCAAAATGTTGTATTAGAATAGGTTCTAATGTAGCCTCCATGGAACAAATCACTACTCCTAATTAAAAAAAAACATCACCAAAAATCAGAGAATTATCTAATTTTCATGAAAAATTCCGTGTTAATTCATTAATAAATGACTTTTGTAATGCATTATTTTATCAAAAACTTTTGCTGATTTTTTTCAGGTCACTTAACTTTAACACACACACACACACACACACACATACACCATGTGTGTGTGGCGTTGTTAAATTTGTTGGGATATAGGATATAGCATTTATTTTCTGTATATCAGGAAAAACAAAAGTGTGAAGGTCGACATGAAATAGATAAATTAATAAAATTAGCAGCTGTTGGAAGAAAATAGAATCCCAAATGTAAATATTACATTTTTTTTATGTTTTGAGAGCTTATGATTCTATGATTTAATAGAAAATATAAATTTTCTTTTCGTTTATTACGGAAATAATTCTTCTGTATCAATATCTGTGCTGCTAAAAAGAGGCGTGTGGGGGGGTAAATTTGCATTAGATTTTGACCACCTTTTTCTCCAATCATGGCTTAAATCTAACGATGTTATTGAATTAAAAATGATTTTTACTGATCGAAAAATATAAATTTTAAAACAAGAAACAGGGAGCTGGGGTTTTTTTAATATTTTTATTGATTTATTAAGATATAAAAATGGTAGACGAAAAAAAGGATGGAAACCTATAATTTGTTTAGCAATTTCCAGTTTAGTCCCTTGTATTCGAGTTGAAAAATTGTATTTCTTGTTCGCTTCGCTGAAAATTTCAGTTTTGGTTAAATTTCACTTGTGTAATATTCCGAAAGAATCTTGTGTTTTAGCTTCTTCTTTAAAAAAAGACGTGGAAGATTTAAAAGAAGTTTAATTAATTCTTTTCAAACATTCATTTTTAATTTAAATCTATTTAATATCTTTTAAACTTTAACTTAACTACAAGATAAGCATTTTTTAAAATTCGTCCTTGTAATGGTACCGTGCATTAAACGTTCGCAATTTAAATAAATTGTTTGTTTATTCTTTGGAAAGCTTTTAGAAATGTCTGAAAAAGTGTAAATTTTCTTATGAAAATTAGAAATTTAAAAAAAGGTAAAAATTGGTATTTTAGGGGTGATGAAAGATTTGCAGATTATTACCAGGTAAAAACTTTGAATATTAAAAAGGCAATAAAAAAGAATTAAAAAGTATTAAAATTTCACTATTTTAATAGGAAATTGATAATAAATTAATGATGATTGATTTTTCTTAATTTTACATTCAAAATCCAAATTAACAAACTTATTTTCCTTTTTCATGATTAAATACAAAAAAATAAACAATTGTTGATACGATTTTCAATATTTAAAAAGTTGAGCTTTTTTATGTGGTTGGCCTTCCGTCCAAATGATTTTTAGCGGGAAACTAACGCACAAATAATATTTGTATTCTAAAGTTACGTAAAAACAATCCAGTCATTCATTTTGACCTACTTTTTGGATTTAAATACCAAAATAAGTTATACAGTTATCAACATGTTATATTTTTACTTAATTCATTTTATTATTGGGCAAATTTTCGACTTTTCGTGAATTTAGATGTTTTAAAATACATTAAAAATTAATTACATATTTAATGTTATATTGTTTTTAATACTGATTATAATGATGTTATTTTTCAAGTAAAACTAAAATTCAACCTTAAATAATAGCTTTAATTATTTTTTAATTCATTTTAACAGAAAAAAATTCAATTTTGTATGTACCTATATAGAAAACAACAATGAAACCAAATCAGAAAATATACTAGATGATAATCTTTTAACCAATTGCAAATTCAAAAAATCTGCATAGAAAAAGGGAGTTCCTTCAAAAACCAGTAGTAATCATTGAATACGTAACGCAAGTCAAATTTCTTTTATCCAAATTTCAGAGGAAGATTGTAAAATGTTGTATTTGTAACGTTGATGAATGTTGTCAACAAAACGACAACGTGCCAAATCTGATAGACTAAGTAGTGATAATTTTCAGCAAAGAAAGAAAACTTTCATCTTCTTCGGTAATAAAAGAACCTGGGAAATATTTAGTGTTCACATTTTGATTCATGAGAATTCTTCGCTGTGTGGCGTAGATAGAAATCTACCGAATTTCAGATGCAAATATTTGAAGTAAAAAATATACACTTTTTTTTATTTATTTATATGGAATGAATTCCTATCGGAATAAAACCTTCCTTGACGTCATCACATGACAGCTTTAAAAAATCTGAAAATAATCAGATTACATTAAACACTTTAAAATGTCCAAAATCATGAAATTCTTCACATTATCATTATTATAGATTTTTGACTGATTTTGTGTCCATTTATTTCATCTTATTGTCGCTATTCTGCTCTTCTTTTTAATCCGTTTGGATTGAAAAAATTTTAAAGTTATTCCAGTCGAGATTTTAACTTGAATTCTATCAGACATTGTTTTACCGATTATGTAACAAAACTTAATTTTTCTAATGTCGTTTGAATTTAGTGATAAAACTACATTATTTCTTTCCGATTTTCCTTCTGCGCCATATTGTTTGTTTACTCCAATAGACAATGGATAAAATTGTCTTGAGTTGTCCGATTTCTTACAAGAAATATACTTCTTTTGTTACTCTTTTTTCTTTGGTGGAGGGTACTCCACTTTTATGGCTTTTATCGCAACTTTCAAGTCATTTTTTACATTTATTTTACAAACAGTTATTGAATAAAGGTCATTTATCGGAATGTATATATATACTGGAATAAAATTCCATAAGGGAACGTTGCTAATGAGTTTGTCCTTACTTCTCCAATGGACGCGCCAGTGCTGGTCGACCAGCAAAGATTTACATACATCAGCTCTGTGCGGACACTGGATACTTGGAACAGATGGTGAGAAAGATTCAAGTAAATCCGTGCAATAAGAGTGGCTTGATGATGATATAGTCTGATAATCGCATAGGCAGAAAACTAGCAGTCACTAAGTGCCATTGACCCTGTGCCTACGCTATCCTAACATAGATATACATATACTCTATCACCGATATTGAGCACTATTCATATCTAAATATCATCATCATGTCGTGCCGCCATCACGGATATCCCTGACCCTCTCTCGCCACTTCTCCCTATCATTCATCGTTTTTGGCAGGTCTTCAGAGTTACATCCCGTATCCTCACATAGCTGCTGTATGTATGTTCGGTGTATTTTTCTATTACTGTTTTTACTATTTCCTAAGTGATCATTACGATTGTTACTGTTATTCATTCTATATTTAGTATGTTGAGTATTATTATCTCCATATTTATAATAACTGCCCCTAAACCTCTAATCTATAAGAAAAAATTATTAGAGAATTCAAAAATTTAGGTCTTAAAATTGAGATCTCTAACTGAAAAAAAGCCAACTTTCTGGATATAATATTTGATTTAAACAAAACCTGCAATAAACCCTTCAATAAAAATAATGACATGTCTTCACATATCAATGTCAATCCAAACGACCCTAGATGTATTATTAAAAAAAGATTCCTACTGTACATTATCTTTTTTTAAGTAGAGAAATTATATTGTGAATTTAATAAGAAGAATAAATAGACTATCATCCTTCAAAAGAAGATCTGAAAATAACAAAGAGCCGTTTAATGACGTAACCGCGGTTTCAACAAGAAGGTGGAGTTTTTACACCTTAATAGAACCGATAAATATAAATAATAAAAAAACTTTGAATTGAGCCTCAATACCAATAATATATATATATATATATATATATATATATATATATATATATATATATATATATATATATATATAAAGAGATGGATAGTTCTTTGAAACAAGTAAATAATTGAATACATTGAAAAATTACTTATAAATTTCAAAACATATTTATCCGAAATTGTAAAAAATGTTTTCAAATTAAACTAAAATTATAAAAACCTTTTATATAGCTTTCAAATAAAACTCATAAGCTTGAAATCAGGTTACTAGTATGAAATAAACAAAATTGATAACGACAAAAACCCAAAATAAAAAGAAATATTCCGTTACTGTTAATTTTTTTAAATAGAATAGATGACAACGCGATATAACGGGAAATATATCGTCGGCGTTTAACGAAAAAAGGAACCAAACTCCATTTAAATTCCATCTAACGAGCCTGAATATGCGAAATAATTTTGTTAGGGAAACGGAATACTATTTCTAAATTTCATGCTTTTTAAACACACACACACACACACACACACACACACACATATATATATATATATATATATATATATATATATATATATATATATATAGTTTGTTGGCATTTAAAGATAGGAAGAGTTCCTTAAAGATTAGACTTAGAAATAGTAGCTTTTATTTGGGTTGAAAATTATCCAATTCTCTTTTAACTGGATGTTCCATATTTTTTGCTACTACTCCATCTTTACTCAGCTGAGTAAATGTGTGTATTCCTTTCGAAAATTACAAAGTTGAAACCAATAAATTTGATTAATGTGATGATATGCACGCACTTTAGCCACCAAGCAGTACTTTCTACTTTACTCCTACTCATTTATATATCTTTGCTTTTTCAGTAAGATGCTTAAGAAAGCTTAGGATAAGACAGAAGCAGCTGCAGGTGGACATATGTCTAAAGTTGATTGTTTAACGGGAAGAGGTTAATGTTTAGTGTCTACTTATTGTGTTTCAAACGTATGTTTAGATAAAAACTTTGTCTGAACATTAACACACCCACAGCTTTGATTGTTTTATTATTGGGCGTCCCCTCAGCAATTTACAATTCTACTTCTTTGTTTTCCCAGAACATTTGCTTAAAAAAAAACGTGAAGAACAAATTGACTTCTCGATACATAGAAAGGCATCCATATATCTCTTACTGATTATCATAATGAAACACTCACCTTTCTTCAAGATATCTTTCAATCTTTGATAAATTTCAAGTAAATACTGATTTTACTCCATTTAGTCTGGTAAAAAATCACACAGTTTGAACTCACTGAACTTGTCTGCGAGACAAGCTTTGTAGACGTTATGCGGCAGTAGATGGTGAGATTATTGATATTTTTCAACTTGAATCTTATATCGATAAATTTCTTACATGACCAATTGTTATGTCAGCAAATTTTTATCGATTATCGAATGTGTCATAAACATACTTCATTCCATTAAATCTGTTTCCTAATATTATGTCGCAGTCAGCTGTTGTGTTTTCGAAAATTGTTATAAGTTTAAGTAACACAAGTTTGTGTACACAAATACTGTTTGTATTTTCATGTTTTTTGAATATATTGTATCAGTTTAATACAAAGAATTCTTAGTAATAGAAGCTGTTGTAAACAATAGGAAGCCTCTGCAACAGGCTAAGTAAATATTAGTAAATAACATGAATTCTTAGTGGTGTTTTGAACTGGTACAATCAGTACATAAAATTGTTGAGTTAGTCACTCGTTATTGATACTGAGTCACAGTCGATGTCAATGGCTGAATCGCAAATCTCGTAGGTTTTCTCGTACAATCTCGTATTCTACATAACTGTATTCAGCACAAAATATACAATTAATAATACACAACGTACTGTTATGTTTGTTTTATACTTACATAGTTTCCGTGAAAGAAAAGGATGAGATTATTTATTTATGGAGCGATACTTCTGTCTTCGCTCAGAGAATGCTATCTGCACAACTTAAAATACTACGGTTATTCTTAAACCAATAAAATATGCTGTTAGAAATAGCTATCATTTCAAAAAGTATTTTAAAAAAATAGATATTAAAAAAAGAAAACATGCATGTGAATGCATCGGAGATTATCTTTTCTTTTTTTTCTTTTCTTTTCTTTTCTTTTTTCTTTTTATTTATTTATTTATCTTTTTTTTTTTGTAATATATTAAGTCAAATTTAATCAGATTTCCATTATGAGAAATACTATACTCTGATCCTAGACTGACAGAGGAGCGACAATTGTATCCTTGGCAGAGTGAGCACAAGATTTATTCAAACAACACGTAACATTTTTGTGTAGTTCCCATCAAGCTTTTTCTCCAAGTGTTTTGTTAGATCAGATTTCCATATAATCGACAACCTTTCAATAATAGTCCACACCTTTCACATAGATAGATAGATACGAAGAGACAGTGATAGATAGATATATAGATAGATAGATAGATAGATACTTGGTTAGTTGTATTTTATGACATATCAACTCTTTTAGGTTATATAATGCCAAATCCTGTTTACAAAAAGATTTTAAAATGATTTTTAAATGAACAGTTTGTAGGTAATAAGATTTTTAAACGAGCCAGGGCTCGTTTCTTTGACCACTGTTAAATGGTTCCAAGTATTGCGATTTAACAATAATTGTTTTATTTTCAGACAGTTAAAGATTTCCTAGACTTGCTCTGTAATACTAATAATTCATTTTAATATCAATGATTTGTTTGCACACATTTAAATGGTTTCAAATATTGTTATCTATTGTTTGCACACAGTTAAATGGTTCAAAGTCTAGAAAATGATTTCAAATTTCTATTTGATCCGTTGGTGAGACCCTAACAGGAACCACCACTCCGGAGTAATGTCAACGAAGGTGTACTCCATATTCTCCAAAGCTCCAGGACAGGACTCTCACCATCTGATGTCGTTCGGTATCATATCCAGGACACTCGTTTCTGGGGGGGGGGTCTTACTCCTCTGCAGAAATGCAGTCGGGTTATTTTACAGCCCCAGCCGATTGGGCTGATAGATAGATAGATAGATAGATTGTTGGTCACAATTATTGAAACTTCGGCAAATAATTTGGAAGATTCTCATGAAAAACAAATCTAGTGAAACAGCTTTGGTCTATTGACAACTCATGATTGATAAATGATAAAACAAGTTTATATAAATTTAATTATATTCAATTTATTTCTGGAAAAATAATGAAAAGTTGCCAACAATGATGACCAGTATTGTATTCAGATGGATCCAAGAATTTACTTCGTTTCTATCAAATTTTCAGGCTTAAATTTGAGATTTCTTTCAATTGGAGAGATAAATTATTCGTTGGGTTTTATGGCATATCAACCTTTGTAGGTTATTTAACGCCAAATCCATTTTTATGCAAATAGTCAATTCTATTTCAAACAATTCAGTTTAGCATGAGTACACAATTGTAATTCAGGTCATTCAGTTTAGTGTAAGTATAAATTTTGTTTACCCACAATTAAATGTCAAAAACAGTTCTATATTAAACAATTCAGTTTAGCATAAGTACACTTTCAATGTCAAAAACAGTTCTATATAAAACAATTCAGTTTTGCTTAAGTACGCAGTTTAAATCAAAGTACAGTTTAATTGTGAAAAACAGTTCTAATTTAAACAATTCAGTTTAGCATAAACATACTAATCTAAACACAGTTTAGTTCTTTTTAACCCATAGATAGGGCCCTATCAGGTGCTACCATTCTGGGCCAGAGTGGACCTGGGAGCAATGGCAATGAAGGGGTGCTCCGCATTCCCCAACGCCCCAGCATGACTGGAACTTCACCATCTGATTGTCTAGTGTCAAATCCAGAACACTCATTAGGGTGGGGTCATACCCCTCTGCAGACGTGCAATCGGTGTATCCCACAGCCCAAACCGACTGGGCAAGGAAAGATTTTTTTAAAAAGTCCTAAACAACAATCACGTATAACTGGATACATGCTACTCTTATAAAAGACCCAAGAACAATTGAAGCGTTATTATCAAAACAATAAAGACGAGGATATTTCTCATCCAATTCTTGAGTCTTCCGTTGCCAGAACTGATAACTTTATTCCCACGCACCGAAAATCCTTTCGCTTCTTCAAGTCTTTAAGTTATAAAAATTCTTAGCACATATGTTCATTAAAGAAGTTTTTTGCCAGATTTTTAAAAGTTTACCAGAAATCCCGAGCCTTTGTTCTCGAGAGAAGGAAATGACGTTCCTATGACAAAACTCCTCATCCCAATTAAAATTAATGTAAACAAATATTCATCCTCTACAACATTTATTACAAGTGATAAAAATGTGTTGATTGACAATTCTTCAACAATTAAACTTAACAGATGGAATATTCTTATATGTCATGTTTTTGGATGCAGATTTATCTTATTTTGTGCAGGTTATGTAAGTTGTTAAAGCGTTCGTACGTTCACAGTTTAGAGAATACATTGTTAAAAACGTGTAAATATTTCTTTATTTATGAAAACTCATATATCAATATTTTACCTGCCTTTAATGATTGGGAAAATTCTGCTTAATTTTGTCCGGAAATATTCAGCTAAAATTTAACTTCAGATTTAAATAGCTTGAGTAACGGATGGTCACTATCTCATAAAATTCAGATAACCCAATTAAAATTGAATATGGGGTTGAATGATGATTCGTTGATGGCAAACTTCCAGTTTTGATTCTAAGAAATCTGAAACGGACAAAACAAACCGATCATCAGTTTCTGTTTAATTTATTTTCACGGCAAACGGAGGAAATTGCAAATGCAGAGAGTGAGATAATAAAAAACCGACTGGCCGAATCCGGTGAATGATATGTGCTGAGTATTGAATTTCATGAGTAGAATGATGCATGACACATTTGGTCATGAGGAATCAATTCAACCGTATTCCTGGATATTTCGAGTAAAATCTACACGAACAGATCGATAAAGAAATCAATAGGATAATTTTCCTATTTATGATTGAGCGAATATTTGTTTTTGACTTCATAAAGCTTAGAACGATGCAAGGTTAAATTAGGGAAAATTGACGATAGGAAGATTGTATTGCATTCTATTTCCAAGTGAGGAAGTCCTTTCTGCCATCAGAATAATATCGAAAATCCTGGCAATTCGAATCTTTATCAAGAGTTTCTGTAAGAAATACAAAACTCAGGCATCAAATAAGCTCAGTTATTGTTTATAGATGTAAACAAATTAAATATCAACAAATATCAACTAATCTTTGCTTAGTTTGACACAAGGCTATTATAGCGGAAAACTAATTTTCGTAATTTAAGAGAAAAAGTGTCAGAACATATAAGTATTTTTGAGGGTTTTTTATGCTTCTTTTTTTCTTGTTTACTTTTCAAATGAAACAAGAAACTTTTTAGGTGACTTGATCTTATAATTCAAAGTATTCATATAGCAAATAAATTTTATTCGTGATAAAGTATGTTCAAAAAGTATAAATATCAAAAGCTTGTTACTAGTTTGAAATTATCTATTTACATTTGAGGCTCAAATTTCCTTTTTTATACGAATATTTTGCAGGATTTATGAAGAAAAGGAAACGTGTATGAAAGCCTACTGTGTGCCTTTGACTGTTCTCACTTGATTTGGTTGAAAAGTAAGATTTCAAATGTTGATTTACAAGGCAAGTAGCTCATTCACAATTAGTAAATTGACTCTACGTAATCTTCCTGCCAACGTTCTTCCATATTACTATTTGCTGTTAGAATAACTTACGTTGGGTGAATATCTTAGTGTGACGGGGAAATTGACTAAAATCCCTAAATGGGACTTTATTTTCGCACGTGTGAAGACGGGGCAGGTTGGCACTTGATCCCCTACAGAAATAAGTCCGGTTCAGAGTTCTTTTCTCAGGCAGATAAGAACTGGCATATTACGTGAGGGAATAATTTAGGGCCAGACTGGCCACCGCTGGCAAAGGGGTCCAAAATTTCACACTATCACACACCCACCAGGCCGCTAAACTTCTTCCCCTTAGATAATAGAAGAATACGGGCCTATAGGTCTTAGTTGTAATAATATTAATGTTGTTGTAGTAGTCGGCAACTCCGGTTTCCCGTGTGATACTTTAGGAATTAATCGGACAGTTCTAAGCAAGATAATGTAAGGCGAATAGAAGCTGAAAGGAAAGCATGAAATAATAACATAGACCACATGGTAAAATGAAAATACATAGGTTCTTTACTACGGTTATATATATATATACGTTCAAAATGTCAAAGATATATAATAGGATAGTCCATGAATATAAATGTCTTTTCCTGGCTTTTATCCTTTTTCCAAATTGAGAGAGAGAGAGAGTGGTAAACAAAATTTGGGTGTAAAGGAAAAATGTCCCAAAGTTACTTATCTTATTTTTTTTGACGGGGTTCCACTGGAGAATTTTTCTTCTTTCACGGGCTAATAGACTTTGTACTGTTTTTAATGCTGGCTTGAAGGATTTTGGAGTTCTTCGTGTCTCAGTCTTTTTGTCTTTAGCCCGGAGTAAAATGGCTATCGTCCGTTTGCCACGAGACTTGCCCAAAAACTACCTTTTTTGTATTTACTTCCGCTGAGGGGAAGGGAACCCCACTTCCGTTTGGGGCCCCCCGCCAATCATTTGGCTTCATTTTTCTTTCCCCTTCCGATGTCCGGCGACCCAAGGTCACTTAAGTGCGAACATCTGCGTGACCCACATTCTCTCCTAACGGTCACTTTTTGACTCCTAGATAATGTTAGTTCAACGGGGGGGGAGTATCATTCCCACCTCCTCGTCTCCGTGAGCCATCACGTGACATTAGTAAATTAGCTTAAGTATATTCTTCCTATTTTGAATATTGACGGGACACAATATTTTAGCTTTAATAAACTTTCTTCCAGACTCATCTGATCTGTGTAAGTATTAGTAAATTGTGAGTGTTCAACATGTGGGGGGGTATTTTAAGCAAAACCCTGTCTAGAATTACAGTAATCTCCCTTTGATGTTAAGCCATAGACGCAAATACCTGAACAAATATTAATAAAAGGTAGACACGTAACCAAATAGATGTGTCTGTAATACGTCCAGATTGTAATTTGAATGCATTTATAAACCATCATATGACGTCATCATTTTGCTTGCTATTTTTATATTTTACTCTTCTTTATTGTCTGTATCGTATGTATTCCTCGGCATAATAAAAACGTTTGCCTCGTTCTGCATCCGAGTTTTCAAGGCTTCTAGCCTCGTTCCAAATTCTGGTTTTACGGTTGTCAGCCTCGTTTTGAACTCGGTTTCTTTACCACGCAATGTTGTCCATAACTGCTCGATTGGTAAAACCTGATTCATCAATACAGTGTGTGTGTGTGTGTGTGTGTGTGTGTGAAAAGAGCAAAACTTTGAAAATCGTACACCTCCAATTTCCCAGGACCATAAAATATACAGAAGTGGGGGGCACGTTTTTCTGTATCACAGTGGTATGTGTATGTGTATGTGTGCGCACTCGCATATTTATGTGCGTGTTTAGGAAAAAAAAAAAGGTAGGATTTTAAATTCCCATTATAAACACTCATAAACTAATTGTATTTTATTATAAAAATATTTACTAAATATTGCTTACGTTTTGCGCAAGGTCACAACTGTGATGAATGAGTAAAACTTGCAAAACATTCAAGCTGGGTTTTCATAACTACCTTGAAAATAACTGTCCGATTTGTAAAACCTAATTCATCTCAACATCCTGTGTAAATATTTACTAGGGTTATTTTAGTCTAACTCAAAGCTACACCGACAGGGCACACAATGAGAATCAAATTCATTACACGGGCTCGCTGACTGACTATAACTGGTGCCTTGTCAGTATTTTCTAAACTCTGTCCACCCCAATGAATCACTGAAGATAAGAAAATTAGAAGCCTTTTTGATGAGACACTTTCATTGACCCATAGATACAAATTCAAATGGTTTCATCATCAAGGCTTCTCTCTCTCTCTCTCTCTCTCTCTCTCTCTCTCTCTCTCTCTCTCTCTCTGCGTGCGTGTGTGTGTATGTGTGATAGCTCTTAGCGAGTCCTATAAACGGCACGCAGTATCCCCACTAAGCTGATGAATGTAAGTTTTTGTTGGTTGACCAACATTGGTGTGTCGATGTGTAGAAGTTCTTGCTCGCCTGATTTCAATGGTCGCACAACTCACATGTAATGCTATGAATTTTAAAAAGATTTTAATTCTGTAAAAGCTTCTAGAAATATTCATGGTGTTTATGAGATAGATTCTTTAAACGAAATGAATTGTCGAATATGGTTTGAAAGGTTCAGAAAAGAGGTAATAACTGTTATACTGATGCACCATGAACTGGTTGTTTTGTTGAGTTTATTGAAGGTCAGTTTTGTCTAATATAAAGTGTTGTTAGGCTTGAAGAATTAGCTCAAAGGCTGATTTTAAGCCATTCAACGGTTTGTCATCATTTGAAACAACTTAGAAAGGTGTCTAAACATGGAAAATAGATTCTTCATAACTTCAAAGTAAACAACAATAAAACAATTATGGACTTCAAGGATTTTATGTATTCTCGTCAATGCATGTAACCATTTAACAGATTAGTGACCGGTGATGAAAAATGGATCAATTGCAAAAAGATAAAACCAAGCTGTTAATGTCTTAGTGGAGGCAAACAGACTAAGACAACCCAAAATGGACCTCCATGCAAAGAAAGTTTTAATATTTAGTGGAATTACGTTTGAGAGGTTCATTTTGAGTTGTCACCACTAATTCTATGCAGTTAGTGTTTAAAACTTGCTTTGAAGGGGAAAAGTCCTCGATTGATCAATCGCAAAGGTGCAATGTTTCATTATGATAATCAAGGTCTTGTAGGAAAAGATTGAAGACGTCGTCCAGAAACGTTTTTCATATTCTCCAGTTTTTGGTTCTTTTGATTACCGCTTTTCCCGTAGATTACATTATTATTTTCATGGGCTGATTTGTAAAACACATGCTGAAGACGAAACTATCCTCTTTTAATTTTCTCACTTCAAACATTCATGAAGAATCTCAGACCAAAAAGATTATTTAACAGCTGAAAAAGAATAGATCGACTAAAAACATTTAAATTCATTAATCCAAACATAATGTTTTCATTTTTCAAGATCCACAGTTCTTTTCTGGCCCCAACATGAAGTATAAAATGCCAGTGTAAACGTGTTATAACTTGTAAAATACGTCATGATTTCTGTTTCATAATAAATATTTATTCACGGGAGAAATAATTCCTTATTTGCGAGATAATTAAAAAGGAAAGCATGGACGTAGAGCAAACGAAATGTTTCGTTTCAAAAATCTTATTTTTTGCTTTCTCGCCCATTTCATTCCTGGCAGGAAAATATAAACCCAACTGGATCAAACAGAATTATGAGATCAAAGAGGATTTGGATTTACTGATTCACTTCGTAGGAATCTAACAAATATAAAAAGATGCCGAATTATTTTTGCAATATTGTTACAAAATCTCTTTGGGGGAGGAATTATGTAAAGACGCCGAATAGCCAGTTTTCGCTTTTCGCTTTTCGCTTTATTCCGCCTTTGCAGCGGCTAAAAACGTTTAAGTGATGACCGGTTTCTATGACTGATACTTCTCGACAACGGAATTCCATTAAAATAACGTGAAGTAAATTTGGTTGATCTAAAGGAACCAATGAGAAAACTTTAGATACAAAACCATTTGCGTTGCTTTTAAAGATTGATAAATTCTTCCATGGGAAACTTTTTCTGTTTGTTTTCACTTATAATATGAAATGTACAAAAACTGACAAAAATCCATTCAATCGATAACTGAGTTATTGTGTTGTTTTGATATCCACCATTTGTTGTTCGCCAAAAAATCATCCTCTTATTTCCAAACCCTCCAGTCCCTAATCTTTTGGTAACTGTACCGAGCGCACTGGTATCACTGTCACTTGCTTGTTCCACAGATTTTAGTTCTCGAGCAAGGTCTAGGTACTTACGAGGATCATTAAATAAGTTTCCAGACTTTTTTTCGTATGGGCACTTTTATTGATAGTACACACATGAAACTCAAGTCCTATTCGAAGTAATCTCCTCCGGCTGCAATGAACTTGTACCGTTCCAACAACTTCTGGAAGGCCCCATGGAAGTCGTCTTATGTGAGCGTGTCAATGACCTTCGTCACAGCCTCTTTCATCTCCTCAATTGTCTCATAATGACAGCCTCTGAGCTTAGAGAATAAGCAAAAAGTCACAGGGAGCAAGGTCTGGACTATAGGGAGGGTGAGGAACTGTCTTGATCATATTTACCAACCCCTCCGCTCGGGCAGGATATGACACAAGGTCAATTTTTTAAGCGGAGTTTAACAGGTTTGAATTCAGAGTTTTTCCTTCTCCTAGACTAGTTGCCTCACCAAGGCTGAAGAACCTAGTCTGCCCTACTATTTTACCCATAGCTGGAGGGAGAATATTTGGATTCATACCTTTCCCAAGGGTGTTAGTGCTATGCGAAATACAATCAGTCAGGTCCAGGATTTGAACTCGTGTCGCCGTGTCCATATCCTGCGACGATAACCATTACACCACGGGCACCTCCAAAGAGGAGCTGTCTTGATGCCCATCTTGGTCAAATAGTCTGTGACAAGGATAGAGTTTTGGACTGGTGCATTGTCCTGGTGGAAATGCCATTGACCCAATTTGAAGAATGCTAGCCTCTTCCAACGGAATCTCTTCCTGAACTCCCTTAAAACCTCAACATAGTAACCCTAACCCTAACCATTTGGCCAATCAACTCTGGTGTTCTGACTTCCTTATTCCTCCCACACCTCTCATCATGCCTCACAGACCCCCTACCTTCCTTGAATCTCTTATACTCCTCAAAAACTGATGCTAGATTCATGCAAGATGGTCGAAAAGCAGTCTGAAGCATTCCATAGGTTTCTGTGGCATTTTTTCCAAGTTTAAAACAGAATTTTATTGCATATCGTTCTTCTAAAGTGTCCTGACGTCCAGATTGCATTTTTTAAATTCACCAGCTGTGACAATCAGGCTTTAGTAGAGTGTATTCCAATTGCTGCTGTAGCTGTTCATTTGAAGTTGAAATCATAAAAATTGGTCAGTCATCTCATAAGATGTATAGCAATAAGATACTGAATTTTAAAGTCTCTACAACAATTTCAAATGCTTATACAAAAAAAGGCTGGAAAATTATTGAATGCACCACGTATCTCTCTTTTCTATTTTCTTCAGTTTTACAATGTGGTCAGCCAGAACGGCAAAGTCCACTTGACGGCAGGTTCTCCCTTTTTTTTCTCTCTCTCTTTTTTTTTTTTTTTTTTTTTTGACTATCTCAAGGTTAGGTTGTCTGGCCGAAATTTGGCAATCCGTTTGTATTTCAAAATCCCAAAGAATTTTGTGCAAATTATTATTATAATTACAACTTGTGAGTTTTTCACACCGGTGTTAGCCGATGGTCTTTCATTGGAATCTGATTAAGAGTAAGTCTCCAGGACTCTTCTCAGTATTCTGGCCGATATTAACAATATTGTTCGGATAGTCTCTGCTCGTCCTTCGATTTCCAACCCTTCCAGCCAACTTCCCAAGCCTTTAGAGATCGTTCCGAGCGCATCAATTACAATTGGTATCACCGAAATTTCATGTTTCATAGCTTTTTCAGTTCTCTGGCAAAGTCCTAGTAGTTATCTATCTTTTCATTTTCTTCGATTTTTACTCTGTGGTCCACCGGGAAGACAAAGTCCCCTATTCAATAGGTTCACTTTTTTTTGTTTTTTTATATATTTGTGTATGTGTGTATGTGTGTGTGTGTGTGTGTGTTTTCTGTTGACTATTACTAGGTCTGGTCTTTTTGTCAAGATTAGGTGATCTGTTTGTATCTCAAAATACCAGATAATTTTAAGTGTCTCCTTCTCCAGAATGGATTCTAGTGTGTGCATATACCATTTGTTTGTATGATAAAATTTCCATCTCTTGCAGAATTCTCACTGGATCACCTTCCCCAATCAGTCGTATCTAGTCTTGTACTCTTTTTGCTCTAATTTGTTGCATTTGCTTCTTATGTGATTAATCGTTTCTTCTCTATCACCACATAAACTACATATGCTATTCTATTGTGTCCAATCTATTTTCGCTTTAACATCATCATCATTCATCATTATGTCGCGCCGCCAGCACGGATATCCCTGACCCTCTCTCGCCACTTCTCCCTATCATTCATTGCCTCCGGCAGGTCTTCAGGGTTACATCCTGTGTCCTCACATAGTTGCTGTATGTAGGTTCGTGCTGGTCGTCCTGCTTTTGCACATCCATATGTGGGGGTCCACAGGAGTACATCGCTTATGAGCTCGTCCTTGCTTCTCCAGCAGTGTCCCGCGTGTCTGGTTCGTCTAACTTGTATAATTTTCGTGATAGGGGCAAGTGTCCGCATAGTTGGTGTCTCGTGGGGTGTTGTCGCCAGGACTTGTACAATACTGCTCTCAACATTCTTGTGTAATTTCCGTCTAGTTTCCTCTCCAGCCGCTTAGTTAGCGTCCATGTGGTGCATCCATATAGCAGTATCGACACAACCGCTGCCTGGAAGAAACTGCGTTTCATTTTATCAGTTAGGTCCGACTTCCATATGATCGAGAGCCTATCGATAGCTGTTCATGCCTTCGTCAGTCGTGTGTCGATGTCTTTTTCGGTTGATGAGACGCTACTACCTAGGTAGGTGAATTTGTCTATTAGTTTCAGAGAGGCTCCGTCTAGTGTGGCAATGTTGCCCGTTTGGTTGTAACACATATATTGTTTTGTGCGCATTGACATGGAGGCCAATGCCAGTTGCGGTTCGTTCCAGGCTATGCAGTAGTGTCTCTGCTTGATTAGGCGTATTCACCAGTAACGCCAAGTCATCAGCGTAGTCGGCGTCCGTGATTGTTTTTGCAGGGTACCTTTTGCTTCTTCTCTTAGCTCGAAGCCATTTTCTCTGATTTTGTCGATCGAAGTCCTAAGCACATAGTCTAGACAGATGATAAAGAGGTACGGGGCTAGTGTGTCTCCTTGTAGTACTCCTGCGACAATATCGAAGTATTCCGTGTCTCCATCTGGTGAACGTACTTTCACTTTGGTGTTTCTGTAGAGAATCATTATCGCTGCTACGGTTTCTTTTGGTAGGCCGTACGCTAGTAGGATTTGCTCCATCTTCCCTCTGTGTATGGAATCGAAGGCCTTGGTAAAGTCGACAAATAGTAATGTCGCCTATAGGTTTTTTGCCCGAACGCCTTCAAGGATTCTACGGATGGTCAGTATTTGTGAGGTCGTGGATCTATTTCTCCGGAAGCCATTTTGGTTTTTCCTAAGAATGTTGTCTATTTTGGGTTCTATGCGGTTCCGTAGTAGGGCATTGTAGATTTTGGTTGCTATGGATGTAAGTGTTATCCCTCGGTAGTTCTTGACTAGTCCGAGGTCGCCTTTTTTAGGGAAAGGAAGGATGCATCCCTTCGTCCATCTTTCTATCCTATTTTGACTATAGACTGCGTTGCATTGCCGGAGCAGTATATCGTCGACTTGTCTAGTCTTCCACACTTCTGAGGGGGATCTCGTCTAGCCCTGCAGCTTTCCTATTTTGAATTCTTCTGAGAACTGAGTCGAGTTCTTCTTTGGTGAAAGGACCTAGTTTAATGTCTAATTGCTTACTGATAATTCTGGTGATCGGTTCATGTGTTATTTTCGGTGGGTTTCCTAGTAGATTTTTGAAATGCTGTTCCCACAGTTTTTCTCTTCCTTGTTGGCTTGCAGCTTTCAATTTTGCTTTGGCTGTGCTCTTCCTTCTACTTACTTCGTTTATTGTTTGCCAGGCTATCCTGGATTGTCTATCTTCCACCGAGTCTCTAATCTTATCTATCTGATTTTGTATGTATTCTGCCTGTTCTTTTAGATATATTCCTGTTAATTGATATTGTGCCTTTTCTAGTTTTCGGGCATTTGTGTTTGTTGGGTTCTTTCGATAGCTTTTGGAGGCAGTTTTCACGAGTGCACGTTTTTCTCTAACCGCTAGCGTTTCCCAAGGGACTCTATATTTAGTTCTAGGTTTTGTTGGAATACACTTTGCTGCCGCCTCAAGGTGTGCTTCTACAAAATTTTCATATTCGTCATTTGGGGTACCTTTTTCTGCCTTCTCTTGTAGTGCTTCGAATCTGTTTCTTAATTCTAATGCATATTTGTCTCTAATATCTCTGTTGTTAAGTAGGGCCCAGTCATAGTGCTTGGTTGTCGCTTTTCGTGTGGCGTTTTTTCGTAGGCTTAGTCGTACTTTGGCCGTAACTATTCGATGATCGGAGGACACACCCTCGAAAGAGGAGTATGCCTCGCAATTCATCGCACTATTTTTCCATTTCCTGTTTATAAAGACGTAGTCTATCTGTGCTTTACTATTATTTGCGTATGTGTAGGTCCATAATTTCCCCTCCCTTTTTTGTAAGTTTGTATTTAGGCATGTTAATCTATTTTCTATCATGAAATCAATTAGATGTTGTCCATTCCTGTTTGACGTGTTGTGTAGGCTGTATTTGTTGTTTCTGTTTTTCCCGATTTGTGCATTCATATCTCCACCAATGACTAGCAGGTTGTGTTTCGGAATGCTACGTACTAGGGAGGACAGTTCTTCGTAGAAGGTGACTATTTCGTTTTCTTCGCTAACATTGGTAGGGCTGTAGCAGGAGATAATTGTTGCTTTGGGGTTGCCATTAAACGTTACGGCCATCATCCTTGGTTGTATTCTCTCAATGCTATTTAGTGTTTTTAACGCCCTTGGTCCTATAAGCATTCTCACCCCTCCTACCGATGCATTGACAGAGTTTTTCCATGCCGACGCAGTCACCAGCATCCATCCATTGCCAGTTTCGTGATATTTGATATCTTCGGTGTGCATGTATCGGTGCTCTTGTATGCAAATTACGTCTATCTTATGTTCTACGGCTGATGCAGTTAGCTCTGATAGTTGACCTATTCTATTTAGGGTTCTAACGTTAAATGTCGCTATCTGTATTGTTTGTTTGCATTTTAGAAGTTTTTGTTTGAGCTCTGTAGCTGATTTTTCGAACACTGAGGCCAGGGCTCCAACCTCAGCAGGACGCGCCCCTTTTTTACCCGCGCGAAGAGCGATGCGGTTTATGTATGTGGTTTGAGTACGAGTCATGGTTATCTTTCGATGGCTGTTTTTATTCTCATCTATAGAAGCCACTCTTATAGATGAGCAGCAGTAGTTCCCCGATCGAACAAAGACCTTTTTTACCTTACGTTTTAACTTAGTTAAAGTTCAGGACTGCTATATGTTAAAATTCAAAGAAATTTTGGGGTATATTTCATCCTATCATCCGATTCCGGCCCTAACAGGTTTTTATTTTATAGGTAGAATTCGATTTATGACTTCGTTTGTTTTCTTTTTTTTGTTGTTTTTTTTTTACTGCTATGAGGGTGTGCAAACAGACTTCTAAGCTTTAGAAAAAGTTCTATTTGCCCTGTACTAAAGCATTTGACCAGGGTCATTATACTTTTTTTCTTTTACTGTTAAATATGTCGATATAAATGAGGAATATAGTGTATTTCATATAAGAACACAATATAGTAGAGACGTAAGAAATAATTATTTTAAATCAAATACGTGCATTTTTAAATGAACAGTTTAGTAGAATAAATTTACTGACCTCTGTGAAAAAAAACTTCTGGAAACGGAATCACTTCCAACGTATGCATACTATTTTAACAAATGAAGGATTGAATTATTACTAATTTTACTACCATTTATATTAAAATTCCACTCCTATATCGTGGTCAACCCAAAACACCTTAAATGTAGTCTAACACGTGCTAAGACGAAACCATAAAAGAAAGTTGACTCCTCCTCTCTCTTTCTTTCTCTCTCTCTCTCTCTCTCTCTCTCTCTCTCTCTCTCTCTCTCTCTGTCCACCCCACTAGATGACCACGATATAGGAGTGGAATTTTAATATAAATGGTAGTAAAATTAGTAATAATTCAATCGAGCATTTGTTAAAATAGTATGCATACGTTGGAAGTGATTCCGTTTCCAGAAGTTTTTTTCACAGAGGTCAGTAAATTTATTCTACTAAACTGTTCATTTAAAAATGCACATATTTGATTTAAAATAGTAATGTCTTAAATCTCAGCTGTATTCTGTGTTGTTTAAATGAAGAATGAAGACTTTTCTGCGACATAATTTTCAGGAAAAACTTTACTTTTGGAAGACGAACTTCGAAATTTGCTAAAGAAAACCCAAAAATTCCCCCACCCCCGAAAAAAAACCGCTTTAACATAGTTGGTCCTTATGGCGTTGTTTTGTGCTGCTATAAGAAGAGATTCAGTTTCTCTCTTAAGGTTTCCCTTTCTTAGCCATGTCTACATTTTCTCGTGTGAGATTTCGATTGTTTATCGCTTGAAGTATCCATACAGTTATTTTCCCCATTTCTGTTTCCTAGTTATTGTTGTTCTCTTGAGCTTTATGTTGCCTGTGCTGTTTCTGTTCACTGTAATTAGCCTTTCTTAGCTATTTTTTATTTATTCTTTGAGTCGTTGTATCGATGCATCGACTCTATCTTCAATGCTGGTAAGTCCTCTTCCGCCTTCTTTCCTTGACACATGGTTTGTCTATGTCATCTTTCGAGTATAAGATCTTATACATCGTCATTAGTTTTTTTGTCCTATGGTCTATTTGTTGAAGTTTTTTTTTTTCGTTCATTTCAAGAATGGTCCCAAGTATCTTACTAAAGGGACAGCCCAGGTATTTATCCCTTTGATGTGATTCCTGTTGTGGAACTTGGTTTCGAGAAATACAAGCATTCACCCTTCTCAGATGTGGGGTGGGGGTAATCAAAGACCCGGTCCAGAAAGTATCATTCAGTCGATTCTTTGTATAAGTTTAGGCTTTTCTAATATTGCTGTCATCATCCTAGTGTAAGGTAATATCGGTTATATTTGCGTTCTCTCAATCCTTGTGATTATTTCGCAAAGCTGTAATTTGACAGGCTTTCTTCACTTTATACACCCAGGGTAGTCTGGTAGAAGGCCACGATGTGGAATCTAGTCGTCGCCTTTTGCTACTGACGCGTTTTTTCGGGCTTTTTCTGTCTCTCTGCAATTGTCGTAATTGTTCAATTCACTTTCGCTTTTTCTAGACCCAGGGTAGTCTGGTCTCAGAGTGGCGGTGAATTCAACTCACGTTCTCTCCGTGGGACACTTCGAGGGGAAGAAAAAACGTCGTATTTTATGCACATCTCCATCGGAGGGGTGGTGGTGGACGAAGCTTGAAATCTCACACTTCTGTTAATTCGGTTTCCATCAATCAATTCTGACCCCCCCACACACTGTTTGTCACCCCTTTCCCATCCGCTTTACTCTTACTTTTGCCCAAAAGGGGCGGTCCTTCCCATATTTGGAATAATTATAATCCTATGTTCACGTGACATGACCTCACTAACCGTTCATTGAATTGAATGAAAATTTTCTATACATTTTCAAATTTGCTGTTTCCCGAAATTTTCGCTCCCAGGCCGGCTGAAAGACAAAGGCTGACCTCCAGGACAGTCTCCCCAACCGATTGTTTCTTACCTTGGCTTGGTAGACAAAACAATCCGTTTTGGAGTTTTTGATTCATGAGAAAAATGAATAACAATCGTTTCAATATTTTTTTGTCATTTTCTTTTTAGTCAAAACAGCATTTTTTCTCTTTTTTCGTTATTTCTTTTTACATTGTACTGAGTTCATTCTTCTGATATATTCCAGGGCTAATTATTCTTTTCTTCGATTGATCTCTGGCCTATGGTGCCACAAGATACTTTCTCTATTGAGGTTTCCTTTTAACCCTGCCGAGAATCTTCTCATGTGCAATCTCCCCAATTTGATGCTTGAAATATCCATATTCTGTTGTTTTTCTTCTTCTAGTTTTGTTGTTTTTTCTGTTTGCGCTTATGTTGCCGTTTGAGCTACTGGCTGCGGTGATTAATCGTTTTTCCTTCCTCGTCTATTTAAAGAATGCCCCAGAGTATCCAAGAAGTGGGTGGGGGCTGCCCAGGTGTTTATTCCTTTGATGAGATTTCTGCAGCAGAACTTGATTTAGAGAATTTTTCTCACGCTTCAGGGTTACTTCCAGCATTCTCAAATTCTTGAAGTTTTCTTTTTCTCCAAACTTTATTTCAGTTGTTTCTCTTTTCCTGCTTTTATATTTTTCAATGCCAAATTCCATTCCAATATCCTGGCTGAATATTCTTATTGTTTGTATCAAAGTCTCGATTTCTTTTTCATTTTTTGCAAATATCTTTGCATCATTCATGTATAATGAAAAAATTCTTATCAAGTAATAGAAAATGTCCTCAATATATTCAACTTAAGCAGCGATTGCTGTAAGTGTTTCAGATATTTACCTTTGTTCTTGAAGGAGAAGCTGATTCTCTTATGTAGAAATCAACAGTAATCATTCATCGTATGGAGATTGAAGCGCCTTTTGTATCTGGTTTCCATCACCGAAATATTTTGATGGAATCTTTTTCTTCAGGTTCATCACTTTTCTCTTTCCGATAAGGCGGAGAATACCGAGCTTAGAATGTAAGAAGTGAATTTCTTGAGACATTCGGCAATCCATTCGCCGATAGACTTTTATCATGTTGTTCTATAATTCAACATAAATTTCAGCTCTAAGTTTCCAAGGAATTTCAGCTCAACCAATAAATATGCCTCATGATGCAGTCTCAAATAGGTTGAGTTAAGTTTTATACTCACAATTATGTATTGTATAGTCGTAATACAAATATAAGCGGAAACATCATCAAACATAATTTACGAACAAACACACTTCTTTATAAAAATATATCTCTCACACTTTATTCTCGAAAGGGTTAACGTTTCTGTGGTGTGTGAGAGATGGGTGGAGACATGGACAGACTGCTATATTGACCCAACTTCTTTTCTTGACCATAGTACTTCTTCCGCATCTTGGCTGGGGTTGCTCAACCGGACCCTCAGCGGGGCGTTCTCAGTCTGCAAGCTAGCTGGCCTTCCTGTCCAACTGACTCAACAGCCGCCAGCATCTGCCTATATTCTTTCATAATGTCCACTTGCTTCCGCTTCTTCTTCTGCTTATTTACACAGGTGCATCTCAGATTAACAGCTCGGTCAAGGGTCAATATATAACATATGGATCAATTCCCGAATCTCAGGCATAATGAATTCGCCTTCATTTGGGTTAAGAATCATTTTCCTCTATGTCAAACTCCTTTCTGAGATACTGGCAATCATTATCATTCAATATTCATTTTGCCTTTACGAAGTTTTTCATGTCTCAGTTTGATGAAAAGTGGTGGATGGAAGATTTTATGGTGGGTATACCAATGACGTATACCAAACAGAATACTTTCCAATTCCCTTCCATTTCCAATCCAACCGTTGCGAAAATCCAGACTTACAAACGGTTCAATAAACATAAGATATCCTGCTTTTGTGTAGGGGTCCAAATTTACATCCAAAATTGAGAGCAGTTTTCATTCGTTAAGATTATTCCACTGATCAAGTGGGGGTGTATTTTCCACAAATGTAACAAAACTTATCCAAATAAACCACATAGGAACATCTATTTATGATGTCTATTGTACATGAAAAAATAAACGTCTATATTAGGACAATATTAATGTATATTATTATTATATACTATGAAAACTAAACACTTAAGCTTTATTTCTTAGGCTTTATTAAACAAGAAAGTTAAACTTTTTGAAGAAACCTGATTATAACTTAACATGACACAAAAGAGAGACTGTTTACTGATATTTAAGAGCCTTAAACAATTTAATAATACAAAATAAAGAATTGAAAGTATAATTTAAAGAAATAAAGTATGACAATATATTTCACCAGTTTTTGTTTTTTTTTTTTTTACAAACCAAAATCCCTTCTCATTGATAATGAACAAAAGAATATGGAATGGTGCGCTTACAAATTGGAAGAAGTTATGAAATATTTTATCACAATAGTGTTAATTTATTATTATTATTATTATTATTATTATTAGTAGTAGTAGTAGTAGTAGTAGTAGTAGTAGTAGTAGTAGTAGTATCATTATTATTATATTTATTATTATTCCTATCGATTTTTCACACTAGTGTTAGCTGACAGTCTTTCACTGAAGTCTGAATGACAACAAGTCTCCTCAGGTCTCCAGAACTCTTCTCAGTATTCTGGATATCACCAATGCTTAACTTATTATTATTATTGTTATTGGGGACTTTAAGATGTATTTGAAACCTTTGCACATCAATTTATGCATCAAACTATGTTTGGGCTCTACATAGGTTAGCACCGAGTCACCTCGAATAATACCCCGATGTGCTGGTAATATTTTGACAATAGAACCAGCATCTACCATTTAGTCTAAAGTATGTTTTTACTCCATTAGCAAAATCTTTGTAGACTAGTGTTATCAACAAGACTAGACAATAGTAATCTATATCTATAAAACACTAAACTTAATTTTAATATTTGCTAAACTTAGCCTAATAGCGAGGATTCAATTCAGTCTATTTGTTCATTGAATGCAAAAACCATCGTTCTAACTCAGGTGTCCACTCACTATCAATGGCCTTCAAGACTGAGGATTACTTGCCTTGACTAAATAACAAGTTCATCTTTTTGTCCTCTATAGTCTATTTCTAATTGGTAAAATACGCGATAACCTTGATATATTTAAATGACATTAGACAAAAGAAAAATGCTTCACAAATTCTTTTCCGCATATACACTTAACATTTTTTCTGTTGAATAATAAAACAATTATTATTGATGCGGACGAAATCAGATAAACTTCTGGTAAGGAAATATTCATTAAATACTTGTATGTTTTTCGGAGTAATTTTCATTATTTCTATTTCCAGTTTGCGTATCTTCACTCATACACAAACAATTTAGACTGAGAAACAAATACTGGGAATTATTACCCACGAAATATTTTTTTGATAATATTGACTTAAATCGTTTTATCTTTATTTTTTCATTCTCTGTCCATATTGTTTCTTTATTTCTTTATTTATTTTTACCTGAATGGTCTATCTCCCGAAGTTGAAGAAAATGTGGAACATGTTTTTCTTATACATTTTTGGTAAAAGGTCATTCAAATAGTTTTCTATTCTTTTGCAGCTGACTCTTAACCGAAATCTGTCAACAATCATTGTCGTCTTTTTCTTCAAACAACGCCTTACTTGAGTCTGGCCTCAAAAAGGGTTTTTTTTTTGGGGGGGGGGGTTAAGAGAACAGACTGGTTGGTTGGTTGGTTGGTTCCATGTCTCAAAGATTGTTAGGGTGCGGTGGTGCATTGTTGTCTTTCAAAATATTTCAAATGGCTTGGAGATTACTTGGCAGATCACATCTACTCTTTATCATCTAAAAGGCAGTACAAAGTCACCCAATCTCAATAACCGATAATATACTAGATCCTTTTCGTCAGTCATAGTGGTATACCAGTGTTGACACTTTTGTCGCGATATACTACAATGAAGGACAGTGAAAGGCAACTTAATACTTTTTTAAAGAAAACTAGTCGGAAATGAAATCCTGCAAAACCAGAAATTAAACTCAATCTACTGATTCTATAACACCATTTGACATCAGTGCAAACAGAATTTCCATTTAATAAAAACCGAGAAAAATTTTTCCAGAATATATTAGATGGATCTTGGATGATGTTCTAAATAATTATCAAATAATTTACACGCAAGAAAATTTATACGTAAGTCTCGAAAATACCTCTAATGTGAGATGAAGGATTGTCTTTTACTTTTTAATCTTTTTTCACTTCTGGTCCTTTCGACAACAGCAAAAAAACAACTTTTTCCTTCCTCCATCAAATTTTTAAAAGATACTTATGAGTATTTATTCATAAAGAGAAACAAAATATATTTTGCAAATAATCGCAAATCAAAGATTATTAAACAAACATAGTTGCATTCGATTGAATACGAAGAAAAACCAATTGACGCCTTGTTGGTCACTTGTATTATTTTGATACTTACAATTACTTATTGTTTTTTTCTGTAAACTAAAGTCGTCAACTCTGGGTAAATTGTAAGGTTTTTATTTAGTTTGGTTGGAGTTTTTTTCAAAGGGGATATCAACCTTCATGGGTTATTTAATGCTAAAACCATCCTCGAAGAAGACAGTTGTTCTTTCATTAAGAGAATTTTTATCAAAGTGTTATGCTATTTAAAAAAAAAATAACTGGATACAAACTCTTCTTGAGGAAAGTCAGAAAAGTTACGATATGGTTTGAATTATTAGTTGAAGAATGAGAATACTTTATCTCTAAACCTCAAGAGATAAAAGAAAACTGCAGAATACATTGGATGAAATGTTATATTAATGACAAAAATCTTTTTTGCTTGTTTTTTTTTCTCACTTTTGATAACAGGACATTAAACAACCCTGAACGAATCGACATTTTTTCCCCAGTCATATATTTTCTATTTCAGTCTGCCATCATGTCCATTATCAGTTCCTATCACTTTTCTACACAAAACGGAAAGTGCATTAAAGAAGACAAAAAAAATGAACGTCTTCAATGTCTGTCTGATTGTTTATGTCAGTAGGTTAACTCTGTTGTTTATACAAACGGAAAATTCTATCCGCAAAGTTGCTTTATTATCAATTTTATTGACACTGTGGTCGACGCAGACATGATTAGCATTCGAGATTGAGTGTCATTTATTATCCAATAAAGACTGTGTACTACATGCAAAAGATTTAGACGAATTTTAACATGAATGTTATATTTCCATTTTGGAAAAGGTACCAAATGAGAACAGCGCTATCACATTAGAGCGGATACGTTTTCTCTCTTTTGACCTCCATCAATAGATATTAACAGTCTGAGATAGATAGATAGATAGATAGATAGATAGATAGATAGATAGATAGATAGATAGATAGATAGGGAAAGAAAGTAGAAAATGATTTTTACAAAAAAGAGAGAATATTTGTTGAATGATTGCTGGATTAATTGGTATAACTGATCGGGACGAAACGAAATAGCTTTTGTTTACTTGCCCCTCGGGCATTTTCAAATGCCAAATATTTTAAATGTCACCTAATTATTTTCTTCCCCAAAAGCGAATCTTATCTTTACCTACCTGCCATCAAAATGAATTTGTACCAAAAGGAGATCATGAAGGGATTATTTAAAAACAAATTTTATCACATTGTTATTTCAATGTTCCTCGGTTTAAAAATTCTTATCATATTAGATTTATTTCTTCATGCCAATTCTGCTCCTATAAAAGGTCACGTGATTCAATGAAAACGAAGTTATCTGAGTAAAAATGGACGTTTGAACAAGGCATTAATCATCAAAATCACACAGTCTCCAGCTTGCCATACATCATTTCCCCTGGCGAATATCGCTTTCCTATCCTACTGTCTAGATTGTTCGAGGAGATACAAGTTCTGGTTCAAACAACCACGTACCTATTAAAAACATTTTGAACGATATATATTTGTTTGTATAGGTATTTTAAGTGGATTTCAGCTGCTCACCTCCATACGTAACAAGGATCAATGTGTTACGTTTTGTGATGTATTCTTTCCCTCACTTTAATTAAAAAAGAGGTTGTCCCCGAAGCGTAGAGGCTAATGTGTTGGGCAGTGATATCGTAGTAAACAAGTTCGAATTCCAGTCGCGCTATTACATCCACTTTTCGATTAATACTTTTAGAATAGTTGTAAACTCCTTACACACCCCATATATGGTTTAACTAGTACCACAGCTATTCTTCCACAAGAATGGCTTTGACAATAAATAACCCACAAGGGTTGATATGCCATTAAAGAAGCTAAACTTTGATTAAGGCTACAATTCAGATTACTATAATTAGCACCCTTTCGTTTATTTATTTATTTTGCAATATCTTCAGAAATAAAACGAAAATCATCTGTTGTTGTTTATCAACCATGTGTTGTGAATAGACCAAAGCTGTTTCATAAGATTCATGTTTTGTTTTTGCTTTTTTGTGTGTGGACGGATTCAGGAGATATTCGACATAATGTGGATGCCAATAATTGTGACCAGAACGATAAATACAATATGTGTGCAACAATAGACTTTCTATTGACTATTACTTAAAGTTTAATTCGCGCATCAGTAGGTTTTGGCTGCCAAATGTCTTACTGGCAGTCGGTGATTTTCCTTACTCGAACCACAGCTGATAGATACCAAACAGGACTAGAACCACAGCAGATAGATACTTAACAGAACTCGAACAACAGCAGATAGATACCTAACAGAACACGAACCACAGCAAATAGATACCGAACAGAACTCGAACCACAGCAGATAGATACCTAACATAACTCGAACCACAGCAGATAGATACCTAACAGAACTCGAACAACAGCAGATAGATACCTAACATAACTCGAACCACAGCTGATAGATATCTAACAGAACTCGAACAACAGCAGATAGATACCTAACATAACTCGAACCACAGCTGATAGATATCTAACAGAACTCGAACCACAGCAGATAGATACCTAACATAACTCGAACCACAGCTGATAGATATCTAACAGAACTCGAACAACAGCAGATAGATACCTAACAGAACACGAACCACAGCAGATAGATACCGAACAGAACTCGAACAACAGCAGATAGATACCTAACAGAACACGAACCACAGCAGATAGATACCTAACATAACTCGAACCACAGCTGATAGATACCTAACAGAACTCGAACAACAGCAGATAGATACCTAACAGAACTCGAACAACAGCAGATAGATACCGAACAGAACTCGAACCACAGCTGATAGATACCTAACAGAACTCGAACAACAGCAGATAGATACCTAACAGAACTCGAACAACAGCAGATAGATACCTAACAGAACTCGAACCACAGCTGATAGATACCTAACAGAACTCGAACAACAGCAGATAGATACCTAACAGAACTCGAACCACAGCTGATAGATACCTAACAGAACTCGAACCACAGCTGATAGATACCTAACAGAACTCGAACCACAGCAGATAGATACCTAACAGAACTCGAACCACAGCTGATAGATACCTAACAGAACTCGAACAACAGCTGATAGATACCTAACAGAACTCGAACAACAGCAGATAGATACCTAACAGAACTCGAACCACAGCTGATAGATACCTAACAGAACTCGAACAACAGCAGATAGATACCTAACAGAACTCGAACAACAGCAGATAGATATCTAACAGAACTCGGAAATGCTCTAAATTTTTGGCCAGAATAATTTCACCTTCATAAAAGTCATTTAAACCTTACTCATAACTGCTACAACCTTGATCTATCTTTGACACTCCAATGTTGTGAGGACACTGTAACTGCCATTTATACCATCTGTTGCAGGTACTTTTTACAGTCAACTGTATACCTATCTATTCTTCCACTTATCTGTTTGTTTATGTTCACACACACACACACACACACACACACACACACACACACACACACACATTATATATATATCACAATTATAAATGTATATTTCCAAAAGCATACGATGTTGATATTCTGCGTACAATTAGGGATGCCATAACTTTCTATACCATTCAGTTAATAAGAGTCATCATTCACATTTGTTCTAAGTAGCATTTCACCCCCGGGGAACCAAGCAGCGTCGATTATGGCCGGACTAAATGATTGTTGGTTGCTTTCTACCAATATCTAGTTCATTTGCAACGATTTCAAATGGCGTCAATTAGATAAATTATTTGTTAATCTGATTGGATGGCAACACGACGCCAATCAACTCAGTACTGAGGTCGAGGCTCATAAAGTACTTCTTTGTCTCTCTATTTTCATCCGCCCTCTCTCTCTCTCTCTCTATCTATCTATCTATCTTTATATATATATATAGGTATGAATATATATATATATATATATCATCATCATCATGTCGCGTTGCTAGCACGAATTTCCCTGACTTTCTCTCTCTCTCTCACACACACACACACACACACACTATTCATCCCTATCATCCATCATTCCATCATTTTCGGTAGGTTTTCTAGACAATATCCTGTGTCCGTACAGAGCTGTTGTCGGTAAGTTCTTGTTGGTCGGCCAACCCCAACACATCCGTGTCGAGGGGTCGTCCATAAAAGAACGCCACTTGCTTCTCCAGCTGTGTACCGCATGTTTTGTCCTTCTTATTTAAGTGGTTTTCGAGAGGAGAGAAAGGTAGCCTTACATCTTCTATTTTGCTGTGAACCCCTTCCTATGGACGTACCACTGTTGGCCGACCTGCAAGAACTTACATCAGCTCTGGGTGGACACTGGACGTAGTTTGGAAGACGTGCCAAGAGCAATGGGTGATCGGGAAGAATGGAGAGAGAGAGAGAGAGAGAGAAAGAGAGAGAGTCGGAGAAATCTGTGCTGTCAGTGCGACTATCTGATGACTTGATGATATATATTGTCATGTGTCTTATAAATCACCCTCTTTCCAACGTAATATGGATATTTGCGTATCTATTCCTGTGGCATAAGGCTGAAACAAAGAAATAGAAAGCGTGAAAATCAACGTTAAAAGGTTGAAAATGTATATCATGTAAATCAAACTTCAAACTCTGGTCCTTCGTAAAAACTGGCAGCAAATTCAGTAAGAAATGAAAATGTTTCATGAACAAAAAATGTGTAGAATAAAGAAACCAAAAATAAAAAGGAAAAAACAATTAAAGATTTTACTGACTCACAATAGCGACAAATCTTTACTGAACGATCTGAGTGGGTGTGACTCTGAATTATGTGTGTGTGTGTGTGTGTGTGTGTGTGTGTGTGTCCACCCGTGCACCCGTACACTCCAATCTCATCTTTAATGGTAATATTTCCCGCGCTACTCAAATGTACCATACACTTATACACATATTTCACTGCTCGTAGAGTTTGCGGGAAACAGCCACAATCTGATAGGATATTTTAGCTTTGTTCAAAATGAGTTCAATCTCTCTGCTTCTTTGGAATTGTCGGTCACAATCTCAAATTAACACACGTTTCCTCTTTCCAAATACAAGTAGTAGTAGTAGTAGTAGTAGTAGTTCATACGGTTGCATGTTCACATCCAATGATTTTTGGTAAGGTAATTTGGATTAATAGCATTTTAACCTTTGATGGTTATTTTCAGTCAGGGTTTTCGGACGATTGTTTTCTTTCTTTATTATAATATTCACAACGTAAATTGAACCTGATGGATACATAGCGTAACGGTTATAGACGTTGGTTCCCTAAGCTTCTTTGTGACAATCATCGGGAGGTTGCCGGTTGAATCTAGACTGCAGGCGAGTGACTATACAGAAATACTTAGCACTTGTATCTGGTTATGGATAACGGATTCAGAACAAGCGACCCCCATGGATTAAATAGATGACGTGGTTTAAAGTTCCATTTCGGCTCCCGAGTTTGACAAGAAACACCTGAAGAAGGCCAGAGGACATATCGGCTGATACGTTGAGAATATAACAATAAAGCTGAAGACAATAGTCCGAAAACCCTGAATGATAAAAATCATCAAGCTTCTTCTCAGAAATTCAGATAACTTTGATGGTTATTTTATGCCAAATCCTCTTTATACACATATTATGATTTTGAAGAGAATCGTTTGTCGGTATCATTATTTTTTAAACGAGCGAATGCTCATTTGTTTGCACATAGTTAAATGGTTTCTAGTATAATAAATGATTAAACAGACCCCTAGATTTGACCCTAACAAGTACTACCACTGCATGTGAGAGTAGACGTAGCAGTAATGAAAGGGCACTTTACATTCCCCAAATCTCCAAGACTGGAGCCTCACCATCAGATTGTTTAGTTTTATATTCAGGACACTCGTTGAGGTGGAGGTCTTACCTCTCTGCAGAGATATTTTTTTGCTTGTCTTTAGGGATCAAGAGGCAGTAAGTTTCATCACTACACTTTATGCTTTGTAGATTTTAGTCCTGTTTGTCATTGATATGATTTCGATACTCCTACGTATTATCTATTCTTCTAACTTGTATAAAAAAAATCTTCTTTCAAACTGTTTAAAGTCAATAATGACTACAACTGTTACCTTCATGTTCCACAGTTTCTTCTTTTTAAAAAAAAAAAAAAAAAACTTTTTGATAATTTTCCTGTTTTTCACTCTCTCATAGTTGGTCCTTATGGCGTTCTTTTGTGCTGCTTAGAAGAGATTCAGTTTCTCTCATAAGGTTTCCCTTTCTTAGTCACATTCACGTCTTTTCATGAGAGATTTCGCTTATTTGTCGCTTGAAGTATCCTTGCAGTTGTTTTTCCTCCTATTTCACTTTTCTAGTTATTGTTGTTCTCTTGATCCTTGTGTGGTTTGTGGTGTTTCGTTGTTCTTTTTGAGTCGACATCAATGCATCAACGCTATCTTCTATGCTGGCCAGTCCTCTTCCTCCTTCTTTTCTTTACTCACATAATCTATCAATGTCATCTCTCAGATGTAAGACCTGAGGCATCGTCTTGAGTTTTCTTGTTCTCTCGTCCATTTGTTAAGTTCTTCCCTCGTTCACTTCGAGAATGGTCTCGAATATCTTACAAAGGGGGACAGCCCAGGCGTTTATCTCTTTGATTAGATTTCTGCTATATAGTTTGGCTTCGATAATTTTTCTCGTTCTCTTTTTTTAATTTTTTCTTTCATTTCCACTTGTTTGATGGAATTCTGCATCCACTATTCCTAAGTGCCTATAAGTTTCCTTTTCTGCGAACGTTTTTTGTTTTTGTTTTTTCATTATTATTTTCTTCTATTTTTTTGCTTCCCACGGCAATTAATATTACTGCCCACTCATACATCTGTTTTATTTCCGGGCCGATCTTGATGAAAATGAAGAAAATCGGTATCCACAGAAGCAGACGTATAATTCCATCCAAGAAACAAATAAAAAGTCAAAGTTCAAAGTTCCAAGTTCAATATATTTCCTAAAAAATAAAAAATATTGCATACTTTAAAAAAGAAAACTTCCAAAGCCCATAATTTTTTTTAACAAAACAGCTTTACGATATTATCTTTATCCGGGAAAATACTGAGCTCCTCTGGTAGTGTTTACATAAATATATATATATATATATATATATATATATATATATATATATATAATGAAAAATGAAAATGTGAAAAGTTTGTATTAAAAAAGTGGCCGATGATATTATAGCAGAGCAGATATAAAACCTAAAAATATTATAACTATGAACATTAGAAGTTCGTTACTTGAATTTTCATGTAGTGTGTCATCTAATGATTTTGCTCACTATATGAAACTTCAATCAACAGCCTTCTAATATATATATATATATATATATATATATATATAAACTGACAGCGTATGAACGCTTAATTTAATTGTATGAGCCAATTGTAATTTTTAAGTGTCTTTTATCTTTTAGTGTCCCAGATTCTGTGAACATTAATTGGATGAAATCAAAGGGAGATAATCCAGGTGTAAATTGACTGCAAAGTACTCATGTATCAAAACCCTTTCTGTACATTATTGCTATGCTAAATTATTTTCTTTTTTGGGATGGATATGCATTTTTATGTCAAAATTGTGTTCTAAAATAATTGTGCTGTTTTGTTTTTATTAGGCCTCTGCAATAATCATCCTTTCTTTTCTGTAAGTTTCTTGAAATTGTCTGGCATTGCTTGCAGACTATTTAGTGAATTCCTCCAACTGATGTGATACCCTCTTTTTCTTTGTAATTGAATAATTTTTTAATTAACCTGAGATGTTCCAGTATTTCTATAAAGGTGGATTTTTCTTTCGAATTTCGTGATCATGGTTTGTTGGTAATAATTTCTATTTTTGTGTTGTTTTTAACTTTCTTTTTTCTTTTTTTTTTTTTTTCTTTGTTTTTGTTTATTTTGTATGTCTTCATTTCAACATTGATTGAAGTGATTAAGATAATTTAAGGTTTTAAAGATTTTTTTTATGTAACTTTCTTCAGGTAAGTATTAGAAACTGCTAACCCTAAGCCTAACCCTGCCGAGAATATTCACAATGGTGAGTCAGAAATGTTGCAATATTATTGTTCACGCGCTTATATCACGTGACTGAAGCAGTTCAAACGGTGGGAGCCCCCCCCTGTGGTTAGTTGTGTCATGGTTGTTGGTGGTCTGACACTGTGTCTATTGCTTCTCTCTGTATGCAATTTGAAAGCCACACAAATGTATTTGCCCACAGTTAAATGGTTTCAAGTTTGTAAATGATTAAACAGTTTTATTTGACCCCTAGATGGAACCCTAAAATTTACAACCACTCCGAGTAAGAGTAATGGCAATGAAGGGGTACTCCACATTACTCAAAGCTCTAGGATGGGAGCTTCACCATCAGATGTCATTTATTGTCATAGACAGGACACGAGTTCTATTTGACCCACAGATTGGACTCTAACAGGTACTACCACTCTGTCACAAAACAATAACCAGGTGGTTCAAGAAATTTTGTTCCAGTTGTCAAAGCCTCAACGTTCAAAACCTAAAACCGTGGATTCCGAGGCCGTGCTCTAAGCTATGGAGGCAAATCTGATTAGTATTTGCAGAGTATTAGGCGAGCTCGGCATCTTACATTCCAGTGTGGTTTGTCACCGTCATGACTTCGGGAGCAAAAACATCTGTAGCAGCCGAATTGTGCCAAACGTTAACAAAATACTGCCAAAACTTTTGACTCACCCTAGTATTAATCTAGTTATTCATGGCTTTATTAGTAATGTATCGCCAATATTGGAAGAATTTCGGTTATAATGTTTTGAATGAAGCCTGATTGTAAGAATTCCATCAAAATCCTAAAATACTACGTAACCAACTAATGCGTTCTCCAAACGTATAGGGCGCCCAAATTTGGTGTGTCAAAAATTTTATTAAAAGTGAAAAGACATTTTCATGATTGCTGATCGATAGGGAGATGTTTCTTTTAGTTTTTGAGAGAGTTAAAGCATTTAACACCTGGTATGTTGTTATACACTGACTTAATATCTAAGCCATAAATTTCTTTTCCATATTTAGGTTTTTACAATATTCGCCAGAGTTTTTAAAGCTAATTTCACTTGGGAGGAGAGTTGACATTTTGCTGAGGATTTTGCTCATTTGGGCGGTGGAGGGGGCTATCGACACCGGATGAAAAAATTTCAGGATTCACGAAAAAAAAATTCAGATTGTTTCATTATACATGGGACTCATGTGGTTGCAAATAACTCTACTACTAATAATGTTGTGTTCTTTTTTGTTTCAGATTTGAAAATAGTATACTATTACAACTATTAATCCTCGATCCCAATGCTTTGGACAGGAGAAGAAAAAATATCTTACGTCACTTTTTATTTTGAGATGAAATCATTCAAAATTGTGCAAGTAAAATTTCGCAGGATGTTTAACTTAACAATTATCTTCAGAAAAGCCAAATTTATTATTGGGTACGCACATTTTAAGCCACAAGGCCAGTAAACAATATCAAACAGAAGGCAGAAAATCTCAGATTTGGCAGGAAGTTAATTACAAGATGTCTTGACAATGTGGATGCAAAGAGATTTTGTCAGACGGAGTCCAAAAAGTCCCTACAAAGATATTCCCAAGAACTTGGTCTTTCATGTGCACTATAGGATAAAGTCAATCAATTTCTGCCCTTGTCATCTGGTTTGACCTTTCTGAAGTGATATGATTGCTTTTTAAAACTCAGATGAAAGATAACTTGATGCAATATGAATTATATTAATGGGTTGCATCTATTTTGAGACACTCTGTATATACAGGAATAAGTATATGGATGAAATGTCTGATGGAATTAAAGAATATATATATATATATATATATATATATATATATATATATATATATATATATATATTGATCATGTTGTTTGCTATATTTATAAAGAGTACTCAATATCATTGATAAAGCGAATATATTTATTAAGTGAGGATAGCGTAGACACAGGGTCAGCGGTGCTTGGCAACTCTCAGTTTCTAGCCTACGTGTTCTCACACACACACACACACACACACACACACACACATAATTGCACATAAATATATATTATTGAAAAATGGAAATAAATCTGACAGTATCAAAATCTAAAATATGAAAAGTAAAATAATCAGTGGGTCTATCTATTTATGTAGGATGATATGTCATGTTTAACGTTTTGGCTTTTTGTTAAACTATCTTCGGGGCGAAGATATTATGCGATATTATAATCCCTTATTCGAAATTTATTTCGAAAAAAAAAAAAATTAACAAAAGAATGAGGAATTTCTAAGCGTTCTGTTATCGTTCATAGCGTCTCTTTCAAAATGTATGAGACGTAATTATTCGTCGATTATTTAATTAAAAAAAAGAATCACGTATTTGCTATAGACTTTTAAAACTTAAAGCCTTTAAAAAAAAAAAAAAATTTTGAAAATTTTCAAAAATAACGTTGCTTAAAAGATTTTTAAATGGTTTTTCTTTTTTTTATTTCATTATTATTTTTATTTCTATATTAAATAAAATAACGTATTTGTTGTTGTTGTTTGCAATAAAAGTCTAGTAAAAAAAATATTTTGATGAGAAATTGCATCGAAACTAATTAAAGAAAGTATGATTTATAATCAATAAAGACTAATTTATACTAGGGATATTGCAATCTATTTAGAACCAATTTATCTAAATAAGGAGGTGAATTGAAAAAAAATGGGTTTTTTTATAGAATTGTAAATAACGTTAGATTCAAAAATTTTTCTCTGCTGTTTATCAAATCAATTTACATTTTAGAATATCTAAAATTAAACTATTTAGTTTCTAAATTGTGTTTACATACTAGTATCATCCTGAAGATGTTTTAACAAAAAACAAACGTTAAAGGTGGGATATTTTCAGCTATAAATACATCCTCTGAATATTTGTTTTCATATTATACATGTGTGTGTGTGTGTGTGTGTGTGTGTGTGTGTGTGTGTGTGTGTGTGTGTGTGTGTGTGTGTGTGTGTGTGTGTGTGTGTGTGACTATAAAAATATGAAAACATTATTCGAAGGAATTCTGTCCTTTCATATAACGTGCTAGAATAAAATCTTCTCAACCGCACAAACATAATATTCTTCCAAAATTTTCTAATAAATTTTCCAATAATAATCTATTACACAGATTATTTTACTCAATAATCCAACTACAAATATCATCAAAAAAAACATAGCCTTGATGATGTTTTAATATCGAAAAAAAAAACGAAACGTTTAGCGTTGGCATATTATTCAACTATAAATTAACTCATCCTCTGAATATTTTGTTTTGTTTTTGTTTTTCTTCATATTTTTTATACGTACCGTCGGATTCTTTTTCACTTTTCATATATATATATATATATATATATATATATATATATATATATATATATATATATAATTCAAAAGCACATATATATGTGTATGATACCCTAGAGTACTATTATTCTAATGTTACATTCAACAATAAACTCTATTTCAAGGCGTTTTACTTATATTTGGTTTTGATTTTATGCCTTTTGTTCTCGTATTTTCAGGAGGATAATAGAAAAACATCAATGAGAATAATAAAAACACCAAAAGTAAAAATCGAAAAAATCGTTAAAAAAAAGTCACTATTTATGGAAAAATAATGATTAACTGTTACATTATATTATCCAGCTGGAAGTTGACCTGCATTGAATAAAACATCCGCTAGCCGACCGGAAGTGGAAAGTCTTTGTTCGATATGGACATCCGGTAGATCACAAACACCATTGAATCAGAATTTACGAGTTCCTGCTTAAAGTTATTATCCGTAAATTGTGAAATCTTTTAACATTGGTTTTCCCTTTCAGATTCGACCCACTCGATGTCGGATTAATCTCACTCTTCGGCCACATTTCTCAAGACTGAATACGTTGTTCCCGTTTGTGCTTATAACACCGGATGAAAATAACGCTTAATGACTAACAATTATTCTAGAAAGAATTTTGCATGATGGCTATGAAAATCGAAACTCATCTGGTTGTCACACTTTAAAGCACTTGAATATTTAGACACAAAAACCATTCAATGATTAACGGCTTTAAAGAATATTTTTTCTTTTCAGAAATGTTCAAAATGTTTTGTTAGACTAAATAACATGAAAATAAGCAATCTTATGCTCTCTCTCTCTCTCTCTCTCTCTCTCTCACACACACACACACACACACACACACACACACACACACACACACACACACACGTCCGAAGAAAACAAAGGATATCAACTACCAATCAGTAAATTGTTGTTCAATTGGAATCCTTTCATGGTACTCCCTTATTTTGATCTTGCGCCAAACACTTTTTATGAACATATATATTGTGAAACAGACACAAAGCAAAAGAAAATAGAAAAAGACCAAAAAGTACCAACTAAATTTATGTTGTTCGAAAACAAGAAATTAATGAGATTCGAATTCATTTCAGCTGTGAAAATTGGCCCGGCGAGTTTTTTTTTTGTCTATTGTGAGAGTCAACATTTGATCTTCACTCAATTTTGCTTCATTTGGCCAAAGTCTAAATTTTCCATAAAAACAATAAACCCACTAAATGAATAACGGTCAGTGAGATGAGCTAACAAACTGATTCTCCAAATTCTCGGTTCCCTTGCCATAGCTTAATAGTTTCGTTTAGTCTGGTACAAGGCCACTAGTTCTGATCTCGAAATTTAATTAAAATTACTAATGTAATAATCTTCATTTAGGCTAATATTGTGACCCATTGCTTGAAGTTGAAGTGCTTAGAATTAGATCTTGACAATTGCTAAATACAGGAAAGGAAGCGTCAAAATCTTCTCTCGCCAAAAAAAGAAATATTTTAATTTTCTTCTCACAAGTAAACTGTTGGTCAGTAAAATATCCCGTATAAATCACATATATTTCGGTTCCAGTAATGTTAACAAGTTCGTACATTTCATTTACTTAAGTTAATGAAGATAATCCCACAGGAACCGGATTTCCGGTTTGGTGGTTCAATAGAAAGTCAAACAATAACGAGTAAAAGAGAAGAAAAATGCCGATAATGAAAGTTTTCCCTAATTGAATGGCATCAAGTAGAAATATTTTCACTCTTTTTTTTATTTGTAAATAAAATACAATCCAGCTGGTCAGTTGATCGACCATGACGGTAAGATAACATGGAAAGCATTGGGTCCCACTGCTAGATGTCTAAATATTATCCTCACTTTTTTTTATTTTATTTTCTCAAGAGAGTTTACTAGCATTAATTTTGGTACATCATTCAACTATAAAAATACTAAAAACTATAGTTCCACGGTAAAAAGGGGGTGGGGAATAATTAAAATGCGTCTCTTGACAGAAATGATTGATTTTGTCTACTTTTTTACTAAAAGCAGCGGCGGGATATTTTCATAATTGTTAGATTATTTCATGGTAGAAAGAGTTTGTTTGATAAATCTTCAAAAAAAAAAATGATTATAAGCACTGAATTGGCTACATTGATTGGAAATATTTTTTTACTTCAAAATTTGGTACTCAATCGCCAAATTTTCAGAGAATTTCGGTATGAGTAAAATATAGTTGAGTTACCCACACACGAATGTTATATATATATATATATATATATATATATATATATATATATATATATATATATATATATAAATTATAACGAACCTAAGAAAGAACAGAGACTCAACAATTGTGAATTATGAAATCGAACTTTTTGGTCGGCCAAATCTTTAAAAACTACATCATCATTCTGATTATTATAATTATTATATATAATTATTATAATTAGACAGAAAAAAAAAACAAAAGACGTATAATCCTTTTTTATACGATATAAAACAGAATATGAAGAAGTGTTAACGAGTACATATTGACATCGAAATTTGTCAAACGTCCTTGCGTTAAAAAAATAAAAATATATATCATTTTTCTTTTGAATTTTATAGAATGCTGAAATATTTTCTGGTGAAATTTCAAGTAAAACCTTTCGTGATATAACATAATGCTAAATCCGTTCACTGAAGATTTTCCTCAAATAGAAACAGCAATAATTTTCATTCTTTCTCCCTTCGTAAATACATCATGTTCGTTAATAAATGAAATGGTTGGCAGGAAATTTTACTATCTAGGACACTTTTATATTTTAGTGAGGTTAAAATTTGGTAGCGAATTGGTAATCTACCAGTTTACAATAACATTGTGGATTGAAATTGTGCGAAATACATATTCTATGAAATTTAAATAATCTTAAACTCCTGATGGTTGAACCATTACTAAAGGCTGGATTCACTCACCTGCGATCCATCATAATTTGATTTTCACTCTATTCTGCATTAGAGTTAGGGGACTGTCACCAAATAAAAGCTGCTTAATTCGAAGTTAGGGTTGCATTACGGTGACCAGCTATTTAAAAAATGTTTTATTGTTATACAAAATAAATTCTATATTTTCAAATTTATGCACCAGAAAAAATGAAGAAAAATTATTTGAAAAAAGAAATTTTGTTCTAAGAGAATAAAATTTTAAAATAAAGATTCAAGGGGGCGGGGTTATGGCACTAAAAACATCTCTGAATATCTTATCGAATCTGATTTTTATCGATAGTCCTTGTTTAAAAGAGAAAAGTAAAAAATTTTAAAGTTATTCAAATGATTTTTATACAAATTAATTTATATCAAAACCAAGTTGATCATTGTAACACAATGTCCGTTCCTTCATAATATTTCTTGGTGCAATGCTAGTTTCTTAGCAGTGTCCATTGCTTCTCCAAGTAACATTTGACAGAGAATAACCATTGATATGACTTTACTGACAGACAAATAAAGAATGAACACAGAAAAGTAAATATTTCTATATTGTTCTAGGGGTTGTGCGCGAACCGAATGTAACACACGTATTTGCCACTACCCATTGGGATCATTGCCCTTTGTGAGATCGTTACATCCATGATTAGAGCTTCGAAGTAGATGATACAAACTAAATGTAAGTGTAACTATGTTTTTTACTGAGAATTAGGTAGATATTCGTAATATATATATATATATATATATATATATATATATATATATATATATATATATATATATATATATATATATATACGTTGGCATTCAATAAGTTTCCAGACTTTTTGTACAGGCATTTAGAATTATCGTAGACTCTTGAAAATTTAGTATGTTATTGTTATATATCTTATGAGATGACTGACCAATCTTTATGATTTCAGGTTGAAATGAACAGCTACAACAGCAATTGGAATACACCCTACTAAAGCCTGATTGTCACAGCTGGTGAATTTCAAAAATTCAATCTGGACATGAGGACACTTTAGAAGAACGATATGCAATAAAATTCTGTTTTAAACTGGGAGTCTGTGAGGGATGATGAGAGCTGTGGGAGGAGTAAGGAAGTTAGAATACCAGAGTTGATTGTCCAAATAAAGAATTTCATGAATAAGGACCATTGTGTGTCTATAGAGACAATAAGTGCTTAGTTTGATGTGAGTGTGGGTACTGTACACACAATTATTCGCGAGGAACTGAAGATGCGAAAAGATTTGCGCGAAGTTTGTCCCAAGAGTGCTCAGAGAAGATCAGAAAGAAAGACGTTCTCATGACAGCAGGGAGATGGTCGAGCTTATCAATTCAGATCCCGCAGTTCTTAATGCTCTGGTGACCTGCGATGAAAGCTGGATCTACTGCTATGACCCAGAGACCAAGAGACAGAGTTCCCAGTGGAAGCATGCTGACTCTCCCAGACCCAAAAAGGCCAGACAGAGCAAATCCACCCACAAACTTTTGATGATCCCTTTTTTTGACAGCACTGGCATGATCTACATGCACTGGGTTCCCACTGGACAGACAGTCAACAAGGAATACTATGTTGAGTTTTTTAAGGGAGTTCAGGAAGAGATTCCGTTGGAAGAGGCCAGCACTCTTCAAATCGGATCAGTGGCATTTCCACCAGGACAATGCACCATTCCACAACTCCATCCTTGTCACAGACTATTTGACCAAGATGGACATCAAGACAGTTCCTCATCCTCCCTATAGTCCAGACCTTGATCCCTGTGACTTTTTGCTTATTCCCTAAGCTCAGAGGCTGTTGTTATGAGACAATTGAGGAGATGAAAGAGGCTGTGACGAAGGTCATTGACACGCTCACACAAGACGACTTCCATGGCGCCTTCCAGAAGTTGTTGGAACGGTACAACAAGTGCATTGCAGCCGGAGGAGATTATTTCGAAGGGGACTAGAGTTTCATGTGTGTACTATCAATAAAAGTGCCAATACGAAAAAAAGTCTGGAAACTTATTTAATGATCCTCGTATTTTCCCATATGCAGGTGTCACAATATTTTCAAAAAAACCTAGGCGCCTAGTAACAAAATAAAACAATATAAAACAGTTGCTACTGGATGGATTTCCAGACATAAAATTAACCCACGAAAACATTAGTACAACAGAGAAAGAAAGAAAGAAATACGCTTACTCAAACAGGGTTTTTACAAACAAAATTAACCCACGGGAATTTATACAAAGCAAAATAAGCAGTCCATTTGCAGAGTCACTGTAGTTCTTGAAAAGACTTCAAGCCTTTGTCCTGGTGTTTTCTCTCCGAAATTTTAATTTCTGTTTCTTTCAGTAGTCTGCAATGCTGGTGGTAATATCTTCTTTTCTTCCTTCCTGTTACAATCCAGGTTGGAGAACGAGTGTAAAGAGCTGCTTGTTTGAAATACTCCCTCCTCTAGACTCAGTTAGAACATAAAATTTCTCCTAGGCATATGTCGCATATGGTGGGATTCATCTTTTCAAAGTTGAATCACAAGGCCCCAAAGTCTTTCAATTTCAGTTTCAGCTACATTAGGCAGGTCCGCTATCTCTCCTACCGTGAGGTAAAAAGGGGAATTCAACTTTTCAAACTTGAACTATAACGTCCAAAGCATATACTTTAGGGCCAGATCTTTCATTGCAAGCAGCCACTCTCTGTGGCTGTTGAGAAGTAGAAAACTATTCGAAGTTGAACTTCAAAGTGCTAAAGTCTGTCAACTTTAGGCAGGGCCTGGGGTACATCCACTCTCTATCCTGCCGTGAAGCCAAAATTGCAATTCAATTTTTCAAAGTTGAATTATAACGTCCAACGCATATACTTCAGGACCAGAGCCTTCATAGCAAGCAGCCACCCTCAGTGGCTGTTGAGTAGTAAAAAAAATCGAATTCAACTTTTCGAAGTTGAAATTCAAAGTCCTGAAGTCAGTAAATTTAGGCAGAGTCATAGTAGGTACGACTGCTCTTTATCCTGCCGGGAATCCAAAAGAGGAGGCAGAAGGCCTTTGATCCACGTGGTCTACCCGCCTACGGAGTCAGCCACCGGACCTTTTCCTTCTGTGTATTTTCGTACCAAAGTACGAAGCAAGGGCTTTATGCCAGAGATTAAAAGGGCATTCAACTCAAAGAAAGGAGGCGAACAAAATAATAACAACAACAATGATAATAAAGGGACACGCAATATACCATCCTGAAAAGCAATAAATTTCCTCTATTACATCCAAAAGTTGACATAGACAAAATATATGTTAAGAAAATAAGGAGAAAGAGAATTCATTAAATAGAAGCATTGAAGGTAACGTGGATGCATCAATATGACAATTCGAAGACTCTACATAAAAGAAGAAGGCAAAATTAATTACAGTGGCCAGAAACTGACAACATCAAGTTCAACAGAACAATAATAACTAGAAAACAAAAATGAGAAGAAAAAAATAAATGAATGAATATTTCAAGCGACAAACTGACGAAATCTCACACGAAAAAACTTAGAGACTTTGGCTAAGAAAGGGAAACTTTAAAAGAGAAAATGAATCTCTTCTAATTGCAGCACAAAACAACGCCATAAGGACCAACTATGTTACGGTGAAAATAGATAATAAGCAACAGAATAACAAGTGTAGGTTATGAGGTATGAGAGATGAAACCATTAATCAAATGATAAGCAAATGCAACGAACTTGAACAAAAAGGGTACAAGCCTAAACTCGATTGGATGATGAAGGTGATCTACCGGGAATTGTGCAAGAAATTGAAATTTGACCATATGAACAAAGGGTATAAATGCCTAAACCATAATCCATCCAGGAAAATGAGATACACAAACTTCACAGAGATCGGAAAAGTATGATGGAGATTTGTCAAGAAGGTGCTAGTTTTCAGACAATAAGTCTAAGACTTGTCGACCAAGTCAGGACAATAATAAAGAAAGATTGGTTTTCAAGCCTTGAAATAGTAGAAATACACCAAAAAATGAATAATGAACAAGATTACAAGAATACAGTATCAGACACATCAAGTATTAACAAACAAAAACAGGCTAACCGAAATAAACCGCCAACTGCGGAAAATAGAAACACCACACAACCAAACAACGCATAACCAACAACACAGAGCAAACACTAACACAAGAATAAAAAGTTAAATCGAATTTAAAGAGAACTATGAACGGAGAAAAGACTACCTTACCATCACTAAGAAACATAGAATAGAGAACAGTTAAGACGGAAACGAATAAAATAAATCAAATACTACATCAACGAATAATATAACCGAATTAAATGAACTAATCTATGCAGGGGAGAAATCAGTTTGTGAGAAAATTGGGATCGCCTCAAGATGCAAAAATAAAAAATAAAACCAGGATGGGAAATTCGACTGGAAATGCTGATAAAAAATCTACGAAAACAGGCCAAAATGATAAAACAAAGGAAAAACTCTGGAACTTATAGAAACAAAAAGGAAAAGGCAACACAAGAAAAATAACAATGCAACTTGAGGAAATAAACCAGAAAATTCTGGCAAAAGAAGGAAGATTAAAGAGATATCGACAAAGGGTAAAGCAATACAGATAAAACAGGACATTCCAAAACAACGAAAGAGAATTCTGCCAAGTGGAAGCAGATGACACGAAAACATACCAACAACCGGATGCAAAAGAAACCGAACAATTTTGGACAAAAATATGGCAACCAAAAAAACAACGAAAAGGCCAAATGTATAAACAAAATGGAAAAAGAATTAGAAGGGCTCGAAGAAGGCCCGAAAGCGGAAATACACATCGATTTACTCAAAACTACACAAAAAAATATCAAACTGGAAAACGCCAGGCCATGATGGAATACATGGATTCTGGTTCAAGAAATTCGCTTCCATTCACGACAGATTAGTACTAGAAATGAATAGATGCCTACAAGGAGCACACGTACCCAGATGGATGACCAAAGGAAAGATGACCTTGATCCAGAAGGACCCAAGTAAAGGAACCGCCCCTAACAACTATAGACCCATAACCTGCTTACTGATGACGTGGACAATATTAACAGCACAAATAAGGGAAGAAATTTACAACTCGCTAACAAGCAGTGGATTGTTCCTTGAGGAACTGAAAGGATACCGCAAAGGATCCAGAGGCACAGCAGAGTTACTTTACATAGACCAACATTACGAGAGCAAGACCAGACGGAAAAATCTAGCTATGCCCTCAATTGACTACAAAAAGGCATATGACATAGTCCCGCAAAGCTAGATAATAAACTGGCTCAAAATGCACAAAATATGAGATGAAGTCATAAACTTCATCGAGAAAACCATGAAAACCTGGAGAGTGGAATTGACTACAGGAGGATGAAGCTTAGCTGAAGCAAAGATCCATAGAGGTATTTTTCAAGGAGATGCACTATCACCATTATTATTCATAATTGCCATGATGTCACTTTACCACATTCTCAGAAAATGCACAGCCTGATACAAACTTGATAAATCACTGGAAAAGATCAATCAGAAAGATCAATGTACATGGATGACATCAAACTATTTGCAAAAAATGAAAAAGAACAGGAAACTCTAATACACGCGGTTAGAATATACAGTCAGGACATAGGAATGGAATTTGGCAAAGAAAAATGTGCCATGCTAGTTATGAAAAGTGGCAAACGACATTTGACTTACCGAATGGAATTATCAGACTTAAAGTCAAAACCTGGGTGGGAACTCAGACTAGAATAACAGATAAAAAAATACAAGCAAAAAAAACGGAAGATTGAAATATATTCGGACGAAACTGAAAAAGAACGGCAACTAGAACGACAAACGAAACTTGAGGAGACCAAACAAAAAAATACTGGCGAAAGTAGGAAGACTAAAAAGATACCGAGACAGGACCAAACAATACACACAAAACAGGACGTTCCAAAATAACGAAATAAATTCTACAAATAGGGGGAGAATAGGAGAAGCCATACCAACAACTGAATGCGAAAGAGGCAAAAAGATTTTGAAGAAAAATATGGGAACGAAAAGATCATAACAAAAAAGCCGAATGTATAAACCACAATGAAAACAGAGTTGCGAATGCTCGAAAAAGGCCCTAAAGTGAACATACACTCCGACGCATTCAAGTCAACATTTAAAAGATATCAAACTGGAAAACCCCGGGCTTAGATTGCATACATGGATTTTGGTTTTAAAAATTCACCTCCATCCACAACAGACTTGCTACCGAAATGAATAAAGGCATTCGGAAAACGGAAATACCCGAATGGATGACCAAAAGGAAGTCACTCCGATCCAAAAAGACCTTTTCAAAGGAACTGCCCCAAACAACTATAGACCCTTAACGTGCCTTCCGATGATGTGGAAAATACTAACGGCACATATTCTTGTCTTTCCTTTTGAAGATCAGTTCTGGCAATCTTGCTGCAGAGCTGGTCCCTTAGCATCTGTCGAAAATGAGCGCCAAAACTACAGGGTGTGACACGTACTTCATTCGTTCAACCAGAGAAATGTTTTCCCGCTCAAAACTCTATATATTGGAGCAGATGAATTTTACTGGCCCAACAATTGTGTATTGTTTTACTTACAAAGTATTGAACACGTTCTTGTTTTTACTTGTCATTCTATTGTTATTTTAATCCTTTAAGAGTTTTTCACAACAACGTTAGCTGATGGTCTTTCAGTAGAGTTTGAGTGACAGTAAGTCTCCTCCAGTTTCCAGGATTATTCTCATTATTCTAACCGACCTTAGTAATGCTGTAGTCTGGATGGTCTCAACTTATCTAATTTCTAAGTGTTCCAGTCCCTTTGGCAATCCTTTGGGGGGATCGTTCCAAGTACACCAACTATGATTATTATCATCGTCGCCTTCCGCTCTCTAACAAGGTCAGATATATATTTCTCTTTTCACTTAATTTTACTTATGGTCTGTCGGGATGAAAAAGTTCACTATTCAGCCGGTTTTCTTTTTTCTTTCTTTTTTTTTTTTCACAGTCACTAAGTCTGGTCTTCTGGCCGTAATTAGGTGATCTGTTTGTATCCCAAAATCTTAGAGAAGTCTAGGACGGATTCAGAAAGTTGTACATGTATCACTTGTTCGTGGAATCAAATAAAATTTTCTTGCATAGCTCCCAATGGATCACCTTCCCCACCCAGTCGTGTCTAGTCTAATACTCTTTTTGTGTTCATTTGCTGCATTCACTTATTATATGATTGATCATTTTGTCCCTATCACCAAATAAACTATATTTGCTATTTTGTTGCGTCTTGTCTAGTTTTGCTTTAACGTTATGGCGTTGTTTTGGGCTGCGATTAGAAGAGATTCAGTTTCTCTCTTAAAATTTCCTTTTCTTAGCCATGTCTAAGTCTTCTCACGTGAGATTTTGATAGTCGCTTGAAATAACCATACAATTATTTTTCTTCCCATTTTTGTTTTCTAGTTATTATTGTTCTGTTAATACTTGTGTTGTTTGTATTGTTTCTGGCTGCAGTAATTTGTCTTTCTTTGTTTTGTTTTTTTTTATGTAGTCTTCAAGTCATTTTATCATTATATCGACGCTATCTTCAATGCTGGCGAGTCCTGTTTCGTTTTATGACACATACACCCTTTTTATGCCATCTTTGGGAAGTAAGGCCTTATGCATCATCATGAGTATTCTTGTTCTCTCGTCCCGAGTATCTTACAAATGCCACAGCCCAGGTGTTTAACCCTTTGATGAGGTTAACATAGCACATTTTTCTATGCGAAATTCTATCCCTATATCCTGATTGTATATTCTCATCGTCATCATTTTGTCACGCTGCCAGTACGGATCTCCCTGACCCTCTCTTGCCACCCGTCTCTATCGTCCATTGCTCCCAGGAGGACTTCAAGGCTACATCCTGTATCGGCACAGAGCTGTTGTGTATAGGTTCTAGCTGTTCGTCCTACTTTTGCTAGTCCATGTGAAGGGTTCAAAAGAAGTATATCGCTTATGAGCTCGTCCTAACTTCTCTAGCAGTGTCCCGCATGTCTGGTTCGTCCAACTTGGATAGTTTTAGTGATGGGTGGTGGGTGACCGTATAGCTGCTGTTTTGTGGGGTTTTGCTTCCAGGACTTGTTTAATATTGCTCGCAGCATTCTTGTGTAATAGCCGTCAAGCTTTTTCTCCATACGTTTAGTTAGCGTCCATGTAGGGCAACGATATAGCAGTATCGATACTGCGTTTTATTTTATCGGTCTGGTCTGACTTCCATATGATCGGTAGCCAATCAATAGCTGTCCATGCCGCTGTCTTCAATGCTGGCAAGTCCTCTTCCTCCCTCTTTTCTAGTCTGTCAATGTCGTCGCTAGGATCTAATGCCTTATGCTTGGTCATAAGTTTTTTTTGTTCTTTGGTCTATTTGTTTAAGTTCATCTCTGGTCCACTTGAGAAAGGGTCCGGAATATCTAACGAGTGGTACAGCCCAGGTATTTATTCCTTTGATAAGGTTTCGGCTAGAGAGTTTTGTCTCGAGTAGTTTTCTAGTTCTCCTGAGATATTCTTTTTGAATTTTGTCTTTCATTTCCACTTGTTTGATGGTGTCAGCCTCCAAGATTCCCAAGTATTTGTAGGTTTCGTTTTCTCCAAGTGTTCTAATCTTGTCTTGATTTGGTAGTTCTATTCCATCAGTCAGATGTGGTTTGCCACTTTTCATTACAAGCATGGCACCTTTTTCTATGCCAAATTCCATTCCTATCTCCTGACTATATATTCTAACTGCGTGTATTAGAGTTTGCAGTTCTTTTTCATTTTTTTGCAAATAGTTTGATGTCATCCATGTACATTAAGTGATTGATCTTTTCCTGTGATCTACTAAGTTTGTATCTGGCTGTGCATTTTCTGACTATGTGGTTAAGTGGCCTCATGGCAATAATGAATAAAAAGGGTGATAGTGCATCTCCTTGGAAAATACCTCTTCAGGTCTTTGTTTCAGGTAGGCTTCTTCCTCCTGCAGTCAATTCCACTCTCCAGGTTTTCATGATTTTCTCGATGCATAGCTAGATTTTTCCGTCTGGTCTTGCTATCATTTAGGATGTAAAGTAACTCTGCTGTGCCTCTGGGTCCTTTGCAGCATCCTTTCTGTTCGTCAGGAAATAAATCACGACTTATTAGCGAGTTACATTCACACACACACACAGTTGTGTGTTCCATATAAAACCCTGAGTAACGGCCCCAATAGAAACATGATTTTCATATTTATGTTTTAAACCCACTCTGCTATAATATGATTGAACACTTTTATACAACTTTTCTTATTTGCATTTTATGTGTGGGCATACATGCGTGCTTGTGTGCGAGAGAAAGATAATTCAAGTTGTCTATGGTCTGTTTATCTCAGTCGGTTCATATCTCATAATCTCTTAATATAAAATTGTCTTTGTCTATTATTGTTTTTTCTTTTTTGTCCTTCAGCCACGCCAAATCACCTGTCGTTTCACTCCCCTTTGCAAACGTATCCTCCACCCAATCCGTCAATCTGTGACAATAAATCATTTTCAGGTCTCACTTCTAGTTTGGGACTACCATATGTATTTGTTGCTCTTTCATCAAATAGTTCAATAACAATCACTGTAAACGGATATTGCTGAAGTAATAATTAAACTCACTCGCTTATAGCACCAGGATTTGAAATTAATACGAAAGGAGATGGATTACTGTTTTATTAATAATGACAAGAGAAATAAAAGTTTCTATTGTTATTATCTTCTCATATTCCAATGGATATCATCATCATCATCATCATCGTGCTGGTAGCACGGATATCCCTGACCCTCTCTCGCCACTCTTCCCTATCGTTCATCGCCCTAGGTAGGTCTTCAGGACAACATCCTGTATCCTCACACAGCTGCTGAATGTACGTTCGAGCTGGTCGCCCTGCTTTTGCGCGGCCATGTGTGGGGATCCATAAGAGTACATCTCTTATGAGTTCATCTCCGCTTCTCCAGCAGTGTCCTGCATGTCTGGTTCGTCTAACTTGAATAGTTTTCGTGATAGGGGGCAGGTGGCCGTACAGTTGGTGTCTTGTGGGGTGCTGCTGCCAGGACTTGTTCAGGATTGCACGCAGCATTCTTGTGTAATTGCCATCTAGTTTCTTTTCCAGCCGTTTTGTTAGCGTCCATGTAGTGCATCCATATAGCAGTATCGATGTGACCGCTGCCTGGAAGAAACTGCGTTTCATTTTATCGGTTAGGTCTGATTTCCATATAATCGATAGCCTATTGATAGCTGTCCATGCTTTCGTTAGCCTCGCTTCGATGTCCTTTTCGGTTGATTCGACGCTGCTTCCTAGGTACGTGAATTTGTCTACTAGTTTAAGTGGGGTTCCTTCTAGAGTGGAGATGTCCCCCGTTTGGTTATAGCACATATATTCCGTTGTGATTGGTTCATGCATTATTTTTGGTGGGTTTCCAAGTAAGTTTTCGAAGTGTTGTTTCCACAGTTTTATTCTTTCTTGTTGGTTTGCTGCTTTAAGTTTTGCTTTGGCCGTGTTCTTTCTTCTGCTCACTTCGTTTATTGTTTGCCAGGCTATTCTAGATTGTCTATCTTCCACCGAGTCTCTAATCTTATATATCTGATTTTGAATGTATTCTGTCTGTTCCTTTATATATATGCCTGCTAATTGATATTGTGCCGTTTTTAGTTTTAAGGCATTTGTGTTTGTTGGGTTTTTTCGATAGTTTTTGAAGGCTGTTTTCACTAGTGCGCGTTTTTCTCTCACCGCTAAAGTTTCCCATGGGACTCTATATTTAGTTTTAATTTTTGTTGGAATGCATTTTGCTGCTGCCTCGAGATGTGCATTGACGAAATTTTCATATTCGTCGTTTGGTGTACTTTTTTCCGTCTTTTCTTGTAGTGTTTCGAATCTGTTTCTTAATTCTAATACGTATTTATCTCTTATATCTTTGTTGTTTAATAGGGCCCAGTCATAGTGTTTGGTGGTCGCTGTTCGTTTGGCGTTTTTTCGTAGGCTTAACCGTATTTTCGCCGTGACTATTCGGTGATCGGTGGACACACCCTCAAAAGAGGAGTATGCCTCGCAATTCAATGCACTATTTTTCCATTTCTTGTTTATAAGGACGTAGTCTATCTGAGCTTTGGTATTGTTTGCGTACGTGTATGTCCATAGTTTGCCCTCTCTTTTTTGGTAGTTTGTATTGAGGCATGCTAATCTATTTTCTATCATGAAATCTGTTAGATGTTGCCCATTCCTATTTGACGTGTTGTGGAGGCTGTATTTGTTGTTTCCGTTTTTCCCGATTTGGGCATTCATGTCTCCGCCAATGACTAACATGTTGTGTTTCGGGATGCTACGCACTAATGAGGATAACTCATCGTAGAAGGTGACTAGTTCGTTTTCTTCACTAACATTGGTGGGGCTGTAGCACGAGATGATTGTTGCTCTGGGGTTTCCGTTAAATGTAGCTGCCATCATTCTAGGTTGTATTTTCTCAACGCTATTAAGCGTTTTTAATGCTCTAGGTCCTATAAGTAATCCTACCCCTCCTACTGCGGCGTTGACAGAGTTTTTCCATGCGGATACAGTGGCGAGCGACCAGCCCTTGCCAGTTTCGTGATATTTGATATCTTCTGTGTGCGTGTATCTGTGTTCTTGTATGCATATTTTGTCTATCTTATGTTCTTCGGCCGATGCGATTAGCTCTGGGAGTTGTCCTATTCTATTTAAGGTTCTTACGTTAAACGTGGCTATTTGTAGTGTTTGCTTGCATTTTAGTAGTTTTGGTTGTTTGAGCTCTGTAGCTGATTTTTCGAACACCGAAGCCAGGGCTCCAACCTCAGCAGGACGCGCCCCTTTTTTACCCGCGCGAAGAGCGATGCGGTTTGTGTAAGTGGTTTGAGTGTGGGTCATGGTTATCTTTCGATGGCTGTTTTATTCTCTTCTATAGAAGCCACTCTTATAGAGGAGCAGCAGTAGTTCCCCGATCGAACTAGCGATCCTGAGCGTAAAGTCGTCAAACTCACGTCCAGGACCCATTTGGGTATTGAGTTTGGTCGTCCATGGGTTTATTCAAATACCTTTACGTACATCATGCTGCTTCCCATGTGTACGCAAAAAAAAAAAAAAAAGTGGGGGGTAATTTTGGTTTAAGTTTTAACTTAGTTAAAGTCCAACATTAAGGTACTTTCGTATGACTTTCGTTGTTACTGAGTTGTGCTTTTTTTTTGTATTGGGACTTTTCCTAGGTTTTTCATTTTTTTTCTTTTTTTTTTCCTGGGTGGTGGGGCCTGTGGTAGCATTAGGTGTTTTAGGCTTTTTCTTTTTCTTCTAAACTACTGTTAGGGCTTTCTTTACGAATTTTTAAATTATTCGATAGAAGAGATTCAAAAACATTCTGCCTTGTTCGCTGACATGCGGAAAGACTAACATCAATTTGGCTTTATAGTAGAGTAAGCGTGTCTTTACATTTAAAATGCATAGTTTAAGCATTATTTCACAAACAAAATACAGCATAACATTTTGTAAAATTCAGCATTTTAAATTGATAGGACTTAAAGACATACTGACCAATATTGATATATTTCTTCCAGTTGGCTCCTGAGTTCAAATCCTTCTTCTTCGTTTTGACTTGACAATGGGACAAAACGTCTGGTTTGTCAAAATTTCTCAATTCTTTTTTTTTTCTCAAATACATTACATCTTTGGGTCTTTGGGATGCCACTCTGAGAAATCCCCCTTCATTCCATCCCGGCTAATAAAAGAGTTTGATGTAAAATCAACTGATTTCCATTCTAAAAAACTTTTGTGCAAGAATCGGCTCGAAAAGCAGGAATTTTTGTATTTATTGACCAATTGGAGCTTATGCGTTCTTTTAGTTATTGGTTGGTTGGGTTTAATGACATATCAACCTCTATAGGTTATTTAATGCCAAAGCCTGTTTACGCATATTATATGAACGGTTTGTAAACACATCATTTAATGATACCATACTAAAACCAAACGACTCATTTACTCGCTTACAAGATAATATTTTCGAGTATTTCTATATGACATTAGTTTATTTAGTGATGATAGTTTTTTTTGGGGGGGGGTATTATTTCTCACTACTATTTCTACTAACACAAACATAATGGTATTTCTATTCAGCAATAATTTGCTTTCAGTTGATAAATTTGTTGTGTTTTCAAGATTGTAACCAAGTCTATATTTTCTGGTACAACCTGGTCTCTTTCAAGAACAACAAAACATCATCCATGTGGACGTTCTCAAATAAGTCCTTCATGGTATTTGCGTGGAAATAGCGCTTTCTGGTGTCATTAAAAGCTTTACACTCAAGGAGAACGTGTTTGATTGCGGAGGGCGTTTGGCATGTCGAGCATTGTGGTTGCTGTTCTTGCTTGAGTATAAAAGAGTGTGTAAGTCTGCTGTAACCAATACGCAATCGCGTCATTGTTATTTGTTCTTTTCGCGATTTTCGGAAGGCTGGGCACCATTCCCCCAAAAAGGGTTTAACCTGGAATAGTTTATTATTGATATTTCTATTCCAGCGTTGTTGCCATTTTTTATGGAGGAAATTATTTATTTTCGGTTTCAGATCGGTGTATGGAATGTTGTACTTGTCGGGGGTCAAGTCTAAAGCTGATTTTGCTGCCGCGTCTGCTCTATGATTTTCTCTTACCCCAATGTGGCTTGGAATCCAGCAAAAAACGATTTCTTTGTTTGATGTTGAGTGTAGTCTGCAGAGTAGTTTGATAATAAGTGGGTGCTCTAGTTTATTATTGTTTAATGATAATAGGAAAGAGAGTGAGTTTGAGAATATGATTTTTTTGTTTTTTTCTTTCGAGATTATGTCGAGAGGCAAGTCTTTGCACAGGCCTCAGGCCATTGGAAGAGGTTTTGTTTTTATTATTTTGTTTAAGACTGCTGCACATGCTGTTTTATTGTTGTCTTTAGAGCCATCTGTATAGATACAGAGGTAGTCGGGATACTGTTGGGGGATATTTTGATGTTTTTCCTGATAGGTGAAAGGATGTGTCTTTGTTTTATGGAGTTGATTCAGTTGGAGGTTAACTTTTGGATTGTTAATGATCCAAGGTGGTATTTGTGGCAACATGCTTTTATGGATATTATTTAGAGGGATGGTGGATTCTTTGAGAATAGGCTCCATACGGAGGCCAAATGGTCTAATTGATTTTTCTTTTTGGTCGAAATATTATCTGTATTTTGGACCAAAAGTGCAGTCATATGCTGGGTTAGATGGAGAAGATTTCAGTTTGGTATAATACTGAAGGGCTAATTTTTCACTTCTGATCTGTAGAGGTGCTTTGTGAGCTTCGGCGTATAGGCTGTCAATTGGAGAAGTTCTAAATGCTCCTAATACCAGTCTTAAGCTTTCATGGTGAATAGGGTCAAGTTGTTTCAAATAAGATTTCCTGGCAGATCTATATACGAAAATGCCATAGTCAAGTTGAGAGCGGAGAAGAGTTCTATATAACTTAATTAGAGTTTGACGGTCACTCTGTGTGGGCAACGACTCGCAAAATTTGTTGGGCACGGGTTGATTTGTTTTTTAGGTATTTTATGTGTTGGGTGAATGAAAGTCTTTTATCGAATATTACGCCAAGGAATTTGTATTCGTTAACGACTGGTATTTCGGAGTCATCAATTTTTAGGACAGGGTCATTGTGCATTTTCCTTAGAGAGCAAAAATGCACGCATTTAGTTTTAGACTTGAAGAATTTAAATCCATTTTCTCTCGCCCATTTATTTACTTTGTTTAAGTTTAGTTGGAGTTGTCGCTCTACTACGTTAATATGAGTGGCCCGATAGCATATGACAAAGTCGTCGACGTAGCGAGCACAGTCGATTGAAGGAGTTAGAAATTTTACAATATTATTGATTTTGATGGAGAAGACAGTAACGGAGAGGATGCTGCCTTGCGGAACACCATCCTCTTGATGTTGTGAGTCTTTAAAGGTGGACCCCACGAGTACCCTAAATGTTCTTTCGTAGAGAAAGTTTTTTTATGAACATCGGCAGTCTTCCTCTTAAGCCTAGATCATGTAGGTCCCGCATTATACCATACTTCCACGTAGTGTCATAAGCCTTCTCTAAGTCAAAAAATACTGCCGTTAGATGTTGTTTTCTTATTAAGGCTTCTCTGGTGAAGGTTTCTGGTCGTATCAAATGATCTATGGTTCCTCTCCTTTTCTGGAATTCCGTTTGCATATTTGTTATTAGACAATTTGTCTCGAGATACCACGTCAGTCTACTGTTTATCATCCGCTCCATCGTCTTACTGTTGTGGGAGCCTTACCCATCTCACCATAATGAACTCTTCTCACCGTTATTAGTACTGAGCGATTTCGCTTTTAAAGAGGCAGATCAATATCGGTGTTATCCGAACAGTACGAGACTTCTTACCTTTTCTATGTAACTCTATCTTTCTCGTGTAATATAATCTATTATCTTATATCTGTGTTTGCGTTTTCATTAGTGACCCTTTCCAGGGCCACTTCACTTACAAAGGCAGCTAATCAATGCGATAGGTCGATAATTCTGCAGATTCGATATATCTTTGCCTGATTGGGGGATCGGGATAATTATTTATTGTCTCCATGTTTCTGGGAAAGTACCGTTCACCCAAATATCATTATATAGCTTTAGTAGGCATTTGACTGATTCGTCTGGTAGCTGCTTGAGAAACTTATTGTGTATCTCATCAGGACCGACAGCTAAGTGGTTGGATTTTTTTATGGAGTCCACTAGTTCAGTTAGGATAAATGGCTTATTGTATTCTTCGGAGTTATTTGAAAAAAAACTTATTTTTTTCTTTTCGGGGGTGAGTTTGATTTTATAGAATTCTGTATTGATTTGGCTGGAGGAGTTTTTGGAAATTTTTTCTGCAAGAAGATCTGCAACGGCCTTTTTACCTGTTATTTTGTGGTTTGTTACGGAAAGGTGTTTTAATGGAGTTGATTTTTTTTTACCGGCTATTTTCCGAATCATGAGCCAAACCGTTTTGATGTTAGAAGAGTTATTTAACTTGCTCATGTAATTTTGCCAGGATTTTTTCTTGGCTTTTCTGATGATTTACAAGCATTAGCTCGGTGGAATTTAAAGGAGATTAAATTGGAGGTTGTGGGTTCAGTGTTGAATTTCCGCAAAGCTGCTCGTCGTAGGCGAATAGCTCTTTTAAAAATTTCTCTGAGATTTCGCGGACAACACTATTTGACTTGCCGCGTAAAATTTGCAAGATGAAAACCCCAAATTATTCCAGAAATTTTTTCCTTTCAAGAAAAAAAAAATTTTAACCCATAAGAATCATCGATAAATCATCAGCTTTTTAATAAAATTTCCAGCCTTATAAATTAGCAAAATAACAGAGATAAATTTTCCGTAGATTTATTGATTTATTCTGTAAATCTACACAGAATTTTTGACTATTTCTCTCAATTGAAAATCTAATATTCTATTCCTTCAAGATTGCATTTAATTTCAACATCACTGTTTTAAATTGAACGAAAATAATCTGTTTATTCAGATACACTCGTACTACCATTACAACTTTGATCTGTAAATGTATTTTAAGCATCATCCGCTAACCTATCAACGAATAAATATACTTTCTCTCTTATATATTGATATAATTACACAAAAATCTTTTACGCACACAAAATATAGTAACAAGATTTTGACAATGCATATTACAACATCGAATGCAGAAACTTACTTTCTTGTAGTGTAAATATTGGAGAATATTTACGCTTTCACTCAATTTAAAGAAATAAAATTTCTCAAATTTGAAGATTCTGTGTTTTATTCAATCATTTATACACTAATCTGCAACAATTTCTTGGCAGATGCCGCGTCCCCTCTTCGAATAATATGTGACAGGTTACACTAGGTGACATGATACCAGTATTCTATGTTCATTGATGATAACAATTAAGCAAGCCGTGCCTTTTAGTGATGTTTAAATTTGACTTTTCCTGCATGGAAGTTGGATGGGAGTAATTGAAAATTTATGAGCCACATTTACTGGTTGCAATTAAAATACGAACAAAAAGATGAGGAGAGTAAAATAAAAAAAACTTCTACAAATCAGAATGAAATGTTCGGACCAAAGAAAAAGATATAAATAAATCAGCCAAAAACTTGCAACTGAAATCCATTTAAAACATGGATTTGAAGTTCAAATTCAAAACCATATTGCCAGTTTGAATTCGATGATTGGAATCAACGGCAACAATGATTTCGTTTTTGTTTTTTGTTGTTGTTGTTTTTTGTTTTTGTTTTTTTGTTTTTTTCGTTTATTGTTGCTGTTTTTGTTTCGTTTTGTTTTGGTTTTCAATTATTGTGTCACTGTCAAAATAGTCTGTAATTCTTTTAAGCATCAAATTTTTATTTGATGACGGTGAAACCAATGATTTTACAACTTTTCTTGTTTTATTTTTAATTTGGTCATTTTATACAAGAAAGGAATTCCTGGGTAAGACATTAAACTGCATTTGATGGTGAGGATTCAGTTCTGGAGTTTTGGAGATAGTGGAGTACACCTTCATTGCCATTAGTCCAGGTTCCACTCTGACTCGGAGTGGTTGCACCAGTTAAGGTCCTGTCGATAGGTCAACAAGGACTATAAAGAGAGGACAGACCCTTGAAAAAAAGCCAGACGAGTAACAACCTGTAAGGCCGGATGTACACGCCTTAATGTGCTTCCGACTGGTCACTGCAAACACTACGATGCTGATCTCGTCTTGGACCAGCCTGGCAAAGTAAGCACCTTCTAAGAGGAGGGAAGGAGCGCACAAAAAACTAGCAAACCTTGTCCATCCTAAAAAAAAACTTGCCAGCTTCTCCTGCGAAACATGTACACTAAAAAGAAAAATATTCACACCGGAAGGACGGATGAAAAGGCCAAACATACAACCTCGACTGAGCAACATACATAAGTACAATGCTGGATATACCCAACACAAACAGACCTGAAAGAAAGAACGCCATAATATCGAAGGAGCCCCAAAAATACAACATTGATATTGCCGCTCTGAGTGAGATCAGATTCACTGAAAATGACAGCATTTGAGAGGAAACGAGCTACACTTTCAACTGGAGTGAGCAAACCTCAATAGACAGAAGTGAATCTGGCTTTTGCAGTCACAGGGAATGGTCTTCTACCAAGTATATCAGAGGATCCCAAACCATTAAGTGACAGACTTATCACGATGAGGTTTCCATTAGTCGACAGTAGAGATATTCTACTCTGATCGCTGCTTATGCTCCAATTATGACCAACCGTCCAGAAAAAAATAAGCAGTTTCTACGACAAGCTCAACTAGATGCTTTGTTCTATCCCGAATGCAGATAAAATTGTCTTTCTAAGAGATTCTAACGCGCGAGTCGGCCAATCACATTATACCTGGCTGAAGGTTCATGGTAAGTTTGGAACGGGGATGGCTGATACCAATGGCAATCTGCTACTATCCATCAGCATAGAACACCAGCTGGTTATTACCAACACTTTCAAACACCAGTAAATCCACTACAATTCCTGGATGCACCGAAGATCCAAACACTGACGCCTCATCGACTACATCAGACACTTTGAACCCAAGAACGATGAGAGGAGTCAACTGCAGAATCTCAGAAATGCAAATCACTACCCACCTACGAGTGAGACGGAGAATGAGCAAAGACCAAATGTGCATGAGGAAGTTTGCATACCTTTGAATTTCAAAAATAGCATAAATGTAAGCTTATACTTGAGTGAAAATTTAAGGAAATTACGAGTGGGAAGGACAAGAATTAAATCGAGAAAAAGAAGGCAAAAGGGAAAAAAACTTTTCTCTTTCTTTTTTCTTGTGTGTGTGACCAATTTACGAGTTCTCTTTAAGAAAACCAGGTCTCGTCTGTGTAAGGCGTGCAGATTTTAGGCAACCCCTGGGTCTGGTATAGCCACAATATACCACCCATGATAAAAATGTTGAATGAAAATATGACACAACGTGGGACCCAGGCAACAGGCCTGGGTGTCATGAATGGCAGATGCTCTACTGATGGCCAACATGGGAGACCAAACGTTATCCTGCGAATGTTAGCTGTACTTTTTTCAGGTACAAGAATGACGATCCAAGAAATCACAGAAAACGTAGACTTGCTGACAAAATTAGGACAATAATAAAGAAAGGCTGGTTTTCCGACCTTGAAATACTAGAAATACATCAGAAAATAAATAATGAACAAGATAGTAATACAATATCAGACATACCAAGTACTGACAAACAAGAACAGTCAACCGAAATGAATCAATAATTTCTGAAAAAAAAAAACACCACAAAACTAAACGACACACAACCAAACAACAGAGAGAAAATGCTACCAAAAGAACAAAAAATAAATTTTGAAAATTTAAAGCGAATTATGAATGGGAAAAAGACTATTTTACCCCCACTAAAAATATAGAATAGAGAACAGTGAATGCGGAAACGAATAAAATAAATCAAGTACTAAAAAATATATGAACAAATATTATAACCGAATAAAATGAACCAATCTATGTAGGAGCAAAATTAGTTTGTGAGAAAAAAAAAAGCATGAAGAAAAAAATCAAAACCTGGATGCGAAATTCGACTGGAAATGCTGATAAAAAATCAACGAAAACAGGCCAAAATGTTAAAACAAAAGGAAAACACTGGAACATGTAGAAACAAAAAGGAAAAGGCAACACAAGAAAAAATAACAATACAACTTGATGAAATAAACCAGAATATACATACGAAAGAAAGAAGATTAGAGAGATATCGACAAAGAGTAAAACAATACAGACAAAACAGGACATTCCAAAACTACGAAAGAAAATTCTACCAACAATTGGGAGGAGATGACATGAAAACATATTAACAACCGGATGCAAGAGAAACCGAACAATTTTGGACTAGAATATGGCAACCAAGAGAACATAACAAAAAAACAAAAACAAATGAATAAGCAACATGACAAAAGAATTAGAAGGGCTCGAAAAAGGTCCGAAAGCGGAAATACACATCGATTTACTCAGAACAACACAAAAATAAATATCAAATCGGAAAACGCCAGGCTATGATGGAATACATGGATTCTGGTTCAAGAAATTCGTCTCCATTCACGACAGACTAGTACAAGAAATGAATAGATGCCTACAAGGAGTATACGTACTCGATTGGAAGACCAAAAGAAAGAAAACATTGATCCAGAAGGACCCTAGCAGAGGAACTGCCCCAAACATCTATAGACGGATAACCTGCCTACCGATGATCTGAAAAATATTAACAGCACAAATAAGGGAAGAGATTTACAATTCGCTAACAAGCCGAGGATTGTTCCCTGATGAAGAGAAAGGATGCTGCAAAGGAACCAGAGGCACATGACAGTTACTATACATAGATCAGCACATCCTTAACGAGAGCAAGACCAGACGGAAAATCTAGCTATGGCCTCGATTGACTACAAAAAAGCATATATGGTAAAAAAAAAGAAGCTATATCATAAACTGCCTCAAAATGTACAAAATATCAAATGAAGTCATAAATTTTATCGAGAAAACTATGAAAACCTGGAAAGTGGAATTGACAGCAGAAGGGAGAAGCTTACCTGAAGTAACGACCCAAAGAAGTATTTTTCAAGGAGATGAACTATCACCATTACTATTCATAATTGCCATGATGCCACGTAACTACATATACAGGAAATGCACGGCCGGATACAAACTTAATAAGTCGCAGGAAAAGATCAATCACCTAATGTACATGGACGACATAAAACTGTTTGCAAAAAAATGAAAAAGAACTGCAAACTCTAATATACGCACTGAAAATATACAGTCAGGACATTGGGGTGGAATTTGGATTGGAAAAATGTCCCATGCTAGAAATGAAAAGCGGCAAACGACACCTGACAGACGGAATGGAACTGCCAAATCAAGACAAGATTAGAACTCTTGCAAAATAGGAAACCAACAAATACTTGGGCATCTTGGAAGCTGACACCATCAAACAAGTGGAGATGAAAGAAAAATTTTTAAAAAGTATATCGGGAGAACCAGAAAGCTACTCGAGACAAAACTATGTAGCAGAACCCTTATCAAAGGAATAAATATTTGAGACGAACTCCCCGTAAGATATTCGGGACCCTTTTTAAAGTGGACCAGCAAATGGATCAAATAACAAAGAAACTAACAAGCATACATAAAGCATTACATCCCAGAGACGACGTTGACTGACTATTATTATCAAGAAAGGAGGTAGAAAGAGGACTTGCCAGCATTGAAGATAGCATTGAAGCATCGATACAACGACTCAAAGACTTCATAGAAAAGCGCGCAGAAGGACTGATTACAGCCACCAGAAACGATACTGATAACATGAAGACCTGTAATACCCCTTCTTTTTGGCGATATTAACAATTTTTATCCACGGATATTTTCTCCGGTCGTTTCGTCTCCCACGCTGATAGAAAAGAAAGTCCAAGATTCTTTTGATTTGGATTTTTTTTTTTTTTCTCTCAATCGGACTTGAGAGAGGCGACGTGACACTCAGCGCTACAATATTTTACTCTTTCTGTTGGCGCATGCCAAGACCCACGGCTGCACGTGCGGGGCCGACTGCTATCACAACTACCTCTCAGCACGTGCGAAGACAACTGCCCTTTCTCTTAAAAAGCTACCTCAATTTATTTAGAAAATCCAGAATTAAATTTCCCACCGATTGAAGAAACATAAATTTCTTATCAGGTTGAGAATCTAAAATTTATTGGTACTAAAAATCTACCTGTTTGATCTCTCTGGGGCATGAACTCAAAACCAAACTTAAGGGCAGCCAGGGCTTTTCACCCAGTGATCTGACATCTCAAGAGAAGGAAAAGCTTTTCTTTCTTTTTTTTTTACTTCAATCGGGTTGGCCCACCCACGTTCAAATTCGGATACACATACACACACTCTTAGTTCAACTTCATATTCAACATGATACAAAAAATGTTCACTTCTGCATCGTGTCACAGACCAACGAAACGACATTAACTAGAAAACAAAAATGGGAAGAAAAACAACTCAGTGGGTGTTTCAAACGGCTATTAAGCAACACCGCATACGATAAAACCAGGACCTGGCTAAGAATAGGAAACCTTAAGATGGAAACTGAATCTCTCCTAATAACAGCACAAAACAACGCCATAAGAATCGATCATATCAAAATGAGAATAGATAAGATGCAACAAAATGGCAAATGTAGGTTATGTGGTGATAGAGACGAAATGATCAATCACATAATAAGCGAATGCAGCAAATTTGCACAGAAGAAGTATAAGACTAGACATGACTGGGTGTGAACGGTGATCTACTGGGAATTGGGCAAGAAATTCAAATTTGACCATACCAACAAATGGTATATGCACAACCCAGCACCTGTCCTGGAGAATGACACAGATAAACTCCTATGGAATTTTGATATGCAAATGGATCACCTAATCTCAGACAGAAGACCAGACCTTGTAATAATCAATAAAAAAAGAGAACTTTCAGAACTGTGGACGTTGCTGTCCCGGCTGACCACAGGATAAAACTGAAAGAAAGTGAAAAGAAGAATAAGTACCTCGAACTTTCTAGGGAATTGAAAAATTATAAAACATGAATGTGACAATTATTCCAGTCGTGATTGGTGCTTTTGCTACAGTCACAAAAGGATCCTTAAAGGGACTGGAGGATTTGCAAATAAGAGGACGAGTGGAGACCATCCAAACTACTACATTAATGAGAACGTCCAAAATACTGAGATGAGTCCTGGAGACTTAAGGAGGCTTGCTGTCACTCAAACTCCTGTGAAATACCATCACCTAATGCTGATGTGAAAAACTCTCGAGGAGTGAATAATAATGATAATAATAATAATAATGAACAAGTTCTTATTGACTGGAGTATCATCGACTTAATGTCTAAAGAAATAATTCGGAGAAAATTTTAATTTTACATTTTCTTGCACAAACATTTTTTTAAGCATAAAAATATTTTCATTCATCAACTTTTTCTTTTTGTAAATGACTTATTGGTTACTTTATTTTTCAGCGTTTAAGACGACTGGATTTAGAAAGTATTTATGCTGTTATCAAAGCAGAAGTAAGCCGAATATCAACCATTATTCACGCTAAAAATTTCTCGCACTCCACAAGATTTAAGGGTCAACCCTAATTTTTTTAGGGAGGTGTATTTTCAAAGTTAAAAAGTCGTCTTATCCGTTAACATATGTGGTAGTTTAAAAAGCACATTAACTTTTATTATTCAATGGCATTATAAGTGTTTCATTTTTTACTTCATTTCAAAACGTCACTTTTGATTGTAACAGCTGTCCTATCAGCGTGTATTGTTTAAATTTCTAAAATGGGCGTAATTTTCTTTATTGACTTGGAAGGTTTGCCTCGTATCATGCTTATTTTTATTTTAACAAAATAAAAATGTGATTTAAATACAAAAAATATTTACGCATTGTATATAAATGTTGTATGAATGATTTCTCGTGCTAAAAGTAATTTGCAAAGTTTTTGCTCCACGTCGGGTCACAATTGGCAACGATTAAATGAAGACATTATTGAAGAATAATTCATGTTGTGCAATGCGGGAAAATCTGCAAGGTACTTGTTGGGACTTGGAAATCGTGTGTCAAGCCACGTGATTTTTTATTTCCAAAAATATATACAAAAATTAGGGGGAGGGCGCATGAAGTCCCAATGTTTTTGTGGGGGAGGGAAAGAGGAGCGGTCATGCTAGACTATATTGTCTAAGGAGCCCTAGCAAGCCACATTCACTGACCCAGACACACAATACAATAAGACAGACATACATCGACATGTGCGCTGCATTCACCAAAATAATGCATTCGCTCTATGAGAACCTACTTCAATCCCGTATGCAATGGATGATTTATTTACAATAAAAACATATATACAAAAAATGATAATGATGGGGAGGGGAGAAAAACTCCAAAGATTACAATGGTAAAACAAGGATAAAACGCCGTTTGGTTACCCTCTCTTCCCCCCATCGATGTTTTGGAAAGCCGACTGTTTTCCGGTATCCACAAGGACCGAAAACAAGCCGAAATATCATTATATGGGGAGCGGGTCTAAGCTTAATTGGACAAAACAAACACTGGGAAGGGCGCTCCAAGGAATAGGTAACATGGATAACAGTAATGTGGGTCCAAGATCTTCAAACAGGGGGGTGCTGGAGGAGAGTTATGGTGATAAAAAGAATTGGAAGAGAGGGAGATCTTGGAAACTAATAAGAAGATGGCGAGGCCAATGACAAACATCGTACAGCTAAAAGGTAGACAAAAAAAACACTACCTACCGGGGGTGGGGTCCCGAAGAAACTCGGGCCATCGTCACCATGTGCAAGAAGAGGAGGGAAGGATGCCCCCTTTCGTATGACCACCTCGCTGCATACACCCACCTTTTGTCGAATGTTATTCGGTCCAACCATTTTCTGTCGCATCTGATTTTGACTCTAAGCTGATGCCTAAAGAACAAAATCAGATCAAAATGAGAAAAGTTTGTGCCGTCATACAATTCCTTCTTTCGCGCCGTCCAAATCACCATTCTAGCTACAGCTAGAATCGCAAGAAACACCACACGCTTCTCACTTCGATACGGAGGGTCAACATTGTCCACGACGTAACCAACGTCGAGCAGCACAAGTTGTTTGGGATCGATGCGGGCCGTCCACTCCCCGATGTGACCCCAAACGGGCGAACCCGCTCGCAGTAGTAAAAGGCGTGCAAAGCCGTTTCTTCCAGGCTACTGCGGCGGCGGAGGCAATCGGGCATGTCTGCCAAACCTGCTTTGAATGTCCAATCGGCAAGGGGCAAAGAATTCCTCGCAAGCCGCCGGGTGAGCAAAAACTCGGAGTTGATCAAGAAGCCCGAACCTGGTGCCCAATTCAATTGAGGGTGAATCTCCTCCAGCAATCAGCTAAGTCGCTCCACGAGAAGATCCGAAGCGGAACCCACCACTCGAGGGTAAACGATGCGGTATCCATAGGCTTACGGCGGCTTCGGTGGCCTTCGGTTTCGGGGTCGGACTCCAGGCAAGGAAAGACATCTCTCATCTTTTGGCCCCACACCGTACCCCTTGACAAGGAACGGCCCAGATAAGCCAGTCTATCAGCGAACAACCCTGCCGGACCGACCGCTTGAGCGCGAACGCCTCTGAACGCTCCCCGTTCACCTGCACTACCGTCTGCGGGTTGTGGTACAACATGCTGATCCATTTGCAGAACTCCGGTTTGAATCCGACGGTCTCCAAAACTATCGCCAAAAACAGATAGTCCACCCTATCGAAGACCTTGGACTGATCCAAATTGATCAGCACGGCTTTTAACCCCTCTAGGACCTCGCGTACCAAGTTGTCTTGGATCGATCTTCCTTTCACAGCGTAGTTCTGCTGAGGTCAGATCAGATCGCTGATGACCACCTGCAATCGGTTAGCTAAGACCCGGGCTAAAATCTTTAACTCTGTGTTTAGCAAAGTTATGGGCCTCTAATCATCTAAGTCCTCCCAAACATACCTGCTACCTTTCTACAGTAATGTGATCACACCCTTGGTAATGCTAGCTGGAATGGCTCCCAGAGCAAAGCATTGGTTTAATACATCCGTCAGAATAGGGACAAACATGTGCGACATCCTCAAGTACACTTCGTAGGGCAAACCAACCAGTACTGGCGACTTGTTGAGGCCGACCTGCTTCAACACATCACGGACTTCACATTCAGCAACCAAACCGAAGGCGAGGGAAGTCAGCTAAATAGCTGTGAAACTCCTGAACCGAGAGGTCAGGACAGCGGGCAAAGCGATCACGGAAGTGCACCCGAAAGGCCCCGCGCATCTCACAATTCGACCGTTGCACGTGCCCATCCGGGAACTTAACGAACTCGATGTATCGATGGGAAACCTTCGCACTTTTCCTTGCGCACGAATGCGCCACATTTCACGGCTTCGTTGGGAACTCTTTTTAACCTAGATCTAACTACAAAACCCTTGTAACGTTCGCTAGCCTCACGCTCAAGGTTCCGCCAAGCTAGAACCACGGATAGAGAATTCCCCCTCCACCGCCGGGGAAAGCCTATCGTCTAAAGACTTCGCCTTCTTGGCCCTATTTAGATTGAGCCGGTAACCGCCCCCACTAGCGCCCGCTGAATTAAGTTTTCCCGCCGCTCCCGGAAGTCCCGTATTTCCAGTAAAGAGGTATTGAACTTCCTTTAGCTGGCTAGACTAGGCCTATTAACTAACCTCAGACTGACCCTAACCAGTTTATGGTCAGTCAGCTCTATCAAGTGGAACGTGGGACATCTAACGAATTCGGTGTCCGCTCCCTAACTAACACTCTGTCCAGGTAGGTCCTGATAAGGACAGAAGGCGAGCTATCTAACCACGTCTACATCTCCCTCCTAGAGTGATCCAGACGAAACCTGTCGACCAAATCGTGCCGAGCCATTAGGTCGATTAGGCTGCTTTCACACCTATCCGACCCATTAGCGCACCTTCCGACAGTCCTCTGCGTAAGTGAAGTGAGTCTCTTGTATTGTAGCAATATCAACGCATAGGTTCGAGAATTCACCAAGCAAGCAAGCAAGCGCGCTTGGATCTCTCAATCCCCTCGCATTCAAAGTTGCAAGGTCTATAGACATCAAACCCACTTACCTTACTCACTGTCGACTATAGTCCGGAAGTCGTCGAGGTGAGGATGCCGACGGTATGCCTCAGAGATCCGATGCCGAGTTCAGTCGTGACTCAACCGTCCCCCGTGAGGGGTTCAGTTGTCTTGATGCTGAATGAGACTGTGAGAACAGTCTGGGCGAGAGAGAGAGAGAGAGAGAGAGAGAGGAGAAAGAGGGTATTGTGAGGGAGAAAGAGGAGGCAGATGATTGTTCCAGTGGGGGTGAAGTTTGGTTTGAGGAGGGCGAAGTTTGGTTTAAAAGGGCTTGGGGGAGGGTTTTTAGGGGGAGAAGGGGGTGTTGAAGTGATGTCGATGATGAATGCTGCTTAGTAGGTGATTGGGGTTTTGACTGGGGTTGTGACTGTGGTTTTAACTGAGCTAGTGATTGGAGTTGGGGCTGAGCTTATGACTGGGGTTAAGACACCTTACAGAGTCTTTAGGGGGTTATCCCCACAGTCTATCCTCCTCTTTAAATTGGTTGAGGTCTCCATCTCCCCCGATTGTTCTTCCGGTGAATGATGTTTTTTTCTTCTTTTTCTGCTTAACTTGAGATGATTCTGTTAATGCTGGTGGTTTGGATGTTATTGCTGCTGTTGCTTTTACTGTTGTTGTTGCTTCTGCTATTGCTTCTGTGGTTATTGTTGTTGATGCTTGTGCTACTACTTCTGTCGTTGTTGCTGTTGTTGTTGTTGTTGCCTTGTTTTGGGGAGTGGGGGGGTTCCTCCCTTTATGGATTACCTGGGTCCACCCTTCTTCTTTGTCGGGATGGTCCCCAGGCTCCAGCTCTGATTGGTGAGGTTGTCGAGGTTGTTGCTGTTGTTGCTGTGGGTTTAGTGGTCTTTTGAGATCAAGCCCAACAGACGGCCTCATGCCCTCAAGGACCACCATCATATTTTGATCCTTATAAGCTATCGTATGAGGGATGGCCTGGAAGCCCTTCCTATTCAGGCACATATTTAATATGTAGTCACCGTGTGCCGTCCCGGTTGCCGATCTTGCGGGTAAAACTTCTCTCATGTCGCCATAATCGCTAAGGAAGGCAGCGAGAACATTTCCATTGAGCCTGATCAGGTGTAGCACACGGTGACCTTAATTCTCCCATGGCCTGTATATTTTATATATAGCTTTTTAGCTAGATCATCTGAGGGCAGCAGGACGTTCCACGTGGCGAAACATCGCCTGCAAAAGTACCGACATGGGACGCCAGCGGTCTTTAAGAGCTCCTAGAAAGTCTCTTTCTTTAGCCCGGCCTATCTCCTGGTCCTCAAGTCTGATATGACGAAGGATAGGATTTTCGGCTCTGGGATTGGCATGATCCTATCCTTTTGGAAATATTGGGCATATTTGCCGACCCTATCCTTCGCTTAGTCTTCTGCTGTTTTTCTTTTTTGGTATCAGGGAGCGGGTGTTACTAATTTTTCAGTGGTTCTTTGGCTGGGCTGGACAGTCTTTTCCGTTGGTGTCGACGATGCTGATGATAGAGTTGGCCATTCCGGGTTCTGAGAGGGGCTTCCAGGTCATTTGTTTTGAAGAAGTCTGGCTGTGAGTTGGACTCCTCCATAGTTGCTCGAGACAACTAGGAGGAGGGGCGGAATGTTTGTGAGCTGCGAATTCATATGAAACTGGATAAAAAAAATAAATGGAATGAAAAACTGGTGTCAAGTAAAGCGTGTTTCGAGAGAAAAAAAAGTGTATAACAAAAGAAAAAGAACAAAAGACAAACGTGGCTTATCCTGCCCCAAAACAAAAATCAAACGATAATGATTGGATTGTTTGGGGTGAGTCACTGACGTAAAGCTTTTGCTGTCTAACGTACGTAATCAACGGAAATCGGAGCTGTGCTGAGTTAAGTCTTGTAATTTCTCGATACTAAGTACCCGATGTTTGCTCTATCTATTCAGGTGTCTCATTTGCATACGATATTACAGTACTCAAAAATGTTGATCAAACGTTGAAATTAATTTTTATCTGCTTGGTTCTATTCATTTGTGTTCACGTAAAGTTTCTTCATGAATGAAAAACTATCCTCCCGTATTTCCATATGTAATTCGTTATTTCAGCGTTAGTACAATAAAAATGATTTGACATGGGTAATAACAGACATACTGTTTGAAACAGCAGTCGTAATCGCAACATTATTTCAATCTTATAGAAAAGTTTGATCCACAACAGGAAAGTTGTTATGAGGAGGATAAAAAGAATTTTGGCTGAGCTCATCAGAACTAAAGACCTAAAGACATTATTATTATCCAAGTTGGATGTTAATAAAAGAATTGGACCTGATAAAATACATCCTAAAATATCAAAAAAGTTTTATCAATGCGTTGTGCGAATTGCTTAATAAACGTAAAGAATATTCAATGATTCCATATATTTGGCTTTGGTTAGGTTATTTGGTTTAATGGCACATCAACCCTTAATGGTTTTTAATGCCAAATCTGGTTTATACAAATGATTCTTAAGTAAATAGTTTCTTGGTAACATTTTTAAACGATCCAGGACTCATTTGTTTTAACACAGTTAATGGTTTCCATCATTGCTATCTAAAACGGATAGTTTTCCTGTTTGACATTGTTAAATGGTTTTAAGCCTTGCCATCAAATAATATTAATTGAATGTAATGTTAATCATTTGTTTGCACACAGTTGAATGGGTTCAAGTATAGTAAATGATCAAAAAGTTCTATTTAAACCATAGATGGAAATTTAACAGGTACTTCCACTCCGGGTCAGAGTGGACCTGAGAGTAATGTCAATGAAGGGGCTCTCCACCATCCACAAAGCTCCAGCGCTGAAGCCTCACTATCATAATTTCTTTAGTGTCATATCTAGAACTCTTGTTGGGAAGAGTCTTGCGTCTCTGCAGAGAAGCAATCGACGTATTCTACAGCCCCAGCAGACTGGGCTACCATACATTTGGAAAACAGCAATTGTAATACCACCGCATAAAAAGGTTCGAGACCTTTAAAAAGTAATAATCGACCAGTTTCTTTTACATGTATTTGTATTATACTACCACTGGGTCTTGACAAACAACGAGGAACACGTATATATAAGAATATAATCTTGTATTTTTATTCGTCGACAGTGACGTTTGTGTGGAGCAGGAGAGCAATCGAGGAAAGAGTTTGCGCACACGGATGAGCCGTCGGGAGTCGGAACTGCCAGCGGGAACTGACTTCAGCCAAAATTTTCGACCTTATATAGACTTAAAACTGCCACGCGACCCACACACAATACTTGTTTTCCATTGGTCACGGCTTACGCCCCCGCAATGCTTGTTTTTCATTGACCATGTTTTACACCCATGCCATGTTTGTTTTTCATTAGCCATGGTTTACACCCATGCGATGTTTGCTTTTCATTGGCCACGCCTTACCTTCACATGATGCTTGTTTTTCATTGGCTATGGTTTACACCCACGTAATGCTTGTTGTCCATTGGTCACAGCTTACACCCACGCATTCTTTGTTTCCGGTAATCAATTTGCTGGTTTTATCTACTGCCAGATGTATCTGTGAACAACATCCGCCGGGTTCATCACAGGTCAAAGTGATATATTGTGTAAGGTTTTTTTTTAAATTGATTAGAAATCACATAGTAAATTTTATTGGGAAAGATATAAATTTTCATCCATATGGTTTCATCAATGGTAGGTCAATATTATCTAATATTTTAGAAAGTATTGACATTTCAAATGAATATTTGATGGAAGGGGATAATGTGGATGTTATATATTTGGATTTTAGAAAGGCATTTCATACAGTATCTTATTATCGTTTACTTGTGAAAATGAAAAACTTAGGTATTTTAAAAAAAATAGTAAATATCGTAAGTTACTTTTTTGCAGATAGAAATATGAATATAAAAATTAGATCCAATTTTTCTAAAAGAGAGAATATACTTTCGGTGTTCCTCAGAGATCAGTACTGAGACTTTTGTTATTTTCAATATTCATAAATGATTTTACTAATAATATAAAATCAGTAATAAAACTACTTGTTTATGATGTCTAATTACATGTTAGATCATTATCAAAAGAAACAACATAGATGGATGTCAATAAATTGTCAAACGGACAAAAGGTATTTATAAATTGAAATTTGATATAAAAATGTACAATACTTCATACTGGATTCAAGAACATTACCGGAAAATCAAAAAAGGAAATGGGGAATGAGATCTCGGGGTTGGCTTTGATGATAGATTTAAAACTAACAATCTTATTTTGTCGATTGCATTGAGGGCCAAAGGAGTGATTGACTGTATAGTTGGACATTTTATTTTAAGGTCGGCAAATGTTGTATTAAAATCTGTTAAACCCTAATAAGACATTATACAGAGTACTGTACTTAAGTCAGGGATCCAACATCGAGACATGGAAATTGAAATGCAATATTGAGTTTGGAAGGTATACACAGACGAGTGACAAAAGTAATAAAAAAGTAAAAGATTACAGTTAATGGGAGAGATTAGAGAAATTAAGATTAACTACAACGGCCAACGGTTAGAGCGTTCACCAATGGTCTTGAAGACTGGGTTTCAATCCCGGGTTAAATCATACTAAAGGCTCAAAAGCTGCTACTTGATATCTCCTTGGTTAACACAGCGTTATAAGGAACATATCAAGGGTAAGTGGAGTAATCCAAGGAAACGAGTAGCTCTCTCCCCTACACCTTGGTGTGGTAGCTATTGAAAAGTGAGCCTTCGGGTCGTCTTCAACTTACTAGAAAGAAGAATGAGAAGTCATTTGAAAGAAACTTTTAACATTGAATTTCTAATGATAATAAACAATTTTTTAATATTTCTCATCGATCTGGATATTTATTATCAGGAGAGATTTCAAAAACTTAGTCAACTAACTAAATGGATTTTTTGCTAATGGAATAATGTATTTTTTTCAAATTGTCTAATCAAATTAAAAACAACAATAGTGTAAAAAGATTAGCTTCAATGGTTTCAGAAAAAAAATGCTAAAAAGAATTTTTAAAGGTCATTTTCAGGAATAATCGTATGAAGTCAATCTTTATATAGATATTTTATTAATCGAGTATTAACTCAGAGAAAGGGTTCTTTTTTATCGTTGATATGAAAAGATAGTAAAGAATAGAGATGTTCCCCCTCCCCAAAAAAAAAATAATAATAATGTTAGTAATAGTAATGAAAAGTGGCAAACGACACATAACGGGAGGAGTCGAACTAGCAATTCAAGTAGTCATCGGAAAGCTCAGAGAAAAGGAAACCTACAAATACTTGGGGATATTGGAAGCTGACACCATCAAACAATAGGAAATGAAAGAAAAACTTAAAAAAGAGTATCTCGGAAGAGTTAGAAAATTACTCGAGACAAAACTCTATAACAGGAACCCTGTCAAAGGGATAAATACCTGGGCTGTCTTCTTCGTTTTTAAAGTTGACTAGACAAGAACTTAAACGAATGGACCAGAGAAAAAGAAAACTAATGACCATGCACAAGGCATTGCCTCCAAGAGATGACGTTGACAGAGATTATGTGTCAAGAAGAGAAAGAGGAAGAGGGCTGAAGACACCGTTTACGCCTCGATAAAACAACTCGAAGACGACATACAAAAGCCCGGAGGAAGACTAATTACAGCCACCAGAAACAATTCTAACGACACAAGGACAGGCGGGGCGACAATAACCAGAAAACAAAAGTGGGAGGAAAAATAACTCTATGGACGTTTTAAACGACTAAAAAGCAACATCTCACACGAGAAAACGCGGACGTGGCTAAGAAAGAGAAACCTTAAGAGAGAAACTGAATCTCGTCTAATAGCACAAAATAACGACAAACCATACCAAACGAGAATTGATAAGACGCAACAAATCAGCAAATGTAGGTTATGTGATGAAAGAGATGAAACGATCAATCACATAATAAGTGAATGTAGCAAATTAGCACAGTGAGAATATAAGACTAGGCACGATTGAGTGGGCAAGGTGATCTATTGGGAATTGAGCAAGAAGTTGAAGTTTGACGATACGAATAAATGGTATATGCACAACCCAGAATCTGTTGTAGAGAATGAGATGCACAAACTCTAAAGGGATTTCGAGATACAAACGGATCACCAAATCTCAGCCAGACGACCAGATCTTATAATAATCAACAAAGAATGAAATAATAATGATAACAATAATAATAATAATCAACAAAAAAAAGAGAATCTGTAAAATTGTCGACTTTGCTGTCCCAGCGGACCACGGAATAAATCTGAAGGAAAGTGAAAAGAAGGATAAGTACCTCGACCTTGCTAGAGAATTAAAAAAGCTGTGGAACATAAAAGTAACGATTGTGCTAATTGTGATTGGTGCGTTAGGCACAATAACTAAAGGATTATTAAAAGGCCTGGGGGACTTGGAAGTTGGCGGACGGGTAGAGACTATCCAAACAGCACTGCTAAGAACGGCCAGAATCCTGAGACGAGTCCTGGAGACTTGAGGAGACTTGCTTTCACTCAAACTCCAGTGAAAGACCATCAGCTAACACTGATGTGAAAAACTCTAAATAATAATAAAACAACTCTATGGCCGCTTTAAACGACTAATAAATAACATTTCACATCAGAAAACCTAGACCTGGCTGAGAAAAGGAAACTTTAAGAGAGAAACGGAATCTCTCCTTATAGCACCACAGAACAACGCCATAAGAACCAATCATATCAAAGCGAGAATAGATAAGACGCAACAAAATAGCAAATGTAGGCTATGTGGTGACAGAGACGAAACGATCAATCACATAATAAGCGAATGCAGTAGATTAGCACAGAAGGAGTATAAGACTAGACACGAATGGGTGAGCAAGGTGATCCACTGGGAGATGTTCAAGAAATTTAGATTTGACCATACGAACAATTGGTATATGCACAACCCAGCATCTGTCCAAGAGAATGACACACAAACTCCTATGTGACTTTGACATACAAACGGATCACTTAATCCCGGCCAGAAGACCAGATCTTATTATAATCAACAACAACAAAAAAGGAAATTTGCAAAATTGTCGACTTTGCTGTCCCGGCGGACTACGGAATAAATCTGATGGAATGTGAAAAGAAGGATAAGTACCTCGACCTTGCTAGAGAATTGAAAAAGCTGTGGAACATGAAAGTGACGATTGTGTCAATTGTGATTGGTGCTTTTGGCACAACTAAAGGATTATTAAAAGGCCTTGCTGAGAACGGCCAAAATCCTGAGACGAGTCAAGGAGACTTGCTTTCACTCAAACTCCAGTGAAAAACTATCAAGTAACACTGATGTGAAAAACTCTAAAGGAGTAGATAATAACGTATTTAAAATGTTCTATTTTTTAAGCAAATTATGACAGGTTGAACGAAAGAGATTGCAAGGGAAGCAAAATGACAGACCACTAACCGCACCAAAAACTGGTCTTCATCCAAAGAATATTATAATGCATATATCATGGGATAGAAAAAGAGTCCTCTGAAATGATTTTCAACAAAACCTAACGATTAATTCGAATAAGTACTGCAACTATTTCAGCTAAATGATGGCTGCAGTTGGGTAAAAATGGTCCACAATTATCGTTTGATTTTGCTCTTGGTACCAAGCAAAAGTTTTCACTGCTCGTCTGGTAACGTTTCATTCATTTGCCATATTTCCCCGATACCACGCCTTTAAATAGAAATTTATCCCGATTTTTGCAGAATTCTCATGGTGAAAATAATCAATTCTCTGGAAGACTGGCAAAAGCATCGAGCGCAGATCTTCATTGAAAAAAATTTTAAGTTCTGGAAGAAGGGATGGAATTATGAATTCAGTTAAAAGATGAAAGCAAAAGCAATAAATCTGCTATTCCATAAAGTTAATGGCAATTTTTCCCTAATATGCTGAATAATCATTTTATATTCCACAATCAAAATGGATTGTAAAATATGTAAATGCGTTACAAAAGTAGAAATTACCTTTAGTTATGATTAAAGATAGAATTATGATAATAGACGCTAATTTTGGTTTTGTTTATATTCATTTTTAATGACATTCCTTCTCTGCAGCCTTTCACCAAACTGTAAAATGCTTTACTTTAAACATTTATAATGCACAACCAAATTATGTTGTAAAGTGAAAATCAAAAAGAAAAGGATTTTCAATGGTCAGAAATTAAGGCAAACATTTCGGATACAATATGCACTGACTTAAAGGATATTAATCTCGATACGACGTCACTCTTATTTCCCAAATCAGTCATTTAACATTCAAACTTATGAGGCTGCTTTTACCAGATAGATCACAATGTGCATTCATATGTGTGTGTGTGTGTGTGTGTGTGTGTGTGTGTGTGTGTGTGTGTGTGTGTGTGTGTGTGTGTGTGTGTGTGTGTGTGTGTGACTCTATTTTGGTGAAGAAACTACACTCTTATCCGAGGAAGAAGTGCTGGGAATTCTAGACATAGCACACAGATACTACTTCTAATCTTATGCTGAAGTGTCAACCCATATGTAAATAATCCTCTTTTATACGACTGCCGTGCAAATACTTTGTATTGTAAAAGAATTAAAAACAGCCATCAAATAACATGTAACCCCTCTTTTCACAGAAGTTACGGCTACTTCATATGACATGGAATTGTGTTTGTTGGGTTTAACTGCAGAGAATTTAATGAGGTCTTCAACTTGTTCCAGTTGGGTTCAAATGTAACCAATACGAAAGTCCCTAAAATACTTAGAGATTAGGATAGTAGTCGTAAAACTAGTTTCATGTCCCACGAGAGAGGGTGCGTTATATTGCTAGAACTAACCATCACCAAGGATAAACACAGCGAAGGGGTGCAAATGATTTATAACCAGATCTGTGTAATTCCCATCAGTCAAAACAGATTCAACTTGTAAATGCTTTATAAATTCCAACCGAACACGCCCGCCCCCCCCCCACACACACACACACACCATAACAAAAGCCGAACACCCCATCTGAGATGATGGATCCATAATCTGATGCCGTCTCCTACACACACGAACGTGTAACCGTCTTCTTGAAAGAATATGAGCTGTACGACAAGGTAACACGTCACCAGTCTTCCATTGCCCTATAAAGTTGTTCTATAACCCAGATAAGACGCAGTAAACAATGCCGTGCTACCAATAATGTGAACGTTATTAATGTTATACTTGATGGTCGACAACTACTAAACCCAATAAAATAAAGCGTATGCTGTACAATCTGTTGAATGATGCGTCGTTCCAGCGTTGAATTGGGATATGGTTTGATGCAACGCTCTCTCTCTCTCTCTCTCTCTCTCTCTCTCTCTCTCTCTCTCTCTTTCCACCTGCTTACCATCCTTATCAGTTGCCGATAATTCCGTTCTTGTATCACCTGTGGCTTCCGGTAAGTTTTGCACGCCGCTAATGTTTTTTGAATTCACGTATTACAAGTAAATATCCTTGTTATTATTCCCAGAAAAAACATAAGCACCACAGGGAGAGAGAACCTCATTTTTCTACTCTTAAAATCCCATAGCAAATCACAGTTAAACTACTAGAGGTACATTAACTCTTTACCAATTGCCGTCACACACACATCAACTAAGTTCATTTCTTCAAGCAGAGAGAGTGAAACGTATATATCTATATATTGCTATAATTTTCATATATATATATATATATATATATATATATATATATATATATATATATATATATAACCAAGAAAAATAGGGATTTTTATTAGAGCAATACTTTCAAAACAATATTAAAGAATAAAGCAATTTTCAGTTCAATTTGCAACTGGATAAGGATTTTGTGAGATCAGCGATCGCACTGTTCGTCATTTTTTAATCATCCAAATTCTTTATGTAATGGAGATAACAATGAAAACCTAATTCGAATTATTCACTCTTTCTGAAATAGAAGTACAAATGTCATCATGGACCGCAGTTACCAAGAGCA